>CM041018.1:4012970-5212970 GCA_022984855.1 Dimocarpus longan
CTAAAACCTGAGTAGGCAATGAACCCATCGTCTTACTTTGAAGCCGTTTGGGTGAACTCCGAGAAGACAGGTATATGATGTTAGTCAAATACCTGCCGAAAATAGGCACTCATTAACAAAAGTTAAAACCTGCTTTGTCCTGTCAATGACGATGATTGAATATGTACTACCTTCTATTTTATCGGATTCTAATGAATTTTACATTTAATACACCCTTAAAATTCTCTCCTCTGTGAATATCAAGAGTGTTGATAACGTGTTTCAAACTTCAAAGCGTGCCTAATGACCTCTTCTGTCCAGAAAAAGAGAAGAAATGACAGCAACAGTTGCTATAAATGGATGTAACTGTAAATCAGCAAAAGTAAGGAGTATCATGACACTTATTAAGTGTTAAATTATATAAAATAATGGGTGTAATTTATTAATAGTGTTAGCTCAGATGCTTCTAATTGTGTCCACTTAGGCTTATAATAGTGTTGGGATGGTGCTTTTTTTAAAAGAAGAAAAAAAAAAAATATATCATCATAAGTGGGTTTGTGATCCTCTCCACAACTCAATTGTTATGTTCCTATTGACAGCATAGTGATGCCTTATCAGTCGTGTCAACAGCTACATCAATTTGATATTCTTCCAAATGCCATATGTTTATGATCATGATTAAAATTTCTGTTGTGTGGTGATAGATGATGTTTACAACATAATTTCTTGCAAGGGCCAAGGATTCACACTGCTTTTTGTCAAGATAATTTTTAAGTCAGGACTTTGCAGATTCGAGACTGATCTGTTACATTACAATTTTTTTAAGTAAAGAAATTAAGAAAACAGATTTAACACTAGTGTTATGGAAAAGTAGAAGATGCATTTTCTAGATTCTATTTTACAGCACACTATTTTTTAGAGCAGCTAATATGCAAAGGGAAATTTTATCGATCTTACTGGTCATTGCAATTTGTGTTTTTCCTTGTCTTAGGTCCTGTCTGAAACATTTTTCAGACCTCCATTAGTGTTTATTAGGTACACTGGTCAAAGTTAGTCTTAACTAATTTGATTTATTAGCTCTGATATTTATGACCTCTAATGTTGAACACTGATCATGGAATTCATTGATACTGAATTTGCTTTATTAGGTCCTAATAAATCATGAATATTTGACTTCATACTGACCCGCCGTTGGTATTGACTACCAATCAAGTCTCCATCTGCCCTCCCTAGGATGTCCACCATTCATTTATTTTGGCATATAGTGGAAGGTGGTCTTGGGATAGTGTCTTAAATCACGCAACCGCTTTGAAAGAATATATGGGGTCATTTGACAATTATTTATATCACCCAAATCCAATCACAATACCCAACTTGCTTTTTGAATGATAAGAATGCTACTACTAATTAGCGAATCATCAATGATGAAAGATTCTTCTATATGCTTGGGGCATAAATTTAAACATGATGAAATCAATTCTCGGGTATGAGACATGAAAATCATATATGATTGAATAATTATACCACATTTGAATGATATGATTTTTGTTAGAAATCTACCTCTGTAGATACTGAAGTATTTCTCTTTGGGCATAGTAGTCTATAAGTGTACTTGCGACTATTATATAATATTGTATTTTGGGTAAGGTTCTCAGAATGTTCACGGTCTTTTTGTGCAGCAATTACTCATGTTGTGCAACAAGGCATCCAAGTCGCGTAAAGATATTTATATTCGTTGTCCAAGTTGTGTGTGTTAATAGGATTAGTTGGGTTGGCTGCAGCTTGAGCCCAAACCCATTAAGGCTTGTACTTATTGTGATATGTACTTATTATGTATTTATCATCTTTAGTTGTGTAGTTAGCTTTCCAAAAGTAGGGGAGGAGTGGAGTCTACAGCTAGAAGATTGAGAGTATGTCTTGGAGTTGGAGGTAATTAGTGGAATTAAGAAAAAATCCCGTTGTAATTAGCCGAAAATCTTGCTATATCTATATATTTATAGGTCTCAAGACATGTAAATGATGACAACCATTCAAAGAAATTGTGAGTGTGATTTATTGTATAGATCGTATTATCTGATCTTGGAAAGGTATCCATTAATACAGTAAAGCATCATCGACAGGAGCTCATAGAATTCAATTCTACAAGTACTTTTTCACATACAGCTGACGTAAGACTTGTGTTTTTTTTTTTTTTTTTTTTTAAGAGGTTGATGAATTTGTGAAAATTAAAAATAAGAAACTGCAGTTATAGACCTATAGTACAGAATTTTGTAATCAGATTGCTAGCACATGTGGCCTTGAAAAAGTGTTTATGTAAGTTGCTTTCTTTTATAAGGACATTAAAATTTGTATTACAACTCACAAGTTAAGCTTTACTCCGAGTTCCTCAAAATTATTCTGGCTTTAATTTGCTTGCAACCAGTTGATATACTGATGAGTGCCAGACAGCATAATAATCATTAATAATCGATACGTTTAAGTGAAAAGGACTGTAATATATATCCATAGATGATCATTTGATTCTGCTTATATATAGAAAAATATGGGTACTCAACACAAGCAGAATTAATGAGCCCAAAAACTCATGATAAAATGGTACAAAAATCTTGTGCATAAAGCAGCAGCACCATGTATGGATGAGACAGAGCAACCCATAGCAATCTAACACAGAATATATATATACGTGTGTGTGTGTATGGAAGAGGATAGAGCCTGGATTGCTTTGTGCAATGGTCCCCTTAGACTTGGCTTCAATCAAAATCTGACAAATTATGGACCATACATGTTTGGTTCTCAACTTATCATTACATAGTGCAAGTGCTCTTCCCCCAGTCCCATCTATGACTACACACCGACCCACTTACTTAGATTCCAAATTCCCCCATCTTTTTTGTTTGTTCTTTGGCCCTCCCCACATTCCTATGCAGCCTTTGTCCTTGTCAGATTGAAGCACCATTTATCTTTTCCTTCATGGCAGAGAGGAGCACTGAAACTAGTGCAGAATGTACTAGATCCATTGTACTAATTTGTTAATATTAATGTTTTCTTTTTCGTTTTTATTTTTTTTTCTATTCAAGTGAAGAAAGACTTTTTACAGAACTTGTGCTTTGATACAGTTGTTGTCTCCTTGCAATCTCTGAGATTTTTGTGTTTCCAGACTGTACTATTCATCTTTGTACTAATCTGAGTTCATTTCTATCTTGAAAATCATGTGGCATGTGAACTAATTATGCATGTTTGAGATTTATCTCTCCCTATTCAATTGTTTTTTAAATTGCATTACTAAAATACAAAATGCAAAATCAATAACATATAGAGGTACGTCAACTTCCTTATATACTTAACAGTCAGTAATGTTGAGTTGCTACTATCGTCCAAAGCAATTTGGTGTCCAATCTGTCAAAGTTGCAGATTCAATCGGCGTAGTGGTATTTAAAATAAATATATCAAGTTATTGATTAAATTTAAAAGTGTAACCTTGCAAATAAGGTTAAAACAATAACAACAGATTTCCTAAGTAATGTATATTATTTTTGAAAATTATTTTGGACTCTATTAGGGGAAGACTCTTTCATACTAATTTGAGACACACTAAAGGGAAGATTCATTTCTATGAGGGACGGATAAATTTCTTTATCAGGTGTTACTGCATCCTTAACCACCAAAATGGTTGGCCTCTTTTTACCATGTTCCTCTAACATGTCTGATAATTTATTATTACTTTGTTGACAATATTACAAATTTGTGTTTAAGATTTTATAACAGGGGATGTATCATTTAAATTGTTACATTTGTATATTCTGTATAAATCGATTTAGAACATCTGATTCTACAACTATTCCAAAATTACCCTTTACCATATATATATATATGATTATTGATTAAAGTCAACGTATTATTAAAAAATGAAAAACACTACAAAGAAGGACCGGCTAAAAAACCAAAACAAAATTAAGAACAAATTTTAAAAGATTACAACCAGATTATGGGAAGGAAAAGACAATAAAAGATTCAGCTGAAACCAAACTTTTACAAATCAAATCCTACAACAGACCTCATTAAAAATCTTATCGGAAAAACTCAATAAGAAAAATTCAATAAGGAAAAAAGAGTATCCACCCCTAAAACCAAAACTAACTAAACTGATAACGACTTTTACCAAGAAAATCATCAGAAAGAATAGGACTCAAAAAAATCTAGAGTCGTCCACCGCTAAGTGAAGCAAACAAAAGGAGAAAGATAAGCTAAAACATCTGCAACACAATTTTCCCCATGATAAATGAGTCACCATAAAATCCATATCTTCCAAATAATAAAAGCGTCTCTCCCAAGTTGAATGTCAGGGCCAGAAAACCTTAGAAGAGCAAGCAAGAAGAAGAGAACATAAGTAAAATTACTCTCTAACTAAAGTTTTGTCTAATGATAAGTCCAAACATATTAGATGACATGAATAACAGTTATTAATTCCACCTCAAAAGCATAACCAAACCCTTAAGGAATAGCAATAGCACTTTTAAGGAAAGAAAAAAAAAACACGAGAACTCTAAGAAACTCCAATATAACGAACCAAACCAAAAGTCTCAAAAGTGAAATCATCAATATTAACTTTAAGCCAACCTAGAGGAGGAGGAGTCCAAACAATCTTTATAATGGGGGAAGCCTTACAAGGAGCTAGAACATGGAGCTTACGCAAAATCAAAAAATCATCCACTTGATTTCATATAATCCCAGAACTGAGAGAATCTGCTTCTCAAATAGAACGTCATCCTGTAAACAAGTCAAATTAAACTTTTACCATTTTGCACAAAGCTATTTCTTACTTGTAGGAAATTTTATCCAAAATACTGGTAATTGAATATTGCGGCATCATGAGTTGATAAACATCATGCCCATTGGTCTAATATTTCAAATCCATTGAAGTCGAAAAGAAAGGAAAATACATTCCAACTTTTCCAAAGGAGGACTTAGGTCACCGAAAGATGTTATTAAAATTCAACTCCAATTTATTCGTCAATAAAGGGTTCCCCTCTGGTTAAATCAACACCCTAAATTCACCTTATCAATATTTCAAGACACAAATCACAGATCTTAGCAATGATTGGAGGATTGATAGCATTTTTTTTTTGGTTATTTCCATTTGAATTTTGACAAGCTATGTTTCGTTTGTCAGAACGATCTTCCAGCCTAATAAAGATAGGGACAATAGATTCGGTTTAGGCTGTAATTAAGAATATTCTTTTTATTTTTAGATAGTATAAGTTTCAAACACAAACCCTTCTTTTTTTTTTTTCTTTTTAATTTCAAAGAGAAACTTTTATTCCAGTCAATTGTACATCTTTCCTTTAAATTTAATGAGGGATATATATATATATATATATTAAATAGAGTGTGAGATTGTTAATATATTAAAAAAAGTTAATATTCGAATAGGAAAACTTGCACAAACTTCCCCTAAGGCTTGACATAATTGGACAAAAATGATAATGTTTGGAGAACTCACACTAACTTCACTTAAGATTTTAAAAACTCAACATAAACTTCCCCTATCATCAATCAACGGTCATAAAATCCTTATGATTAATGGTCAAAGATACAAAAAGACTAAAATATTCTTCAATAAATTTAAAATTAATATAATATATATTTTCAATTTAATAAAAAAATAAAATATTAAAAAAAAAAGTCTCCAACAAATAGTGATGGAGACCAACTGGTCTCCATTCCATCACTGAAGATAGCATCTCCAACAATAAAGACTAGTGGCCTTAATCACTGGAAGTCTCCAACAATGGAGATCACTTGTCTCCATCGCTGGAATGTCAGCGATGGAGACGGTCTCCATAGCTGGATTCATGCTGGTCTCTAGTGTTGGAGACCAGATTTGGCCTTCAAAGATGAAGACTAAAGGGTCCATCGTTTGTCTCGACGGTGGAGACATGTGTCATCTCCATTTTTTTTAAAAAAAAAATTTTCATAAACTTTAAAATTTGTATTTGATTTGGGTGATGTTTGGTTTGATGATGATGCTTAATTTAGGTGATATTTGTTTGATAAAAATGATGGAGATGACAATCTTAATGAATGGAGAAGATGAAAATGGAGATGAGGAAATAATGAGAGGTAAAAGATGAAAATGGAGATAAGGAAGATGATGAGAGGTAGAAAATAAAAGTGATTTTTTTTTTTAAATATATATATTATTATTTTAGTAATTAAAAATATTATTTCTTAATTAAAATACTTATTAGCTATGAATGATCATTTTCACCTTCAGAATTTTGATTTAACGGTAATTGACTGAAGGTAGGAGAGGTTTATAATGAGTTTTTGGAACCCCAAGAGAGGTTAGTGCTAATTCCTCAAACATTATCATTTTCATACAATTATGTTTAATCTCAAAGGGTTTGTACAATTTGCCCTTTTGAATAAGATAGAAAGTTATAATTTAAATTTAAATAAAATTATTTTAAATATTTTAAAATAATTAAATAATTTTTAAAAATAAACAAAGATAAAATATAATTTTTAATTAATATTAAAAAGATATTGTTTATAAAAAAAAATATTAAATTAATTTGACATAAAATAAATATATGACATGCTTAAAAATTTAAATTGATTTTTTAAAAGTAATATAAAATATTAAATTTTATTCTATAAATAGATATAACAATATAAAATAAATTTTAAATAAAATAATATATTTTTATAATTAATTTAAAAGGATATTACCTTTTGGAAATATTCCATTGATGTATTAACTTAATTTTTAAAGTAAGTAATTAAATTTAATATTAATTTTTTTTTAAAAAAAAAAGGAAAAGAAACATGTAAAAATTTGTCTCAAAATATTTATAAAAAAAAAAAAAAAAAAAAAAAAAAAAAAAAAAAGAGCAAGGAACAAAAGTCTTTTGCTGCACCCCAAGAGTCGGGGTGGATTTGATTTGACCTAACGCGCCAGAACAAAATTAAATACATTTGCTTTCCAATTTCACGTTTGTATATTAGTTCTTTGGTCATCAGTGTTCATTGACATAACAGTTTTAGTTTTTCGGTTAGCAGCAGTTAGATTTACTTATTTTTATTAATTTTGGCTTAGTCAATACTTACTTATACTAAATTAATGGTCTATATACAATACACTTGGATAATTAATTTCAGTCCACACTAAGGTGAAAATTATATATACATATATACGATTTATATGATGAAGACGTTATTACTTTTAAATTATTAGGATCATTAATTAAATTTATATGAATTGTTGTATGCAATAAGATTATGGTGATTATTATATGGATTGTTGCATGAATATAATCTTCTGATGAAAGAAGAATATAATAAGGACTCTACATGTCCATGTGTTTTCATTCAAAACTTAAAATCTAGATATGAAATTATTCCAATAAATGCCAACGGTTTGAATTTAAGGACTCTTAATTTGAAAGATCTTTCTTTTAAAGACTAACAAGCATGGGTAAATACACCTACTACTCAATTAATTTTTCTGAGATTTTTTAATGCTTTTCTCCCCTCAATCATTGCAGAACAAATCAAATGAAAGTATTTATTATCCAAGGCCAATTATTGAACCTGAAATGTGAACATTTTGTTTATATATATATATTATATATAAGGACATGCTAATACGGACACCGTCACTTCTGACATAATAAAGAGTAGAATATTCACACTGACATGGACTTGTTGGTGAACTTCCTTCACGGTCAAGTAGATTATCTGATGTAATTAATTTTCAACCGACTATGGGAGGTGTAAACCATTTTACAACTAGTCGACGCACAAACCAAAAAGTCATATATAGGATAAGAATTTAAAGGCAATTATTGATTTTCTACTTTGAAAGCGATTAGATTTGTGAATTATAAAATTATTGAATAAATTTTATTTTAATCTATATTTTAACTATTTATTTTGTTTTCATTATTGAAATATATGAAACCTAAGGTATTGGAAATTCAATAACTAAGTGCATTCAAATAAGGTTGGATAGATAATTTTCTCTCATTATTACTATTATAAGGAGGACAAATATTCGGACTGTATAAATAATTATAATCTTGATATCTTAACAAATTTGTAAAGGGTTTGTTAACTTCCAAAAAAATTATTATTATTTAAAAAAAAAAAAAAAAAATAAAAAAAAAGCTATTGATCACTTACATTTAAACCACACGAAATTGTCTTAACTAAACAAATTTCAAATAAAATAAAAACTATTGAATTTTGAGATACTAAAAAATTAAACAAATATTTTCTAAAAAAATTAAATAAATATAATTAAACAAAAAAAATAAGGGAAGGTGGAAGCATGATGCTATTGCCTCCTCCTACATTTTGCGTAATGTGTTATTTTTTGAACTTTTATTATTAAATTTTTAGCATATTTTAATTATTATTTTTTAAAAGTTTATATACTTTATAATTATGTATACAGTATACTTATATTTTTAAACTTTATCATTAGATTTTATGTATTTTATAATTTTTAGGAACTTTTCCCTGTATTTGGTCCAGTTTTATTACTATAACTGTTTTCTTAGTTTTTAATGACATAATTATTTCTAAAAAAGTAGGGAGGCTTGTTTTGCCGATAAAAAGATTCAAATTTAGTCAAAGTTAGGAGCTTATAAAACATTATTTAACTTTTGACATGTGGTAAGTTAGGAAGAGAAAATAATAATAATAATAATAAGTTATGTGAAATATTTTCACTTTATAGTTAGATGGTTTTCTTTTTTGAAGAACGTAAAGTCCACGGTCTTTTTTTCAACTCTGTATATTTTCCAACAATAAGATTACATTCAATAGATCGTAATTATCTTAATAATGTTATTGGACCTTTTCTTTACAACAAAATAATGTTATTGTACCTAACAGTTGTTAACATGACACCCAAAATTTTATTAAACTTTAAAAACTGTAAATCATATTAAATTATAAAATTATTTTGAAATGGTGATATAAAAGCTCTGTAGAAGACTCCTCATGTTTGTATCACTTCTTCTAGTGAAATTTCTAATATATTAGCTCTATTTATGTGAAGAAAAAGATTGATAATCTAATAACTCTAAGATATTGATATAATTTGTATTCTAAAAAATTGTCATTTTCATTGATTTGGTTATATACATTATTGAACATATCCAATTTATAAACGCAATTTTTTAGTATTTGCTAATCTAATTATCGCTCAGGTTACAATAATGTATTCATTGATCAATAAAGATACAATATAATTGTATGACTAAGTGAAATATGTGCCCATGAAGATGAGGTTTTGTTTAAAGATGATAAGGGAAGTTGACAAGGCAGTGAGTTGCGACTCGTGATATGGATAAGCTTTGACACCGTTTTAATTCATTAATAGGAGTCTTGTACTCTTGTTTTATAAGTCATCTTTTAAAATATTTCATTTATTACTTTTATAAAAAAAATTTAACATGGGGAGTGGATAAGATTTCTTTTTTTTTTTAGGTCAATTATCTGTTAATTATTTTTCGAGTCAATAATAAATCTCAACTTGGTTGGAAGGTCTACCACCTGAGTATGCATATGCTTTTAATTATTATTTAGTATTTTTTTAAAAAAAAAGTATGTTTTCATTTTTTTTTTTTACTATTTATTCTTTTTACTTTGAAGATAAATACCATTTAATCGAAAATTCCTCAAATTTCTTTAGTATGAGGTTACTTTTCTCTTCATTTCCATTATTATTGCCTTTGTACTAAAAGTTGAAAATAAAGTAAAATCCAAATCCGACAAATTATTTTCTAATAATTTAAGAGATTATTATATTTCCCCAATCCAATTAGATTTGTAAAATCTGCAAATCCCCTTTCCATAGGTTTAGGAAAAGTTTTTAATGTAATCCCATCTTTTTTTTTTTACTTTCGAAATTGGTTAGTCTCCAAAAATAATGTACAAATTATGTTTATTGATGTTTTGAAGTTGAAAATTTGGATATCCTCACTTCTTTTACGTTTTTTTTTTTTTTTTTTTAAAAAAAGGGATCCCCTAGCTCTTGAGTCCATTGCAATAAGAAAAAGGTATAAATATTGCTATACTACCCATAAATATGATTTTTACACTCAAATTATTAATACACCCATTAATTACATTTAAAATTTGCATGTATTAACCCTATTTAAATTAAACAACATATATTGTATTAATTTACAACAAAATTTCTATCATTATTCAGTGCTTACTTCTTCTAAGCGTAAATTCTTAATTAGAATCCTAATTCTATACTTTATCAAAAGAAGAAGCCATATTTGAAGGTTGAAACCATCAAATTTGTCACTAAGAATGAAACTTTATTTAATGTTTTAATAAATCTTTATTGTTAACTTAATTTTTTTTTTTTTAGATTTTCTATTAGAAACATTTATAGATTTTTATTTATTTTGTTAACTTAAAATTAATAAAGAATATATATGTCGAGTTTTAAATGTTAATGAAATGTTTACTAATATGTATTTGTCTTTTATGTAATTTTTTTTAGGAATAATTTTGTTATATAAATATGTTTAAAAACATACGTGTTTAAATCATTTTTATGGGTGACAATAACTCTACGCTAAAGAAAAATTTTGAATCATGAACTTTGCTAGAATTAATCATTGCCTAAGGGTAGACAAAAAAACATAACCTGACCCAAAAAAAAATTTGGGTGTTGAAGTTAGTTCATGTTAATAATATGTATAGGGTGCTTGGTTCTCACATTGAAGAATCAACTCATGTTTGATTTCGGTTCAATTCTAGATCTTTAGACCACAAACTCGAACCGAAACCAATAATATATACATATACATACATAGAGATATATATATATATATATATCAATCTTTTTATATATAAAATTTATGTATGTGCCCTTAAGAGTTATTCAACATTTTGAATAACCCTTAAAGACACATTCGTAAATTCATCTATCTAACTTTTATTTGATCATCCAGACAAGCCAAACCTCTTTCACCATGCATTTTTTTTTTTCTATTTTCCTCTTCGCTAACAACCCAACAACCCTGTCTTGACTTTTGAGCTCTTTTCGTCAAACCCTTAGCCGATTGGTGTCATCGAAACTTGTTGTAGTTTTCGCTTCTAGTTTTTACTATTTTTGTTTCTATTTCTATCACACTAGATCAAACAACTATCGAGACTTAACTGAGATAGAACTCTATTGTGGTATTTGAAATGCTGCTCTTAGAGGGAGAGATCTACTCAGATTATTAGTAGAAAAATAGCCCATAATTTTTATAGGCTTGATGTTTTGAATCTTGCCTTTTGCATTGGGTAAGATGGTGTTATGTTGCACCAACGTGCTTTATGTTAATATCATCTAATGTTATTTATTCATTCTTTTTTTAGGAAAAATCCCAAAAGAGCCCTTAATATATAGGAATTTATAGATTTTATTACTCATTGCTTCATATTTATATGAAATACCAGTTGACATTAAAATAAATATCCAAAATATGAATGGAGGCATATGAAATGATGATAATTTCCTTAACGGTTATAGATTTTGTTAGATTAACATGGTTGATCATTTGATTTTAGGGGTAAAAAGGGAAAAATTAAAAAAAAATTAATTAAAATAATATTGATTAAAATATAAAAAATAAATTAAATAATATTAAATATAAAATTATAAAAAATGAGATACTTTTTTTTTTTTTTTAAAGAAAAAAATGAAGCACCATAATCCCCTACCCTTTTTATTGCTCTCTCAGTCTCTTACCTACCCTGCTCTCTCTCACTCTCCCCTCTTTTCCTCCGGTCACTTTCTTCTTCGATTGATAATAATCGCAGTGAAGACATAGTGGATTTGGGTTGATGATTTGATTTTTTTGGTTGATGATTGAGTTCAATAACGTAGTAGGTTAGAATTTGTAGGTAAGTCACGACAATGAATTAGCAAGTGGGTCACGGCGACAGCAAGATGGGTTCAATGGTGCAAATGATTTCATCACGCCATCACAACTCATCAACACTAGCACGTGAGCTCTCTCATGACCCAAGTAGGTCTCTGATGGTCTGGTCTCAACCATTGGAGACCTATCTGGGTCTTCGATGGTGAAGACCATTGGAGTCTCCACCATGGAGACCCTCCACCGCTACTTGCTATTTTTTTTTTTTTATTGATTTTTGTTGAGTTTTTTTTTAATGGTGTTTGTTGATGATTGTGAGAGATTGATGATGAGAAATTTGGGTTGATGTTAAAAGTCTATGACAAATGAGAGGTTGAAGGTTGATGATGATGATTGAGTTCATGACCCGGATCTAATTTGAAAGCTCATTTTTTTAATTAATTTTTTAATTGTGTATGTTAATTTCCACCGTTTATCTATGAGATAGACGATGCAAATAAATTTTTATTAGTATTTAAATTTTTATTTTAAAATAATATTTAATTATTTTTTATATTTTCATCGATTCTTTTGTATTTTAATTTTGTGTGTTGATATGCACTATCCATATACGAGATGGACAGCGTCGAAGATCACGCTTTATTAATATATAATTTTTTGTTTTATGATTATTGTATTTTTTAATAAAAATTTGAGGGATAAAAATATTTTTTAACTCTTATCAATTTTTTTTTAAAAATTATAATATTTATAGTATTTTGGATAAAAATTAAATAATAAATGATAAAACCATGATTGTATCACGCGTGGTTTTGGGGATTTTCTCTTTTTGAAAAGATCATCTAATGCTATCGTACCCGTCATTTAAAAGGCCAAAGATCCCCAATAAACAATAATTGTTTTATACTTTTACCACCAAACTAAATAAATTAGTCCAGGTAAAAGGTCTGACAGCATGACTTTCAGTGATCGCCCAACCAAACTTTATCACATCGAACAAGGCTCCACCGTTGAGAAATGAAACCATAAATTATTGAATGAAGTTTGAACTTTCAAGCATTCCGACTTTGACTCCCTCACATCCAGATACGTTGATTGAACGAAGCCGCAGAAAAGTCCAGATACAAAATGGTCCAACGATGTGACACTGCGGGGTCCACGTGGAGAAAAACTAAAATAAAAGTCATTAAACATCGACAACATCGACAAACAACGAAGTCGCTTGTCGTAATCGTAACCATCTCTACACTAATTTTCAAATTACTCTTGCCACGTGTCACCTGTTTGTTTCCGTAAATATCCGCCTCTTTTGATTTTTGTTTTTTTCCTTTTAGTCTGAAAAATCCAATTTTAGATTTCAGATTTCAGATTTTCTCTCCTCCTCACACTCAATCTGTCTCGGTTCTTTCTTCCGGGATGGTGAACTATTTTCTTGGTGACAAAACAGATTATTTTTCATATTATTTCTATTTTATTATATTGTTTATTAGTCAGGTGGTTACTATGTTTTAGGGTTGGTATCATAGTAAAAATCTCTCAAAAAATAAAAATAAAAAACCTATTTTTAAACCTCTGAAATAGGGTAAAAAACAAAAGTTAAAAACAGTTTGTGGGTTCATTGAACCTGGATGGGATTGGAGATGTTTCCTGTAAGGTGGTGTTGTTCAAAGGGTAGGTGCATGATCTGGGGTTAAAATGTAAGGGGAACACATGGAGGCCATCAAGTGTGGAGGTGGAGAAGCATAAGATAAAAAGGTGAAACTAAAAGGTTGATGGCATTACTTTTTATTGTGTGTATGCCTGTTACTTTTTGTTCTTTTGTGTCGTTGTTTATTGTTCTTTTAACCTTGTTCTAACGTAACAGGTGTGTTGAAGGATAAAGTGCTTTTTGAGAAGGTTTGAAGCCTAAAGTGCCTTTTTTTTTAGGAGGAAGGACATTTTGGGTTTGTGGGGTTGTAATCTTATGATAATCCACTATCAATGGCTTTTGTGAGAGGAATATGAAGAGAAGGAGGTGAGGTGGTAGACTTTTTTTTTTTTTTTAATTATGTGTAGTGTAGGTTGCCTTTCTCTTTTTTTTGATTCGCCCTTTTAAAGTATGCAATTTGGGAGAATAGTCATTTTTGTAGAAAGGGACCTTGGACTTGAAACTTGGGGTTCTGATTCATTCATCTCATCGGATTTTTATGATTTTATGCTTCTGGGATGATGTTAGAGGCACGATTGAACCACATTTTATCATTTTTTTTTTTTTTTTTAAATATGCAGGTTGGCATATTGTATGAAATAGTGGTTTGGATATTGCAGTGTCATTAATTTATTTAACCATGAACTAACCATCTAACGACGTGAATGGTTGGTGTTGGTCAAGTTGGTTTTTTGAGTTCTAAAAGGCCATTGATTGATTCTTGAACTCTAAATCCTTTTCCGGGTATAGCATATTATGAGTGGTAACTTATGAGTGGTAACTTCATATTTAAAGCTAAAGAATGCTTGGATGCTGATTGGTTTTTTTGTGTATGTCATATTCAACTAAAATAGTAAATTAGCTCATATTATTTTTACTGTGTGTAAAACGAGATATTCAAAGTCTTGACATTAACTAAGCAAACTTGACTAAAAATTACTTTTGTTTTGTTTATTACAGCATTTGTTTGTTTCACCTTCTGCCCTTATAGACCAAGTGAAAAGCAAATTGTTTCACTTTTGAATTACATTGGAAATGATATACTGTTTCACATGAATGATACCGGTTTTGAGTTCCAAGGAAAGCTCTTTTTGCAGGCAGGTTATTAAAGACAGAACTTGCAGTATTCACAGGACAATTTCAACTTCAAATTGTTGTAAGTAGCACCATTCATAGAGTTTCCCCAGTTGATATATTAGCATAACTGTCCATAATAATGAAATGAAGAAAACACAAAAGGGACATAAAGGAAAAGCTTAGTTCTATTCTTCTAGTTTTCTTGCTGCTGCCATCTGGTTTTTTTAGTCAACACCTTCTCGAACTGCTTATTTTACTTTGTAAGCACCATAATTATGGAAAAGATGATCTACACAAGTGCTTACATCAATCACTTAGCATTGAATAATCCTTGTGTCGGTTCATAGAAATATTAAATTTTGCTTCAACTTCGTTGCCTACGATGTATATGACAACCATGAGATCCAGATTCATAGTTTATTGCTAATGTAATTCTCTTTTCTTAGCTAGAAAAGTTTGACCTTGTGTCCTTACCAATTATATAAGCATGAGTCTCTAGAGCTCCTTCTATGTTCATACTAGCAAATTCTTCTTGATTCCTTCTGTCGTCACCAACGTCATTCACTTTCTTGTGGTTAGCTTCAGTTTCCTTTCCTATTACTATTAACAACTTCACACTATATTGGTTTAGCAGATTTATAATTTGTTCCCTTCTCGAAAACATGAAATAGCCCAGAAAATTTTGCATGAAAAGAAATGTAGTCTAATCAATACAACAACACTGTCTTATCTTTTTTAGAGTGATTTGCTGATTTTTTTTTTCCTGCATGGCTATTACAGGTGAATTAATAGTACTACTAGTCCTCGTTGTTGATGGATCAATCCCCTATAGTTCAAACAAAAGAAATGGATATTAGAAGTGTGTCATCTTCTCGCCAGAACGAGCCATACGTTCACAAGGTGGGGCTTCCCCCTAAGCAAAACCTCTTGAAGGAATTCAAAGCAACTGTGAAAGAAACATTCTTCCATGATGATCCTCTGCGACACTTCAAGGATCAATCAAAGTCTCGAAAGTTCATCCTAGGCATCCAGGCAATCTTCCCCATTTTTGAATGGTCAAGAAATTACAGTCTGACCAAATTTAGAGGGGATATCATTGCTGGCCTGACCATTGCTAGCCTCTGCATTCCTCAGGTAATTAAGTATCTATCATGCTCAATAGAAATGTAACTAAAAGAAGGAAAAACTCGTGCCATTTACAACATCAAAAACAATTCTGAACAATTAAACTTACTTGGTGAACAGGATATTGGATACGCAAAGCTTGCCAACTTGGATCCACAATATGGGCTGTGTAAGTTGTTTTGCATGATCACTCACCACTTACATGGTTGCTGCTTGATTAAACCTTTTTCTTGGTTTGGTGTAAAAGGTGTTTGTTATTGTTTGTAACTTGTGCAGATTCCAGCTTTGTTCCACCATTGATTTATGCCTTCATGGGTAGTTCAAGAGATATAGCCATAGGGCCGGTTGCAGTGGTGTCTCTCTTGTTGGGAACTCTACTTCAGAATGAGATTGATCCCATCAAAAATAAAGTTGAATATAGGCGCCTTGCTTTCACTGCTACTTTTTTTGCTGGGATCACACAAGCCACCCTTGGGTTTTTAAGGTATTTAGGACATTTCTTCTATAAGTTTCATGAAAAAGAAAATCAAAAGATAACTACTTCTAAGTTCAAGTTTTGTACTCATTATTAAGTAACACTAAATCTAAAAGTTCAAGTTTGTAGATAAAGCCAAATAATAATAATAAACATATAAATAGTCTAACCTTGATATTGAAAAGTACACACATAAATATTCTAACATTGATCTTTGTTTTATACATAGTCAATATTCTTTTGAAGGCCTTAAAATCACAGTAATTTGTTATAATGATACGGTCATCTGGTGGTGTTACTATAATTAGGTTGGGTTTCCTGATTGATTTCCTATCCCATGCCGCGATTGTCGGTTTTATGGGTGGAGCTGCCATTACAATTGCCCTTCAACAGCTAAAGGGTTTTCTAGGCATCAAGAACTTCACAAAAAAATCTGATATTGTCTCAGTCATGCACTCAGTTTTTGGTTCCATCCAGCATGGAGTAAGCACTATTGTTTCTCTACTGTAACTTAAAAATTTTATTTTCCGAAAAGTAGTGCTTATGAGGACACCAAGTGACTAAATGATCTCAAATAACAATATTTTGCAGTGGAACTGGCAGACTATAGTGATTGGGGCAAGCTTCTTAAGTTTTCTTCTTTTTGCTAAGTACATAGTAAGATCCTGTAATTCTTATCTCTATTTACCCAGACTAAAACAGGTTCCCAAATTGTTTTCTAATTTTTACATATTTTAATCAACAGGGAAAGAAGAACAAGAAATTCTTCTGGGTGCCTGCAATTGCCCCATTAATATCTGTTATTCTGTCAACATTTTTTGTATATATAACTCGGGCAGATAAGCAAGGCGTTCAGATTGTAAGGACTTTTCTCCCTTATATGGTTCAGATATAATACTAATAGTAGTAGTTGTAATGACAATAGTTATTTGGTAGCAGCAGTTCCAATACTTATTTTTTTTCATTGATGCTTGAAGGTGAAACACATAGAGAAAGGAATCAACCCCTCATCTGTCAATCAAATACATTTCAGTGGTGATTATCTTCTAAAAGGTTTTAGGATTGGTGTGGTGGCTGGCATGATAGCTTTAACGGTAAGCCAATATCACAACTGATCTCCATGTTATCAAAAGCATGTCACACCTGTTCTTGTATAGTTCCTTTCTTATATTTAATTTTGGTGGATTTATATCAGGAAGCCATAGCCATTGGAAGAACATTTGCCTCCATGAAAGACTATCAACTGGATGGAAACAAAGAAATGGTAGCACTAGGAGCAATGAACGTGGTAGGTTCAATGACTTCCTGCTATGTGGCCACAGGTAACAACAAGGAAGCACATTCTACTTATATCAACCCACTGATATCTACTTTTGACTAATGATGCACGAGAATGGT
Organism: Dimocarpus longan; assembly: GCA_022984855.1. Classification (NCBI taxonomy): domain Eukaryota; kingdom Viridiplantae; phylum Streptophyta; class Magnoliopsida; order Sapindales; family Sapindaceae; genus Dimocarpus; species Dimocarpus longan. The sequence continues at coordinate 4,030,609 of CM041018.1, forward strand.
TAAATAAATATAAGATGAGAGACCATCTAGCTTAATAAAATTTCTTTTCGTTAAATGAATGCGTATAACAATGCACGGAAAAGGACTCGTGACTAGATGGGGTATGAATGACCAACTTCTAAGGTTGCAAATAGAATTAGAACCATTTATTGATTCATGTGAATAAAGTTCTAACTAAAATTAATCCCTTACTCAATTTCTTAACTAATTGGATGCAGGTTCATTTTCTAGATCAGCAGTAAACTACATGGCAGGCTGCCAAACAGCAGCCTCCAACATTGTTATGTCTGGTGTTGTATTCCTAACATTGGAATTCATCACTCCTCTTTTTAAGTACACACCAAATGCTATTCTTGCTGCCATCATTATATCAGCTGTGCTTGGCCTAATCGACATTGAGGCAGCAATTTTGATATGGAAGATTGATAAATTTGATTTTGTGGCATGCATGGGAGCTTTCTTTGGAGTTGTTTTTGCCTCTGTTGAGATTGGCCTGTTAATTGCGGTAAGCATTTATATTGTAAAGTAACTGTTAATGCTAAATTTTAGCTATAATTAATCAATCTAATTTCTATATATACTTTCACTATCTTCATGGCAGGTCTCTATATCCTTTGCTAAGATTCTCCTACAAGTTACCAGGCCCCGTACAGCAATTCTGGGTAAGCTCCCTAGGACAACTGTCTACAGAAATATTCAACAATATCCGGAAGCAACCAAGGTTCCAGGGGTCTTGATCGTTAGAGTTGATTCAGCAATTTACTTTTCAAATTCCAATTACGTTAAGGAAAGGTACAGATGTTTCTCACCCTAACGACTATTCAAAGCTTGCACCTTCCTGATCACTTGATTGCAAGCACGCCACCCATGACTAATAATCTGTATCTAATAATTCCAACCAACAAACCCCTTGGCTTCTGAGAGTCTGGTTATAGCCCAAAATTAAAAAAAAAAAAAAAAAATGTTAAGACATAGAACGCCTATAAAGTAAGTGTTGCCTCAAACAACAAGGTTAGACGGGAGTTCTAAGTCAATGAACTATAGCTAGCTACACAGAACTAATTAATATGGAAGAAATTGAAACATTATTGTCTGATAATAAACGTTCACAGACAAGGTCTATTTATAAAGTAAAATCTTCCTACTACTATGGAGAACAAAATCCTAATCTAATTTGCAATTCTTATTGTATTACGTTCTTTTTTTTACTATGTTGAGTTCTTATATATTCACGTCTATTTTGAAATGGTTATTATATAAACAAAATCCAGTATTCATATTTTCTATTATCATAAGAGTAATGTTATACTACTAAAAAATTTATTTAAATAATGTGATTAGTTTATGTGCAACTAGTGGCACGCATCAATATACCACCTCAAAAATAATATGGTAACCACAAATAAAATCGCTACATATCTGAACAAAATTTTTAGATAAATTTTTTGGAAGTGTAGCATTATTCTCATCATAATATGACTACTAAATTAATAGGATAGATGTCTGATAGAAAACTAGGAATTAATCGTACTTTTAGAACTTTAATGTATATGAAACGGATGAAACTCTATACTTCTATCAGTCCTTTTTTATGGCACCCCACCTAATCCCTCCTTAAAATGTAAACCAAATTCCCTTCAAATTCGATGAGGGAGACTTTAACTAAGACCTCTAACATAAATGTGAGCTAGATCTTGTTTGCTAAACTAACTAGCATCCAAGCATTTGTTCTCAATATATGTACATAATGAAAACGTGCATCGGACAAGTCATTACAATAGTAGAGTAGTAGCAATGAAAAGCCCTAATCTTATTGGGAAATCGGCAAAATATCTCCTGAAAATAAAATTAATGTGCAACAATCCATTTTTTAATTCAAATATGAGATGCAATGATATTATTTTTTATTTTAGGAATTTTTTCATATTTTTCCGGAAATGTAAGTATTTTAGACACAATTTAACTAAACTGGTCTGTAGACCTGCAGTATTGCTTGTTTCATAATGCTTGAAATTAATTGCTTGCAGGATACTGAGATGGTTGACAGATGAAGAAGAACGACTAAAAGAAGCAGGCCAATCAAGAATCCAATTTCTGATAGTTGAAATGTCACGTAAGCAGTTTTCAACACATCTTTCAACCCACTAACACTGTCCACTATCATGTCGAAGCTAGAAAATCAGACCTGTTTGCGTCAAAAAATATTTCAAATCTCATGATTTTATTTGGTTCAATATTTTCAGCTGTTACTGACATAGACACCAGTGGCATCCACGCCTTAGAAGAGTTATACAGGAGTCTCGAGAAGAGAGATATTCAGGTAATTAAACACATTAAAATTAAACACTACTTGTAAATGTATATACATATATATGAGCAGTTGACATGTACACGAGTCTTAGATTAAAATAGATGCACTGAAAATTTGAAATCATCAAAATTTTGCCTACCTGAAAAGTTTCCATGTTGTGTTGTTGTTGCACAGCTTGTGCTGGCAAACCCTGGTCCAGTGGTGATTGACAAGTTTCATGCCTCCGATTTTGCAAATTTGATCGGCGAGAATAAAATCTTCCTCACAGTTGCGGACGCTGTCGCGTCTTGCTCTCCAAAATTAGTGGAAGAAGAAGTGTGAGAAGAATAAAAGCTCAAGTAGTGCACTACTTTATTTTTTCTAATTGAAATGAAACCACTCTATATAGCTAGCTACCCCGACACACTTGTACATATATGCACTTCACTTATTGAAATGTAAAGATGTGAGAGTGGAAGGTGATTGGTGCCAATAATAGAGTGAGAATAAAATTACACAAATGTCCAAAGAATCTAGTCTGCAAATGTAAATTTTGCGTTAAGTAATATTTTCTTTTGTTATCAATGGCAAAACCGGTTGCCACAATTATTTCTTGTTTATGTTAAATATTATAATGAGACTCTGGTTGCGGAAAAGAAGATTTGAAAGGTATGCAGGGCTATGGATGATGATGTAAGGAGCAACAAAAGGATAGGATTTGTCGGCATTGAATGTAGATGCAAAGAGAGCCAAATTCATTGAGGTATTATTTAATAAAGCTTGGATTATGTGCCAACTTTAAAATTGGTTACTTTTTATGGAGATGTGATTCTTACACACAAACAAACACAAGGCATCATCTGGTGAATCACCGTCCTTTATCCGTTGAAAACTTCCGGGCTTCATCATTGGATGCTTACATTACTTTTGGATATGATCTTCTAAATTAAAAAGATATTCTAAATTAATCTAACCCAATTCCACTAATCTATTTAATCCTTTGATTTATATATATATTTTTTTCTTTCTTGAAATTACTCTTAGACGTGCTATTATGTTATAGGGGATGGGGCCAAAAAACGTATTTTCATGGATTAATTAACAAACTAATATACAATATTTAGAAGAAGAAAAAAAAATAAATTTTATGTAAATTTAATAATTATATTTAAATGTATTAAGTTTAAGAAGATATTTTCGGAGTGCTGTGGCCTCCGCCGGCAGCCCGACACCCTTAGTCCCACCCATGAATGCATCATGTGCTCATACAAGGAAATGTTTTAAAATTTTATTAGTTAAAAATTATTTACTTTTTAAAAGTTTGTTATTTTTTCTATTTTAATTCATTTTAATTACTTATGCTAATTCATTTTTTTAATATTATATCTTGTCCAATTAGAATTACAAATTTAAGTTGAATACATGAAAAAAAAAAATAGTGTAAAAGTATTGAGTTAATTTGCTTATGTGAACTTATTTTCTTTTTGAGTATCATTTTTTTTTTAATTGTTCTTTGCATTTTTATGATTATAAAACTTTAATGTAATCATTTTCACGAGTGAAGCAAGATACTTGATAGGAAAAGAAAAGGAAAGAGAAGAGAATATTGCTATTTGTTTAATATTTTTGTATAATATTTTTTTTTTAAAGAATGTACAATAGTAAATTATATCCTACAGAGGAAGTTACACTAATCCTCCCAAGGTCTGGGTTAAGACGCTCATATGAAAAAATTTGCTTAATCTACGCTAACTCCCCTACATCATTATGTTGACCATTACAAAATTTAACATACCCTTGTAAGAAGAGAAAAATGTAATATATATATATATATATATATATATATAGATAAAAAAATGAAAAACTAAAGTAAAAATTAATATTAAAAAAAAAGAAAAGAAAGAAAAAGAGTAGTTGAGGCCAACTGCCATAATTGACCTCTACGAACCCTGTACGATTACGAACCATGACCATAAACAAAATGGCCTCCACAGGCACAGTATTGAAGAAAGAGGTTAATAATAGTGGATGAAACTTTACTGAAAAAAAAAAAAAAAATCTGCATTTGATAAAATTTCATCCTAAATTATAAATGAATGTTAGATCCATAACAATTTAATAACTCATAATTCTAATTCAACTCCAAAACGCAAAATCTTCACAACATCAAAACCCCAAACCCCTCTACAAAAGCCCACAACTTTTTTCAGATTTAATTTTTATATCACTTAGTTTTTTCATTTGTTTTTTATATATAATTATCTTTTCATATGGGTCAAGCCCGGGGAGCATTCGTGTAAGTTCCCCAATCCCATTGATTCTAGGAAATGGGGTGCGGATCTAATTTGATCCATTCAAACTAGCGGATCCAATTTGGTTGGGCTTATAGTGTAATTGGATTGGATTGTTGACAAAATTCAACAAGGAAATTAACAAGGCCCATGCTATTGGCCCCCCACCTCGTTTATGTGCAAACCCCTTAATATTGGGCTACGTGTTTAAAAGCAAGAAAGAAAATCAAAGTTAAAAGGAAAAAGTATTGAGGTCCAAATCTTCATCTCCTCCGTCCATTACCACAACAGACGTGAAAGATCTCAATTATTTTATTTTTTTTTTAGAAAAAAAAATCATTGTTCACCCAAAATGGACAATAAAGGTCCAATTATTTTTTTATAAACTCTTTTTCTTTTTCAGTTTTAAAAATATGAACAAATAAGAAGTAATTACCCTTTAGAGACTATTGAACATCAACCGTTCCCGAACAATGTGATGAATGACAGTATAATTTGTTGATTTTTTGGCTAAATTAGCCATGTTAGCAATTCCACATCTAAAACATAACAAATGGTGGGATGTTTGGTGGACTATAAATAAGTCCTTTAGTTAATTGATTTTGTACCCCAAAAATAAACAAGAATTGTAAAAGATTCATACATTTGTATTATTCTTGTTTTCTCCCCATATGTTTCTGGGTTTTTGGATCTTACCTAGATTTTGTAATATTTTGCTTTGGAGCTAGTGGAAGTTTTCAGCAGCGCCCGTGGACGTAGGTTTTATACCGAACCACGTAAATTCTGGTGTGTTCTTTCCCTTTTCGCTTTGCATTTATTTTTCTGCTTTTCTGCTTTATTAAATATTTGTTATTTATATTTAATAGCTAGCATTAGTAGTTGTGTATTCGTTTAATTTTCGCTGCGCACAACAAGTGGTATCAGAGCCCTAGGTTTCGATTGATCTGGGAAATTGTCTAGGGCATTAGCTAGCTATTAAATATTTGTTTGTAGAGCTTCGGTGTTATTTTGGAATAGTTACAATTTAGGGAAGCTCTGTCAAAAAGACTATAATTGTCTAAGGAGACTGGATTTTAAGTGGGACCGTTTGTGACCCCTCCAGCCTTTCCTGGGAGCTTACCTTTTGAGTACTATTCATTTGATCACCAAGCTATTGACATAAAAACTTTTGGTGTAAAGCAGAAATGTCTTCATCTTCACATGTAAAAATTGAAGTAGAGAAATTTGATGGTCGAAATAATTTTGGCCTATGGCAAAGCGAAGTTACGGACGTCTTGTATCAACAAGATTTGGATATTGTTCTGGAAGAAACAAGACCAGAGAATATTGAGGAAAAAGATTGGGAGAGGCAAAATGCGAAGACATGTGGTTTAATTCGCTCATGTCTCTGTAGAGAGCAGAAGTATCCGTTCATGAAGGAAACCTCTGCTAGTAAATTGTGGAAGGCGCTAGAGAACAAATATATGAAGAAAAGCAATGAGAATCGGCTATATTTGTTGAAGAGGTTGTACCGTCTTCAGTTGAAACCAGGTTTGAATATCAATGACCATATTGATAATGTCAACCGTTTGTTAGCTGATTTGTTGAATTTGGATGAAACGTTCAAAGATGAGCAGAAGGCCATGCTGTTGATAGGATCTCTTCCTGATGAGTTAGATCACTTGTGCATTACACTTATTCATGGGAAAGAAAAATTGTCTTTTGAAGAAGTGTGTGCAGCTTTGCTTAATTATGAAATTCGTAAGAAAGATCAGAAAGAGAATATGGATGAATCAGCAGAGGCGCTTACAATTAGGGGAAGAAGTAAGAGTCGAAAACAGGAAAGAAGGGGCAGATCACAGTCAAGAAAAAGACCTGATAAAGATGAATGTGCCTTTTGTCATGAGAAAGGACATTGGAAGAAAGATTGTCCGAAGCTACAGAAGAAAGATAAGGGCAAGGGTAAAGTTACTTCTTATGCATATGTAGCCGAACGTGAGGAAGAAGATTTTGTGTTGGTTAATCTATCATCAACATCTGGATCTGGTGAGTGGATTTTAGATTCGGGTTGTACTTATCATATGTGTCCACATAAGGAATGGTTCTTCAACTTCGAAGAGCTAGATGGTGGAATTGTGCTCATGGGTAATGATAACTCATGCAAAACTAAGGGGATAGGTTCAATTCGATTGAAGAATCATGATGGATCGACCAGAGTTTTGACAGAAGTTCGGTATGTTCCAGATTTGAAGAAGAATCTCATATCATTGGGAGCCTTAGAATCTAAAGGCTACACGGTATCTATCAGAGATGGAGTTATGAGAGTGGTATCTGGGGCTTTGGTGGTAATGAAAGGTACAAGGAAGAACAACTTGTACTACTACAATGGTAGTACAGTTACTGAATCAGCAACAGTAGTATCAGAGAAGGATGTTGATTCAGATATGATTAGGTTATGGCATATGCGTCTGGGGCATGCAGGTGAGAAAACTTTAAACAGTTTGGTGGATCAAGGCTTGTTGAAAGGAGTAAAAACCTGCAAGTTAGATTTTTGTGAACATTATTTTCTGGGAAAGCAGACAAGAGTGAAGTTTTCAACTGCAATTCATGATACTAAAGATATTTTGGATTATGTTCACTCTGATGTATGGGGACCCACTAAAACAGCCTCATTGGGTGGTAAACACTATTTTGTTACATTTGTTGATGACTTTTCCAGAAGAGTTTGGGTATACACAATGAAGAAAAAGGATGATGTACTTGGGATTTTCCTTAATTGGAAAAAGATGATTGAGACTCAGACTGGGAGAAAGATTAAGTACCTCAGAACAGATAATGGAGGTGAATATTGCAGTAAATCTTTTCGAGAGGTCTGTCAAGATGCGGGTATTGTACGTCATTTTACAGTTAGACACACACCACAACAGAATGGGGTGGCAGAACGCATGAACCGAACGTTGCTGGAGAAAGTTGGGTGTATGTTGTCCAATGCTGGGTTGGGCAAGGAGTTTTGGGCTGAGGCAGTGACTTATGCATGTCATCTCATTAATCGCTTACCATCAACAGCGATCGGTGGTAGAATTCCATTGGAGGTATGGTCTGAAAAACCTGTTACTGATTATGATTCTTTACATGTCTTTGGTTTTTCTGCTTATTATCATGTAAAGGAATCTAAATTGGATCCGAGAGCAAGGAAAGCTATATTTGTGGGGATGTCTTCAGGGGTGAAAGGGTATCATCTTTTATATCCTAATTCGAAGAAGATAATCTTCAGCAGGGATGTTACTTTTGATGAGTCTTCGATGCTGAAAAAGAAAATAGAAGATATTGTTGAGGGTAATCCGCAACAGGTGGAGTCTACTCGGAAGCAGGTGGAGTTTTTTCAGAAACAGATAGAGTCAACAAATAATCCAGCTAGAATTATTGATGTAGATGATGACACTCCTATGATCGAGGAGGTTACTGAAGAAGAAGGAGAAGAAGAGGTTCCTACCCAAGAACCTTCACAGCAACAAGAATAAATTGCAATAAATAGGTTAAGACGTGAGATTCGCAGACCTGCTCGTTTTGCTGATATGATGGCCTATGCACTTCCAATTGTAGATGATGATGTTCCTTCCACTTACAGAGAAGCAGTCCAATGTTCTGAAGATGATAAGTGGAAGAAAGCTATGGATGAAGAAATGCAGTCTCTTCGGAAGAATGAAACTTGGGAGCTAGCTCAACTACCGAAGAATAAGAAGGCAATTGGGTGCAAATGGGTATTTACTAAGAAAGAGGGATTTCCAAACAAAGAAGATGTTCGCTACAAGGCAAGGTTGGTGGCGAAAGGCTACGCTCAGAAGGAAGGGATTGACTACAATGAGGTATTTTCTCCAGTTGTGAAACACTCTTCCATTAGAATTCTATTGGCCCTTGTAGCTCAATTGGATTTGGAACTAGTTTAAATGGATGTAAAAACTGCATTTTTACATGGTGATTTGGAAGAGGAAATCTATATGACTCAGCCAGATGGATTCAAGGTTGTTGGAAAGGAAAATTGGGCTTGCAAATTGAAGAAATAGCTTTATGGTTTGAAACAGTCTCCGAGACAATGGTACAAGCGATTTGATCAATTTATGATAGGTTAAGAGTACACCAGAAGCAAATTTGATAATTGCGTATACTTTCGAAGGCTACAAGATGGTTCCTTCATCTACTTGCTCTTATATGTTGATGATATGCTGATAGCTTCTAAGAGCAAAGTGGAGATTGAGAAGCTGAAGACTCAGTTGAGTTCAGAGTTTAAAATGAAGGATTTGGGTGAAGCTAAGAAGATTCTCGGTATGGAGATTAGCAGAGATAGAGGAAAAGGCAAGGTTTGTTTGACTCAGAAGCAATATCTGATGAAGGTATTACAGCGTTTGGGTGTATCTGAACAGTCAAAACCTGTAAGTACGCCACTTGCTCCTCATTTCAAGTTAAGTGCATCATTATCTCCGAGTACTGATGAAGAACGAGAGTACATGTCTCGTGTTCCATATTCTAATGCAGTTGGTAGTCTGATGTATGCTATGGTGTGTACAAGACCTGACATTTCGCAAGCGGTTGGAGTTGTGAGCAGGTATATGCATGATCCTGGTAAAGGACATTGGCAAGCTGTGAAATTGATTCTACGGTACTTGTTAAAAACCGTAGATTTTGGTTTGATATTTCAGAGGGAAGATTCACTTGGTCAGTTTGCAATCGGATTATGCTGGTGATTTGGATAAACGACGATCAACTACTGGATATGTATTCACTCTTGCGAGAGCTCCTGTAAGTTGGAAGTCTACTTTACAGTCAACAGTTGCTTTGTCTACGACAGAAGCAGAGTATATGGCATTGACAGAGGCTGTGAAGGAAACAATTTGGTTACAAGGATTACTGGTAGAATTGGGAATGGGATAGAAGAATATTACTGTTTACTCGGATAGTCAAAGTGCCATTCATTTAGTAAAGAATCCGGTATTCCATGTTCGCACCAAGCATATTGATGTCCGATATCACTTTGTGCGGGAAATTCTGAGTGAAGGGTCGATTCTCTTACAGAAAATTGGGACTGCTGATAATCCTGCAGATATGATGACCAAAGTGGTGACAGCAATCAAGTTCAACCATTGTTTGGACTTGATCAACATTTTGAAAGTCTAAAAGGACATTTATGAAGGCATTGCTGAAGGCTAATACGCCAAGGTGGAGATTTGTTGATTTTTTGGCTAAATTAGCCATGTTAGCAATCCCACATCTAAAACATAACAAATGGTGGAATGTTTGGTGGACTATAAATAAGTCCTTTAGTTAATTGATTTTGTACCCCAAAAATAAACAAGAATTGTAAAAGATCCATACATTTGTATTATTCTTGTTTTCTCTTCATATGTTTCTGGGTTTTTGGATCTTACCCAGATTTTGTAATATTTTGCTTTGGAGTTAGTGGAAGTTTTCAGCAGCGCCCGTGGACGTAGGTTTTATACCGAACCACGTAAATTCTGGTGTGTTCTTTCATTTTTCGCTTTGTATTTATTTTTCTGCTTTTCTGCTTTATTAATATTTGTTATTTATATTTAATAGCTAGCATTAGTAGTTGTGTATTCGTTTAATTTCCGCTGCGCACAACATAATTAAGTTATTACTTTAAGGTGGAGTGTAATTTTTATTAAGTTATTAAAAATCAATGTTTTAAACTGCAAGTAGTGGTTTGAGGCAATGAACCCTTAACGAAGTGCGACAGCCACCTCAGTTTGAAAATGATAAAGAAAACATAAAAACAATAAAAGAAAGCTAACATAGGAAATCTATAACATTGAGCAAAAAGTCATAACCAATATTAACAGCATAAAAATCCAACAAAGTAAAACCTAATCAAACAAAAATATCATCCTAGTGTCTTATATTTGCTGCGTTATATAGGATTTGTTTTAAAGTCTATCATTGAAATTTATGTTGTGTACGATTTGAAAGAGGAATTTGCATATATAGGTTTATGTTGTTTAACTCGTAAGTCTAATTTTTGCTGCAATATTTAAGGTTTTTTTTTTTTTTTTTAATTACATGTTTTTTATTTAAAAACAAAAAGGGTTCCGATGGCTGTCATACCAGAACTACCTCAATCCAAGTCGTCTTAACTCGAGTGGAGGCAGCCACCATAATCAACTGAGACGACCATAAACACCAAGGGGTGTGAGGTGGCCATCTCAAGGCGCCCTACAGGTGAGACATACCATAAACAGCTACCTTATACCGAATTTCAAATAACAAAAGAAATTGTTTTAATAGGTTTTTTAATGGCTCTTTTTAAATTTGTCATTTTTCAATAAGGTTTTTGTTTTTGCCCACAAATTACATTGTGTAGACGATAATACTCTCTGCCATTTTAGAATAAAAATTAATTAAAGAAAACAAGTCTTCTATTCACCGTTCATCTTCGGTTATCATTTCTAATTTTTTGGCCATTTATCTTTGATCACCATTACAATATCTGACCATTTATCTCCGGTCACAATCTCCATGTCTGGTCACTACTTATCTCTAGTCATCATCCTAATGTTCAACCGCTTCGTTTGTCTTCTTCTTCTTCATTTTCCTTTTTCTTATTCTCTTCTTCTCCTCCTTTTCTTCTTCTTCTTCTACTTTTCTTGTTTTTATTCTTCTCATTTTCTTTTTCTAGCTTCTTCTTCATCTTCTTGTTCTTCTCCTTCTTTCGTCCACAGTGATGGCCAGACGCGACAGTCCGCCCGTCACCTTATTATTATATTTTTGTTTCATTTTTTCACAACTTTTCTTTTCTTACAGCCATGCTAAGGACTAATATCGTCCGATATTGTTGGGTTTTCTTATTTAATGCCATGTAAGTTTTGTTTTTACTAATTGAATTTTAATGAATTTGTAGTGTTTGTTTAATTTGTTATCAATTTGATGTGTATATAGATGTTTATGTATATGTATATTGTGTTGGGAGTTGAATTTTAGATTGTTATAGAAATGGTGAATGTGATGATTGTGTAGAGGTAGCGAAAACGAGTGGCGATGTTCTAGTGATTTGTCATGAGTAGAACGATAGATGTTGAGTGAGACAATTTGCAAAATAGGTTTTATGCATTAAAGTCGCAAATTTGTATTCACATTTGGTGATAGGTGTGTAAAGTTGGTTTTTTGGTAGAGGTTACATCACATTTTAGTGAAAACGGGTGATGATGTTCTAGTGATTTGTCAGGACTCATGAGCAGAATGATAGAAGTCAAGTAAGACGATATGGGGGAAGTTGTTTTAAGAGTTTTAAGTCATTAATTTGTATTCACATTTGGTGATAGTTGTTCAAAGTGGGTATTTTGGTGTAGAGGTGGTTCAGTGGAGTTAATTGTAGCGTTAAAATGTGTTATGACATGTGTGGGTGGTAGTGAAGTATATTTGGTATTCTATTTATTGCTTTTGAAATGAGCTGAGCTTTGAGCTTTGAAATGTGCTAAGATTTAATAGTGATCAGGAAATGTTATTACGTTTAGTTTTGGTTTCAAATTGTTGATTATTATGCATGGGTGGCTGTATCTTTTATTTGGTGTATAAAGGTGTTAAGAAATTTGATGCCAAGAACTGCTTAGAGATCTAGAGGTGGTTTAGTAAAGTTGAAAGTGGAAAAGGAGATTTAATTTTTTGATTGCCTAGTAAGTAAAAAATATATTGTATTTTAAATATATTGTATTTTAGGATTATGTACTGAGTACTTATTATAACATTTCACAATGTACGTTTAATTTTAAAGTATGTAATTTAAATGTTGTTAACATATATATATATTAAATAATATATATTTTTAACATTTATGTACGTTGTTAGTTTTATTGTAATATTAAATTACATATTTTTTAATTTAATTTTTTTTTAAATTGAAATATTTTCCACACGAACAAGATAGTTTTATTATAATATTAAATTACATATTTTTAATTTATTTTTTTTAAATTAAAATGTTTTTCATGTCAGACACTGATCTAATATGGATAAAATTAACCATACCGGGCTAACTAATATCCATATTGCGCAGTGCCCAGTATGGATACTGGATACGTTGCGGGTCAACCCATGGGTCGACATGTTACGTTAATATATCCATACCGAGTCCTATCTGGTTAAGTATCCATACATACAGCAACCACACCAGACGGGTTGCTCGGTATAGATAGTCAACCATATCCCCAGTATAGTTGACCTGTTTTGTTGTAGTGGTAACTCATGTGAGATGAGTTATGCCGATTTAAGTTAGTGTCCTCATTTGAGATGAGTCATGTTGAGTTTGCATATATGCATATTCTATAGAGTTATAGATCCATTTTTCAATGATGAGCTACTCTTTGTTGGAAAAGGAAGTAAAAGAAAAAGAAAAGAAAAAAAAAGATGAAAGAGGAAGAGGAAGAAGAAAAAATTAAAGAAGAAGAAGAAGTGTCACTTGAGATGAAGTGTCATGTCGACAAAGAGTTCGTCCAATGAAATTGTTCGACGAAGAACTTCATCCAACAAGAAGGTGATCGGAGATGGCATATGAGTGATATTTAGTGTTTTTTTTTTTAATTTTATTTTAATTTTTATGTTTTGTTTAATGGCATGTGAATAATATTTAAATTTTGAAAGGAGCAATTTTGTCTAAAAAGGGTAAAAACAATAAAAATATTGAGGAATGACAAATTTAATGAGCCATACTCTTATAAGGGTACTATTGCCAATAGCCTTAAAACAATGATTGAAATAATCAATTAGTTAAAATGATTTATTAAGAAGTAATAAAATGAGGTTGATCTAACGGTGTACTTCTTATACCTACACCATCCAAACCTAGAGTTGAATCACGTTGCTTTCCACAAATCCCGAATTGATAATAATATATAACTAAATGATTTATTAAAAATATTAATTGCAATTGAAAAATTCTCATACACAAAAATGACTTGTTTAGGGCCAAGATGCCATAACTAAAGTAAAAATATCACTAAATAGCACTTTATAATTAGTGAGTTAACATTTGAGTCACTCATTATTGTTAGCATCTAAGTAATAAAAATATGCGATGTGATAAAAATATCCTTTTGACAAAAATAAGGTGAAGGTTGTATGCATTTTTCAAATGGTTTCTCATTTTTAAAAACAAAAAATGAAAGTAAAGTGTTTGGTGTTATGTTTTATAAATTGTGTTTTTTAAAATGAAAAACATTTTTTTGAAAATTATAACTAAAAAGTGAAATAACAATTTATTTTTTTTAATGATTTTCACTATTTCTAAAACAAATCATTACGATTTCATTTAAACAACTATTTTATGTATTTTTAAAAACAATATCAAACACATTTATATAATTTTTTATTTTTGAAAATAACTTTTAAGAAATCCTATCAAATATATTATATTTTTGAAAACATCATTTTGAAAATATTTTTTATTTTTAAAAACAATTTTTAAAAACATAATTTTAAAAATAATTCCAAATGCACTCTAATATAGTGTCATTAGTCGTGGTAAAAAAAACTGCTATGACTAGTGAAAAACTTGTTGGAAAAACTTATTTTTGAATCAAATGACTAATAATAATAACATTAAATCATTAGTCATGGTAATAAACCATGACTATGAAATCCTCATTAATTTTTTTTTTTTTTGAAATAAGAAAAAAAAAATGTTTTTGAATCAAAGAGACTATAATATTGTGTCGTTAATTATAATAATCTTTTATTTAAACCAAGTGACTAGTCATAACAGTATTATGTTATTAATCATAACAACATAAACTATTATGACTAGTAAAATCATCACTAAAAAAGGCTTGTTTTAAGCCAAATGATTAGTCATGACAACAATACTTGTCATGACTAGTGAAACACCTACTGTCAAAGTATCATAAATCAACATTTGATCATTAGTCATGAGAATCTTATTTTTGAACCAAATGACTAGTTATGGTAATATTATGTCACTAGTCATGGTAGTAGAAGCTTCTATGACTAGTAAAACTATCACCGAAAAAAAAATTATTTTTGAACCAAATGATTAACTATGACAACATTATCTTATTCATCATGTCAATAGTAATTATCATGACTGGTTAAATACTTACTATGAAAGGATGTTTATAACTTAAATGTAAAAATTAATAGATGTGTGACTATGAAAACGTGTCGTTACTAAGTGGTGAAGCCCTTTAAAACTGCATACCCACCCTCTTGTTAAGTGGTGGGTTTGACACCCCACAACGTTAGCCCTTCATTTTATTACTTTCCCTCTCTTTTATGAGGATTGTTCGCTCACCTATGTATCGATCATTTTCTTTGTTGCTTTCTTTCTCTTTTGTGAGGGTTGTTCTATCACCCATGTGTCGATCATCCTCTCTTATATGGGAGCCGCTCTTTGGATTGTGCCATCAATGTTCATTCTAATTTAGGTCTCGATTATCCTCTAGGTCAGTCCTATGGTTGTATTGTAATGTAATATAATATATTAAAAAAAATAAAATAAAATAGATGTGTGACTTTGTCGTTAACTCCCTACATTTTCAGATCACTCTTGTCCTGTCCCATAATTAAATGACAAGAAAAAGTTGATCACGCTTGCAATTTATTCTGGTAAATAAAGGGAGGATAGGGGAGGGGAGTGGATAGTTAAGTAGTTGTTAAAGGTCATGGCTTCGCTGCCGTCACTCCGTTCGATCATCACCCATCTCCACCGACCCTTGCTACTGTCCAGACCTTCACTTCTATTCCATAAACCCAAACTCTACATACCCACTTCCATAAATCTTTTCTTTCATTTCTCATCCTCTCCCAAACCCAAAACCCTCAACCCCCACGCCACTTCTAAAGGTTTATTTTTTTCTTTATTTTTTCGTTTTTTGAATGAAAATTCTCGCTTTTCTCTCTTTCATTTTGTTTTGTGTTGGCGCAGATAACACGTTGGTTTTCAAAAAGGACGAGCGCCTGGTTGGTGTCGATGGCGGGAATGAAGAGAAGGCTGCTGCGAGGTCGACCACAATAGCGGCTATCGTGACTTCAATGGGTGGTCCACCTGGTGCTGTGGGTATCGTACGATTGTCAGGACCCTCAGCTGTGGACATCGTTGGACGCCTCTTTAGACCACTGAAGAAAAAGAAGACCAAGACTTCGTGGCAACCCACCAGTCATGTTGTAGAGTACGGTGTCGTATTGGATATTCAAGGGAATGTTGTTGATGAGGTACATACAGCCCCATGTTTTTTCGGACTGTTACATTATTTGTTCTAACTATGGTTAAGATTTGATATGGTAAATTAATGGAGAGAATGTGTGGAAAACTAGTTGCTTGAGTTTTGAACTAGTACTTTGTTTTATTTACTTCTGCTTGCTGTTGTTGGAGTAGTGATTATCTATCTGTTTTCTCAATTTGTTTAAGGTTTTAGCTGTACCCATGTTGGCCCCGAGATCTTACACTCGAGAAGATGTGGTTGAGCTTCAATGTCATGGCAGTGAAGTGTGCTTGCGTCGTGTGTTACGAGCTTGTTTAGAAGCTGGAGCGAGCCTTGCTGAACCAGGTTTCTTGCTTATTAGTTTTTTTTGTCGTTTATACAATCTTGGAACCAAGTGTGAGTGATATGAGTTTGTTTGTATGCCACCAATGGATAGCTAACTATGTTTCGATATATATAATTTGTTTCTTGTTATTTTCTTCTCCTTGGCAAAAGAGTATAATGTTGGTGTCTCTACTCACATTTTCATTAAATGCATAAGCTTGTAGTAATATATTTTTGTTGATCGATTTAGATGTTATTTAAGAAGATTTAATTTTGATCTGAATGTTACTCATATGACCATATGGATTGTGTTGCACATGGTTTATTTAGGAATTCAATTGATGTACTACCTGAGGCTTTACAGGACATATGTTGCAACTGATTGTGACTTATAAGTACAAACATGGTAAAAGCTTTGGCAACTGAATGAATTATTTTGTTAGTTGTTATAAGCAGCATTTGAATGTCAACTCCACAAAGTTTTGTTGTTCTCTGTGCCTTTCTTAAATAAGTGCTTAAACTTTCCTCAGCTGCAAAATATGTCTATGTGCATGTTGAAGCACATGAAGAACTTTTTTTTTTGGTCTGTTTGCTTTCCAGGTGAGTTCACGCTCCGTGCCTTTCTGAATGGCCGTGTAGACCTATCCCAGGCTGAAAATGTTGAAAAATTGATTTCAGCTAAGTCTATGGCTGCTGCAGATGCAGCATTGGCAGGAATTCAGGCATGTTTTCTTTTCTGAATTTATATGTTACAGCTATAATTTCACGGTTCAATAGACTTGTGCACTACCTTAATTAGACTTCCAAGTATATGGTACTTTCCCAATTTTAGTTATTGCATTTAAGAGTACTAAATAATTTGTTCGCTGACAGGGAGGCTTCTCCTCTTTGGTTAAATCACTGAGAGCACAGTGCATTGAGTTGCTAACTGAGATTGAGGCTCGCTTAGATTTTGATGATGAGATGCCTCCTCTAGATTTGAACCTGATCATGGATAAAATTCAGAGCATGTCAGAAGATGTACAAAATGCACTGGAGACTGCAAATTATGACAAGCTTCTGCAGTCTGGATTACAGGTATAAACTTTGAGAAATTATCTGAAAGCTTCCTTGAATGTGTAAGGGATATGACTTTCTTGTTATTGGCTTATCGCATAGCGTGAAGCTGATGTGTAATGCTATACTCTTAGCTCTCACCTAAGCACCTTTTTGATGTGTCATTGTGTGATAAACTCATTTTTCCTTATAAGCACTTAAAATAAATTTGAATTTAATCAACAAATTGATAGCATAAACATGATCAATTGGTCAGATCCTCTCATAACCTGACAATTACAGCGATCATTAGGCTACACAAGTTTTCTTAATTTAGTGGAACTTTGTTCAATCATGGTTAAATTTCAGTATTACACAATGGCTTTTTGTAATATTATTTTATGCTAGAGATAAAATGGCCTGGAATTTTAAAGTTAGTTTAATTGCCTTATGCAACCTCCTTTTATCTAATTATATATCTGTGTGGGCACCTTTTATTATTCTCTTATTCAAAGTCTTGCAGATAGCAATTGTTGGCCGTCCAAATGTTGGGAAGTCAAGCCTCCTTAATGCTTGGAGCAAAGTATGTTGCATTTATACCTTTTCTACCTTGCTAGGGAGCCACTAGTTACTTGTTGGCATGGATATCAATTTTTAGTTGAATTTTCTGACAATAATTTCGTAAAATTGTAATTTGGCTAGTAATTTTTTTCATTGGCCAAGATGAAAATGGCACTAGGAATTTGATAATTTAAGTAGACTTTTTTTCCCTCCTTCAAACAAGTGATACACTAAATTCATAACTTATATGAAATCTTGAAGTGGTCTCAACCCTCCAAATTCTTCTTTAAATTTTTCATTTTACTTGTTGAGAGTGTGCATAGCGCCTTACTGAATCCATTATTTATTTTTAGCGTGTAGAGTGAGAGGGCAATAGTTACAGAGATTGCTGGAACGACTAGGGATGTGGTTGAAGCCAGTGTAACAGTATGTGGTGTGCCTGTAACACTTCTAGATACAGCAGGCATCAGAGAAACTGATGACATTGTGGAGAAGATTGGTTAGTGTCCTTTGTGCATTAGCTTATTTGTAATATCCACCAGTTGATTATTGTAAAGCAAGAAAGATGAACCAAACACCTCAAATCATGATTGCCAGTACTTCTAATGGAATAAAGTTGGTTTTAGTATCAATATCTTCTCCTATTAACACCTCAGATCATGATTGCCAGTACTTCTAAAGGAACAAAGTTGGTTTTAGTATCAATATCTTCTCCTATTAATGAAGTTTTGGACTTCCATTTATTCTATTCCTCATGAAATCTGAAACAAGTTTACTATGTTTCCAGCTATTTTAGTTTATTTTGATGTATACCATTGTTTTAGTTAAAGGGTATATCGAGAACCAATAAATGAACTATATAATTATATATTGGTCATAAATGACATATGTCTGTATATTTGTCAAAACTTTGTTGCTAATATGCTAACCAATTTTAATGGACTGATCCGGCATCTATGTAAGGTGCAAACTCAATTTAAACTTGTGTCTTCTTATAGATTGAAAAGTTTCATAGACTACAGAATTAGTGTTTACAGTCAGATGTGGTGATTTGGAAAAGTTTTGAATTGAATTCATGTATAGATGGGAAAGCATCACTTTGAAGATATTACCTCTCTTACTTACTATCACAACTCATAGTTTGTTGTATTGCCTAGTGGTTTAAGATATTTGATGGTTTTTCCTGAATAGAACAGTTTAATCCTTTCCTTACAGGTGTAGAGAGATCTGAAGCTGTAGCTCTAGGTGCTGATGTAATTATCATGACAGTGAGTGCAGTTGATGGGTGGACTTCAGAAGATACTAAACTTTTTGATAGGATTCAATCCAATAAGGTATGATGCAACCGGCTAACCCTCAGTGTTACATTTGTAGTTACTCTTGTTGGCCTTTTTATTTATTGTGTTAAGATCGTACTGGTGTATCCATATTTTCCCTTTTTCTGTCTGTTAATAGAACTTCTATCAAGAGTTCATGCTGTAACATGTTTCCCTTTGGAATTGCAGAAATCAACTGAATTTTCCACCCAAATTATTCTTGTGGTCAACAAAATAGACTGTGCTCCATCAGCCTCCACTGAGTGGATAAATAGGGAAAGCTATTCTTTTAGTAAGCATGTTTTTACATGTGCTGTCACTGGTCAAGGAATACAAGATTTGGAGAAAGCAATTTCGGAGATCGTGGGTCTCAACCAAGTACCTGCAGGGGGTCGGAAGTGGACTGTTAACCAGGTTAGTGACTTTATAAATGTGAATTCCTTCTTTCACTTTTTAAGCTTATTTTCACACGTCATCAGTTGTCTTGGGAGCCAATAAATTGAGAGTTATGAGTAGAGGTTGGTAGTTGATGTGGATTATGATTGTTTTTTACATCCTAAATTTCCAGAGACAGTGTGAGCAGCTGGTGAGGACCAAGGAGGCACTTGTAAGGTTGAAATCCTCAATAGCCGAGGAAATGCCTCTAGATTTTTGGACTATCGATTTGAGGGATGCTGCATTAGCCCTTGGCCAAATAAGTGGAGAAGACATCTCTGAAGAGATTTTGACCAACATATTTGGCAAGTTTTGTATTGGTAAATAGATAATATTTCTTCGAAGTCATGTAGATCACCAAAATTTTGCATCATTTTGTTAGAATTCTTGTCAAGATTGTTGCAGCAATCTTCGCAACAGGATGGTCCTGAACCTGAAGTGTAATATATACAAAATTTTCTAAAGAACTTTTTTCATCCAATGTTTAGTAGGCTAATGATGCGCTTGAATGCATTCTACAGTTTTCGTTCATCATTTCTTTAATGTGTTGAAATGCAACCTAGTCGGTTAATGTTGTGTTATTCTGGTTCATAGAGCTCTCATGCAATTGCCTAAATGAGATAAAAGCTGATGGAGCATCTTGTACTGGGTCGTGTTCAAATGAAGGGGCAGCACTGTTCTACTGCATGTGGATCCAGGGAAGAATAGCAGTATTGTTGTGGTTTATTTTCAAGAAAGACGGCTGTTACAAGTTACCAGTGGATGTGTAGAACAAACCACAGCTGATCATTTAACTTGTTCTTGGAACCGAAAGTTTGTAACCTATCCATATTGTTTAAATGTATATCGAGAAGTATTTCTTTTTTAATAATTACAGTAAATTTGGGTTTAAGGAAGAGGGAGATGATTTGAATCCACGACCTTAACGTGCAAATGTGAGGAGTATACCATTGATCTACCAGTCATTCTTAGTTATCAATAAGTAGATTTTTTTGGAAACAAAAATCAATGTCAGGTTACATTTTGATTTCAAAAAACAAAATGTCAGTTTGTGATATTCACATTTGGCATTAATATAATGGTTTTTAGGTTTTTGATTATATATATATATAATGTTTTATTATATAATAACTCAATAAATATATGTGGTAGCATGGTTGATAACCACAAAAGTAAGGGGTTTATTGAGAGCTAACATAGTTATAAGATTGTGGAGTCGAGGACAGAGTCTCACTTGGAGGGCTTAAGTCAGTAACATGTGATTATCATTGTTAATGTTAATCATCGGTGCAAATAAAAATTAATATAAAACAAGAGCAAACATATATTTGGTGCATGACATGAGTACGAATGACAACATCCACAGGCTCTAGATCATAATAAACGTACATCAAACACTGATATCTTGGATCTGAAGTATGTAAGGTGCCTGGAGAGATGACAAGGGGCAAGTGGCTTGGAGCGGTAAGGATATGGTGGTGAAGAGCCAGCACATGTACCAGCGTCACCAGCAGTGGAGAATGTACCATCTGGAAGTCCTACGCAAATGACAGAATTCATTGCTTTTGTTTTCAATGTTTTTCTCCATCCTATGCAGAATTCATGTATATATGAATGCTTTTATATGTTTGGCTTTTGTTATACTAGTGTCAGTTTGGAGAAAATTCAACAAGAGTTAAATGCACAAAACCCTCTTAGGTTAAGTTTAGTACAAACACGTAAATATTTATGTTTTTGTAACACCATGCCCCTTAATTAATAGTCAATTGCTGTTAAATATGATGTTTTTGACCAGTTTTTTTAGTGAAATGACTAAAATACTCTTACCTTTATAATTTTTATTTTTCTAAAATAAATTTAAAAACTTTAAATTAAATTAAATAAAAGTTTTTTTAATAAGATCTTCATTGTCCATCTTAAGATGAATGATGAAAATCAAATTAAAAAAAAAAGTTAAATAAAAATTAGAAAATTATATGAAAATTGTTTTTCATCACATCTCCACTGTTTATCTTAAGATAGATAGATAATAGAGATTATTTTTTTTTAAAAAAAAAAATTAAAGTCTTTTTCTTCCTCTTTTCATCGATCTCTCCCTTTCAAAGGCCGTCCACCGTAGTCCTTCATCGTCCTTTTCCCCCATCAAACCGCCCCCAAACAAGCAAATTCAAATTCTCTACAAAACAAGGCAACCTCAAACAAGCTCTCCACCTCCTCTCCATCGAAACCGACCCCACCTAGCTCACCTACGAGCTTCTCCTTCTCTCCTGCACCCACTACCACTCCCTTTTTGATGCCTATGCCGTCCACAACCACCTCCTCAATACTAGGCTCTAATTCTTCAGGTCACTTACCTTGGCTGATCATGGAGACAAGGTCTTGGATTTGCATTTGGGTTCAGATTGTTAAATTTGGGTTGCTGATTTTATGATTTTGATTCTAGAACAGTGCACTTCTTTCTCGCTCTCTCTCTTATTCTTTTTTCTTCCTGGGTATTTTTGAGTACTCTTGGAGACCCATAAATTTGGGTTTTATTTTTTGAATTTGATTGAAGATGATGTTTGGATGAGTTTGTAGTGGGTAGGTGTTTGAGGTTGATGTCGTGGATGACTGATAGATGATGTGCTTAGATTTTTGTGTATTAATGTCTGGATGGGTTTTTGCAGATTGTTGTTGCAAGCAGTAGTGATGTACAAGGGAAGGGATGTGAAGAGTGGGAAAGCAGAGGAAATCATGTAGAATTTGTTTGATGTTTTATGTCGTTTGGTTCTGCCATTGGAGAATAAGGGAGATTTTTAGGCTTGGATGGTCGTTAATCAGGATTTGGGTGATTGATTTTGTTGATGATTTTGGGTTTGGTTTTGCCATTTAATGGTTCTATCAAACATCCTCTTCAATCAAATGGTTCTGTTATTTCATGGTTCTATTATTTCATTTTGATTTTTATGATCCTGAGTGATGATTTTAGGTTGTTGCTGATGGTCGGTTAATGTTGGGTTGCAGAATAAGGAAGAACAAGAAGATCTTCATCTCGTTTGAAGATGAAGATGAAGATTTTGTTTGTTTAACTTTTGTTTTTGTTTTTGTTTTTTGTTTTTTGTTTTTTTTACAAAAAATTACTTTAATTATTTTTATTTGTTTAAATTCTTAATTTTTAATTTTTCATATTAATAAAAAAATTTTAATAAAAACAAATTTTATCTCTACCATCCATCTTTTTAGATGGATGGTAAAAATTAATTTTTTTATTAAATTAATTTTTATTATTTTAAATTTTAAAAGAAAATTAATTTAAAAACTTAGGGTATTTTCGTCTTGGTTCTTCAAACCACAGTTGACTGTCAAACTTAACATCCTTTGACCGTTAAGTTAAGAGTAACCTGTTACAAAAACCAAACTTCGTTTCTGTCTATATTAAGCTTAACCTTAGAAAGGTTTGTCTATTTAACTCATTCAAGAGTCGTGTGGACCTTACACCCAGAGTTACCAAGTTAAACTAAAATCTTCGTCATACTTTCATTCGCAGCTAAAGGAATATCTACAAAATAAAAATTAGTGGAGTACTAGTTTTATGGCTTCAAGACTTGTTACAAATGTTACTTTCCTTAAGATACTATTTACCCTCATCGATCGAATGATACACCGGGTTAAGCATATATGCCTCCAAGATATAATGAAACCGGGGTGTTTAATATTGTTGTTCGTTAATGATTTAAACCACAAACCCCTTGATGACGAGTTTGTCAAAACACAATATTCTAATATTGTAGTTAATAAAATATTGATTTTTATGCAAGAAAGCAATATGATAAAATGTGTTTACTAATGCAAAAAAAAAAAAAAAAAAAAGGGATATAACACTTTGACCAAACTTTCTAAATTGGTCAAATTTTGATGTAGGATATATATGAAATGGTTGACCTATTTACAATATGCTTTGCATTATTTCATGAAGAGTTGTAATAATTCATTATGACTTTTCATTTTGAATTGCTTTAAATCCAAACCATTGGATCCATCTTACAATCTTTACTTTTAATATGACAATTTAAATTATATCTCTTTTTAAGAGTTTCACTCCTTAGATAATAAGTTGCAACTTTCCATCATGACTGTGCAATTCAAATGAGTTTGAATCTAGCCATTGAATCAATATTATAACTTCCATATTTGATCCTACGGTTTATATCATATCATTCCATAAATGTAACATCTTTACATAAAGTCACATTTTATAATAAAAGTCACACAATTTAATCATACCTTTTGATAAAATCAGTGGCTCTCATTTGAGCATCACGCTAAATCATATAATGTGATGTATTATTTTAAAAATAATTCTAATAGTGTTCCCTTTGATGAAAAGGGAAAAGCCTGATAAGTTTTGTCTCATTTATTAATGACAAAAATGGGGGGTTTAAATGCTATTAAAACTCAAAGTATTAATTGAGTTACAATACTTTAAAAACAAGGACAATTTGGCACAAACTTCCCTTCCCCAGCCACCCGCCCCACCACAAAAAAAAAAAAAAAAAAAAAAAAAAAAAAAAAAAGAAGTAAAAGTTCATTTTCGAATCTAAAAAATTGTTCTCTTAAATGATTTAAGGATTAAAAATGGATTAAAAATACTAAATGTTTCTGATTACATTAGTTTTTTTTTTTCCTTTTAATTTAATAATAATGTAGTAATTCAGACCAAAATTCTTTACAAATTTGATTAAATGATGCAGAATCTTACTTCCTTCATTAATCATTACATAAGTGATTATTGTTTTTAATCTCTTGTACTTTCATTAATTATATATGGGATAAATCCTTTAAATTAAAATAAATAAAGACAAATAATTTATGATTTCTGAATAAGTAATCTCAAATGATTTTGGATTGTTTACAAAACTCATGTGTTTACTTCGATTGTAGAAATCGAAACGAGAATCTAAATGATCTGGAATTGAAATGACTTGAAATTTGAATGATGTATTGAAATCAGAATAAATTGTTTACTTTAACTGTAGAAATCGAAATAAATTAATTATAATTTACAAAAATATTCTTGATTTGGATTAATTACAATATGCAAAATTATGTTTAAGATGTAATGTCATCTTTTTATCATGTAACTCATCATAATAAACTAAAAAAGAATTCATAACAATATTATTATAAACATATTATGTAATTTTTTTTAAAGAACATATCATGTATCGATATTGTACATCAAATCATGATTATATATATACATATACATACATATATATATATATATATATAAAATGTTAACTAAAATATGCTTAAACTAACATTGTTAAAAAATTTTGTAACAGTATTATTGTAAATGTTGAGAAATAAAGCCTAAAAGCAATGGAATTAGAGCACTAACCAAAATAATAGAGAAATAGAGAAAATAAAAGAGAAATAGTGTATTAGAATTCAATTGATGTGTTCTTGAATGATTACAATATAGGTTTATTTATAGATAAATTGGGAGAATAATTTTTAAAATGAAATAATAATAAAATAGGTTATTTCTATAATAAAATAATAACAAATAAGGTAAAGAATATTTTCAAAATGGAAGTAGTGTTAAGTCCACATATTAATAAAACTCTCTATTGGACGTACACCACTTGATAATACCTTTCGAGATTCTTAGATGTGCCTAAATACTGTCTTATTAAAAACCTCGCCAGTAAAATCCAGTAGAATAAAACCTAGTTAAGGAAAAAGAGTACATCACACATATGCTCCAAAATAAAGAATATTCTCTTCATGAAAATTATTCAACTATCACTCTTATAATTCCTCAAAGATATGAAAAATATATTTGATTTCATTCCAATGTCTTCGAGTTGGTACATTAATACCCAACACAAAAAAATTAAAACAAAAATCAAAACAATAAAAGCATCATCCGGGTTCGTTGCCATGCCCACATCAACACCAAACACAAAAAACCAAAACAAAAACTTGATGATGAAGGAAGAAGGTTGAGAGAGAGAGAGAAACGGTGAGAGAGAGGACTGAGAGAAACTTTTTTTTTTGTTTCAACATAATCAATCATGGGTTTCGCAGGTGGTGGAGACAAAATCACACAAAATCATTACTTCAAAATCATCTTTTCTATTCTCTCATCTCCATCTCTATCTTCCTCTTCTCGCCCACATAATCAACATGGAAACCTAAATAATTAACCTAGATCGAGACCCAAATCAACCATGGAAACCCAGCGAGTGAGGTCAAAAGAAGAGAGATGGAGCGGCTAAAGAGACAAGAAAGTGAGGAGAACGGTGGCGAGTGGAAGTGAAGAGAGGAGAGAGAGGAACTGCAGTAGAAAGATGAAGATTGATGGAGGATGAAGATTGGTGGAGCGGCGACGACCAAAGATCTGATGATTGCAAGTGAGTGTTTGAAGATGATTTCGGGGTTTTGATGAGTGAAGCCTGAAGGTGAGAGAAGAGAGAGAATGGTGAAGGAATTACAGAGAGAGGGCGAGAAGAAGAAGCTGATGATTTTTGGTTCTGAAATTGATATGTTTTTCAATTTTTTTAATTTTTAATTTTTAATTTATTTTTAAAATGTTTAATTTAAACTGACAAGGGCATTTATGTCTTTTTACCCAATGATATGGTCAAAGTCATAATTCATCCAGTTTGATTGTTAAGCTGGAGGCTAACTTGTTATAAAATTCAAACATTGACTCCACGTGTTTAAATATTTACCTCAAGGGGTTTTTATACATTTTGCTCTTTCTAGAAATTATCCAAAGGCAAGCACCTAGTTTGAACGCAAAAGGCTTCAAGTTACGTGTATAATTCTAATGGTCAACTACAATAGCTCAAATAAAGATTTTTTTCATCGGATTTTTTTAATAAATGTAATAAAGCACTAGATGTGTGATGCATCAAGTGCAAAAAATTGTGGCTCAAATTAATTATATTAATGACTAATTGTTGTCTGACAATAAACAAGTGAGCTTCCATTGAGGTGGCTCCACCAACAGCATGGTTTGGTCATTTTTATTCCTTCATCTCTAGTTACAACAATGTCGTTTTATAGTGACTTTTTATATTTGGGGGGCTGGTCAACTATCCAAATTATCGATAAATAATGTAGATATATTCAATATTTCGACTATATATAATACATGCATTATGTTACATAAGTTCTTTAGTGTACGAACATAATATTCTTGATCAAGTCCATAAGACATGCTTTTGTACCGGCCGCTTCATAAATATGTTATGCTTAGAAGGTTTCACTCTCTTCAAGTTAACTTTGTGGACTTCTACTTCTTTTGGTTATGTACCCTTTAAATAATCAGTATATTAATTCAATGATTTGAGGCTTAAAATCAAGAATTTGTTAGAAAGTTTAAATTGATAATAATAATAATGTCTAATGATCTAATGGAGGTTTAATTTGATAGACCCCGATCCTAGTTTTCTTAGAGAATTCATTTTTGGCGATCAGATAGAGAATAAAAAATCCAAAAATAATGCAAGGGGCCTGGTTAGAATTCGATTATATTTATAAGGCCTTGAGTGTTATGTCAAGAAGAAATGAGAATTTTTGATGAATAGTATTCGGATTCAGAATAAATAGTGATTTTTTCAGAAAAGATCCGAAATTAATGTTTAAGATCGAATTTGGACCCCGTTATATTGTCTAAGATCATGAATTGAAATTCGATGGGAAACGAAAGTTTTTGATGAATAGTATTTTTCGAAAGAAAATTTTTGTATGAATGGTAAAATTTTCGAAAATTGACCTTAAGGGTCGAAAAGGTCTAAAAATAGTAGAAGAGTATAGAAAAACAGAAACAGATCAAAAAGAATATCACTTGAGTCAGTTTTAAGCAATTCAAAAAAATTACGATATTGCCCTTTTGAGAGATGAATGAGTTTTAATGAGTTTAAATCAAATTAAAATTTTTCGAAGTCTGAGATTGATAGATAAGACACCCAATTAGAGTATTTTATAATCAATTTGAAGATTAGATGACCATGAAATATTTTCAGAATATTTTTCGGTCAAAGTGAAATTAGATCATAAAAAGAGCAAAATAAATATTTTAAGTTAAGTATGCATGAATCACACATGAGCATAATATACAGAAGTTTCAAGGAGTGCAACCCAAGTGAATGAGAATGGATGAACAAGAATGGATATAAAAATCGAGTACTTAAGCTATCGATACGTATAAAAAGATATCAGTTTATTCGACCGGATTTCGTTTAGAAATATTTTCTTTATCAAGTATATATAAGAGGTATTAGGCTTAAATTGAAGTTTATAAAGTCAAATTGGCCATAAAATGTGTGTAGAATATTTGTGGAATATTTTTCAGAAGGATTAGGTATTGAAAGTTCTATTAAAATGAGAATTCGAATTTATATATCAAGTGTAAGCCCTCACCCAGATTTATTATTTTATGATATTAGAAATCTTCGAATTGAGTTATAGTCGAATCATATGTCTTTAGTAGTGTTATTTGAGGTTTATTATATTTTCATATCGCAAGTCAATGTCGTTTGGTTGACCCCGGTGCAATCGCAAAATGATTAGGAGTGATTTACGTGTTAATCAAGCGAGGTGAGCTCACAGAATAAAGTAAAAGATATTTAAATTCAACCAATGAAAAAAGAGATAAGTGACTTTTAACATTAGTGGCTATGGTTGTACCACGTGTCATCCATGAATTGATTGAAGAATAAGTGGACTAGAATGCGCCAAATGGACCAATAGGATTCATGACTATCTATAATTGGGTCATAGTGAGATTATTGAAAGTTTGAGGTTATTAAATGAAATTTTTTTAGGGACTTTTTAGTAATTTAGTATTAATATATATAAGTTAATTTTGTCTTATTCGGAGTCATTTTGCATGGCAAACATAAGAGAAAAATAGAGAGAATTGGGTGAGAGCTAGAAGAGAGGCCGAAAGTGTGCGACGCCGAGAGGGAGAGGGAAGAAGAAAGAGATCTGATTCGATTTTCGACATGGTTTCTTCATGAAAGTTGTTCCTCGTCATCTTCTCTAGGTAACCCAATAAATTTGAAGCTAAAAGATTGTCTATTTGGTGAGTTATCTCAGTTTTAAACTTGTTGGTTCTTGTGAAACCCATTTTTATTTTTGGTTTGATTTTGGAATTTGAGTTTAGGGATGTTGAGAGGAATGTGTGAGGATGATCTTGGTGTGATTTTGGAGTGATTTGGTGGAAGATAAATGGGAGAAGAGAGGGAAAGTCGCAGTCAAATAATGGGTTTTTATGAAATTTTATTTCGTTTTCGATTCTAAGGCATTAGATGAATATTTTAAAGGTTGAAGAATAATCTTTTGAAGTTAGATTTTGAAAATGAAAAATTTAGAATCGATTTAGGAGCTAAACAGACTAGTTAAGGGCGTTTTTCGAAACCCTTTGAAATGCATTCATTTAACGTCCAAAACGGTTTATTTAGCCTTGGTTGGGTATTAGAATACTAGATGATTGATTTTTGAAGTTGTCGAAAGTTTAGAGCGAAAAGTGATTTTCGTTAGTAAGTGAATTCGGTCGATTTTCATTCCGAATTTTCGACGATGAGATTGAGTAATATGAGATATTCCTAGGAAAGAATAAGTAGGATTTATGTAAAGAAAACGGATTTCCAAAACCCCGATTGAATAGAAATTGAAATCCGAAAGTTTAGACGTTAAATGATATTAATAGAGATAAATAGAATTTTTATTAATTTTGAATGTTATTTGAATGAGTTAAGTGACTCAAAATGAATATTTGATGCTTTAGGATAAAAGCGGAGACTTCCAGAGGCATACAGAGAAGGATCGGATTCTATCTGATGACGTGTTGTGAGTGAAACTACGAGTTTTTAACATTTATATTTTCTTAAAGTTTATTGTAAAGTTAAAAGAATTTATTATAAATAGTTATTCATCTATTAATTGAATTTATATTATAATTCTTGTATAAATATTTTAGTTTATTATTTATGTATATGAGAATGTGCCAGAATTAAAGATTTTAGGCTTATTGCCTTGAGATTTAGAATATTTTAGTGTATTAAGAAAAAAAAATTTTAATAGTTTATGATTTACCCTAACTTCAGTTTAGTACCAAGCCGAATGCCCTATGCGTGATACTGTAGATGAGAGGAAGTCAGTCAGTGAGATTTGAGTCTAGTCGACTCTTGTGTGAGTGAGGCATGAGTGATCCGCATACACGTATAGGGTAGTGTAGTCGGTCCGCAACGTGGGTCCGCAACGTGGGCCCGCTTTCGACGACTACACATGATAGATCTCACACTCCTAATGGTTAGCTAGATTTTATACGCTACCACGCTAGGAGTAGATATTCCTTGAGTTACCATTCATGCGAGCATTAGAAAAGATTTTTAAGAAAAGATTTCTGAAAGTGTTTTAGAAAAAGAATTTTAGAAAGTATTTTAGTTTTTAAAAACGGATTTTGGGGAGAATGTTTATATAGAAATGAGCTTTAGTTTATATTAATTATGCCACTCATTGAGTTATATTCATAGTTTTTCTTAAATGTTTTCTAAAAAGTCCCCCTCAGGTGTAAGAGCTAGTCGTTCAGTCATCGAGGTTCATTCTTATGTGCAGGCGGACAGATAGGATAACATCTACTACATATATATATTTTGCTCTTTTAATCATGTATATGTTTATCTATATAGTTGTAAGTATTTTAAAGAAATCGTGGATGTATTAGTTAAAAATATTTTATTAAAGTTTTATGTGAATCAATTTTCTGATTTTAATTATTTGGTTGTAGTTGTATTGTGAAAAATGAGCTGGAGGCTCTGGAAGTTAAGAAATGAATTTCATAGAAGTGTTTTTATAAACTATATTTGAAATTTACAGGGTGACATAATTTAAAAAACAGACGGTATGCTGTCGAAATTTTATTAAAAATGAAAAAAAAAAAAAAAAGTTATCAGTATCACCTTGTAAAAGAAATTCAAGTATCTAGCAGAAAGATTTTTCGGTGTCCTTACAGGGTTCCTTCGGATTGAGTCTAGAGTTTGTGGGAATTCTTTCGGGATGTTACGGGGCCTTTCCGAGTCCAGAAGGGGGATTAAGAAAGGGTCTGGTCATAATTCTTCTCAACATGTAACTGGAGTCTAGACTCTAGATAGAGTAGCATTTCTGCTGAGAGAAATACCATTAACTTATCAGTTTTCCTTGTCAAATTTAGCTCATGCTGCGGGGATATTATTGTATCTCTTGAGCAAATTCAATACATGATTCCAATATTGAGCTGAGTATATTGTCGAACAAATTTGTGGAACAATCAAGAAAAAATGCTCCAGACAACGAATATGCCAAGATTAATTGAATGACAAGTGACAACCATGCGTTACAATGATTTTTCGGGACATATTAATATATGAAATCAACAAAGAATTTTCAACTCTCTAATTGGTCAGTGTTCTTACATCTTCACCTAAGTTGTTCTTTAACCATTCCGTGTGTGTGTGTGTGTATATATATATATACATACAGGTGTGATCATCGTAGAGACTTAAAACACAAAAAGAGAATCAAATGGCTGTTCACTCAAAGAAATTTGTTCTGCTTTATATGGTATTACTTCCTATTTTATGTGTTATAATTATTTACTTATTGATGCAGCCATCAAGCATTGCAGCAGTTACACTCGGAGGTTGGCTGGTGACAGAAGGTTGGATCAAACCCTCTCTTTTTGATGGCATCCCCAACAAAGACTTTCTGGTTTGTACCATACTTGATTAATTATACTTTATAGACATTCGTTGATAGTTCTATTCTGTCATTATTATATTAATTCCTGAAACTCTGTCAACTTTGGTGTTGATAATTGGTATTTATTTACCTTTGTCAGGATGGTACCGGACTCCAGTTTAAATCAGTTACGGTTGGGAAGTACCTTTGTGCTGAGGCAGGTGGAGGAACCATCATTGTTGCCAACCGGACATCTGCTTCCGGCTGGGAAACGTTTAAAGTAACGTAAATTTTGTCATATTTTAAATACTATTGTTGGGCTATTTACCGACAGTTTATCATGATGGATATGTTACTGTGTTTTTTTTTTTTTTCCTTGAATAGTTGTGGAGGATCAATGAGACCACTTTCCATCTTAGGGTCTTCAACAAACAATTTATTGGACTTGCCACCAATGGAAATGGGATAGTAGCTACATCAAACAACCCTGGTAGTTCAGAGACGTTTGAGATTGTGAGAAACTCTGATGATCAGAGCCTTGTTCGAATCAAAGCACCTAATGGATCTTTCTTACAGGTGATTCACACTTTTTCTTATGTTCCTCATTGAAAAGGAAACAGTTAATGAACTTGAGTTGCATATAATGAAATATATGTATGCTGGAGAATCAGAGATAGAGAATCTTATACGGTTCTGCCTCAGCAATTATTAAGTTTGAATTAAATCAAGTCATATCAGTACCAACAATAGTAGAGAGGCAGGTCTCATTGAATATCTTACCGACAAACCAGTTTGAAATTTCAACGCAACATATGACTCATATGTTGAAGCATTAGTGTTGACCGAATCTAGCATAAAATGAAATTTCAGGTGAAAACAGAGGAGTTGGTGACAGCAGATTATGCAGGGAACAGTGGATCATGGGGTGATGACGATCCGTCTGTATTTAAGATGGCCTTTTCTGGAAAATTGGAGGGCGAGTTTCAAGTCACTAATGGCTATGGTCCAAAGAAAGCTCCACAAATCATGAAAGTAAGATCATCTTATAGCAATAACGGTGCTTCTTTATTAAGTGACATAAAGTTAATTAAATATAATCATAAATAGAATTTTCTTTTCTTTTAAATAATAATTATTCGAACTTAATTATATTATCAGATTAAATAAACTTGTTTTTTATCATTAAATTACACCAGACTGTGATGTGATTATCTCCTGAACTAACTAACGTGTCCTTTGGTGACCACTTGCATATTTTGGTGTGAGATGGACGGAACTCACACCAATGAGTGGACATAATAGTCTAAACTCTAAATCCGCTAGTTTTAACCAACTTGCTGCTCAAGGGGCACCAAGTCAACTAGTGCATCAGTGCAAGTTTTTGCCTAGTCGTCCCAACATTGGGTTTTTCGAAGTCGAGTGTGCAGGCATATAAATGTAATGTTTTCCACGCTAACAGACTTAAAAATCATCTAACCATTTTTCGACCATGACATATAGCTTTAGGCGACTTTGTATGAGGTATATATATGGTTTCGTTTGTTAAAAAATGAAAGTACTGAGTTTGTATTCGTACAGTGTAAGTCTAATTATATAAAATCAATATTTAATTTCATAGATATAGTTTTAACTTCTATAGTAAATATTAATTATAAAGATAGATGTTACATTTAATAAGTCAACTTTAATGTTTATCTAGACCGCCTAACATGGGTGTCATCCCCTAACAAAAGTAGTAATAATACATCTATGCTAGCGGATAGCAAACAAGCATATGACAATAACCATGTCTTGTTTTACTTATTATTGAGGTAATCTCTCAAAGTTCGTTTGGTGCAACAAGGATATGCATATTATAATATGATTGTAATATTCTCAGGAGCATTGGACGACATTCATAGTCGAAGATGATTTCAAGTTCATAGCAGGAAATGGGCTAGACGCCGTGAGAATACCTGTGGGTTGGTGGATAGCAAGTGACCCAAGTCCTCCAGAGCCTTATGTTGGCGGATCCTTGCAAGCTTTAGACAATGCCTTCACTTGGGCACAGTATGTATATTTTCCATCCCATCAACATACTATTTTTCATTATTATATGACGTAGTATGATAATGAAAAACATGATATTTTTCATTTATTATACAACGCATATATGAACCAAAACCTTTTAAACCCTAACGTGAACAAAGTCCATCTTTAGACCTTTCATGTAGTTACAAGAGGCCTATGATGTGTAGGCATCTATAGCAAAGACTCTTACCTCATACCCGTCACTGTTCTGCATTCAAACCTGCAATTAATTTATTCTTGATTAGTCTACACTCCGAGAAGGCATATACTGCTAGGAAACTTAATAATGTCACAAATGAAGAACCAACGGTCCATGAGATGAACATATGCTTCCAGTTAAGTAATAACATGTACATCCAACTTTTGATTGGATAGTAAATTATATACATTTCATGTGAATAAGTGATTGGCGCACTATTAGACCATCCCATGAAAGTGTTCTCCACTGGGAAAAAAGAAGTGGTTGAAACTTGAATAGAATATCAATTTATCATGACTTTAAAATCATACCTGTACCTTGAGAGGAATTTTACCCTTAAACTATCTTCTTGTGCTGTTTCTTGCAGGAAGTATGGATTGAAAATTATAATCGATTTACATGCAGCTCCTGGTTCACAGAATGGTTGGGAACATAGCTCCTCCAGAGATGGCTCTCAGGAGTGGGGCACTACTGATGATAATATTCAGCAAACAGTTGCTGTTATAGACTTCTTAACTGCCAGGTTTTATTAAATAATTATACTGCATGCGAATTCCCTGGGACCATATAGACTGTTTTAGTTATTAACAAAATTGACTCATAAACACATATAGGTATGCAAAGAGTCCAAGCCTTTATGCTGTACAGCTTATCAACGAGCCTCTCTCCCCGGGAGTATCTCTAAAGGCTGTGACCAAATACTACAAGGCTAGTTATGATGCTGTGCGCAAGCACTCCTCTGCAGCCTATGTCTTGATGGCTAATCGACTAGGACCAATGGATCCCAGAGAGCTTTTCCCTCTAACAAGTGGCTTAAAAAGATCAGTGATTGATGTTCACTACTACAATCTCTTCTCTGATGTATTTGATAACATGACTGTACAACAAAATATAGATTTTATCAACACAAACAGGACTGCACAGTTGAATCATGTCACAACATCAAATGGCCCTCTCACTTTTGTTGGTATGTCGAAATTCACTCAATTGATGCCCCGTATATTTGCTTATATATTGCTTAGATGATCAATTGATGAATGATGATTGCAGGTGAATGGGTGGCTGAGTGGCAAGTCAGAGAAGCATCAAAAGAGGACTACCAGAGATTTGCAAATGCGCAGTTCCGAGTCTATGGAAGAGCAACTTTTGGTTGGGCTTATAGGACCCTTAAAAATGTAAACAACCATTGGAGTCTGGAATGGATGATCAAAAGTGGTTATATCAAACTGTAGTAAGGCAGGTTTGGATCATTTTATCTAGGACTCCACAAAAAAGTCCAATTGACTAGCTCATCAAAAGCTCTTCTAGTATATTTTCTTCAAAAGAAAAAAAATAAATAAAAGGTAACTTTAAATCATGTATGTGGTCCATTTTTAGCTCAGATTTAACGATCTTGCTTGAAACAATATTGCCAAGCTACAAACAATCAAGCCATCGCTATCAAATTACCATCACCATCATTGCCTATTACCACAAACCAACCTCAAGCGAAAACTTTATACTAGGACAAAAGAATGAGCGGACTCGACCAGGTTATAGTCCCACCAAGTTGTTTTTTGCAAAAAAAAAAACTACAAGAGTCTCTTTCATTATAATCTTATTTAATATCATTGAAGCATTATCATAAGCTGTGGACAGTTGTAGTACATATGAAAGGGCAAGCTCATTAAAAGGCAGAGACTTCTAAGCACAAATGGTAAAAAGAAAAATGTATAATATAATCTGAAAGAGAATCTTCCTCTTGCGAAAAAGAAAACCAGAAAGAATCAATTGGTTGCATGTAACTGCCAGGACCATATTGTAAGTGAATCACATAAATGAAGGGGGGCTTTTAGATGATACCAGTGATGAAATGTGACACGTGGGCGCCAGCCTCTCTTGTCCAAAAATGAGACTGAAGAAACAAACCCAAGTGGGATCCATGGAACATTAAAAAAGAGGACAGTCCCATAGCCTTTATACAGCCAATAAAAGTTTTTGTCCATGCCTGTTTTAGTGGGAGACATAATCATTACAACATAAATTAACATGTTTCATATGTTTCCTTCCGCCTCATCTCAAATGTCATATCATCATCTGCAGCCATTGATACAGTAGGCACCCTGCTTTTGATTTGGTTATACCTCGCTACCATTTTAATTAATTCATACAGTAGTGATACAATACTGATATCTTGATATAAATTAAAAAATAAATAAATAAAAATAAATTATGAAATTCTTGATAAAAAAACAAACAAATGTAGGTTAAAAAAAAAAGACAAGCAAACAAACAAACGTATGGACATTGATACTTTATTTTTAAAAACAAAAATAAATCATGAGATTCTTATTTAAAAAATAATAAAAAAATTATAATATGATTTCATAATTTATAGATTGTTATATGGTTTGTTAGAAATTCTTTAAGATCAACACAAATGAAAAGTGAAATGCGAGTATATAATTTATTTAATTAAAAACATTAGTACGTGATTTACTTAATTAAGAAACTAAACAAAAGGATTGATAAATCATTAAAGAATATCATGAATTAATTCTTCACTTTACATTTATGAAAATCTACTGAATGTCTTATGATGTTATGTAAAATTGTACTACATATTTATTAATATCATTTTTTTACATAATCGATAATACTTTTAAAAATTTTTAAGATATATCACAAAAGGAATATTAGATTCCGTATTAATATCAACACTTTTAAAATACATAAATAGCAGGAGCATTATCAATTTTTCTGTCGTTGGTGATACCATTACTACATGGAAAAGCTTCTTTAGCTTGTAATGTTTTATCAGTATAAATAAAAGAACACTTTTCAAAAAAAAAAATAATAATAATAATAATTAAAACAATTGTTGGAGAAAAATTTAATTTGTATTTCGTAGGAAGCATTGTTGAAATTAAAGTAGTTAAAAGATATATTTTTATTTAAAATATTTTTCAAATGCATGAATGGAATGACAGTAGCGAAAAATCACTACTAATATTGTGTTTGGGACTCTAGAGACAGTTAAAAAAAAAAAAAATAGGAAAAATAGGACCAAAGCACCTTTATATATATATTTTTATAATACTTGGTTTAAATAGATAAAAATATTTATTGAAATATAAACAAAAAAATATTTTCAAGTGTTTTAAAAAGAAATAATCAATAGATATTCTTTATTAAAGTGGTTTTAGGTGATAACATAAGCTATTTTGGTTGAGATGGTGGGTACTCTGCAAGTACTATTACTAGTCATTGTTGAAGTAGCAAGTTATAACCAATCTTAATCAGCTACTTTCCCACTTGCGCACTTACATGTACATGTGTACCTACGTAAGTGCTAAGCAACCACTTTGCTTAGCAGATTCTAAGCAAATTATAAAGAGAGAGGACAATTTTCTATGTATGATTGAGGTGTGTGAGATCGCAACATCGTGTGAGCTGGTCACATGTACAGGTCCCAACTCTCGGATTGGACCCCCAATCAATTTGGACCCAATTCAGGAGACCTTTTAAGTTCAAGTAATTGCTCTATCTGGGCAATCATTATTGTTCGATATTTCTTCCACTGGGGACACCAAGAGCTACCACAAAATCAACAAAAACTAATCATAAATGACGACTAATATAAAATGATATGTTTCATTCACCTCACTAGAGATGCATCGTACTTCATACATCTCAATCACAATGGACCTTTATGAACATCTCTTGATGTCTTACACTGCATTGTAAACCTCCCATAAAATTGTCAAAAACCAAAGTGAGGTAGGTTATCAAAAATAAGTAAATGAAGTAAGCCCTTCACATGCTGAGAAGTTCAACGAGAAACACATTTTATATTTAACAGGACGACCACTTTGGACTACTAAATTGTAGTCCAAAAAATAAGAAGCCTTTTTAAAAAAAAATAAAAATTAAATGACTTTATTGTGTTCTGCCTTTTCCTCCGTCTTAGGTCACCCTCCATTAAAAGTGGGTAAGCTTTAAGAAAGATATATATGTTTATACATGTATAAAGCCAATGCTAAATCTTATTTTGCAAATTTAGAGTCTGTTCAAAGAAAGAAAGAAACATATTTATAAATTAGCTTATGCTTGTCAGGGA
This sequence comes from Dimocarpus longan, assembly GCA_022984855.1. NCBI lineage: Eukaryota > Viridiplantae > Streptophyta > Magnoliopsida > Sapindales > Sapindaceae > Dimocarpus > Dimocarpus longan. The sequence continues at coordinate 4,068,145 of CM041018.1, forward strand.
CTGGACTATTTCTTATTAAAAGAAATGAGCATCAAAGATATCAACTCTACTTGGGAAGCCAGCCATGCCAATCAATATCTTCTTGAAAATCTCTTAATTATAACTAAATTATCTTATGCTCAAATTTAAGTGCTTAAAATTCTGCATCGAAAACAAATAATCTCTGACGAAGTTATATTCTACAAGAATTTGCACTTTTTTTTTCACTCTAGTTGTAGCGTATTCTCCAAATTGTAATGTTTAGAAAGGTGTAAACTGAAATCTTGATAATTGAGTGCTTACACAGATTCTCAACTTTCCTCTTCATTTATGTATTTCTCAACTCATTCATGGTTTTCAAGAATTTGACAAATATGATTCATTGTTACGAAGAAATTTGGTCATGATAAAGTAAGAGCATCTCCAATCTAACCATGTTAGTTATTCATTGTCCTTAGCTAAAATTATCGGTCAATGATATCACTTTTTATGCATTCCAACCACTTTCTATATGGTTAACTATTTTATAAAAGTTGAATAACTCTATCTAAATATAGTGAACCAAAAAATTATACCAAATTTTCTCTTCTATTACTTTAATATTTAATTTGAAATCTCTAATCAAACTCTCTATTCTATTATATTAATATTAATATTTAGCTAAAAATCTCTCTTATTATTTTAATAGTAATACTTAGTTAAAATAAGGAGTATAGTTGGATACATTTGATTTGCATTAACTTAAAATTAAATTTTCCTTTTCGCCCCAAAATCAAAATTCTGACTCCGCCGCCCCTACTGCACTGGAGAACAATAGACCTCCTCTGGCCACGATTGCCAACTTTAGCCACTGCCATATGGGCCACCATGTGTTCTCTTGATAAAACAATTTGCAAGTGCACCTTTAATCCTTGAAAGAGATTTGCTTGTACAAAACAACTGAGAATAACAAGTCATCTACTTATAAATCTAAACATCTGCCTTTTGCTTGTCTATATAAAACTTGACAAAAAGGAACCAACAATTTAAATTTATAAAACCAAAGTTTTTTAGTAAAGTTACCCCTTATATAAAGCAAATTGCACGATTACCTCTAGTGAACAAAGTTTCAAAACTGATCCAAAGTACCTACCCTTACACACAACACAACCTTATTGCCCCTCCTCGTTGACCACGTCCATCAAGTAACTGAAAAATTTTCCCTTTCTTGAACAACATGAAGCATTCATTGTTCAACTGGCGGCATCATCAACCACTGATATCAACACCGCATTACACACCAATATTATTTCTGTAGATATAATTATTACGTTATGTCAGAGAGGATGATAAAAAATGAAAGAGAATGAGAAGTTAGTATCTTTTTAAAGGGTAATATTGTGCAAATTTTAATGATTTGAAACACATATTCAAAACACTATTTTATAAGGACAAGAAAAAAGGAAGAAAGAGAGACATCGGACAAAAAAAAAGAGATTTCGTCAAAAAAAAATTTAAACGTCGAAGACAATGTCTAGAGATGGCAAAGAAACAGAAGTTAGTATTTTATTTTTCAAAGGATAATTTTATCCAAATTTTAATTACTTGAATATTATTTTTGAACACAAATGTTCCATGCGTTTCTGTTTTTTTGAGTCGTTTATTATTTTGACCGTTGTCTCAAGTTTATAATCTTTAATGTATACAAATGGAGACATGCGACACGTGATTGGCTTCTGAATCTTGATGTTACTCTACGAGGATAAAAAAAGCTGGGAGACCGAAGCATTACAAAACAAAAAGACAAAAACAATAGACCCTCCAGTCTCTTGTGGTGTCTTTGTCTCTTATGAGATTTACCCAGAAGATTATGAAAATTGTTACTGCCCTTTGGCCTTTTGGACGGCAATCAATAATACGACAGGCACTTTGCATGCTGAAGAAAACGACTTGGACGGCTTTTACTCACTCAAATACAAACCAATCAGAGTTTCAAACAACACATTTGCTGCCTATATATATAGAGACACAATTGCTTCATGTTTCTGATCAAACTTGGTGGATATCAAAATGTGTTTCAACATCAAAAGACAACTGACAAAGGAAGAGCTGAAGGAGATTGAGAAAAGAAAGAAATCCAAGTTAAAAGAGAAAGAGAAAGAGAGGAAGGAAAAGGAAGAGATGAAGAGGAAACAAGAGCGAGACAGGGAGAAGAGAAAACAAGCTCAAGAGGAGACCAAGAGGAAACAATGCAAGGAGAAAATGAAGCGCCAAGAATTGAAAAGAAAGGCCAAAGAAAAGAAACTCATATCATCAACAACTTGATTGTGTATTTATTCATGATTTATGTAATCTAGAAATACATGCTACTCTCACACTAGCCTGGTGATTTTTCATTTATTTGAAACTAAATTCACTTTTCAGAGATTATTACAAAAATTATGTACATAACAAGATAAGGACAACTGCCCACAAAGGGCCTGATAGCACTTTTCCTAACAATAACAATAACAGAATAACTAAGAATTTACACTACAACAGTAAACAGGCTGGTTTCAAACAAGGAGGCAGATTTGTTCAACAGCCACCACTGTCTGTCTTAAGTGGAAATTAGCTGATCAACATCTGATGAGGTCCAGCTAGCAGCACATAACAATGGGACCAGATTGGGGAACCATAATCATGAATCTGGGAGTACAAATTTCCTAGCAGAGCACCTTGCAAATTTCACTAATTAATTGCTCTCGTCTTGATGGGTCCACCTGCATTGGATTCAAATAATTATCTCAAAACTTGTAAGGATATAAAGTAGAAAGCTGTAATAGCAAGAAATGATTTATTGGATGACTTACTTTACTTAGAAGTGCGGCAAGACCTTGTGGTAGAGCTTGCAAATCAGAAGGTGAATTGCCAATGTTTGTCAGTTGAAGCGACACCTTCTGGACCCGCAACTCTTGTAGCTTTTTCTCGAAATTTCTGGTATCATCCTTCCATGTAAAGAAAGCTTCATCATCCACCCAAGCATCTTCTTTGCCAAGAGCAATATCAGAATCCAAAAACCATTCCTTGATCAAATTGATGGCAGTTTTACGTGATAGATGGTCACCACTGGCATCTATCACCGTCTTGACAAGAGAGCTTTCAGCGATTCTCCGACGCAATCTTCTGTAGAAGAAAGCCCGAGATCTACCCCAGTCCACAACTTGTCTGATTACTCCTTTCGCAGCCATCCTCAGGGAAGTATCATGAAGTTCAGCAAATTTGGTGGCTATCTGAGTGTACACTGGCAAAAGATGCTTCTCACGAGCTTTTATTTGCTGCTGCAGAGATTCAACCGTTGCTGGGACCCTATCGCTCTTGGCTTCCTGAAGTTTTGCTTTCAGATTGATAAGCTGTTGGTCAAGCCTACCCATGCATTCCAGTAGCTCCTTTGTCCTGAATTTGATCTCAATCATCCCTTCAGGCTCCAGGACATTACCTTTGGCTGTTCGATCAGCATACATTTCAATATGGTCTGAGTTGATCCGGCTATCTACAACCACCCATGCCCCACCACGGAGCTCACCCATCATGGGGATGTAGACAAAGACAGGCTGTTTGTATGTTCTAAGGTTTTCAACAATGGTTGATCCAGCCTGAAGGATCCCTTCAAAAAGGTCCCTCTGCCCACCCGAAAATCCTCTCCAGTTAGCAAGAATGAAAAGTGGGATTTCTTCCCTGTCGAAATCCATCAATGCTTGGGCCGTCTTGCTTGCAGAATCAGGAAACCACACTTGCCCAGCTTGAGGGACCACCCTTTCATGGGAATCAAGTTGTCCAGGGTCAGCAGGTATTACTTGCATTACCGTCTGTGTCTCAACAGCGACAATTCCTACAGGAATTCCTCCAAGCCTTGCCCTTCCTGTTACAACTGTCCTTGCCCATCCTTCTAGAGTTTCAATAAAACTGTCCTTGTCAAAAATGCCCCCCATCCACTTGCCACTACTATCCAAAGTACCACTGATAGCAGCACGAGGATCACATGAGTTTTCAGGGAAGTACTCAACAGGCCTATCTGGATGATCCAAGGGACTTGTAATGGGAAGCACGCCACCAACATGGGGAGGAACGTAGCTAAGCCACTTCAGAATAGCTGAAATACCTTCAAGATCATCTGAAACTGTTAGATGAACAACCCCATTAGTGGCCATAATTTTAGGTCCACCAAGTTGCATGTGGGAGCTGTAAACCTCCCGGCCAAGGAGTTTGTTTAATGCTGAGAAACCAGTTAGAATTATGGGCTGATCAAGTCTTTGTATGCAGCGCATCCCAAGCCGAGCAAGATAAGCACCAATTCCTACAGTTCTTCCAGTCACATATGTCAGGGTAAATGTTTCCTTGTACGCCCTGGAATATGCACCAGCAATGGCCCCACTGCCAGTTAAGCTCTCAACCCCCAGTCCATCCTCCTTCCCAACAATGCTATCTACAATCCACCGGCTTTCTCCACTCTTCAGCTTCATTTCATGTGCTATTACAGATGTTCCAATCCGAGCATAATCCTCAGGAGTTAGATATACATATTGAAAACCCCGCTCAGGGTTAGATTCATCAGACCAACCGATTTTAAAGCAGGTTTTGACTTCCTCAGCTATCCCAATACGGGCACCGGAATTTGCTGCCAGATAGATTAAAGGCAATTTCTTTTCACAAGCAAGATTGGTTACTGCAAGGAAGAATGCGTCCTCTCTAGGACCAAAAGATCCAGCCTTGAACGTCACATCATTTGCTACAATTAAAATAGTCCTTCCAAATGGGAACTCAGGAGTACACATTTCCATACACCAGGCCACCATACCGACATCATTGAGTCCTGGTGAACACTCAACAGGAACAAGAGGAGTACCCCAGGAACCTTTATTATCAGCAAATTTGAGTTCTGTGACTTTTAGAAGCATGTTATCCTTGGGTTTGTCTGTATTTGGGATCTGGGAGGCCCATGACTGCTCCAATGCTGTCCTAAATGCCTGCAAACAACATTTCCCCCATAGTCAAAATTTGAGCTGTTGTTCTGTATATGTTCACCCACAAGAAAACATCATTGTTGTTGCAGTAAATTAATACAAGAATGCTCACCAGTGGAAAATCATAGCAGTAAGTAGTGTTGCTTTTCCTGGCCAAAAGACGTTTCCGATCTAGAACTCCCAAAGACTGATATTGAGCATTCACTTCTACACCATGTAGAGGACCCTGTACAGAGATTGAATGGTAGACTACTCTGTGTTTACTGGCATCTTCTAGTTCTCGATATATCTGCATGTTATATTGACCATTAACATAAATATGGATTATAACACATTCATCAAGATGACAGATTATATGGAAGGCAGCCTACAAATAAAAGTATAATCACCTAACCTTTCTAGGTATCACTATCTGTACTTCCAACTGGCACACGATCAAAGAGGAACTCCTAAAACTATATTTGCCTACTGTACATTATGCACATTATTCAACTTTCGCAGTCCTATCTAATACTTTCTTAAAGACTTATTCTATTTGTAGGATACAAAAGAAGTATATTATTATGACACAGAAGAATCTGCCTCCGGGATGGATCAGAAATGTCAGTTTAACTTAAAGGTATGCTTCCAGCAGCCTGTTTTATTCAGAATCCCTTAATGCCAAAAGATCAAGAGTCCAGTTCTATTGAATAGCACTTGGGAAAACTGACGGGTGGCAGTATAAATTTTCACTATTCAGTAGGAGTCCTCTTGGAAGCACTACCATGTTATACTACTTAAATATGCTAACTGATGTTCAAAAATTATTTTCCATTGTTAACTCATTAATAATGGCTCCGTGATTGATTTATTAAATGAGTAATCAGCAAGACCTGAACACTCATTAACAGACAAAGGTTTGCTAGGTGGATAATCTTTTCCTTCAGAGAATAAACACACTTACATGTACAGTACAGGTGTGACCAGTCACATTTGTAACGACCACCCTCCAAGCACCATTCACTTGTCCAGAAGATGCCATCCAAAGCTTCACTTCCCACTCACACACACCTAACCGATGCATTCTCACACCAACAGTTGCATGTATATCATGAGCCAGTTCTTCCAAGATTGACTCAACAGCACCTTCTTCTAGCCCAGCATCTACATCAACTCTCCTACAAACAACTCAAATGTAAGACTCAATGTAAGAAACTGGCAAATTTATGCATAGGTAAAAAAAAAAAAAAAAAAAAAGAGAAAATATAGTAAGTACTTGGAGAATGGCACAAGATCATAAATTTGTTGTTCGCGTAATATACAAAGGTACATATGAGCATGGTCGAACTTGACTCTAGCATTGTGCACATTAAGTTCTAACTCCTCCATTGCAGCCATTAAAGACCTCAAAATACTCTTTGAAGTAAATGACATAGCATGGGCACAATTTGTTTCCAAAAACTGTCCTGGATATGATACAAGCCCTTCATTTGTTGTGGGCTGCCTTAGAAGAGTCCTAAGGAACATCCTCTGTAGAGGTAGCGGCTTGTCTGCAACAGTGTATAAATGCCACTGTCGATCCCGAGATAGAGTATATTGTATATTTTGGTAACCTTTGAGCTTGTCCTGGATAAACACAAAATAATAATAATAATAACAAATTTTACATAAAGGATGCACAAGGAATTTCGTTTTTTGTTTTTTCTTTGATAAAACTGAATGAAGAACTCAAAACAGTAGAATACAAACCAATTCAAGATAGATGGATAAAGGAGGTTCCAGATGACGCAATAAAGGCTCTTCCTCATAATAGAGCTTTTCTGACGACCAATGAAATGAGTGCCTCATTGGAGCCCGTCCTTCATCTCTTTGAATGATACAGCTAACCACCCCAACACCTGCACTACGTAGGCTGGAGCCTATTTCTTGCTCTTTAAGTATTTTGGCTAATTTGTTTATTCTCTCTTGAGCCTGATCCTCATCACCACTGCAAAGAACCAAAGAACATAGCTATCAAGAAGGGATGTTGTTACAATCAAAATTCCTTTCCTAAATGTCACATTAGAATCAGAATTCCTTTCCAAAGAACAAAGTAATGCCATTTAGGTTTTGGATTTAAAAAAAAAAAACAAATTTGGACCAAACAGATATAGTTTAATTGCTAATTATTGACTAGTTCTTACAAATGAACCTTTACTAAACTTTATGTTTCTTACTAAACAAGTTACAGAGTGCAAGTGTATCAGCCAGGGTTCACCGGCAACTGCAATAATTCAAAACAACAGAATGGAATACAAGTGAAATAGCAAAGACAGCATGAATACCTATCCTGAAGTAAGCTCATCTGATTGTTGATGCCCACCAGTGCAATATGCATCATATTACCATAACTAGCTGGTTCTACGGATCCTTTTGAAATTAACTCATTAAGGTTATGAGTGGTCTCCCTTAGTGCAGCACTAATAATTGCTGGCAAAAGTTGAAGAGATTTGATAATAACCATGGCTCCCCATTTCCTCTCACTATGTTTCTCCACCAACAATTCATCAGAAATTTGATCTTCAGACCCATTCTTTCTCTCAATATGCTCCTCCAAGAACTCCCATGTGGCAATAAGACCGGATCTGTGCCACTGCATCCTGACACTCCCCTTCACAAGATAGGGCTGATGACAAACAGAAAGGATTAAAAGATGAGCAGATTCTCGGAAGTAGAATTAGCAGAGACCTAAATAGTCAAGCTGTGATACCTGGTATAGCCTACGGACATATGTCTCAACTACCCGCCTTTGAAGGGTGTGATCACTGTGGTCAAACAGACCAACAAGTGCATCTTCAACAGCTAAAGGAGCACTCACAAGATCCTCCATTCTTTCATTGATGGCACTTTTCCGCTTAGGAGTATCCATATGTTCTCCATCCTCTGTGAACATCTCCAATTCAGATAGACTTCTAGCAATGCTTGAACGAAGTTCACTCAGTTTGGTTTGCTCCAGCAGTTGACTTGCCTTCAATGCCAACTGCATTGTTTCTCAAAATGTAAGAAACAAAATCAAGTTGAGAAAAGAAAAATAATTATGACAAAGTGACATAAAGAGAAGATAAACCAAAAATAGACAGCAAAATTTCTATAGGTTGGTTTCCTATGGATCTTGAAAATGAAACAAAAAAATGAACAACAGAATCGCATATAGAAAATTATATGAATCCAGTTAACTTGATCAAAGTAGGTGCGATGGCCAACCTCAGAATAGTTTGTATGGTTGAGTGTTGAAAACCGTATAAGTTTATCCCTGTATGCAGCAGGGTTGGGGTATACCAGTTGTTCTATCAGTCGTAGGATCAGCTTATTCTTACTCCTGACTCCCTGCAGGCCAACAAATATACATAATTCTGGTACAAATATTTTCTATGAGAAGGAAAAAGCAACAAGGAATTGAGAATTGACCAGACAAAGAGTGTGTTATAAAAATCCATACCTGATGAGAAAGCACAATATCCATAACCCTTAATAGATCTTTCTTGTACTGAAGTCGAAGACGCTCAATTACATCAGCCTAGAGAGGGAAAAAAAATTACAAACTCCTTAAACAAAATATATATCAAACTTGTGGAGTTATCAACCAAAATTTTTATGCTTTGGCTTCTTTGAGTATTAATTATAAGTGGCCAGGAGACCATATTTGGAGTACATTGACCAATCAACTGCATGACATCAAATTTTACTGAGATTAAAAATAAGAGAACAGCAACAATGTTTTGCACACAAAACTATAACTTGTTAATTATATTGATGTACATACAAGCCAATAATGCATTGGAAAACCTAAGAAATATGATCACAGGGACCACCAAATAGGAGTTCCTTTCACATAAAACTACAGAGGAGAAACTGGAGTCAGTCAGACAAATCTAAATGGAAAAACCTTTAGAAAGACAGAGGATTTAAAAAGAAGAAGAGGACTAAAACTTAAGATAGAATAGAGCAAATAATACTGCAGCTGTACTTTGATTAAAATCTTTATCAGGATGCAAACAAGAGTTGTGCTAGCAATTCCAAATAATCAGGACATCATATCTGCAATTTCATGTGAACATAGTATAACTAGTGATTTGTAGGGAGAAAATTACCTGTATGTTATCACTAAATAATTCTTCAACTGACAGATACTCTTCAAAAAGTGACTGAACAATGATACGGGCATGACTCTCTCTTCCACCCTCATAAGACTTCACAACACTCATCAAAGGCTCAACAAGCCTTTCCTGGGCTCCTCTTTCCTTGTCAGAGCAGGATGACAGATGCGCCTTCAGCAAAAAGCATGTGCCCTTAGTATATTGGAACTCCAAGAATATATTAGTTTCAAGAATGAAGAATATAAGATAAAGATCTCACCTCAAGTACACCTCGTAATAGTTTGGCAGGGAAGTCAACATTCGGGGTACTTGAAATCCCCTCAAACTCCTTACATTTTGATTCCAACTGATATAATTATACAGATCAAGGAAAAATCAGATGAAAATAGGAGTCTAAAACCAGTGAGCAAAAAAGCCACAGATTGAAGCCCTGGGTTGGACATTCACCTCATATTTCAGATCTTTGGGAAGGCGGGTTGACAAAACAGCCAAGCACTCTTGCCATTGAAGGAAAGGGAGTTCAGGACTATCAAGACAGTTGAGCAGATTTTGCACTACCTAAAGTAGATGCCAAATTTATTGATAAGACAATCAAATTTTTGATAAACTATAGAAAATTATTAGCCTATATTTCAAAGTGTTAAAAAAGGATGCCAGTAACAGAGACAGGAAAAAGTTACGATTAACTACATTGCTTAAAATTCTAATATTGATTATTACAGGCAAGAGTATACTTACATCATCAATGTTATGTTCATAACCAGCAAGAATCATGCGAGCTGCATTTAAACTTGCAGCACATCGCTGATGAACTTTACCATAAATTGCAGTTGGAGGCCCCAGGATTGGGAAGCTCCCATGGAAAGGTTCAGCTTTTCTTACAGCTGAAGGATCATCTAGATCAAGCCTTGCTATAAGCTCACCAGCCTACAATGAATGTGACTTTTTAATGCCTATTAAATATAGAAGATTTTTACTACTTGGAATAGTATGTACCTGCATTGCTTGACCTTCAGCCATTCTAAAATGGATGACCCCAGAAGCTGGTGAAAGAAGCGGCATGCACATCTTCATGACCTCAACCTCTGCATATGGTGCATCAGCATCAATATGACTACCATCTGAAACCAAATATCTCAGCAGCTTGCATGGTGTCTCTGCCACTAACTTCGATGGATCATGATCATTCTGGATGCAACAAAGATACTTAATCAATTTTACCCCTTCAAGCAGAAAAAAGTTGATGTAGAACATTAGCAAAAGAAGAATTGGTTGGCACCTGAAGCAAACAAGTCCTTCCATCAATGAGAAGGCGAGTTCCTGCCGCTTCTTCTTCGGCATATATAACATGACTATTTCCATCCAACTGTAACAAAGTGAAGCACACAATTACTTTAATTAAGTTTCAAAAATACACGACAGACAACTTCTAACCAGAAAACACCCCCAAGGCAAATCTCTCTCAGTTACTAGGAACACAATTTGATAATTATTTTGTTAGCAGAGCATCCACATGTAGTCCTAAATAAATAACCTGATTTTCACAATTCAGTGGCCAGCATCATAACAAAGTCATCTTCCTTGAACTTTGTCAGTAAATTTGTTAGTAATACAAAGTCCTTCATTTCTATATAAATAAGAGAGAGTGAAAAAGGAACAAAGTATAAGTACACACAAGAATTACTTTATCACAAAGCAATAACAATGAGAGTGTTACCCAAAAAAAAAAAAAAAAAACAATTCTTACCTGCATCAATAAACCTCCATCACGTAAAGTATGTATCTCTGCTTCAATTTCAGATTCGTTCAACCTTAATCTGTAGCTCCCAGGTCCACCTCGAATCATGTCAATCTGAAAACAGTTTCTTAAAATGTTAACAGAATATATAATCTAATTCCATAAGTTCAAAATAAAGTAATATGAAGAGCAGTGTATAATGCAGAACCATGACATCATCACAACACATACCGTATATTTACTTCCTTCAATGTTCAAAGATACTTGTGAGTTGACAAGTGATATGTGCTGCAATTGGGATCACCTGACATTAGTGTCAATAAAAATTAGATTAGCAGGATATGTACAGAGGAAAGTGTCAGTACCTTGGGTGGGATTTGTCCCTTTTCCAGATAACCAACGTAATCTGAAACCACAGCTGCACTGCTAGCTGCTGCTTTCTGAAATTCACAAAGCAAAAAATGTAAGTGATGCTTAATGCACACACTGTCACACATATGTAATTTAGATACTTACATATAGAGCACCGCCAACAACAGAGAGATACCACGGAGGCCTTTCTGCTCTGACCCGCATGGCTATTCTACTGTCCAACCAACCTGTGTGGATTTTATTTTCTCTATAATCTGAAGCCTGCATGACACCTTTACCTTGTGTTAGCTTGAATTTGGGGAGAACTGCTTTTGAGGAAAAAGGATCGCTACATAATGGAATCAGACAGCCAAGTTAGAAAATTTACATGTAAAAGATCAATTGTGTAATCAACATTGGTACGAATTTCTCCACGAATTTGTATTTCTTTCAGCCCAAGAACCATATTTGCAATAGCTAGAGGTCTGGATTCTCCAAATGCGAAAACATGTCCTGAGTTAAGATATAACATAATATTTTAGCAACAGCTACTGCAAATGTAACGTTATACATTCCAGAAACTGCACACTAAAAAAGCACGCTACTGAGATTTAAGTCCCCAAAATAGAGCCCTCCAAACAATTTAAATGACTTGAGTACAGCCAGGCATGGGCATTAGAAATAAAGATCGATAAGGGGTAACTTCTACTGATTTATTTTTATCTTTTAATCAACATTAATAATCAAACAACTCTCATAATATCATCAAATTGTATATAGTTATTCGTGGTCCCAAAAGACTTTCCATGCTAAAATGAACACCAAAAAACATTATGTAGATTCACAATAAAATTAAAAGACACCATGCATCATATGTTCGACAACAGTGTAGCATTTTGGGTCCTACTGTCTAGAGCATCACACCTATTTTGTTTCCTACGCATGTTCCATCCTCACTATGTGTCCTGCTACGTGTATTAAAATATTTCATTCTTCTCTACAATAATGGTGGTGGCAAGTCAAAAAGAAGAAATGCTGGCCCATTCATGGGTGTCATCATATCACATGTTTTACTATTCTATGTCAACAGAATGCATGGAAAGTCAGATTGGATGCTCTAATGGAAGCTTTCTTCTGGGATTACATTACAAGCACATGAAAAAGCGTTACTGAACATCGGCAAAAACAAGTTTCTAAGGACCTTTGGTTATAGACAGCTCTAAGAATTTTTTAAACTATTCAGAAAGTGCAAAAGAAAAAAAAAAAATCTTTAGGTTCTCAATGCAGCTTCACAAAGCCCTGTATTCAATTTTTTGTTAAGAGTAGATTTCAGTCTCGGCTTTTTCCAATTGGAATTTATGACTTAAATACCATGCTACCAGCTAAAACTTACCAAATTGAGAATCTGAGAACTCATGAATGCCTCCTCCAGACTGCAAATGAAAACATCATTCATTACTAATTGTACACCTGCAATAAGCTTCATATAAAATTCCACAACAAAAGCTTACCTTAACAGAGAAGTAAGCCCACACATTAGGCTTGCTTTTAAAACTCAGCTCCTGCACAATGTTGTCGATCTCAATAGAGGTTCACCACAATCACGAATTTTAGATGGTCGAGTGAGAATGCTCATAAACTTTCAAAGTCTAACCTGTACTTTCCCACTAGTTGGCTTAAAACCATCGTCAGGATCCTCACTTGTTACACGGACAGCTACACAATGGCCTTTCGGCCTTGTAGACTCTGCCTTGTCAAAATCAAAAGATGTAGCAACAACTGAAGTTCTTCTCCAAGCATCATACCCTCCGCCATGTTCCATCCCATAAAATCGTCTAATTTCTGATTAATTGAAGCATATAAACACAAGGAGTGTGAAATATAACAACAAGGAAAAGCATTCAAGAGATATCAAGGTCAGGCAAAGCCATACCTGGAATTTGCCAGAGAGGAATACCCATCCCAACTGCAACTTGTGCTGCTGGCAGATTTATTTCAGCAATCCACTCAGTGACAGGATGCTCTACCTATATTACCATAAACTACAGCTATTAGTAAGATTAAATAACATACCAAGGAGGAATAAGCAGGACACTGCAATTGAGAAATGGATGGTATAAAACCAACATACCATCAGGTGAAAAACCAATAGCCAATATGGCTCTCCATCTCTGACATTATTACAAACTCACAGACGAGTAGTTGGAAACAACAGAGCTAAATTAATTTGTAAGAGATTGAGCAGACACTAAACTAAATTATCTTGTAAATGAATTAATACACTTCTAATATTTCCCAAATGACAGCAAACATGCAACGCTTTTATCTCTACTTCAGATTCACACAACAATTAATATAATTCACAACTGGTCTAGATGCCTATAACAACTATAATGAAATCATGTAAACAAGCTGCACAAAATGAAAGTGTGGTGAGAGTACGACACAGTTTAGAATCAAGGCCAGGACCACATCAGATACCTGTAATCGAGGATTGAGCTCCAGGAAATAGTACTCGCCAGTGTCCATACTGTACAGATACTCAACAGTAGCTGCGCCAACATAGCTCACACATTTAGCCAACCTTCTAGCTGCCTGCTCCAACTTTTTTACTGTTGCTAATGGAGCTACAGTAATTGGACCCTCCTCAATAATCTGCACAACGTAAAAACATCAGATATTACATGAAAAAGAGGGGAAATTCAACAATTCCTATTCTAGCATCTGAACGATGAACTTACCTTTTGATGCCGCCTCTGGACACTACAATCACGGCTATGCAAAGCTGCAACATTTCCATACTGGTCACAGAGTAACTGGACTTCCAAATGTCGGCTCTAAATTAAAAATACCCAATGTGCATTGTCAGCAGAAATCTAAACAGAAAGTAATTATCAGAGTAAGCACTTTTTTCACTACAAGAATGGTATATGAACTAACCTGGGAAGCAACCTTCATTATGAAAATGGGAGAGCCGGGAACTTCACCCTGGACTTGTTTAAACAATGCTCTAACTTCATCATCATTATGAACCTAAAAAATTGTATCGGACAACATAAATTAGTTCAGTCATCAAATTCCTAAGGTATTACAATTACGAGGGTCCAAATATAGTTCACAGCCTGACAGATAATATTACGAGCTTTACTTTTCAACCCCAGTTCACACACAAGTTAAACAAAATTAGTTTGCAACATCAATGCCTGGTCACATATTGACAGAGTGACACATTCAGCTATACGAACATCGCAATATTCTCATAAGGAACAAACCTTTCTTATGCCTTTACCACCACCACCCCAAGATGCCTTGATCATCGCAGGATACCCCACAACTTGACAACTAGCAATCGCCTCCTCGGTTGTGTAGACACACGCTTCCTTGTATAACTCATCTGGGATAGTAATCAAGCAACTTTGCGGCGAAATTTTGACCTGCAAGTAAGAACTCAGTATATTAGATGTCAGACAACCAGCAAAAAAATAAACAAAAAAAGTAAACATTTACATGTGAACCACTCCATGGAAGTGTAGGAACATCTGCCGCTTGAGCAATTAACGAGGAACCAATCTTATCTCCTAATGCCGCCATTGAAGCAGCCGGAGGCCCAAGAAACACAATTCCCTTGGCAGTCAGTGCATCCGGTAACTCAGGATTCTCGGAGGCATGGCCCCAACCAGGCCAAACCGCATCAACATGTGTTATCTCTGCCATCTAATAATCAACCAGAAATTAAACCAATCAAGAATTCAACAATAACTGATGAAATTTAAGTGTTATAGATAGATACCTCTACAATGAGTTGGACATTAGCATAGTTATTGTTGTTGGTTCCACCAGGAACTTCGACGAACTGATCAGCAATCCTGATATGCTCAGCGTTGATCCTCATGTCTTCGGGAGTAGCCATGGCCACCAACAAAATAGCCTTCTCCGTGCCAAATGTCTCATAAGCCCAAGTCCTGATACTTCGTATGAACTTGACAGCGGCCATTCCGTTGTTGGCAATCAAAATGCTATGAATTGCCCTCTTCCCTCCAAGTGAATGACAAAATTTATCCACTTCAGATATTGTAGCAGGGTTCCTAATTGGAACCACCCCATTCACATGCCCATTCACCCGTCCAACACTACTAGCCATTCCCGATCTCCTTTGAGCTTCTGACATGCTTCTTGCTGCGACCCCAAAACCAATTATAAGAGAGTGTTTGGAATTCAGCAAGGAAAGATCAAAATGGGTTGGACAGGAACAGGTGCGGAGAGGGGGAGAAGCTCCACGTAAGCTTTTGAGAGGATATGTGTTAATGTGATGATCACACTTGATGTGTTGGAGCGTAATATGTTAACATGAACAATGTGTTGGATGTGTTTGAATAAGTTTTTAAGGAAATGAAAAGGAGAGGGGCGTGGGTAGGTTTGAGTTAGGAGAAAGTTGACACTTAACGGCCTCTGTTAACTCCTTGCACGTGCCACCTGCCCCACCCTCCTCTGCTTCTCACCTTCAAAGTGTTGCCAGTAGCTCCCAGCTACCCTCTCTTTTCTATCTTATTTTTTAATCATAAGACAGAAAATTTTTAAAAAAATTCATGAAATTTAATTATATAGATAGAGATCATCATATAATGTCATGGATGAACGAATTCATTATATGCCCCGCTTGGCTTGTTGACTATGAGTTAGATGGTTTTGTCAACCAACCATCTATTACGTGAATAATTATTATTGTTATTGAATGTTTTAAATAATAATGATAATATTATTATGGACATAATTACTTGAATCTTTTTTTATTTATTTTAAGCTTTCTTCTTAATGCATTTTTCCTTTTTCTTTCAATGCAGCTTTCTTCTTAATGTTAAAGAGAGAAAAAGACGGTTTGTTGACTTTTTGAGATTAGATGTGTAGGTGAAGCGTTTAATTAGATAATTAATTGTTGCATGGGAGGGGAGTTGGAATGTGGTTGGTGGTTAGGTTCATCCATGCCATCTCTGTTTTCTCACCCAGTCTTTTGTTGCACGCCTTTTGATTATTCGATTTTATGCCATCATGGAAATTTCACCACACGCTTTTCTTTTTCTTTTTCTTTTATTTATTTATTATTTTATGATACAATTTAGAAAATTGTTCATACATAAATGAGATCGATCTATACGGAAGTGAAAAAATCATCCACAAGAAAACGAGGGATCTATCCTTAAAAATTGATAAAAATAATAATTTTATTAGATGAAGAACTCATATCATAGGACATGAAAGCTGACATTTACCAATTATGACAATTACTTGCTATTTTTTTTTTTATATCTTTACTATCTATGTAAATGGTCAGACGAAATCTCTAATTAAACAAAAACATCATTTCTTCATCTTCAAAATAGTACCACAATCAATCTTGCCATTGACATCCTTTTCTCTCATTCTTTTTTTCTTCCCATTTTCATTAATTTATTTTTCACTTTTTTTTTTAATCTTTTACTTATTTAATATTTTCAATTAGTATAAAATAACTAACCATTTATTTACTCTTTAATTTAATTACTAATCTTTTAGAGTGAACTGCCCATATACCACCCAAATTTATTGACACGCTATTAAATTTCTAAATTTTAATTTATGTTATGGCACGTAACCAAATTCCAATAACAACCTCTTTTTTATTCTTAAATTTGTGCATTTTTTTTAAACGATAAATTCTCAATTTTTTTTTCTTCCTGGGTAACTAAAACAAAGACACGTGAGATTTAGTAAAGAATGACAATGACACAAGGGTTGCAGCTTTACGACAATCATAGAAAGTGAAAAATGAAAATTACGCCATTTGGTTGTTCAATGATCACAAACTAAAGCCATTTCAAGTTTGCACTTGTCAGCGGAGTTGCTGGATGTGATTAGGGCATGTATATGTATTGACTTGACTTCACCTTTTAGGTTTCATTGCTGACAATTTAGAAGATTTCAACAAATTCAGATTTTTCATGAGTACTTGTACATCTTTTACTAACTTTGCTATTGCACGACACTGCAATACTTGTTTGATGCCCAGTTGCTTTTATTTAGTTAACAATATTTTTATCTAGTTAAATACTGACTAAAAAAATAATGACCGGTCGTAAATACTATGCAAATTTGCAAAACTTATTAAAAATAATTTTTTTTTATATGCATATATGCATTTTTAATTGAGGGTATATTAATAAAATTACTTGAATTCCATTATTCAATAAGGAAAGAAAACTTGATTAAGATGAATAGGAACTTGATTCATGATTTTAACATGAAGTTCATGTAATCTAATTTTAACAAATTTTAGTAAACATCGTTTTATCTTAAATTCTTGATTAGTAAACATATCAAAAATGACTGTATTACTTAATATACGTATTAATTAAATCACTTAAAAAGGGCGTAAAGCCTAAATTGATAAAACAAATGCTGCTCACAACACCCACTCCTTTAACATGCGTCCCTTTGTGATAAGCCCCAAACATCCTTTTGTCATAAACCCTAATTTTATCATCCTCTAATCATCTGCATGAATTATTAATCGAAGACCTTCTATACAAGACAACAGTAAGATTTGTGATAATTTCATTTCAAGCACCCAATATTTAGTGGAATTGCTTATTTGTTAAAACAAAAGAAATTTATGTGATTGGAAATCTCAAACTAAGACTAACGTTTGGAAACTAAGTTACAAACAAATTAACAAAACTTTCAACTTGAGAAATCTTTTTGATGGAGTAAATCTCTAAATTTTTACCATGTGCTTGTAGAATGAATTGTTACTGAAGCACTTAAAAAAACTCCAAGGCTTTTGGGTAGAAAGAAGAACGAAGCAAACTAAAATTTTATGGGTGTTTAATTTCTATTGGCTCATAGCCACGAAGAAGAATGAAAGAGAGAGTACTGTTGGTGGGCCTTGAAAGAATGTTGTGGATGAGAGGAAAAATGTTGAAGGTTATCGTTGGAGTAATGAGGATGAACAAAGGAAAAATATAAATTTTATAAATTTAAAAGTGGGTGCAACCATTAAATAGGTGTGCGAAGTATCTTCTAGATGGCAATAGAGTCACCCCATCAATATTTGTATAGGCTGGTGGCCTTCTTATTGTCTATTTCTTTCTTTCTTTTTTATTATTATTTTTTTTTCTAGTTGCAATGTTTACACCCCTTAAAAACTATATGAACATCTCATTTCTAAAGATTAAAAGAGTCTCATCACCTAATGTCAACATTATCCTTTCTTTAATTTTATTGTATTGTATTTTTGTTTATTTCATCATCTATTAACTTTATCATTATCTAAAAGTTTGATATATATATATTTTTTTGTTTAAACAAAATCTTTTCTAAATCTTGAATACAAACTGTTGACGTGGTAAACCAGCCAACCAGATTCTTGAGCCCAATGCCGCACAGATGAGGAGACCTGCAACAAACAGACCAGATAATGGCAAAGAAGAGAAAGAAGAAAGAAGAAAAACACACAATGTTTGAAGTGGTTCAGCCTTTTTAAGAATGGCCTACGTCCACTTTATCTGGTATTAATGGCAGCCTCACACTAAATGCTCACTCTCTCTGTATTTTGACAGAATAACAGCCCTCTCAACTCTCCAATTTCTGGATCCGGATACAATAAATGTCTCCCTCTATTTATAGAGAAGATGAGGCTACAGATGGAACTAACAGACAAAGAGGACTGATCTTGTCGTAATTAATGCTTCTGGAGAGTCTTTAATGCTTTTGACTTCTGTCAGGTCAACTCTGACTTTACGTGGGCCGACTACTAACCCATGCTGGTTTGGTGAGATTTCCCGAAATTAAGTTGTCATTAGGTGAGAAACTCTTACTTATCGTGCAAGACACGCCATTTTACTGTCTTGCACTGAAACTGAGCGAACTTAGTAGAAAACGAACTGAATCTTCGTCGTGACGATCTTGACTTCGGTCCGTCCTGGCGATCTTGACGTCGCAATGAACGGTATGCGATCTCAACGTCGCTGTGAGGGGCGATCTGACATGTTCTTCGCTAGTCTTCTGACAGGCTCGATCTGGTAGTCGAATACTGGAGTGATCTAGCGGGCTCGACCTAGCGGACTGAGGAATAGTGCTTTACACTTGGTCTTGGTAACTTGGGCCACCATTTTGATGGGCCTTTGTCAGCCCATTTTGAGGAATCCAAAAATACCCATAACACAAACTATATCAGAGTGAGTTAGCTTTTGATTCATTTGTTTACAAGTTCTAGATAAAAATCAATAAAGAGAAAAAAGCATTTCTACAGATTTGATTTTCTTCAAATTTCTTAAGCTAAATGGTTGTTGTTTTTTTTTTTTTCTATTATAATGTTTACATTTTAATAATCTTGAGATATGAGCTGTCATATTATCAAAATTATTAGACTAATGCAGTAAAAAAGAAAAAGGAAAAGAAAATTGCACAGTAAATCACATCATTTTTTTAGGATAACAATATTGTTATTCTAGTAAAAATATCAATGATTAATTTAAACTTACATTTTCAGTGGTAACTTCTTTTTTTCTTTGAAAGATTTTCACAAGTAACTTCATAAAGATTTTGATTATTCTTCATTATTTGCAAACAATTCTAATTCCTTAAAACAATTTAATATTTAAGATTGTTATTTAGAAGATAAATTAAGGTTTTAAAAAATAAAGCATGATGTTATCATATACATAACAAACTTATTAAATTTGATTTGAAAAAATAAATTAGGATTTTATCATATACATAACAAACTGATTAATAATTAATAGGTATACTTACAAATATTTATCTTTTTAGTAATTTTACCTAAGGATACTATCGAATTATTAAAAATATATTAATTTAGGATGTAAATACAATATTTTAAGGGTCTCAATATCACTTTTTTTTTTTTTTGGGTCAAAAATTTAAGATTTGGCATGGTCTCTTTAATAAGACTTAATAAGAAATATATCTTTTTAAGTTAGAGCTTTTGATATTTCCAAACAAAAAATAATAAAAATAAGTTAGAGCTTTTGATGAAATCACAAACTTATACAATGAATTAATAACTTTAAGCTTTACAGAGATGTATATAATTAGGCGACATTCTAGAAAATACCATTTAATAGTTTAATTATAATTATAGCAATTGCAATTAATAAAGGATATGACAGTGTAGTGTAGTGGTACCCACTTCCTCGTGAACGACTCTCTTTAGCCAAGAGACCTTGGTTCAACATTGCACCCTACTTCTTTGTAGATAATTTTCTCATGTTATGTGGATTATTTCTTCCACTTCTGAAAGTCTCAATTCCAAACGGTGATATATACTTATAATATACACATATGATATGTAAAAAAATAAATAAATAAACAAAATAAAACAATTGCAATCATAAACTTTAACTACATTATTTTGTGGAAAAAAACAAAGGCTCAAGTGCGATGTTTTGGTGGACACAGAAATTCAGCGTCGTAATATATGTTAGCGGTGTCAAGCTGACAGGAAATAAATGGGCATATAACAACTGTGCGGCCATGAATATAGTAGGGTAGAAGCTGTATTCCCTGCTGTTAGCTTTCACTTTCCAAAGCAATTCCTGTGAGGTCTCAAATCCTTCTTGTCCACTAGTCCCACCTGACCCGACCACCTCATTTTATTAACTCTACCAAACCCTGCAGGCTCCCAACTTCCTACCTACTTCCTCTAGACGGAATTCCTTCTTACCATTTTTATTTTTTAATTATATTATATACCTAAAATTGACCTATGAGATTATTACACGTTAAATACACAATCAAAAAATGTATTCATACATAGGTATGGAACTGCTTTCATATAGAAAGGAGGAAGAAAATCTCACTTTATTTATTAATAAAAAGATAGGGTGCACACATCAAATCTATGATTGGACAATAAATGGGACGAAGATTTACCACTTAACTGACACTCCAAACGCTTCCCATCTTACCATTTGTTGCCTACTCAAACCCAGATGTTATATAATTTAGTCAAAAACTGTTGTTAGGTAAGTAAAAACGATGCATTCTTATTGTATATGATCACAATTTTATCTCGTCAACATCGAAGCAATCTTGAATCTTTGTCATCAATAATGATTAATCATTTACACGTTTTTCTATTTTCGTAGTACATGATCAACCAGGGCCAAGGGGTCTCCCAATCCGCAAAAGAAACTTGTCTAGAATGATTATAATATTTGTATTTTTCTAATGTTTTGGCCCTCTCCTTGGTTATTTTACGTTATTACAACATAGGCCCTTAAATCTAAACTGACTATTTTCACCCTGAAATCCTGAGATGTAAAGACAAATTTCAATGATTTTTATTAGACTACATCATTGGAGTGACAAGTGGAATGGGCCATTTCACTTTATTTTATTATATACGTAGACTTGCAAGTATCCAGACGGTAGATTTGATTGAAAGCATGACATTAAATTCAAACAGAATTTAATTGTGTAAGGTGCACCTATTGGCCTTTCGGGATCCATATACGTCAGATATCACTATAAAATACGACGCAAACATCAATTCTCCCTCCAATGAATTCCACAAAGCAGCCTCACACGTGAGTCACCGACGCAAGTTATTATTTGGGCCCTAATCATTGGAAGGGCTGGGCACAGGCCCTCGTTCTATTCTAGATTTGGTCTTCACAGTCCACTCATGCCAACAGCTAACTTATTGGCACCAGGTGAGGTCTCCATAAACAGAAATCTTAAAAGAAGGACAGTATAGACTGTGTGACTTGGGTTTCGTATATTTGTTAATAATTCTAGCTTAAGGGAACTGAAGATCAATCTTTATAATTAATCTTTTTGAAGGTTAAGGTTCAAATTTAACAAGTGATATAATATGACTTTAGTATCTTTTTTTAGCAAGTCAACATTAACTGGATTACAAATTTATTATGAATCAATCACTACCTATACAGTATACACTAAGGTGGATTGATGATAGTAACTAAAGGATTTAATTTATAAAGTAAGATTAATAAGATTGTAAAATAAGATTAACAAGTGTTTGATAACCGTTATGGCGGATCTGATAATAATAAATGCAATAAGATTTTGAGAATATCTCAAGGAAATTCAAAGGGTAATACTTTATTTGCACATATATTTTTTTTAAATACCATCTATAAAAGAACTGAATTTGGAATATTACCGGAATGAATGCATGCTCTTTGTCATTGAACCATATTGAACACTTACTCATTTGCATGTTAATAATATTAGCCAAGTATTCGATATTTAATTGAAATCCACTAACCTGAAGAGGAAGGTTTTTAAAGTACAAAAGAAAAAAGAGAAGAAACCGATTAATTTCTATATGTATGGCACATAAAAAGAGAATACCACAACTCATTATACTTGAAAAAAAAATAAATAAATAAGCATTTTGGAGGTTATCATGAAAGAGTGAAGTAATGAAGAAAAGAAACCGATTCTAACCTTGAAATGCAATCTAATTTATGAATGGAGGTGGAAAGCTCAATGTGATAAAAGAAAACAATTAAACTCAAATAGCAGTCATATGTACCAGAACAAGGCCAACAAGCAAAGCTATCTAATAGAACTAAACGTGCACAGTACCAAGTCAAAATGGCTATCCTATTAGAAAGAAAATAAAAACAATATATAACAACATCCTAAGCTGAGACGAGAGAGAATGAAGCAACAAGCATGTTAATAATAACAAACATCAAAGAAGCAGACATGCTGTGAGTTCCACCAAGTATAGACGGTGTTGGAGCTAGTTTTGGTGTGTCACCTCCCGGAGAGGGTCCTGGAGTTTTGCCACTCGGCGGCTTAGATGGTCCCGGTGAATGTACTGGAGTTTTAGCACTTGGCGGCTTAGATGGGGCAGAGGGACCCCTTGGAGACACTGGCGATGGAGCTTTCTTTGGTGGTGATACATGAGGTTTAGCTGCTTGCAATAACACAACACATAAAAATTGTTTTTCAAAAGAGCACATACAATTATTGCTTTTTTAATTAAGAAAGTATTTCAAATGTGTGTATCAGGTTCAAATATACTTTCTATAAAAATACAAAAATCTATAAAGTAATTCTCAAAAACCACCAGTATCACTCTAAATATTTCTTAGCTTCCTATAAACATCCATCAATACAATTAAATTAGGCAATGATCACAAACGAATTTGACAATGTATTATTACATAACAATTTCCATGTTTCCTGTTAATCAATTGTCGCTTCATGCAAGGGATCATCACCCTATTGAAACAATGTAAGCTATACATGTCACCTTGTCAGTGATCCAAAAACAACATTATAACACTATAATAAGCAGGATCCAGCACTATTTGGAAAAACTCTAGTAAAAGTCATCAGTGTCATTGTGAAGTGATGTTTAATAAACTTGTAGTAGTAAAAAAGTGAAATGCTAAAAACAAGTGAACGTGAGAGAAGAAGAGTCAAGTACCATTGCAGTGGCTTAGAGGTGGAGCAGAAACACCACAAGAGGAAGAAAGAGTATTGGCCTTGGTCATATTCAAAGCGAGCCCCATTCGAGCACTGCTTTTCACGGCTGTACAAATGCATTCAAAACCTGTATGGAGCACTGACTTAAATCCAGAGCAACACTTGGAGTCTGGCTTCGTGAGTTTGCTATCTTTATTCAAAAACGATATGCAACTCGTCATGTGGAAAATGACACTAATACAATCCGATGGTGAGGGTTTCGGAGATGATGACTGCGAAGGTCCAGGAGCATGAGTCGGAGCCGTTGATGGTGAGTGTGAAGGTGCTTTAGAAGGTGTACAGTTAGCCACAGAGCACCATGCACTCATCATGCATACTAGTAACAAAATTCTAGTCCTCATTGTTAATTGTTTTCCAGTGGAATTGGAGAAGAAATAAATTGAGTCAAAAACAGCAGCACATGCATTTTAATGGTATTAAATATAAAGTGTCATCATGAGAATTAAGATAACATTTGTTTTCAGTTTGAATGGTTCCACTCAATTGGGGAAGTCGTTATTGATTCTTTCTCATCATTATCTGATTCAGTGTTTAATTTCATCTACAATTCTTTGAAGATATACATCTTCAACTGCCATATCCAATTGATATATAGCTTTGGCCAATGTTATAGCAAGAACTAAATACTACTTGTTTTTTTTTTTTTTTTTTTGAAACAGCAGCTTAGGTCATACTAATTACACGATAATGTCTGCTATTATTATTGTTACTGTTATTTTTTATGTTTTCACTTGGGATTGGGTTAAGCCACACTAAACTACCATTTTTAACAAACTCGCTGGTTTTAACAATCGATGTTGTTGAGCTTTAAAAAAAAGTTATCACTATGAAATTTATCTAATAGCAGATCCCTCACAAATATACCATGAAAAATTGTGTGTTTTTTTTCCTCCTAAATGTAAATTCCAGCGTCAAAATCGAACGAAATTGGGCCTTAAATTTTGGATTGTTAGACGGGCCCTGTCAGTTACTTGTGCGAGAATATAAAAGCCTTGTTTTTTTTTTTTTCTTTGGCAAATGGACTTGCCCTTGTAATTGTAAACAAGATTACCGATCTAGCGGAATAACGGATTGATGTTATCATTATCATTATTATTATTATTTTATATGGTAGGAAGAGGGATTAAATTCATAGAAAAATATTCATATTTTATGTTTTAAGATAAGAATAAGACTTAAATCTTTGACATTTTGAAATCAAGGGAATTGTCCAACCATCCCTACTAAAAGGTGGTGAGCTAATCTATCCTTTTAATAATCCGTAAAATTATATACGTACACAATGCCTTTTTTGAGTGAAATATTCTTTACATAATTAACATCCATGAAGAGTGCTTACTAGTATATAACAGATTAAGTGTGTGTAAATTCAGATTTTGTCACACCATCTGTTCTTATTTTATATGTGAAGCCACATCATCCATAGCACAGCATTCGTCAAAGATAATTCATTGACGTTTAACAACTGATTAATAATTAGTTAATTTAGTCAAAAAAATAATAATAAGTACGGCAACTATAGTCACAATTACTCCTTGCAAGATAAAACCAAATAAAACAAATTAAAACGAGTGAATGTCAGTAGTGTTAGTCACTTATGGAAATATTATATATAATTTCTTCAGATTAAATATAGTTTATGGATCGACGCACACAAAATGCAGCAGGGAGAAGTTCAAATAATGCAAGCCAAAAACCAGTATTTTCCAGAAGCATCAGCAAAGGTTATTTAAATTTTAACAAGCCCTTCTCTTATCTGTAATTCGACTCATTCCCCACTTCGGAGTGTGGACTAATATTGTAGGGCATGCAGGTGGCCCTCCGTTGATATTGTGTCTCTGCCTAGTTAGACTCCCTTATGCAAGTAAACACACAGCCACACAGACCCTGTTAATTGGGACTCCGAAATATTTTGCTTGATTAAAAAATAAAAAACAGCAGCAGAAGAGAGAACAATAATTCAGCGACTACCCTTCAACAATTTGTTTTTAATCCTAATTTCCAAAACATTTCGGCATTTGTCCTCGCAAGCAGCCTTGCAGAGACACATATATAATGCCTACCTATAACATTCGCCTCACTGATCAAACAAAGGCAATATATATGGTCCTGGTCTATACACCAAAACAACTTCGCTGAGTGGTTTGCTAGCTAGCTGTGTGCCCCGGCCTAGCTGATCATTGCATGCTTCGAGTGGAAACAGTCCTTTCTTTGTAGCTGGCAATCGATCTTCTTTCCGAAAAAGCGACAGCATTTTGCAAATGTCGTTTAGTGTGCATGCATGGTCTTTGCACTAAAAACTTATGGTGCATTGACCGACTGGTCTTAATTTGTGTTGTTTTACACTCTACAGTGTCCGTGAAATCAAGCTGGATGGGATGGACCATGCTACTGCTACATTACTTGTAGGTGCAGGTCTTGCAATAAAGAAACTCAGAAATAAAATGTTTTTAACTCCTGTTGCAGCTTTTTTAAGGTTCTGCACTGGAAATCTGAGCATTAAATTACTACTTTATGTGCTAAGGTTTAATTATCATTAGTCTCAATCTCACCGTTTCTTAAACCCATTATAAAATTCTTTAGGTTGGCTGTGAATCCTTTGTAGAAAAGAAATTCGTAAATTATATAAAAAAAGACATTGACCATAATTGTTCTCTAATCGTGATTATATAATTGATTGTATGGTTTCAATCTCTTTTTAATATTACTCAGAAGTGGCTGTAGACTTGGTCAAGCTCACCTTGCTCGCTCACCAGAAGTGCATGGGTTAGAGTACCTATCTATAAAAAAACGTGGATAATCACCACTGAACCCATTTATATATGAACAAATTACGTATAAATTCCTCCAAGTAGAGAGTCATTTTTCTACTTAGAGTGAGTCTCTCTATCCCGATTTTTAGGGAATAGAGTATAAATAAGTGTTAAGTTTCAGATCGTACCTTAAAGTCCTATCAATATAATCCCAACAGTTATAATATGTATTTATAATATAAATATATATATATCTTTCTAATATTGAATGTAGCCGAATATAAGTCTTAAATCACAAGTCAGAACACAAAGTGAGATAAGAGTAGTGGACTACTGGTAAAACACCACCCCCACCCAAGTAAGCCTTAAAGTCATGAGTTCAAACACATCTCCTACTAATATATGAGTTCCTTCCCCCACTCTGTATGTTTCAGTTATACTTTAGATTGATCCTAGTCTTCAAAAAAGAAATCACAAGTAAGAATTTCAGATCTACTATCTCCATAACTCGTAAATATAATTAATAAGTTCATTTGTATTATGAAACTAAATAATTTATAACTAACGGGAGTCGAATTGATGTTATTGTAGATAACTGAATTCTGTAGAGCTATTTGCGTCCCATTAAATGGATAAAAAAATGGTAAATTTAAAAACAAATAGACTTATGTGCATGTGTCTAATATTAGTAGTTATTCATTGATTTTAATGTAACTTTATACATATATATATATATATCTGGTAATGTAATTGGAAATCAAAAACTTATTGACACCAATAATCATAAGTTCATCAATACCTACTGAGATTAAATATTCTATGTTGCCTAAAAATCTTTTATGATAACATGGGAGAAATTAATGTACTCCAACAGTAAGAGAAGTTTTATGTGTGATCTGAAAAACTACTATAATAATACTGGAGAAATCTACTTTTAAATTAAGTGAAAAAAAAAAAAAAAAATCCCATGATAATTTTGCTCCTAAAATAAAGGGAAAAAAGCTTACCACACATGATGTAACTGTGTAACTGTGTATAGATCACAAATGTAAGAGGAAAACACACTAATTACTTGAACAATAAGTAATCGAAATACAAGTTGATTTAATTTAATCATTAAAAGTTATGCGTCGCTTGACTTCTCTTTTGCGTTTTAAATTTGAAGGAAATGTGAACATCTTTTGAAATTTGATAACTTATAAGTGTTTAGTTGACACTGACTTATTTACCGTTCTGATCCTATATATCAAAATAAAATATATAAAATTTTACAATTTACAGCCTATGTTTTTTGTTCCTTAAATAACCAATACAAATTACTCGGGACAGAAATGTCTTTTCATTTGTTTCTTTTTATCCTTCCTTTTCAAGTTGGGAAGCGAGGAATCGATGAAAGAAGGAGCCCTTTAAAATCGGGAAAGTTACCAAAATTTGGAGTGGGCCAATCCCAACAAGGAGGAATATGAAAACAACTGTACAAGGAAGCGGTTGACGTTGACAATGACTGCAAAGTTCGCAATTTGTGTGCTTAATTAATGTTTGTGTGAGGTGAAAAGCTTTCAATGTTTGTTATATATTACGCGTGAGCCCCATGGCCATGAGCTTTTAATTCAATTCGATTTACATTATTTTATCTATCAATTAAGAATCTAATAATCCTTTAAGAAGTACAGAATCAAGTGAAATAATATAAAATGTTTTTAAAATAAATAAATAAATATCTCAAGAATACTGTACTGAAACATTAATAGTAAAATTCTTTAGGATCTAGTGTGTCTCCTGAATATGATCAATTAATTGCTTGGAGACTATGATCGTAACGTTTAAAACTGATATTTCTTGCTTGTTTTTTCTCAAATGACTGGACGTAAGAATTTTGTACACAAATTCAAAGTTAACAGAGTCATATAGTAACGCTTATGATACATACATTTTTCTCCCCACCAAGAGACACAACTTATATTATGACTTTATCTCAAAAAAAACTTATATTATGACTTATGAGACGAAGAATCATTGGAGATCACAATGCAAGTTTATAGTTCTTTGTTTTCAAGCCAAAAGAAGAACAATATGTTGTTTAAATACATATGATGGTGACAATCTTTCCTAAAGTAGTTGAGCTGTGATTAGTTGAGAAACAATGAAATTCATACGCAACAGGTTTAAGATTTGTTCACTAAGCAACATAAATTAGTCCTGGTAGGCGGTCGAAGGGCTAATTGGCTAAATCATCTGTCCAAGGGTCGACATAGAGAGTAGAATAAATTAACCTTCTAAGTAGTTATTATCACAATTTTGTTTCTATATATATTACTGGAATAACATCATTTGATTTTGAATAAAATATAGAGATCGAAATTTAAGAACAAGTATGTAAACATTAAAAAAATAATGATAAAAAGATATTCTTATTCAAACTCATTCAATTATAGCAGATCTCTTTCAAAAATGTAATTAGATTATAAATGTATATAAAATCATACATGTCATACCTGATTCAATACTACTAATTTTGGTAAGGTGTCTAGCTCTCTCCTATCATTGATAATAATGCAACGCCATTTTATTAGCAATAATTAATGACCCCAGAACACCACATTTTACCCTTCCCCATCTAGCACAGTAAAATCCAAAAAGAAAAAACAATAATAATAATAGCAGTCATGCTCATGATGATATCAATTATCATTGTCATTCTTGTTGTTTCTGGTGCAATATATACGTTTCACATATATGAGTAATCAATTGTATAGAAGATACATATATGACATAGTACTAACATAAGTGGTTTGGGAATTAAGCATATACCCTAAAGTGCACTACTGGAAGTCTGGAACTTCTCTCTCCAGAGACTACTGTTTGCGTTGGATCAGAATATATATGAAGGCCGGTGGCACTTAATGATCACCAATTAAAAGTTCCTCTAGTCAGAAACGCGGCACACTTCATAATTTAAAATTTAAAGCTGTGATCCATAGAACAAACGCAATAAGTGGGTTGATGAAAATTAATTAACGTTTGATGCAGACACATGTCCACTTGCCCAAGTTGGTGATTGTTTAATCGATTTTTTTCACAAAATGTTTATGGAAGAAATAGAAATCAAAGTTATAACTTCTAAAAGAAATCGATATCTAAAAGTATTTTTTATGTACTTTGTTTGCAATATATTTGTTCTGCCAACTGTTTGCTGAGCCTGTGCAGAAAGCAAGGTGCAATTTGTTGACACCGCAGAGACCTATGTACCGAAAGCAATACCAACCCAAACTCCAAATGCGAAATAGTAATGAATTATGATAAAAAATTTGGTGTAGCATCACTTCATATCATATGATCATCAGCTAAATATATGTAGGATTATGACTCAAAAACAATGATGCTGCTACCATCACACTTTTTGTATTTGACCAAATTATTAAACTTGCATGCATATAAAATAAAAGGAACAGAAAAAAAAAAAAAAAAATTATGTGATTTACTATCTCCTGATTTGCTGTAGTTAGCTCTTGTAGCAAATAATTAGTATGGGCTATGTGGGGCAGTGGGCTGAAACAGCTATTAGGTATCATATACATTGGAAGAGAACATATGAATGTACATTGAAAAGAACAAAAGAACTGATGCATGTATACTCTTTTGTTTTTGCGATAGAATCAATTTTATAACAAGTGACTTGAGACAAGATACTATATGTTGCAAGAATGCAAATGAAATTTAATCAAAACGTTACCAGCTTCTCCAAGTAAGTTTGTTAGAGAAGATGACACAAAGTTAGTCCGTTAATTCCGTTTTTGTTAGATTATTTTTGAAATTTTTTATTTATAAAAATAAGTATAGAAAAATCAGATTATGGATTTCTGTATATAAAACTACGTTTTCTTTTAAGAGAAAAAAATAATAATTTTTTTAGCTAATCTAAAAGTATAGTGTACTTTGAAACCATATTTTTTAGAAAAAAAAAGATATGGAAATTTTGTCTCATATTGATGTTTTGAAGAAATAGTTTAATTGATACTTTCTCTCTAACATTTTAACATATGAGCTAAAGAATGAATTTAAAGATTTTATTAATGATACATATTAAAAAAATTATATTCCTCTCTAAAATACATGAATCACCAATGAAATATTTAATCTTAGAAAGACATATATAAGCATATCTATAATTAAGAAAAGAGAATTAGTTTCTCTTTTTTTTTTTTTCAAATAATTTATTTTAAAAATATATAAAATATTTTTTTTATCATTTAATATGAATTTTGATAATGAACTTATATGTTTTGAGTACTAATACTAATCCAAAAGGTAGTCGAGACTGGCTGAAATATGACTCTAATAACGTGGTCAATGAATAGTTTTTAACAAGTAAAAGGAAACAACTTACATCAAATGATGTAAGGGGAAAAGATAAAAAAACCCACGAATTTATAGGAAATTGATGTAAAATTTACTACCTCATGAAAGTAGAAAACGACAGTGTTCTCACCACCAAATCCCTATCTAAAACAAATAATGAAGTTATATGTTATGGAATCTTATGTGAACTTAATCTTATTCGTAATTTAATTTTTCTAAATTCACTAACAAATGTAAAATAAAAATTAAAAACAAAAGATAGCGAAGGGCCTTCTAAATTACCAAATGGAGGCCGCTGTCGTTGATGATTGGTGCTAATGACAATTCAAGGGTCACAGCTCTTGCATCATTGTCACCCATCATCATCACCATTAATGACTTAATTAATAAAATAATTAACTGGGCCAAAATAATTAGTGAGATAACAGAAAGAGGAGAGAGAGAGAGAGTGAGTGAATGATTTGGCCACTTGAGACGAAGCAAGTTAAAAAGAGTGAAATCATGTGGAGTCAATTGGTGGACCTGAAAGACAAGAATTGTGGGGACACCCTTATTAAATTTGGTGGTCCCACTCACCACCGGAATCAGTAGGACTGGCTTCTTCCATTTCCAATTGAATCCCTTTCCATTTTTTTTTTTTTTTCGAAGTTCCAAATTTATTTGATTGTTCCTTGCGTTTGTTTGTGCAATATGGGTCGGTCCTACTCCATGCAAGCCTGACTAGGCCTCACATTCCCTTCCAAAATTCCTTCCATCACCACTGATCATATGTACACCATCTCTCTCAGACTCACATTACAACCTTAATTTTTCTGCAATATCTAATTATAATTACTTGTTTCAAACATCATTTTTCCTTTTAATTTACATTTGTTGCTCATTTGATTTTTGTTATGCAATTTTATAAGCTTGCTTCTTAACATTTTTGTCTTGGTAGTACAGGAAATTTTGAACTCAAAGTGAATTAATTATTTACACAAATTTAAAAAAACTTTTTAAGCATTTAGGACATTCTTTAAGGGAAAATTTTTAGTTATACCAAATCTGAATTATATAATACAATTTCATTTTATTAAATTTTAAAGTTTATCTCAAAAGAAAACTTAAAATTTTATGAACTGATCTGCTATCCTTTGAAAAAGTAAATTTTTTGGGATTAATTGTTTGTGTCTCCATTTTTTTTTTGGGGGACATTTGTCGCCACATTTGTGGATAGTTAATATATATATATACATATAAATATATATATATATATATATATATATGATGCGGTGAGCGTCTCATGCATCAAAGAGAAAGGCAATTCACAGACAGGTGGTACCAAAAGAAAACGATGTTGGAATCTCTTCAAAATCAATCCCATCCCACTCAAAACTTTAACCATGTTACCACAACAATGAATCAACCACCATTTAAAAAAAAAAAAAAAAAAAAATCGAATCAACACCGTTATGCAATGATAATTTAAACACAAAATAACAAATTGGAGAAGAGAAATTAAGGCTTGTGAATCTGAAAAATTTTAATTCAAATAAAAGAGAGGATACAGAAATAATTTCATAATATTTGTATCATGAGTGGCCTTTTTTTCAAAATCACATAAAATAACGTCTTCAAAACTTGGCCATTTTGCTACCTCCACTCCCAGATATTGGACCATTTTGCAGTTGTACACATATAATTAAGTGGCTACAAAGACCATTTCTACACGGCGGCCGCTACTGTCTCACCTTTGGCTGAGACCTTGGCTGCCGTCGATGCTGCTTTTTTGTTTGAAGCCATGGAGCACTTGTCTTTCCTCTCGTCTTGATTCATTTGCTGTTGCCTGCATTCGAGGCTGCAAAAAGCACTATCACCCCTGAAAGTTTATCAAAACAGCCTCCATCAAATTGACCATCAATCACTTGTTCAATCCAAATGGAAATCTTTTTATATCAGCTATTGTTATATATATATATATATATATATCAAAAAACAAAACCCCCCCCACCCCAAAAAAAATCTCTAACAGATGTCAAGCTTCCAATAACAAAAAGGCTCATCATTTCTGCTACAAAATCTTTTGGAGGAATTTCCCATGTAAGTAGTAGCTAAATTTCTAAATTTATGTAACAAAAACATCTCAAATCTCGCAAGTAAAAAATTTGGATAAACACAAAACAAAATACCTGTACATGTATATGTCACGGCCGGGCACCAACCTACGTTTGCAAAGAGAACAAGCTCGCAAAAAGTGAGAAGTCTCTAAAAATTCAGCTGAATGTCTCTGGTGGTTACTTCTAGGTGAGACAGCGGACAAGAACCGTTGATCTAAGCTTTCAAGGCCACCACCAGCCCCCTGTTGTTGTTGGACGTTGGTATTATTGAAAGGGTGGTTGTTGTTACGATAATCGGACGGCCGAGAGGCCTGTGTTTCACCCAGATCAAAGGTGATTTCACTCATGCTAGTGGTTCTCTTCATCGGTGGACGTGGCCTTTTCCCCAACAACATCTTCTTCTTGTTCTGAAGAATGAAAGTCTTAGATTTTAGAGGAGACGGGGACAGAAGCGAAGGAGAAGTAAAGAGTGGGAATATAAAACAAGGGCCAAGAAACATGAGAGTGAATCTGGGCCGTCGATCATTTTTGATCTACGAAATGAGTTATCGGGTTATTGCCATTTACAGTAAAGGAAATACATGTCAGCTTTCTCTCTCTTTAATGTTAAATACACATTTACGTATGGAGTGTTGACGAGAGCTTCGGATACTCTCCCAATTATCGAATGACAGCAGTCAAATGTTTTGTGAGTTTCTGTAGCCCACTCATTTCTTACCACGCCTCCAGCTCCAGCCCTAAAAAGCAAACGTTACCATCGAAGTGGGAGGGGCCCTTTCCTCCATCTCTCTCACTAGTCAATGTACACACCCATTTATTGCGATGTTGAGACTCTAACACATTTGTAAACAAACTTGAAATACTTAAGACTTAAAGATCTATATTTAATTAATTCAATTATTTAAAATATTTTTTGTAAATTTTTTTAAAAACACAAATTGTAATAATTTACTGGGTAAATTTCATTTTTCATCCCTGTATTATGGAGAGATGTTTAGTTTTCAAAAATGAATTCAGTTTTAGATATGTCATGCCTAAATTTTTGGAAAACTCGTCAATTTAATCTATTCTATAAGTCAAACTTTAGTCGTACTTAACAATTCAAGGATATTTTTGTCTTTGGACATGATGATTTACATCACATGTCAACACCAAAAAAATAAAAATAAAAAATTAGGATTTGGATCTTGTCAACGTCAGGATCAGATCGATCAAGTTCTTGAAGTCCAAACTGCAAATGAAGTTGAACAGTAGAGAAAAAGAAGAGAAGGAAGAGAAAGAATTATTGTTGCAAAGAGGTTTTTACATGGTTTGACCTTCTCTTGCTATTTCGACAGAGTGACAGTATGTGTTATTACTATTATGTTCTCTCTTTACATTAAATTTTCATTCTCTATTTATAGAATAAGAGGCTACAGTAATGTTACAATAAAATAAAAGAAATTATGATTAAGTTACATTTTCAATACTGATATCTGTCAGAGGTATGGTCAACTTCTGTCAAAGTATAGTTATCTCCTGCCAAAGCATGATTTGGACGTCATCTCCATACCGGGTAGTTGAGATTTTTCTTAAATCAGACTGTAATACTTATAATAAAATTTGCATGTACGTTACGTCGTGAGCTGAATTTCGTCCAACAATTCTGACTAAAATTTATATGTGACCTGATAATTGCAATAGCATACAGAGAGTTCATTTTTACGAGTTAGAATGTCTGAGGTCTGCGGACTGGGAGCTTAGTTACGCGGGTTGAACATGCAGAGAGTTGAGAACCTGAGTTTGCGAGCTGCTTGCTTAGTAAGTTGGTTATTTGGTGTGCCGGATCTTTAACGAGCTGGACTTTGATCTATTGGACAATTTTACTAGATCAGTTTTGGACTTTTACCAGCCCATTTAAGTAACCCAAAAAATACCCATAATAGATCTCTATCGTCTATCTCTAAAATGGATGATGATATAATAAATATAAAATATTACATGAAAATAAATTTACAATTAATTTTTATTTTACAAAAGCAGAACTAAAAATAATAATAATAATAATCTACATCTTAAATCTCCATCATTGATGTAGATCAATTACAAACTTAACCAAAATATATATATATATCATCTCCTTGCAAGGCATGAACAAATCAAGCCCAAAATTAAAAAAAAAAAATTCGATTACTGAGTTTGACGATTTAATATTGTTGAGTTCAAACTCTGATTACTGACTGGGTTAAACAGTATTTGTTGATTGGGTTTCCATAGCCCGAATCGTCAAGCTAGGTTTTGATAACTAGATCATCAAACTTGACAATCTAAAAATTTATTCTCCATCTTTATTGTTCATGCAGATCTATCAGATGAGACGATTTCTTTATTATTATTATTTTTATCTTTTGAAGTTTGTTATTGATCTCCACAATTGATGAAGAGTATGGATTTTTATCAATGACAAAGATAAATATGATTTTACTTTTTTTAGTTCCATTATTTAATAATTATTTTTAGATAAATAAAAGATTATATTGTAAAAAAGTGACACTAGATAAAATTCTATTGGTTTTAAATTATCTAGTTTTTTTTAAAAAAAAAAAAAAATTGGGTGAAGTGTTCCTTTCCTACTGGAGGATAAGTCAAGGTTAAATTATTAATTTCAAAAGGTTAAAAGGCAAAACAGTACTGTTATGTTGTCTACAGGTGTCAAGGGTGAAATGGTTATTTTTGCTTTTTCTATCATTGTTGACCGCTAAAAATCTGGTTAGTGGAACCAAATTAATATGGTTTTATAGAAAGTTGGGGAGGATGGATTTAAAACCGAATTCGTGTTCTATAAATAAACATTTCTCCAAAATATGGAACCGAAAATAAAATTTACCCTAATTCACTCGAGGAATATAGAGTAATGCTAATTGCTCTCTTGGGTGAACGCCAATACAGCACCATTGTACAGTATTACTTTGGAGAAATGCTCTGATATGTATTTATGACCGGTATGTTCACCTGAAGTATTAACATCTTTCAATCACATCACTCTATAAATATATATATATATATATATATATATATAAAATGCACATCAAAACAATTTTTAGCGTCTCAAATGTTGGTGGTGTTTTAATGTTGGTGGTGTTTTCTTGCATAACATTATTGGGGAGGGGACCGATGTCCGGAGGATACTATAGTTAGAATTAACAGACATACATATATGTGTATAGTGCACATCAAAACAATTTTTAGCGTCTCACATGTTGGTGGTGTTTTCTTGTAGAACATTATTGCGGAGGGGGACATGTTGGTGGTGTTTTCTCGTAGAACATTATTGCGTAGGCGTGAGGGGACCGATGTTTTGCGGAGGGGGGAGATGGATAGGTGTATAGTGTCCAGAACCCACCTACTTCTCATTTTTTCAAAAACAAAAAAAAATAATAATAAAAAAAAAATTCTGGAAATTTATTAATCTATTTCAAATTTGGAAACCACACGGTTGCAAGCACTAATAAACATCCAAATTTGGAACAACCAAAGTAAGCTCAATACTATCAGATCATGTCCTCAACAGAGAAACTAGTTAGGATAATCAGATGGTTTCTAATCATGGAAATGGCCAAATATCTTTGAGATCTTGCCAACCATAAAACAACAACAACTCAATTTAATTAACACAAAGAATAATAAACATAGGTGAAAATCACCAATGATACAAAAGAAGCTATATAGATTTCCTCCTTGAACCTAAAGCCAACAGTTACAAAACAATTATCTAGGACCATGACGTGGCATATCATAAGGGATTCTTCCTGTAGCGCAATCAGATCTCCTTTTTAGACTTAAATAAATCTCTCTAAAAGAGTTAGAAGATCCTTGATTACAACGCCAAACCCTACTGAAACGAACTACGAACCATTATTGTCGCTAGCCACAAAGGAGACTTTCAAACCGCTCATCTTCACTCGATCTTGGAATATTTACAATCAAAACCGAGATCATATCAGGTTTTTAGGATTAGATCCAGACATCATTTTGATCCAACCCTAAAACCTTAAAACTAAAGATGCAAAACGATGAGAAAAAGAGAGATGAAGGAAGTTGGATAAGAATAGACAATGAAGGAGAAGAACAGACAAAGAAAAGCCGGAAATAAACTGGAGCTTCATTGGATCTGATCACTAAATACATGTCTACAAAGCTCTCTCACTCTTGGTAGACGAGAGAACTTTCTCTCTCTCTACAAAAGAGGAAAGGCTTCAAGAAGACCTACTTCTCAATTGTATCATAGATTATAACGCATTTACATATATTTTGGATGAATAATGCTAGACTTTCCAAATATTTTGTCCAAATTCATGCTCAAATGATGTAACATATAAGTTGTTAAGATCTTATAGTTATAAGATGATATGATAATAAATAGGAACTTGACAACTCACATACTACATCATTTGGGCATGAATTTTGGTAAAATATTTTGAAAACAAACATTACTTATTTTGGATATATGTGAAGTTTGATTGATCTATAATATTTGAATTATAGATGTCGTGATACACAGAATACCAAAACGAGTTCTTATATATATATATTTATTTATTTATTTATATATCAAAGTTCAAATTAATCTATGGCGTAATTTGGACCATTGATTATAATGTGAAATACAATCTTATGGAATTTTAAATTGAAACTAAATATCAAATTTGCATCAGAAAACAATTAGGGTAAGATTTCACTTAAAATTTGTACTTAAATTTGTAACTCTACATCTAATTTGTTTTATCTCAAAAAAAAAATAATAAAAAATTCAAGTTTATTTCCTTAGTTATAATCTAAAGGTGAAGAAATAGAAATGAATTTAAGATAAGAGGACAACCCTAAGATTGTAAGAAAATGGACGTACAGACGTGGAAGCTACAAATTTAAAGCTAATATTGTATAACCCAATTAGTTCAACAAACATAAAGAATAAAATGAAGTGTTAAACACAGGAAAGCGGGTTACCAATAGTTTCCATAAATAAACTTGAATACCCGCGTGATCGAAGAACGCTTAAAAGATGTACATGTAAACATATGAGAATTAACTTCTATGGAATTAGAGGTGTCAACTGTTGATACAACCAGGGTGGACATGTTAAATTCATTAAGTCTATGGGTTATGTTTGGGATGTATCTCTCATAACCGTTAACACTTTTAACACAATTAAATATTAAATATATTGTTTTAAATTTATTTTGAATCAAATTTATTTAATGGATTCGGTGGATTGAATTATGTAATTAAATTAAAATGTTTTAAATTATTTCACATTTAGACTAGTGATATGATATGGGTCATGTTTGGGTTGAGCAAAAACTTAAATGGATATTACCTTTGGGTCACGTTTAGACTAGTGATATGATAAAAGAGAAAATTTTTTATTTAGTCCTTATGTTTTAGAAAATTGTCTGGTTCTTAACTATGTGTTGAAAACTGTCCAAAGATCCCTAAAATTTTATAAATGCATTAATTCAGTTTCTCTCATCAGTCAAACTAACAAAGATAGGAATAAATTCTATCATTTTAATATTGTTATTTTATTTTTTAATTAAAACAAAAAAAAATATGGATATCTACTATTTATTCTTAAGATAGATGGTAGAGATAAAAGATTTTTAAAACATAAAAGAATAAAATAACATTAAAAAATCAAAAAGTTTAAAAAAGAAAAAAATTAAAAGAAAGCACAAATCAAATCGTCATCGACGCCAGATCGATGACAATATGATCTTCACCATTATATCACGGCGTTTTGGTTCATACTAGATTACAACAATCTAATAAAACTGGATTGTTGACGATTTGTTTCATCAAATTGTCCATGATCTAGTGAAGACCAAATCATCCATGATTTGGTTCATTGTGGACAATTTGGTGAACTAGGCCTTCGCAATTTGGTGATGATGAATCTCTACAAGATGAGATTTAAAAAAAAAAAAAATTAGTATTTTTTTTAATTTTATTTAATTTATTTTTTTTGAGATGGACCATACATAAAGATCTTTTATTTTTTTAATTTTTTTAAAATGTTTTGAATGTTATTTAGTTTGTTTTATTTTCCAATACTTATCTCAAAATATAGACAGTGAAGATCAAATTTTTATTTTAATGTTCTATGCTTATTTACTTTAATAATAAGGGAACAATACGTATTTTATATTTTCACTTAAGTTTGACAGTTATTTTATTTTATTTTATTTTTTGAAATAGACAGTTATTTTATTATTATTATTATGTAAGAGGAATTGAATTGATATATTTAGAAAACTTTAGGGATGTTTAGATAGTTTTTCAATACATAGTTGAAAAATAGATAATTTTCTAAAATATAAGCACTAAAATAATATTTTTCCTAAATAAAAAAGTAACTGAGGGATTTTTCTTCGTATTCTCTCCCATTATCTTTATCTCCCATTTTTTATCTATTCATCTGCCAATTGTTCTCCCTAATTTTTTTTTTTTTTTTTTTTAATTTTTCAATACGACATATAGTTTGTAAAACTCTTATCTTTGTTCATTACCTTCGGTAACTTTATTGATGGTTTGACCCAATCCTAAACAAATTCCAAAATATATGAGACAAAATTCTTCAATTTAGCCCTTAAGTTAGTTGAAAATTTAAATTTATCAAACTCCAATAACTTTTATTTTTCTTATCCACTTTTGCCACTAATTTGAGCACAATACCCCTAACCTTATTTTTAACTACTACTCCCTCTTCTATTTTTCCCCTCTTTCTTTATTTGCTTTCTCTAGTCAAATGTTAATTAATAAGCATTATTAAGAAATAAGCATTAATTAAATTTTATTCTGCTCATACAGATGATTCCAACGATGTATTTATATTAGGTACAATTCTGATATCATTTGTCCGATTAAAAATCCTTTGAAAGTATCATACAATATACTAAAAATACATAAAGATTACACGTTGAACATAATTATAGGTTTAAATGCTAAAAATAAAGAAGAATTACATGATGACAATAAAGAAGAATTAATGTTTAAAATAAAGAAAGATGACAGACACAAAAACTGCATTCAGAAAATTAAGAAGGATTACACATTGAGATAATTTTTTATATACCAACATGCAAAAGTTAACTTATAATATTTCTGAATAAAACATGAAATAGCCCAAATCAAACAAATAACCAACATGTTAAGATATATTATCATACAGAATCATGATTTAAAAAATAATAATAAGTCAAAAGTTACAAAGTTAAGTTACAAGTTACAAGTTAACTTATTAAAAATTAAGATTTTTTTTTTTTTTTTCATTTTCTTTTCTTTAGGCTGAAAGTGTGGACTAACAAAATATACAATGGTATGTCCGCTCCCGATTGAGTAGTGTAGGATTCTCCTATATTTATGGTGATAATATAAATTATATTTTATTATATTATATATATATAAATTACCCTTGTATGTACAAGGAAGTTTTTCCCGATGTTATAGTAATATATATTCGAAACTTATACGCAAGAATTGGTCTTACCAAATATCTGATACCCTAGATGTCAAATTTAAAATAGCAATAATAATATCTCATATAAAAGCCTTAGAATCGATATTAAGCTAACTTAAATACAGGTAAACCACTTGCTGGTACTGAAACTGCTCGTGTGATGAGTCATTTTCCAGAGCTTGGTTGCGCTGTTGTGTGCATAAAGTATCTTTGGAAAACGGACTCAGTTCCTGGTCTGCCCACTTGCTATCAACCTTTTAACAAAATTTCAAGTGGTTACATAAATATTAGTGACAATCTTGATGCATGTGTAATTGTTTCCTAATTCCCTTGCAATCCGAGTATTTTAACGTAAAAGAATCTATATTAATATTTGTTGCCTCTCTCCAAAAAAAAAAAAAGGACTTGTTGCCCAATTACAGAAGAGAAACTACCGTGTATCAAGTATATCGTACGTTTTATTCAGATTTTGTTATATGCTAAGTTTTATGATGTGGAGAGATCTAAAGGAAGGTTGATTACGTATCATGTAATACACTCAAATTCTTTTCGCAATTATAAAGGGTTCACCTAGATATTTGCATAGTTAAAAACAACAATTCTGTAACCACGTGAGTTCGGATCTTTAGATACTATGATGTCCCTTAGTACACAATCTTATTGCCTTTTGAAATTACAATTGATATGAAAATATCTATCATGCATGTTAACCCACATAAAATCCATACATATCAACAACCTATCATCACCTACATGGTTTGCTAAACTTGTGGAGAAGATAATTAACTTCTATTTAAATTTTATAATTTTATTAACATTTCTTATCAGAGTTCTCTTGACAAAGCATAAGCGATAAAAAGAAATAAACTCTCAACTATTCAAAAGAATAATTTCATTAATGATGAATTGAATGACAAATAACAAATCGGTTATTATCATATGACAAAACTAGCTAAATTTGAGCTCCAAATCAATTCATATTAGGAAAACCTAACTAATGCTAGTTTAACTTGAGCTCTATAAGTCAAGTTATATTAGGTAAACTCAATTAATTTTTTAAAATTCGCTAGTCATTAGTTGGTGGGCGACCTGGCAAGTAGCGAATACTCAACCACTCGATGAGTACTCGATTTGACACCGACAATCAAACTTTTGTCAAACCTGTAAAAAAAAAATCAATATTAGAAATTAACATAGAAATGATATTCATCAACATTCAAGGATAGAAAAATAAAATAAGAATAAAACTAAAGAGTTAAAAATTAAAATTAAATATAGAAAATCAATAATATATTCACGCTCAACACAATCAACTCTTACCAGCGATGACGAGTAACATGAAATTTTAAGGGAAATTTTATAATTGTAATAAAAAGTTATGGTAGTTTTGATGGTTAAGGATGACAAAGAGTTTAATTGAAGTCTTTCCATACCCAAAACTTGTTTTGAGCAAGTGCCTTATACCTATTCCAAATCCAAATGGATTTTTCGATTTTCACCCCAAACCAGACTCCATTTGGGAGAGATGTTTTATACCTAACTCAATTTGACTCAATCAATTTAAATAATATATATTTTTAATATATACTTAAATATAAATATTGTCAACGTTGGGAATTAGCTGACGAGATTCTTTTGGCCCAAACTGCAGTTTATGTTAAGAATAGTGTAATTGGCATGAGAAAAAAGAAAAGAGAGGGTTGAGGAAGAACACTAGACAGAAGATTTTTAGAGTGGTTTGGCCCAATTTTTGTCTACGTCCACTGTATTTTCACTTTATCTGCAGAGTAAGTGTACTATTCAGAAGTTATTGTGTTTTTTTAATCCTCCCCTATTTATAAGGTAGAGAGGTGCTACAGTAATATGCAATTATTCAAACTGTAATGATGAATTACATTTAATGCGTGCATTTAATGCACCTAACATTTGTCAGGGCAAGTGGGTCAAAGTATGTTTTAGGCGGCTAATCAACGTGGATTAGGTAAGACTGCCGTAATATATGCTATAATTGTTGACGGGAACGGCGTGGGCGGCACGCCTTGCTGACTTTCATTCTGATAGTTCTGACAATATCTGATCTGCTTCAGGCGAGCTGTATTAGCTGGGAGTTCGTCCTAGCGAACTGGAATGTTTAAAGTTTGGCTGCATTTGGTATATGTGAGTCGAGCGGGTATTTTGATTTTACGACCTAGCGATCTGTATGTCTTATATACATTGTGATGGATGAGCGGGATAGTGAGTATGCTGCATTACGAATGATCCGGATAGATGATGAGCTGGATCTTACTGTATTCGGGTAGACTATAGAGCTGACGAGCTGAATTTCTAAATGGTCTTCGTGTATACTGAACTGACCTCTTCAACGGACTATATATTTGGCCCCTGAGTAGGTTATAGAACCGATGAACTGGATTGTTTTGATTAACTCTCTTTCTGATATGTGGTCTGATGGACTGGATATCTCAGCGAACTGGATGCTCGATAAACCAGATTCTGTATTCCTGACGGGTTGGATGGCCGATACGTTACCTCAACGGACTATGCCTTAGCCGAAATACGTGGTCCTTTCTCCTTAGAAGGTCTCGGGCTTTGAACTATTTTGAGCCTTCAATGATAATTTTGGCCTTTTACCAGCCATTAAAGGTGGCGCAAAAATACCCATAACAAATACAAAATAGAACTTCCACTCAAATGTAAGACTAGAAAAAAAGTTCTTAAATTTAAATATATGCTTAAATTCAAATATATGCTTATAATTTAACATCTATTTAAATTCACACTTAAACTTTAGTTCAATTGAATATCATC
Source organism: Dimocarpus longan (assembly GCA_022984855.1). Taxonomy (NCBI): domain Eukaryota; kingdom Viridiplantae; phylum Streptophyta; class Magnoliopsida; order Sapindales; family Sapindaceae; genus Dimocarpus; species Dimocarpus longan. Next base: position 4,111,343 of record CM041018.1, read on the forward strand.
TAATACTAATAAATCTTAAATTTAAACATAAAATATGAACCAAAAGTGCTTGATTCAAACTCAACCGGAGTGCAATCGTGTTCAACTTTTTACCCAAACCCGACCCATTTCAAACAATGCAGGGACCCTCTAATTTGGGTTGGGTCGAGGATTTTTACCATCACTAATTGTGGCTATAATAAATTTGACTACACATATGTCGTATGAAATTTTAATGCATATTGAACAGTAATATCCATCAACTTAGATAAATCCAAATCACTAATTTATGGATCAATTAGAAAGGATTAAGCAACATATATATGACATATTAATAGCTACCTTCAAATTATGCAACTATATCTTCATGGAAATGCCTATGCCTTTGAATTACCAAGGAATTTATTTGGTATTGACTTCTGCTTCTACAAGATTTTGGAAGAGTGGACTAACTATTAAGTACATATGCTTAATTTTCTTTATGTGTACAAAATGTTGTAAAATAACATATTATTTCGCAAAGGTTTTGATTATTAAAAAAATATATATAAATATATACACGTTCTATTTCTATTATAATTATATATTTATAATCGCTACAATGTATCTACACTCTGTTAACATTATAATTACTTATACATATATTTTAATATATTATAGGACAAAAATCATTTAAGGTATTATCAATTATTAGCTTTTTAAAAAAAATAAAAAATAAAATTTACAAGCAAATTTTCGTCATGTTTTAAATTTTTGGTCACGATCTAACTGATATTAATATTATTTCTGATATAATGATACTAATATTTAAACCTTGATTAGAACTTATTTTTCTTCAAATTTTATTCTCCATTAGTAAAGCTTCGTATTATTTAAAACCTTGTCCATTTATTGGAGCATCTCCAATAATAAACACTATAATTCATGGAATAATGTAATTTAGTTCCTATTATTGCTCTCCATCCATTTTTTTATTAAAATTAATGTTGTAAATATCGAAGCGATACATAATATTTATTGAAATTTTGGAAAGACTAATATAAATATAAGGAAATATTCAATATCTTTCGGAGTATTATTACATAACCTAATATATCCGTAAAAAGTTCTGATCTTTTTTGGAATATCCTGATTTTTTTATGAAGAAAAATATAGACTGATATATTTTGAGCTAAATTGTTGTCTTATTAAAATTTAGATTTTAGAGAACAAGTTACTTAGCATAATATGATATTACTATTATTGAGGTTAAAAAGTCATTTTAAATTTTAATAATAATTTTATAACCATAATAAAATGTTATGATAGTCCTAGTGGTTAGAGATGACAAAGAGTTGGATCGGAGTCAAATTAGTCCGCTCTTGATGCGATGCAAGGTTTGTCTCCAAAGGATCCAATTCAAATTCCTATTGGACCGGTCACGAAGGCTCGAGCTAAGAAGTTCAAGGAAGCACTTAATGGGCTGATTCAAGAAGTTTGCACTCAAATACAATCATGGAAGCCCATTGATGGAAGCCTACATGAGGAACTAAATTGCATCAACTTGATCCAAGTTCTAGAGGATTCCAGCCCAAGTCAAACTTAATCTTCGTAATTAATGGGCGTGTATCTTGGGCATTAATTCACCAAGAATAATGGAAGGATGATCAACTCTCCTATTTAGGTCTCTAGTAAAATTAGGAATAATAAATCGTTGACTTTTCCTTTTTGTCTTAGGTATTATTTCCTTTGCTATTATTGTAATCCGAAATTACCTTTTTCGTCATATGCATGATTCTCTTTGATTTTAATACTTGTAATTTTCGAATTCGAATTTGTATTTTCAGCCTATAAATAGGCGCAATATCAATGAAAGATGGGGAGTTAATTTTCATGGTAATTGTGAGAACGAATTTCTCTTTGGTTCTTTGAACAACTCTCAAACTTATCGGAATGGTCCGTGGCGTTTGAAACCTTCGACTTATCAATCAACCCTCCATTATTGATTGTGGCGTCTTCACCATACCAAGGTTCTTACCTCGTCATAGATAACGGGTCGCGGTTCCATTCCTACGAACTTGTCTTAGGAAACGGTTTTGGTTTCTTCTCTTGGTTACGGGTTTCGTCACGGGTTGGCGTGATTCGTATCAGCTCCAAACCTAAAACTTGTTTGAGCAAGTGTCGTATATCTTTTCCAAATCCAAATGAATTTTTTATTTTCACCCCAAACCACACTCCGTTTGGGAGGAGTGTCCCATACCTGACCCATTCTGACTTGATTCATTTAAAAAAATAATAATAAACGAATCAATTTCCTTTTAATTGTTATTCTTCACTAGTAAAATTTTCTATTAGTTAAAACCTCGCCTATTTATTAGAGCATCCCCGACCATATTATCTAAATTTTAACTAAAATAACAAAAAATCTATTTTAGCTAGCAAATTTTTACTAAGTCACTCCAATCATTTTCTCTATTTTAGTTAAACATTAATATTAAAATAATAGAAACGATTTTTAGCTAAACATTAATATTAAAATAATAGAAGAGAGAGTTTGATTAGGATTTTCAAATTATTTTATTTCAAATTAAATATTAAGATAATAGGAGAGAAAATTTTGTTAGAACTTTTTTGCTCTCTATTTTAATTAGGATGGTTCAACTTTTATAAAATTATTAATCATATAAAAAAGTGGTTAGAGTACATAAAAAGTAACATTACTAACTATTTTAGTTAAAAACAATTGATAGTTATCATGGTTGGATTGGAGATGCTCTTATTTTCCTGTGACCAAATTTCTACGCAACAATGAATCACATCTTTCTCCAAAAAAGAAAAAAAAAAAAAAAAAGACACAATGAACCGCATCTAACAAATCCTTGAAGACCATGAAACTTGAAAGAGAAGAAATACAGAAATGAAGTAGAGAGTTGAGAATCTGAATAAGTATTCAATTACCAAGATTTAAGAAATCAAATTTGAAATTACATCTTTCTAAAGTACTTTCCAGGGACATTACAATTTGGAGAATATGCTACAACTAGAGTAAAAAAAAAGTGCAAATTCTTGTAGAATATAACTTTTTATCAGAGATTATTTGTTTTCAATGCAGAGTTTCGAGCACTTAAATTTGAGCAAATCGGTATAGCATCTGAAAAATAAGATAAAATTAAGAGATTTTCAAGAAGATATTGATTGGCATGGCTGGCTTCTCAAATACAGTTGATGTCTTTGATGCTCACTTTTTAATTAGATACAGTCCAATCCCTGACAGGCATAAGATAATTTATAAATTAATTGTTTCTTTCTTTCTTTGAACAGATTCTAAATTTGCAAAATAAGATTTAGCATTGGCTTTATACATGTATAAACATATATATCTTTCTTAAAGCTTACCCACTTTGACCTAAGACAGAGGAAAAGGCAGACACAATCAAGTCCTTTAAAATTATTAAAAAAAAAACCAAAAAAAAAAAAAGAGCTTATTTTTTGGAACACAATGTAATTTATTTAGTAGTCCAAAGTGGACATCCTGTTAAATATAGAAAGTGTTTCTCGTTGAACTTCTCAGCATGTGAAGGGCTTATTTCATTTCATTTATTTATTTATTTATTTTTGACAACCTACCTCACTTTGGTTTTCGACAATTTTATGGGAGGTTTATAATGCACTGTAAAACATCAAGAGATGTTTAGAAAGGTCCATTTTGATTGAGATGTATGATGTATCTCAAGTGATGAGGTAAATGAAACATATCGTTTTATTTTGGTCATCATTTATGATCTGTTTTTGTTAATTTTGTTGTAGCTTTTTTGGTGTCCCCATTTGATGGAATATCAAACAATAATGATTCCCCAGATGGAGCAATTGCTTGAACTTGGGAGGTCCGAAATTGATTGGTGGTCCAATCCGAGAGTTGGGGGACCTTTGTACATGTGGCCAGCTCACACGATGTTGAGATCTCACACACCTCAATCATGCATAGAAAATTGTCTTCTCTCTTAATAATTTGCTTAGAATCTGTTAAGCAAAGTGGTTGCTTAGCACTTACGTAGGTAAACATTTACATACAAGTGCGCAAGTGGGAAATCAGCTAAGATGGGAGATAACTTGCTTCTTCAACAATAACTAGGAATAGTTGCAGAGCAACCCACCATCTCAATCAAAATATCTTATATTATCATCTAAAATCACTTTAATAAAGAATATCAATTGATTATTTCTTTTTAAAACACTTGAAAGTATTTTTTTCCTACATTTCAATAAATATTTTTATCTATTTAAACTAAGTACTATAAAATAGATATAAAGGTGATTTGATCCTATTTTTCCTTTTTTTTTTTTTTTTGAACTGTCACTAGAGTCCCAAACACAATATTAGTAATGCTTTATTTTACTATAAAATAGAAAAAGATTTTGAATAAAAATATATATTTTAACTACTTTAGTTTCAATAATGCTTTCCAGGAAATACATGTTAAATTTTTCTCCAACAATTGTTTTAAATACTTTTTTTGTTTTTGAAAAGTGTTGTTTTATGTATATTGATAAAACATTGCAAGCTAAAGAAGCTTTTCAATGTAGGCAGAAGAATGGTATCACCAATGACAGAAAATTTGATAATGCTCCCGATATTTATGCATTTTAAAAGTGTTGATATTAATATGGGATGCAATATTCCTTTTGTAATATATCTTAAAAGTTTTTAAAAATATTCTCGATATTTATGTAAAAAATAGATATTAGTAAATATGTAGTATAATTTTACATAATATCATAAGATATCTAGTAGATTTTCGTCAATGTAAAGCGAAGAATTAATGATATTCCTTAATGATTTATCTACCCTTTTGTTTAGTAAATTAGTACTAATTTTCTTAATTAAATGAATTATGTATTCACATTTTACTTCTCATTTGTGTTGATGTTAAGGAATTTTGAACAAACCATATAAAAATATATAAATTATGAAATCATATTATAATTTTATTATTTTTTTAAATAAGAATCTCGTGACCTTTTTTAAACAAAGTATCAACGTTTGTTTGGTTTTTCCTTTTTTAACAAGAATTTCATAATTTATTTTTGTTTTTCTTTTTTTAATTTGTATCAAGGTATCACTACTCTATGAAATATGAATCAAGATATGGTAGCCAAGTGTAACAAAATCAAAAACAGGGTGCCCAATGGCAGCAGATGATGATACGACACTCGATATGAGATGGGAGGAAACATATGAATCATTTTAATTTATGTTGTAATAATGAATGTCTCCCACTAAAACAGGCATGGACAAAAACTTTTATAGACTGTATAAAGGCCATATAGACCGTCTGTCATTTCAATCTTCCACGGATTCCACTTGGGTTTGCTTCTTCACTCTCATTTGTTAAGTAAAAAGCTTGGTGCCCACAAGTCACATTTCATCACTGGTATCATCTAAAAGCCCCTCCATTTATGTGATTCAGTATCTTCACTTTCAATATAGTCCAGGCAGTTAAATGCAACCAATTGGTTCTTTCTGCTTTTCTTTTTTTGCAAGAGGAGGATTCTCTTTGAGATTATATTATACACTTTTTTTTTTTACCATTTGTGTGCTTAAAAGTCTCTCCATTTTAATGAGCTTCCTTACCTCTTTTGCATGTACTACAACTCTGCCACAGCTTATGATAATGATTCAATGAGATTAAATAAGATTATATTTATAATGAAAGAGATGCTTGTAGTTTTTTTTCCTTTTCAAAACACCTTGGTAGGACTATAGCCTGGTCGAGCCCACTCATTCTTTTGTCCCTAGTATAATGTTTTCGCTTGAGGTTGGTTTGTGGTAATAGGCAATGATGGTGATGGTAATTTGATAGCGATGGCTTGATTGTTTGTAGCTGGGCAATATTGTTTCAAGCAAGATCGTTAAATTTGAGCTAAAAATGGACCACATACATGATTTAAAGTTACCTTTTATTTATTTTTTTTCTTTTGAAGAAAATATACTAGAAGAATATAGCTAGTCAATTGGACTTTTTTGTGGAGTCCAAGACAAAATGATCCAAAGCAGCCTCACTACAGTTTGATATAATCATTTTTGATCATCCATTCCAGACTCCAATGGTTGTTTACATTTTTAAGAGTCCAATAAGCCCAACCAAAAGTTGCTCTTCCATAGACTTGCAACTGGGCATTTGCAAATCTCTGGTAGTTCTCTTTTGATGCTCCTCTGACTTGCCACTCAGCCACCCATTCACCTGCAATAATCATTCATCAATTGATCATCTAAGCAATAAATAAGCAATATAAGGGCATCATCAATCGAGTGAATTTTGACATACCAACAAAAGTGAGAGGGCCATTTGATGTTGTGACATGATTCAACTGCGCAGTCCTGTTTGTGTTGATAAAATCTATGTTTTGTTGTACAGTCATGTTATCAAATACATCAGAGAAGAGATTGTAGTAGTGAACATCAATCACTGATCCTTTTAAGCCACTTGTTAGGGGGAAAAGCTCTCTGGGATCCATTGGTCCTAGTCGATTAGCCATCAAGACATAGGCTGCAGCGGAGTGCTTGCGCACAGCATGATAACCAGCCTTGTAATATTTGGTCACAGCCTCTAGAGATGCTCCGGGGGAGAGAGGCTCGTTGATAAGCTGAACACCATAAAGGCTTGGACTCTTTGCATACCTATGTGTGTTTACGAGTCAATTTTGTTAATAACTAAAACAATCTATATGGTTGCAGGGAATTAGCATGCAGTATGATTATTTAATAAAACCTGTCAGTTAAGAAGTCTATAACAGCAACTGTTTGCTGAATGTTATCATCTGTAGTGCCCCACTCCTGAGAGCCATCTCTGGAGGAGCTATGTTCCCAACCATTCTGTGAACCAGGAGCTGCATGTAAATCGATTATAATTTTTAATCCATACTTCCTGTAAGACACAACACGAAGATAATTTAAGGGTAAAATTCCTCTCAAGGATTGATGGTAGATATGATTTTAAAAGTCATGATAAATTGATATTCTATTCAAGTTTCAACCACGTCTTGTTTTCCAGTGGAGAACACTTTCATGGGATGGTCTAATAGCACACCAACCACTTATAGCATGCCATGTGAAATGTATATAATTTATTATGCAATCACAAGTTAAATGTAAATCACGTGTCATATTATAAGTTAACTGGGAGCATTGGTTCATCTCATGGACCCTGGTTCTTAATTTGAGATATTATTTAGTTGCCTAGCAGTATATGCCTCATCAGAGTGTGGACCAAAGAATAAATTACCTGCAGGTTTAAAAGCAGAACAGTGACAGGTATGAGGTAAGAGTCTTTGATATAGAGGCCTACACATCATACGCCTCTTATATCTACATAAAAGGTCTAAAGATAGACTCTGTTCACATTAGGATTTAAAAGGTTTTGGTTCATATCTGAGTTATATACCATCTAATAAATGAAAAAAAAAAAATTACTATGTTTTTCATATTATACTATGTCATATAATAATGAAAAATAGAATGCTGATGGAATGGAAAATATGCATACTGTGCCCAAGTGAAGGCATTGTCTAAAGCTTGCAAGGATCCACCAACATAAGGCTTTGGAGGATTTGGGTCACTTGCTATCCACCAACCCACAGGTATTCTCACGGCATCTAGCCCATTTCCCGCTATGAACTTGAAATCATCTTCGACTATGAATGTATTCCAATGCTCCTGAGATGATTACAATCATATTATAACATGTATACTCTTGTTGCAGCAGTAGAACTTTGAGAGGTTACCTCAATAATAAGTAAAAACAGGACATGGTTATTGTAATATACATGTTTGTTATCAGCTAGCAAAGATGTATTATCACTATTTTTGTTAGGAGACGACACCCATGTTAGGCGTATTATTACTATTTTTGTTAGGAGACGACACCCATGTAAGGCCGTCTGGAAGAACATTAAAGTCAACTTATTAAACGTAATATCTATTTTTATAAGTAATATTTACTATTGAAGTTAAAATTATGTCTGTGAAATTAAATATTAAATTTATATAATTAGACATACATTATACGAATACAAATTCAATACTTCCATATTTTAACAAACGAAACCACATATACATCTTATACAAAGTCGCCTAAAGCATCATGTCATGTTCGAAAAATGGTTAGATGACTTTAAATCTGTTAGTGTGGAAAACATTACATTTATATGGACTGCACACTTGACTTGGAAAAACCCAAGGTAGGGACTAGAGAAAAACTTGCGGATTTAGACTATTATGTTCACTCGTTGGTGTGAGTTCCATCAATCTCATACCAAAACGTGCAACTGGTCACAAACAGACACATGATAGGTCGGAAAATAAACACATCACAGTATGGTATAATTTAATGATAAGAAAAAAATTTCATTTAATTTGAAACAACTATTATTTGAAAGAAAAGAAAATTCTATATACGATAAGTTACATTTAGTATTGTTATTGCTATAAGATGCTCTTACTTTCATGATTTGTGGAGCTTTCTTTGGACCATAGCCATTAGTGACCTGAAACTCGCCCTCCAATCTTCCAGAAAAGGTCATCGTAAATACAGACGGATCGTCATCACCCCATGATCCACTGTTCCTTGCATAATCTGCTGTCACCAACTCCTCTGCTTTCACCTGAAATTATTTCATTTTATCCTAGATTCAGTTAACACCAATACTTTAACATGCAAGTTATGTGTTGCGTTGAAATTTCAAACTGGTTTGTCGGTAACATATTGATTGAGGCCTAACTCTAATATAATGTTGGTACTGATGTGACTTGATTTAATTCAAATATAATAATTGCAAAGGCAGAACCGCGTAAGACTCTCCAACTCTGAATCTCCATCATTCATATGTTTCATCAAGTTTATTAATTGTTTTCTTTTCAATGAGGAACATGAGAAAAAAAGTGTGAATCACCTGTAAGAAAGATCCATTAGGTGCTTTGATTCGAACACGGCTCTGATCATCAGAGTTTCTCACAATCTCAAACGTCTCTGAACTGCCAGGGGTGTTTGATGTAGCTACTACATTGATCCCATTTCCATTGGTGTCAAGTCCAATAAATTGTTTGTTAAAGACCCTAAGATGGAAAGTGCTCTCATTGATCCTCCACAACTACTCAAGAAAAAAAGAAAGCACATAATAATATATCCATCATGATTCAACAATAATATTTATGATATGAGAAAATTTACGTTACTTTAAACGTTTCCCAGCCGGAAGCAGATGTCCGGTTGGCAACAATGATGGTTCCTCCACCTGCCTCAGCGCAAAGGTACTTCCCAACCGTAACTGATTTAAACTGGAGTCCGGTACCATCCTGACAAAGGTAAATAAATACCAATTATCAACACCAAAGTTGACAGAGTTTCAGGAATTAATATAATAATGACAGAATAGAACTAACAACGAATGTCTATAAAGTATAATTAATCAAGTATGGTACAAACCAGAAAGTCTTTGTTGGGGATGCCATCAAAAAGAGAAGGTTTGATCCAACCTTCTGTCACCAGCCAACCTCCAAGATTAACTGCTTTAATTCTAAAGCTGGGTTTGACCCTCCCATAAGAAAATGATAGCATACATAATACAACACATATCCTTAGTATTGAGTAAACAGCCATTTGATTCTCTTTTTGTCTTTTAAGTCTCTAAGATGATCGCATCTCTATATATATATATATGAGGAATGTTTAAAGAACAACTAAGGTGAAGATGTAAGAAAACTGACCAATTAGAGAGTTGAAAATTCTTTGTTGACTTCATATATTAATATGTCCCGAAAAATCATTGTAACGCATGCTTGTCACTTGTCATTCAATTAATCTTGGCATATTTCGTTGTCTGGAGCAGTTTTTCTTGATTGTTCCACAAATTTGTTCGACAATATACTCAGCAGTCGGTAGTCAATATTGGAATCATGTATTGAATTTGCTCAAGAGATACAATAATATCCCCGCAGCATGAGCTAAATTTGACAAGGAAAACTGATAAGTTAATGGTATTTCTCTCAGCAGAAATGCTACCCTATCTAGAGTCTAGACTTTAGTTACATGTTGAGAAGAATTAAACCTCCATTAGATCATTAGACATCGTTATTATTACCAGTTTAAAAACTTTCTACCTTACCAAGCAAATTCTTTGATTTTAAGCCTCAAACCATTGAATTAATACACTAATTATTTAAAGGGTACATAACCAAAAGAAATGGAAGTTCACAAAGTTTGAAGAGAATGGAACCTTCCAAGCATAATATATTTATGAAGTGGCCGGTACAAAAGCATGTTTTATGGGCTTGGTCAAGAGTATTATGCTCCTTTAATATCGTCTACTAAAGAACTTATCTGACATAATACATGTATTATATATGGTCAAAATGTTGAATATATCTACATTATTTATCGATAATTTGGGTAGTTGACCAGCCCCCCAAATATAAATCGTCACTATAAAACGATGGTGTTGGAATTAAAGATAAAGGGATACAGAGCACCAAACTATGCTGTTAGTGGAGCTACCTCAATGGAAGCCCATTTGTTTATTGCGGGGCAACAATTAGTCATTAAAATAATTAATTTGAACCACAATTTTTGGACTTGATGCATCATGCATCTAGTGCTTTATTACATATATTAAAAGATCTGATGAAAAAAAAATCGTTATTTGATCTTTTATAGTTGACCATTAGAATGATACACGTAACTTGAAGCCTTTTGCATTCCAACTAGACTTGCATTGGTATAATGCCCTGAAAAGGCAAACAGTTTGACCGGAAGGAGTTGAAGTGTTGAACGCATGGAGTTGACAAAATTGGGGAATAAATGGACTTCACACACAGGATTAAATAAAGCTGTGGGTGTCCTTTCTCACACAAGATTTGCGTGTGATGTTTTCTCTTAATATGAGTGTGATGTCTTCTCTTAATATGAGTTATCGTCTCATCAATTATAGAAGTAGTCATCCAACCTCGTTATTAATGATTTATATCAATAGGTTTTAATGCTCTTCTAATTAGTAAAGTGTTGGTGTGTAAAAGAAGTAAAAGAAAGAAAGAAGGGATTCACAAGTGGAAGCTCAGCAATAAAGTCAAATGTTGACTAGTTGAATGCATTAGACAAAGTCAGACAAGACATGCCAGTTTGGCCAAGAAAAAGCTTATGAATATTTATTGTCTTGAAAGAATGATTAGGTGCCTATTTGGGAGGAGCGGGGAAGAGCTTATTTTAGTTTCTTGAAGTCAGAAGTCATTTTCAGAGTTATTTGGATGGATTTAACAAAAAAACTTCTTGTCTTTGGAAGCTTTTCTACCCAAAGCTACTTCACCCAGCTTCTCTTAGAAGCTCTTCCTATAAAACACGGGAAGCCAAATTTTGTTTTAATAAAATTTTCATTTTACCAGTTTACCCTCCATATGACAAGCAATAAAACAAAATTTTCATTTGTATCATTCATCCCTTCTCTATTCTGACAAATAACACCATCAAAAATTCATTTTTGTCACTAGATAATATCTCTTCTCTTATCTGCTTTGACAAACAACATCATCCAAAATTACTCAATTCATCATAAAAACCATCCTAGCAACAGATCTTTTATCACCAAACACCCACACCATCAAAGCCAAGAAGATCATCAAGCCCAACAACTCTATCAAATCCAATTACTTCACTGATTGAACACCTACACTATCAAACCTAACAAAACCCAAAACACCCAGAAAGATGAGAGAGACAGATTAGAGAAAGAGAAGGATTTTGGAAGAAGAGGAGGAGTGTAACACCCCTACCCCGACTTCTTCGTCCATACGAGGATCAACGCGAGGGATGTTACCTTTTTCTTTGTTTTCAATTTTCATTTATAAAAATTGTTTGAATAAAAATGTTGATTTGATTTTAATGAAAATCCGGTAGAGTTTTCTCTATTTTGGAAAACCAAAAAATTTAAATATACAAGGAAAACACACTTCTAAATAGATTTATTTCTCAACTTCCTTTACCGGACCTCTCGTCCGTTTCCAAATCACTTCAACATACAAACATTTTTAATCAGCATTTCTTTTAACATTTCAAACCTTTACAAAAATAAACACAACGTGAAACATTCTCAACGAGTAATTTATATCAATTACAATAAGTGATAAGCTTATAATACAATTTCTTTACAAAAATTCACATTTTAAATAGGTAAATATGCACATAGTGGTGCCCTTATGTATGTGTACATACTATGCAAAAAGATGATTACCTAAAAAAGATGACTTTTGATGTGACTTGTGAGAATCTGCAGGGGTTTCGTCTTCGTCTTCAAGCCTAACTCAACTAACTGTGCGTGGTAAATCCAACGCGTTAAGTCTTTCGACTTAGAAGGTATACACATAAAATAACATAACCAAACTCATTTCGAAAATGCAACGATAAAATCAAACAACATGCTCAATCAATCATTTTTTTCAAATATATACATATCAAACATTATTTAAATCAAACTTTAAATGCATAAAACTTTTCAAAACTCTTTTATCAAACATTTTTACGACATTACCCTTTTCAAATTCAATTTTCACGCATAATTACAAAATTACCCTTTATACGATCATTAGAGCCATTTGTAAAATCTAATATGATACCATGGATTAGCAATGGGTCTTCTGGCATTGACCACTCGGTAGTTACCCGCTAGAATAAACGGCGACCTCGACATCAGACACTCGGTGACTATCCACCGGATCGCATATCATAATCGATTTTCGTTTTGGGACCGAACACTCGATGTCTCTTAAGATCCATCATATAACGTCTGTAATCAATCATAACGGCGCAGTACTGCTAATAAATCTCTTATTGGCTAACCAACTACCAATCCCCACCTACTGGTGACTAATTTTATGCGGCCCTTTAAAATTTTTAAAATTACGAAATTTTCAATTTAAAATTAAATTTTTTTATAATCGCGTAAACTTTTTATTACATATTTAAATTAATGCTTCAAATTTCTTTGGAGCACCACTTATAGTCGTCTCAAATTACCATTTTGCCTCTATTTTTCATATCACATATTAACAAAACATTTATCACATTTTTCATATTTAAATTTGCCCCCAAAAGAAGAGATTCTTAAATTTTTCATTTCTAATTTCGAAGTCGTCATATGTACCACCAAAACACGATATAATTTACATGAAAATAGAGGCGAAAAAATGAAATTACCCCTGGTTTCTCCCAGGGTTACTATTCAACCAAAAAAGTAAAAATTAAAAAAAAATGGTTTTACTTCATATTTTATCAAATGGATCATTCAAACATCATTAGAATATTACGTAAATAAGCTTGAATTGACGAAAATACCCCTAAGGACTCTATACACCAAATTCGACTATATGGGTGTTTATTTTTGAAATTATTTTCAAAATCGTTTTTCACCAAATAAATTCATCCAAAGACATGAAATTAACACACAATTAACACCCAAAGCCATTTAATATCTCAAAGAAACAAAATAAACAAGTTTCAAAGAATTTACACATTGAAATCAAAACTAATAAACGTAAACTTTTTGAATATGAGTATATCAACCTTAGAGCTTGCTCTTTAGTTTCCCACACTTCCAAGAAGAGACTTTTACTTCTCCTTAGGTTTCCCCACGCCCTTACGTACTAAACCTTCACCTAGGGTTCAAAAATTAAACAAATTTCAATATAAAAATCAAAACAGTCATTCTAAATGCAAAAATAACTTCATATGCATGCTCATAAATACATTTATGTCATTTCTAACCCAAACCCATCATAAATTCCCAAACCCACATCAACTTACCTCTTTTGATCTCTTTCTAACGAAAATCAACTTGGAGCTCTAAAGAAATTTTGATGATTTTGATACTTTAGAGGGGTAGATTACGAGGAGAACAAGAATTTGGAGTGATTTGATGATTAAAATTGAAGAAGAAATGAAGAAGAAGAGACGACAACGGAGGAAGAAGAAGTTGACTGCAAGAAGGAGAAGAAATAAAAAAAAATTTCAAGTTATATGCACTATATATAATCACTATCTTTCACTATTTTAAATTGACCCCAAAAATTTTTATTATTTGCATTTAAGCCTCTATCACACATGCTAACATCTCATTGGACAAGCTTGATAAGTCACACTTCTACTAACTCATTTAAATTTATCCATAATCTTATCAAAATTCAAAAATAAAATAATTTATTTTAAATTCCAATTAAACTTCTAGAAATTCCTCATTGGTTCCCAAAATTATCTCATTCGATGCGATCCATTTACACTTACTTATTTTCCAATTATAACCTTTTGTTCTCCAACTTATTTCACTTAAATTCGAAATTAATTCATTACGCAAAGAAATGTTTTTGAAAATATTAAATTTCACCTATTAACGATCAAAATACATAATTTTACATTAAATCGCCTAATTTCTAATTTTAATCTCATTTATCGAATTTAAATATTAAATCAACGAATACGGATCGTACGAAAATAAACATCGGGGCGTTACAAAGAGGTACCTGGAGTCAAGGACGTCGTCCGTGACATAGGAATGAAGAGGGAGAGCGTTGATTGGTAAAAGAATGAAGGGAACAGTGGGAGAATTGAGAAGATAGAGACGACGGATAAATAACAGAGAAAATTGAGACGAGACAGAAAGCTATCGATAAGGATGAAAAAATATTAATGTCTTTTTATTTGTTAAAAATAATATTACTATTATTTTTTTAAATATCCTTTTTAAAGTTAATTTTTTAATTTGTTTTAATATTTTATTTATTGAAAATATCTTAATATAAAATTTAAGATAAATGTTATCATTTATTTATTTTAATTAAGGTGTTTAAGATAAATATTATCATTTATTTATTTTAATTAAAGTGTGAGCGTTATATTATAGGTAGAAGAAATTTTAATAAAGTAATTTAAAGAACCATTATGGAAATGGTAGAGTGGTCATGTTATAATTTAAAAAGTCTTTCAAATGTTTCAACGAAACAGTCCTAAAAGTTCTTCTGGATTGAAAAGTTTTTAATCCAAATAGCAACTTAAAAGTTTTAGTTTTTACTTATCTTCTTCTATTGTAAAAAATCAGAAGTAGAAACTATCCCAAACGAGCCCTAAGTCGTAAAGATCATGTCGAAATGCTCTAATTTGAGCACTTAGAGTTGAATGTGAACCTGCAAATATATGAGATGTCAAGGGAGTCGGTGGTTTGGCTGGCTAAAACCCTCTGACACTCAAGTTCAAATGTGGTAAGAAAGATAAAATGAAGGAAAAATAGAAAATTTCTTGAAAGAGTTCAAATAATCATACCTAAAAAATATGGGATGGTCTTCTATTGATAAGCGAAAACATGTGGAGATATTTGAGTACCACTGTCATCTTATAATTTAAGATTGTTGTAATGTCAAATGCTTCGAGCTGCATATCTGGACGGATGTTCATGAGCGGGCTATTGATGCGTTTATCCCATACTTAACGCCTCCCTTAGTTATTATATTTAATTTGATGTTTTCAACGGGGCATTTATTGCTCTGCCACAAGAAATGCATTATTTAGTGCTCTTGTTGTCACCGAGTTGTTACCCATCTCAAAGGGTAAGGTATCATGGATCGCATTTCCCATTGGTTTTATGGGAAGGAATCGAATCCTTTCTCATAGGTGATAGATAAATCCTTATTGTTAAGGTCGTTCTGACATGTCGAATATGGCATTGTCCAGTTATCATTGTGATACAACTTGGCCACTGACCCTGACACCCGAGTCATAGTCTAGGCATTCCATTAATTCTATTGATTAGTTAAGCTACGTGATCGTGTTCGACATTGCCGGACGTTGAGATAACGTATTTCGTAGCACTCACTCTACAGTGGTGGATTATACCTCATTTTGATGATGTGTCAAGCTAGCCAAATTTGAGCATGACAGAAACCATTTGTTCATCACATTCATAGAGCAGCAAATATTTTACATCAATGACAACACGACTTAATCCCAATCACATTAGACTACAATTGCTAAACGCATTAAGATCTTTTTATTTTTCGTGAAGGGTACTTAGCTATTAATTTTGTGACTCCATTTTTATTAAATGTTGGTGTCTAATACAACAAAACGGAGGACCCTTAAGGAACCCGCTGAAAGAAAATCCATTTTGAGCCACTAGTGTGCGGCACAACCTGGCACCATGACTTGAGGTCTTGCCAAACATCGCACGCACACCACTAGTCTGTGACCTGACTTGGTACTGCGACTTGAGCTCATGCCACAGCTTGCACAACTTCGACCTTATTCAAAAAAAAAAAAAGTTTTGACCAAACTAAAAGTCTTATGTAAGTAGATTTTCCACGTGATTATTGTTTGTATCACCGAAATTGTAAATATCTATGCATGTGAGGGACGTTGTGTGTGAGAGTCGCAAGTTAGAGAGAGAGAGAATTTACATTTATAAACTTTGTTTTATAGTGGAAAGAGTATCGGTGCGTTCTGTAGACGTAAAGATTTTCAAATCACATAAAAATTTTGTGTCTTTTCTATTGTTTTCATTATATGTGTACTTGATCTTGTGTTTCTGGTTACCCTTATTTCCTAATAGCTTCTCTTATTGTGTGATGATGAAAGTAATTTGTGTTGCTTGGAGGTGCATTGTCTAACAAAAGTCTATAAACTTGTCCACATTTGTAATAACTCAGAAAAACTTTTTACATCTAACCTACAAAGATCACAGTAACATTCTTATCTCCGAATGAAAATATGTAATAAGAGTAATTTGAGATATTTTAGATAGAATTTTACCTCGATTCTTATGCTTTTTGGTGTCCATGGGCAAGGGTTACTAAAAGAAGTAGCTACTCATGGTGTAATGTTTCATTGTTACTAAAAAATGTCATAGACGGCCATATTCATCCAATATTAAGCATGTGCATGTCTTTTAGTAAAAATATATCTGTCGAGTATGTGTAGTGCACCATCTTTGTGGTGCATCTTCTAATCATACCCAACATTCAGAATTTTTTATTTTTCGTAATAACATTATTTAATCCCACTTACATAAGACTACATTTGCTACCAACATTCAGATTTTTTTAATTTTTTGTGAAGCTTACTTACCTATTAATTTTGTGGCTCCATTTTTAACAAATCTTGTCTGCATACTAGTGAGAAAAGATGGAGTGGACTTTGATGCAGAGGTGTGTCTAAAGAAATAGGCTACAACGAAAGGGGCCCGTCTTAAGAACATAAGTGGGGTTTAGTCCAAACCAAACTTGTATGGACCTTCTTTTGCTATTGGGCTGGGACCTTTGCCAGCTACTCACGCATCCCAATTCAACCACGACCATCAAATAATGACCCATTATTGAGTACGGTACAAGCAATCAAAACACGCTATTGCATCAGATATCCTTATCTAACATTGATCCCCATGTGGGAGCATCTAAAATAAATTCAACGAGCGGCATAGAATCACACTCAAATGGGCTGGAGTACAGCTGATCATCACTTAACACGGCTCCCATGTGAGCACCGACACTGCCAGCTGCATTTCCATCACTACCTCTGTCGCATCCCCTACGCCCCACACCTCTTTCTTCCCTCCGACTCTTCCAATAAAATCTCGCCACATCATCAAAACAACTCACAAATCTGACACGTAATAGAACACGCAATCATTCTGATAATCCCGCAAACAGCGGAACACGTCTTGACGCGCTTTTACTATTTGTTTTATATATTTCCTTGCATCGGCTCTTTCACTTTACTCGTTGCCCTTTATCACTCAACTGCCTTTTTTATTATCAGTTCAAAATTGAATAAGAGCCACTGCATTTGTGAATTGTGATAGTGAAAACAAAAGAATGGCAAGAACATTGTTATTGATAGCTCTCTGTGTGCTGCCAGCTCTGGTGAGCGCCGCCCGCCCTGCCAAGAACCAACCTTTCGTTGTAGAAGGTCGCGTCTACTGCGACACTTGCCGCTGCGGTTTCGAGACCTCCGCCACCACCTACATTCCTGGTATACTAATCTCTCTCACTATCTTTTTTTTTTTTTTTTCAATTTATCTCGACTAATGTATTTTTATTATTGCTTTTTATTTTTATTTTATTTATATGAAAAAAAAAATCGTAAGACGCGGAAATTTGAATTGTTTAGATCTGAGATCTAAGAAGCTTAATTTTGGTATGGGGTGTATAGTTTTTAAATATTTAATAATAATGATAGTGGGGTGGAGTGACGTGCTACCAAAAATTATATTTTATGATTATGTTGACGATCTATATGTATCAGAGTAGTGATGTTGAAATGGTGGATTTAACTAATTAATTATATATGTATAAATCATGGTTGTTGATTGGATCTGAGATAAATCATCTATTGTCATTGAAATTGTGACATAGTAAGATTTATATATGCCAACATGTGAGTTTACTGTGATTTAGTTAGCTGGTATGAGACGGGAGAAATTATAATTACAATTTGGCGATTTTTTGTGTTTTATAAATTTTATTAGGCTGTAATTGATTGTCTGCAAGAAATGTGTGAGCAAAATGTGGGGTGTATTAATAATAATCTTGATGTATTGTTCACTTTATAGGTGCAAAGGTTAAGGTGGAATGCAAGGACAGGAAGAGCAATGAAATTGTCTACAGCAGGGAAGGAACTACAGACTCGACTGGAAAATATAAGATTGAGGTTCATGAAGACCATTTGGATCAGTATTGTGATGCTGTCCTTGTTAAGAGCTCTCAGGAAGACTGCAAGTCTATTGCCCCAGGACGTGACCGCGCACGTGTGATCTTGACACGTAACAATGGAATCGCCTCAGACAACCGATATGCCAACAACATTGGCTTTCAGAAAGATGAGGCCCTGTCTGGCTGTGCTGAGATTCTCAGGACATATCAAGAGGATGATGTGTAGACAACGGCCTGGGATTTTCTAATGTGTCTAAATCATTAAGTTGTGGTTGCTATATATATTATACTATATATTATTGTCTCTGCTATTATTCTGCCTGGATGATTTTGTTATTGTGGTGCTGAGACCCTAGAGGATTCTTAAATTATGGTTGTTAATGGATTCTTACAATTAAATCTGTGTCTGGTCAGCCATTGCATGCTTGATTGATTTATTTCCGCAATAAATCTGTGTCTAGTCTCTGAAGTAATATCAACTAGCGTTGTTTTTATGATGTAACACCTGTTTCAATTGCTTTAAAAATCCCTTCTTTGCTTTCTTAAGCTTAACAAAGTGCTAGTAGATATTGTGCTGACTGATCGATTGGTTGATTGGGAGATTGAACGGTGAGAAATGTTGCTGGAAATTAGGTTCGAATGTTGTCTTTGTTATGGGTTGTGATTGGTGGGCCTTTTAAACACATTATCCATGAGTTTGGTCGCCTGTTCAGGTCCGTATTTTTCACATCACAGGTGTTAAACCAATTTAGGATGTTAGTTTCTTTGAAGTGATTGCTGTTTAATGACAAATATTTGTGAAGACCATTCAACTTTATTTATTTATTTTAAAAAAGGAGTTAGGAATTTTTTTTTTTTTTTATATATAATTTGGCTCTTTAATTATTGTTTCCTGATCTAGTAACACAAAAATATCACCTATCAAGATCTGTTTATTTCTTTCTTTTCATGTAAATTCAAGCTCTCTTAAAAAAAAGGGGAAAAAACGACATTTTACCAATATTAAAAGTGAAAAATACAGTTGCTCAAACCAAAATTAAAAATAATAATTAAAAAAAAAAAAAATCAGAAGAGAAAGAGAAATGGAGATCTCCAATTTTTCGTTTTTAATTTTCCTTTTTTTTTCTATTTTTGTAATTTTAAAGTTTTATCTTAAATTAAGTGAAGTGTGTTCAATCTTAAATTAATTGAAATTTAAAACATTTTAAAAGTTTGGATGTATTAAATCCAAATTTGAATGGATTTTATTAAAATATAAGTGTATTCAATTTAGATTATATAAAATCTATTAAAATTTATGTGTATTCAATTCAGATTTGTATGAAATTAAATAAAATCTAGGTATATTAAAAAAATTCATTGATTTTATAGATTTCATTTAAGTGATGAATTTGAATTAAGGACGACAAAGTTACTCAATTTGATCCAAATCCAATCTATTTAAGGTGACTTTTGGAGCAAAAAATAGAGACCTAGGCCTCCTAGGGTAACCCTCAAAAATTATAAATCCAGTTTAGGGCAAGCTTTCTTGCCCTAATCGTACTCAGTAACCCGATCTAGTAACCCGATCTACATATAAATATGAGGGAAAATTTTTTTTAAAAAAAAAAAAAAAAACTTTTAATTTGCAATTGTGTACTAAAGAGAGTTATTACATGAGTGTCTAAGTCTTACACTATTAAATGTCAGCATTTTTTATGAACTTGGAACTCTCTAAGAATGATCATAGATATGATAATTGATTTATCTCTTTTTTTAGTTTGTATATTTTTTTTTTGATATTAATTATATCATTAATAAAAAAATTAAATCAGGTTAATGGTCGGTTTCATGACAAGTTTCTCCAATTATGTTTGGGTTTATAGTGAAAAGTAACGACTCATTTGAGGTATGGATCAAGTTTCAGGCATCCCTCAAAAATTTCAGATCGAGTTTGATATGGGTCAAATCCAATTCAATTCTATCCATTGTTCACCTAAATTTGGATGAATTTTAAAGTGATTTCTATAAATATATATTTATATATATATAACAAATATTACCATTCTCTTAAGGATTTCATTTAATTTCTTAAATGTAATTTAAGACAATTGAATGGATTTCATTGAAATCTAGGTGTATTCAATTTAGATTTGTATGGAATCTATTAAAATTTTAAGTGCATTCTATTAATATTTGTATAGAATTTAATAAAATATAAGTGTATTTAAAAAATCATTAACTTTACAAAATTAATTTATGTAATGGATTTAAATGATTTTAAAGTGATTTTTATGAGGAAAAATTTTTATAACAAATATTACCATTCTTCTAAGGATTTCATTTAATTTCTTAAAGAATTTTAACAAAATCAATATGGAGTATATAGAATCCATAAATTCTACCAAAATCTATCATTAAAAAAAGTTCTATTAAACTCCAATAAGCTCTAAAATTGAATATCCCCAATGTGGTATGTATACCCCAAATTAATATGTTTTAAATATCCAATATTACTCTTGATTAATGTGATAGCAAAAAATTAACAAGCACATGCCCAATAGATGGGTGGTAAATAAGGTCCAGTATAGCAACCCACATGATTGGTCCAATATTTAGTCCAACCCAATGAAAGCCCAAGTTGAAGCTCACGATCAGTGGTAACGTTTGGTCACTCCACCAATTTAATGTGAATGTTGACCTATTAAATACGAGGATCCGTTGATTAAGTGTAAAGGCAAAGATCAAGGGAACATATCCATTAATGTCTGCTGCTGTTACAGCTCGACAACGATCCACTTCTCACTTATAAAAGGGTAGCAACTAGTGAAAATGGAGGACAACTTGATCACTCTATTGTCACTTTACCAAATTCATCACTATTACACAGCAAACACTCCGCTCTTTGTCACACTATATGCTTCAATTTAAACCATCATCTCACCCTCTCTTGTCATATGCTAAGATCTCAACTATTTGTTGTACGCTCACTCTTTGCTTTCTTTCATCTATTTTTGTTTATTATTCTAACTTAAGCATTAGAATGTTGTTGGCCAGCACTAATCCGATGTCAAGGTAACTTGTCTTTTTCGTTTGACTTTTTACAAGTTACTAGATCTCAAGAAACTGATTGTAAAGCTAAACCCCTATGTCAACAATAGTAGAAATCAACCCACAACAATTAAAATTACTAAAAAGGCTAAATAATTTATAACTACACCATAAATTGTTAATTGTAAACTTTGTCTTTGCGGTTTTCATCATAAAATTTGATAAATGAATCCCTCTAACTTTGGTCCCAAAATGTGAACATAATTTTTTTTTGTAATTCTATGAATAATATAATAATTGTACTCACGTATCATATTATTTAAATATAAAATTTAAAAAAAAAAAAATTGAGCAAACTAATAAACTCTTATTGATTTCTATTACACATAATTGCAATTATTTTTTTAAAGGAATGTGAAGAGTTTAAAATCTACTGAAATCAATTATTATTTATACAATCTAAATATATATTTATATAATCGAAAAACAACTATTTCTACGATAAGAAAAGAAATTACGTACACATATTTCCAAAATATGTACGGTGAAATTTGAGAGGAAATGTGCAAAAGAAATAGAAGATGGTTTTTGTTACATTGTCTCATCGTCACACGAGTTAGAAATAGAAATTTTATACACTAGAAGCAGATATTGTCCATTTTAAGATTTCACATATTTGTTTCAGTTGATAAACACATAAATATGTTTGTTTATGAGTTTAAAATACATCTACTTAGTCAAGGAAGCACAAGACCATTTGTGTGCAGTCTATGATTTAACTGTGGGATTGTTTACCGAAAGTAGTCAAGTGTGGAAGCGGAGAATACAAAGAGAACCAAAGAATAATTCCCACCCCGCCCACCCCCACCCCCCAATAGAAGAGAACAATGTGAGAGTATATTCTTTGACGAACAGCGACTCAAAAATCAGTTTATGGCACGTGGGATGGCAAAAATTAGGTGAGGAAAGGTTTTTTGGAGAAATAATAATAAAGAAAAAGAGAAAAGCAGGTGCACAAAAGGAAAGGATGTAGAACTGAAGAGTGAAGAGGTGGTGTTAGGTGGTGGTAATTGGGAACTCTGAAAGGTTGCTCTGCTTAGCTTAGCTTAGTAGGTGCTTGTTTTTATTTAATTTTTGTGCTGCTTCTACTTTGCAAGATTTGGTCCCTTTCTCTTCGTCAAGGGTTGTTTAATGATTTCCTCTATGCCTCCAATCTCTATACTCTTTTTTCTGTTGTTGGTAAATTAATACAACCTTCTAGAGGTTGAGTCCAATTATTAGGCTTTCTATTACAAAAAATAAAAAATAATAATAATTAAAAGTTTTGACTAAAATGTGTCAACATTTTTAGACAAAATTAATTAAATCTCTCCTTCAATAGAAGAAGTTTACATTTATACCTATGTTGTGAATTCAAAACATTACCCACCTTCAAACCCTAAATTTACAATAAGTATTCAAATTATTTACAAAAATTACAAAAAGGATTACTCATTATAAATAATTATGTCACACATATATTATTATAAAGTAATCTGTCATATATATTGGAGAACCGGTCGAGTAAGCGCAAATTGAAAATTTATCTCATAATATCTGTACTCATATCACCCGAGGAAGTAAATTAACTAATTGATCTTTAACTGTTTATAAAAAAAAAAAAATAAACATTTCCCAAATTGTGATCCTAAATAAATTAAGTAATGAAAGAGAATTAAATTAAATTTTTTAAAAAGATTAAATTTTAATTCTAGTAATTTAAACAATGTGAAATATTCAGCCCGATTATAATCAGTATTCGAGTATTTATAGAACAGAAGATGACATCCAGAAAAGCAGCATGATAAAGAAAATCCGAAGTAAAAAATGTCTCATTGTAAATGGAGTTGTCAACGGGAGAAGGCAAAAAAAAACTTGTCAAGACTTTATGTTGTAAAATGTTGGTAGAGCACGCAAATTCAAAGAAAAAAAAATGTCTCATTGTAAATGGAGTTGCCAACTGGAGAAGGCAAAAACAAAACTTAGTCAAGATATTGTTTCGTAAAATGTTCTCACGGGACGTACCATCCTTCAATAAGAGTGATTAAGTACTTATTTATCATAAAATATTAATAATTCAAGTCTCACTCTTATCCTTTAAAACATAAGGTATATGTTATGAGTTTTCTTTTAGTAGAATTGTTTTCTTTTCGATTATAAGAATAATCATCTTATTGTGAGTTTTCTCTTGACAGACATTGTCCTATCCTCAATAGTGAAATTAATTATTCGGGTTACGTTATCCATGATCTATCTCAACATGTCCTAATAGTCATCTGATCCGCTATGTTATAAGTGATTTGAGCAAATATTTTCTGTCAATTTTTTATTGTTAAATTTTTTATAATCTAGTTACACATTAACGTAAAAAAATAATGAATGGTCAAGATTGTTTCATCTTTTTCTTTCTCATAAATCACCTAAATTTAAATTTTTCTCATAAAAAGATTAGTACAAACAAAATATGAATAGAGAATCACTCCTCTAGTGATATGTCTTGATATGCTATTAGTGATCCGATAAGTATTAATAGTCACACGACATGTAAGGTGTCAATATTAAAAAGAAATATATATATATTTATACATATGTTGTTAAAGCCTAGCATATAAAAACAAAACCAACCAACAACGATTTCTTCAACGCATGAAAGATGCCTTCACGTTCCCCCTTCACTTGCAAATCCATATCATTTTACTTCAACTACTTTCTTATATAACTTCCATCTTCTTCTCCGTCAACTTTTTCTCCTAACTATTATTTTCCTCGGTTTCTTCGCTTCCCTCTCCTCTATAAAACAACTAGGTATTCTCTTCCCATTTCTATTTTCCCTTTCTTGTTCTTCTATTGCATTCGCTTTTTGAGCTGTTTTTGGCTTCTGGGTTGTTGCCTTCTTGCCTTGTTTATTCCTGTATGGCCTCCTTCCTTCAAATACATAATATTGATGTTTCATGTTGAATAAGAGCAAAAACAAGACGAGTTGTTAGAGAATTTTGATGGGGGCCTGAGTTCTTGGTTCGTTTGGTTTGAAAGAGTTGATTATTTTGGCTAAATGGAAAAAGTGTCAATCTGGATCTGTAATGAATTGATTTTTTTTTTTAACTGATTTTTGTTTTCTCTTTGGCGGTGGTTAGACCCTCTTTTATTTTACCAAATAAATCCCTTCAGTGTTGTTTGTGTTGGATCTTTTTTGTATTATAGAAGCTGAAGGTTGTTTATGTATTCTGATGTGTGTGTCAAACGATGTAGGTGCATGTTGTGCTTCACCTAGTAGTTTAGTTTGATTTTAAAATGCATTAAAAATTCATCACTATGTCTTGGGAGCTTGTTTCTTGGCATTTAGTTAATGGTTCATTTCTCCTTATGTTCTGACTGTGGATACTGTCTGGCACTCGACCATTTCACTGTGTGCGGCTAATTTATGCTAAATTGTTGGTGGGAAATAAAAAGAACTCTTGTGGTTTGATTTGTGTTATTATCTTGAATTTTCAGAATGGCTGCTGCTGCTGCTGCATTTCACCAGGCTGTTGCCACTGTTCAGTCCAATCGACTTGTTAACAACTCTGGACATCAGCATGAATTTAGAAATGTTTCCATGAGCTTGATCCCAAAAGGTTTCAAAGTCAATAGTGAATTGTCAAGAAATGGGAGTTGTGGTTCTGGCAAGAGGACTTTTGGTGCTATTAAGGCATCTTCGTCTTCTCAAACATCAGTGGTTGATCCAATTTCAACTCCATTACACAACACCAAAAGTGAACCTAAAAGGAAATCAAGTAAGCATGATTCTTGCTTGTTCAGTTTGATTTATAGTTACTGAAGAAGAATGCATATTTATCAGTTCTTGCTCGTATTTGACCTGCCTTAATGTGGTGTGTTAAAAGTTGTTTTCCTAGTATTAGATAGCCTCTATTGTCTAAAACTCTCTTAACCAAATGCATGGTTATGTTGATCTTTCTGATTCACTTGATTTTGAACTCCATCACAATGGAGTCCAAAATTCTGTTTTGTGAATGCTTTTGATGTTTATTTTTATTTTTTTTTTAATTTTAAATTCGCCATTGTAGATGAGGCAGCTTTGATACTGGTTCGACATGGGGAGTCTTTATGGAATGAGAAGAACCTGTTCACTGGTTGTGTTGATGTGCCATTAACCAAGAAGGGTGTGGAAGAGGCAATTGAAGCTGGAAAGAGAATCAGCAACATACCTGTCGACATGATATATACGTCAGCACTGATTCGTGCACAGATGACTGCTATGCTTGCCATGACCCAGCACCGCCGCAAGAAGGTGATTTTTGGGAAAATCTTCTTATGTGTTGGAAGAAAACAAAATTTCTGTTGGCTTTGTATCCAATGCTTTTTTAACTGCAAACTTGTTAACCAGTGATCTGCTGGCAGGTGCCTATTGTAATGCATAATGAGAGCGAACAGGCAAGAGCCTGGAGTCAAATATTCAGTGAAGACACCATGAAACAATCTATTCCAGTTATAACAGCTTGGCAATTAAATGAAAGAATGTAACCATTTTTTTGCCTCTGTTTTTCTGAACATTCTTCTTGAGTTTAATCTCAACATCTGTTCTCTCTTTTCTTTTTGGCCCTTTTTTCACACATGAATTATGAACAATTTTTACTGTTAGGTATGGGGAATTACAGGGTCTTAATAAACAGGAAACTGCTGATAGATATGGGAAGGAACAAGTGCATGTGTGGCGTCGGAGTTATGACATTCCTCCACCCAATGGCGAGAGTTTGGAAATGTGTGCTGAAAGAGCTGTTGCTTATTTCAAAGATAATGTATGCATCCTGCGCTTTGATTTATCTAGTTTCTCTGTGATAAGTTTGTCATATGCTGTTAATACGTTGAGGGCCTTATGCTTAATTGGAGTGACTGTGCATCATTCATTAGCACATTATTGCTAAATGTTTCACTGCAGATTGAACCCCAACTTCAATCTGGAAAGAATGTAATGATTGCTGCCCATGGGAATTCGCTAAGGTCTATCATCATGTATCTTGACAAATTAACTTCCCAGGAGGTAACAGACATTTTCATTTTACTTTTCCCTTCAAATTGAAGTGCTAGTCATTTTTGTGCTCTTCTTTTTATACCACTAGTATTGATTTGTTTCTTTAAGTTTTCACTTAATTTTTTTTGTCACAGGTTATCAGTTTAGAACTATCAACTGGAATACCTATGCTTTACATATTCAAAGAGGGAAAGTTCGTGAGGCGAGGAAGTCCTGTAGGACCAACAGAAGCTGGGGTCTATGCTTATACTAGGGTACGCAACCTATGCTTGTGTTAATGATTTTTCCAGGACCTGTGTATAATTCTGTGAACTCATGAGTGTAACAAGGATTGATCAATTTAATTGTAATGGTATCAAAGTACTTGAAAACAAACAAAACTGGGAAGAAATATTAAGTCTCTGTTGTTTGCTAATATTATCCTGGTATACAAATGATTTAGATGAGAAAGAAGATAGTATGGAGCATAAAAGTCACCACTGGTTGGGACTGGGGTTTTTGTTTGCTAATACACAGTTCCCATGCTGCAAGTTTAATTGTGCATGCCTTTTTTCAGGACAATGATCGCCTAGTAAAGTATTTATTGCTTTTCATGTTACCTCACATTTCTTTTTCCTTTTGAAGCATGTACAAATCACCTCTTAACGCATGTTAATACGCTATATACTCTACTCATGGGTGCATTTTAGAAATTAATTACGGCTGTCTTCATTGTTTTCTACATTTGATTTTATTCCTCTTGAATATCCTGAGTATGTCACTTGACACTTCGCTTGTTTAATTGCAGAGTTTAGCTCAATACAGGCAGAAGTTAGATGAGATGTTGCATTGAGGCAATCTAAAGTATAGGTAGTCTAAAGTTCTGATACCATCATATATTTCACAGCTCTGTCACTGGTTCTCACCAAGTCCATATAAGCTCACGCCTCGTGTCGATTTTTTTTTTTTTCCCTTTCAGGGGCTTACATTCAATTGCATCACATCTACGAAAGGACGCACACTTGCGCAGAAGCTAGTTTATTACATGGAATGCATGCGTATAGTTGTCAACCGGTGGGAGTCAAGAAAGCTGGCTTTGTTGCTTTTTGTATTTTATAGTAGTTGATCAAAGCTTAGTTATTAGAAGTCCTGGCTTTGGTCAGAGTAGATGTACGTGTTTGTGTTAAAAATAGATCCTATATACAATGGACTGAAAATAAGAGAAACTTGTCATCAATCTGGATCATGTGTTTTGCATGTGAAAGAAAACCCTGTGGAAACAAGAATATTTCCTTCCCGTAGTAATATCTTTAAGTCATCTCAATTAATGGATATATTCACAATAGTAACATTGATTAAAGAAAAAAAAAACGGTTGGATGGTTTTTGCCTATAAACCTTGCGTCCCATAAAGTATCAAGTATGTATCAAACTGTCGGTATTTCTCTCTCATTGTTGTGTTTGTGTATACTAGCAGTCAAACCAAATATTATATATATATATGAATCACATATTTGCTAGTTCCAAAAGGTATACCAAATTATATCAAAAATAAAAAACACCACTACTTGTCAGCTCATTATTTCAAGAATCATATCTAACAAAATAATGCCTAATATGTTTTACATAAAGTAAGCAAAGACTTAAAATGATAATAACATCGCTCTCAGTGCTAGGCCCAACCCAGCTTTCATGGCCAAGGTCACGAGTTCAAACAGATTTTGTGATTGACTCCACTTTCTGTACGTAACTTTCCCACCACTATATGGGTAAATCTCTCCCATCTTCTTAGAGCAAATTTCCGAGCTGCACTTCAATTCCAATTTAATTCCGATTGGAATCCCATTCCCAAATCTCGTCACATCTTTGGCCACCAAACAAACCTACTTGCATGGGAGTGTCAAGTTGGTGCATGGAACTTGTTAAATTCAAACCATGCCTCTCAAAATATGAACTCCAACAAGAAGAACAAGAAAGAAGAAGGAAAGAAGAAGAAAACTACATTAAATAAATCGACACTCACTAATAATTGTCCGCAATACTAAAGATACAACATAGATGAGAAAAACTCTCTCGATTTGCGTTTCTAACTCAATATACCACAAAGTTGTAAGGCTTCTTTTTAAACTACTTTAATGTACTTCTCCCATAACATTCTTGTTAATGTCTTCGGTAACCGGAAGTTTTCCTTCTGGGGACACGACTGATTCCGTCCCATGTGATGGAGTGCCTGTTTTGTCATTGTCAGAAGTATTTAAATCTGAGTTTAGGGTAAGAGAATCCGGAGAAGCAGCCGATGTCAGGGAAGGTTGTTGAGTGTTCGAGGAAGGATTTCCACGTGTCCAAAAAGAGAGCTTCTTCTTGTCGTCTTCCCTCATTCTCTCAGCATATTTAGTGATATTGAAACCTGAATCATCACTTCCACCAAACGCAGACTCCACCTGGTCCATAAAAAATAGGTCTTCCACTATTTGCTTGGTGTTGGGATTATCAGAGTAAACAAACTTGACTTTCTCTTGAGTCTTGGGCTCTAGAAAGGGTTTTGCCAACTGTAGCAATAGTTCACAGAAGAATCAAATGCAAAGCATGACAACAAATTGGCAGACATATAATGAAAACAGTTTCAGCCATCTATCCAAAATACAGGAACACTGTCATGAATAATCTAAATATTTAAGAAAAGACAATGCAGGAAAATTAGAATGTGCCGCTTAAATGATGTGCAGAACAAAGAAAAGAGATTCCATTTTCAGAAACAACGTGATGATTAGATATTCTCAGCCATACACTTCCACCAAATTATAGAATGCTAGCTACTCTTACATCATATATTTGAAAATTGTAGATTGATTTTAAATATGGTTGAAAAGGCATTCCTTCTCATTTTCCAACTCTAGGTAGTGGAATAAAATCCAAACAGAACATACAAATCCTGTGTCCAAAGCAGCAGGATACAGCCTTCCAAAATGCATTCATAGCTCATAGGAAGTATTTACTACCTTACGTGCTCAAATATATTCATACAATGCACATGAACAACTTAACAGTTATTACCTCAGAAGACTGTAAGCATCATTAAAGGTTATAAACACAGTTAAAGTGAGTTACCGTCCAGAATGGTTCGAAGAACTTGGGTGGGTCATACAATATTGCCAAACCAAGACGTTCTGGATAACGGTTCTGTAAGACATTGGCTGTTTCCCGTGTTAAATTTAGAGAGATATTGGATAAATTGTAACCACGGAAATCAATCAGCCAGATCATCTGTTCCTGGTCTGGTGGCAGATTTACTACAGCATTCTCCATGCAATATACCAAATACCTAATTTGTCCTTTAGTTGACTTTGTATTCTGCAGTCAAAACAAACTTAGTTTATTAACCATAGCAAAATAACATATGCCTGAATATCCTCTTCAAAATTTTAACCTCAATTCATGACATACATGTTGCTTGATGCCCTACAAGGCCATATCAGTACTATATTCAAGCATATTTCTGTTACATAGAAGAAGAATGCAAAACAGTTCTGACACAAAAGCTTTTTTTTTTTCATTCACAAACGATGTTTAAGCTTTTCCTATTAATGGGCTTGACAAGAATAATCAATTTTGCAAGAAGAATCTGTCCAAATCATTCCATTACTTCGGCAGGGGGAATATATGCATAACATCATTCAGAAATTGTTTTACTGTAGATAGAGAGAGTGTTTCATCCAGATGTATTTAAAGAAATATAAACTTCTCTAGCTATAAAAAATGGCAGCTTTCCACATAACAAGAGACAAAGACATGCACACAGAGAGAAATTTTTCATAAAAAACCTGGCAACCAGGCCTCATAACGAGAACTGTTCTCCCATGCTTGTCAACATAATTCGACCTGTAGATTTTTCCCGTTTCTGCTTCATGAGCAATGTCATCCTGCATCACAAACAGAAACAACAAAGTTAAGGAACAATGTTTCCAGAGATGTAATATCACAAACAGAAACAATAAAGTTAAAAGAACACTGTTTTCTGAGATGTGATACCGCAAACTTTACATAAATTAAGGCCACAGTGGCAGAAAAGGGTTAAACTGACTCACAGGAGATTGAACAAAAATCATAAATAGGTCGGATTCAGTTAACAAGAATCACAGCATCCATATCACCTATTAATATCTAACATATTTGATGGCTGACATTTGTATACCCCTAGAAGGTCTTCTTTAAGCTGAACTTCAAACCCAATATCTGCAGACTTTGCTTTGACTGAGTACATTAAAGTCTGATCCAAGGCTATTTGACTGAGGCATAAAAGTACACATAACGCTACATTTAACATCTAATAGAAGGTCATCAGACTTCCTTTAATTGCCGATGACCTGTAACATCACTATTAAACACACAACGTAAAACAAGAACCACATACAAGCAGAAAACAGAAGCTTAATACAGCACACATTTGACTCAGGCAGTCTGGTTAAGAGATTGCAGTAATGTCAGATACATAGTAGCATACCCAGCGAATCTCTTCTGGTTTGTACTCTGCTCTCCATTTTAAGGTTTCTTTCAGCATTTTAGTTGCCTTCTTGACATTCCAATTTCGAGCCCTTAGATATCTTGCAATTGACGCATCAGAACAATAAATGGACAATCTATCCGATAATGGCCCTAGCAGCTTCCTCACCTCATTAATCTGCAAATGCAAAAAGAAAAAGTTTATGAGCTCATTTCGGCAACAATGTTGCTTCTGCATGCCTCAATTCTCTCCATTACATGCGAAAATGAGAACTTATAGATAGCATTGGATACCTTTGCCTGCTGCTCTCCAGATGGTAACGGCATTTCAAACCCATTTGAAGCACTTTTCTTTACACCCTCACTCATAGCTAACAGTAAGTCTCCCTGTAGGTGAAAAGTTAGAAAATTCAAAACTTTATTTTCAATATCTCAGTCCGTTCCCATCCTAACATTTCATCATCTTTGTAATATCATACTCAGAAAACAAGTATAGATCAAATATGCAAAACATTAACAGTCTTTTTGGTTTGCGATGAGAGTCGGAGAAAGCAATTATTGTGCCTGAAGAAATGTTTACCATAATAAAGTAAACAGATAAGACTGCTAGTACAATATAAGCTATAACTTACATGAACAAGGGTATAATCCAAAAGATCATGAAAAAAGAAGAGGTATCAACAGTTGAGACAGAAAAATGTTGAGTGCAACATCATGTAATTTTTATCACAAAATGTTGAGAGTGTAATTCAGCAATACTTTTCACCATGGCTCTGTTGCAAAATATTTCAGAATGTGAATAACCAATAACCACATCCTAAAACTTCGAAATTTTTATCAACTTTTAGTTTCCACAATTGTAGAAGACAAAACTGATGCTGCATTTTAATGTATATATAATATTTGACAAAATAGGGTCTGAAAATTGTAAAGGCCATGGAATACATTGACATTGTTTTCCTGAATCTGAGGACTGTCCTCTAGTTTTATTGACGGACTTTGACATATGACCAGAAGGTTTAGTTAAAAAAACAATCGATCAATTCTCCACCAACTATTATATGAAAAGTCCATTAAAAAACCAGTAAAACCCAACATGTAATTCATCTCCGTACTGTCTTCCCACCCAAGAAACACACAACCATTATCACCTAAGTTCATCACGACTAAGAATCCCGAAAAGTATTTCACTCCTCTCCAGCACCCAATTTGAGCTACTGATGTCAATGAGTTACTTTGGGAATAAGGGTCCCATCCCACCCAAATCCCCATTAGGAGAAAAAGGGGACAGGGTATTTGGGGCCCCCATACCCGTTTCCCCCGTTTTCACCCGGTTTCCCATCCATGTTCGACCCGAAATTTAAAAAAAATACATATAATTATATTAATTCTCAATTAATATGTAATATTCACAAAAACAAATACATATAAACAATATTTAACTCACAAAATAATTCCATTGACAATCGCACAAACTAAATCCACCGAAAAAAAAAAAAAAATTACACTCCTCTCTTCCACAACTATAACACAAATCAAATTCACTACAATAAACGTATTTTTAGTACTTAAATTAAAATTAATGGGGAAAAAAAGGGAAATGGGGATGGATTTCTACCCCAATCCCCAAAAATCTATAAAATCTCCCCCAAATGGGGATGAGAATCTGGGGATTCGGGTAAGCAAGGCCCCATTGACATCCCTAATTCAAGCATAATTATAATTAGCTCATACTTAGCATGACAATGCATATGTTGACAGCAGTTGAACATTCATCAACTTTCTTATAACTACTCGTCCAAGCCATCCAACAGACAGACAACTATAAATTACAAACATCATCAATACCACAGTGAAACCGAACAACACTTCAACATGTTGCAATAACAAACTCTAAAGTACCCATCTCATACTTAAAAGACTGAAACAAAGTCAACTCCTTGACATTGGTAAAAACGCCTTGCTGATAAATTACACAACTACGATGTCTATGGTTCCATTCAACACCATAAAGTATAATTTACAATATGAAAGAAACAGATTCCTGCGATTCTGATTGATATTAATTTAACCAATCAAAATAAAATTTACCAACATGGCACATCAGATCCAACCAAATCTCCATAAAACAAAGACCTTAACTTTAATAAGACCGATAAAAAAGAAGAAAACTTTACACAAAACATTACCAAAAAAAATAAAAATAAAAATAAAAAAACCACGTTAAAAGAAAAAGAAGCAACTAACCTGAGAGATTGAGAAAGTGGAACTGGAGACAAGAGGTGAAAAGGGCGAATGTATCAAGCGTGTGTGAGATGGTAGAAACTAGAAACCATGAAACAGGAGTCAATAGTCAAAAGCGTCTAGGCAGAAATTGAAGTTTGTATTTGATTCATGGAGTCGATTTGGGCTTGAACCCACAATCCAACAAAGGAGCACAAGAAACCGGCAAGTGACAACAAATAAGTTGCTGCCTGCTAGATGTTAAATGTTTTCAATTAATTATCGACTTACTAGTGTTGTACGCATATGCCCTGTGCCCATTTTCTTTTCTTTTCTTTTCTTTTAATTAAGCTCATGTTTATTTGATTTATTAAATGTCGAGGGGAAGGGCAATTTGGACATTTAATTTGAAAGACACCAGAGGATCGGTCAACAATCCAGCGAGGAACAGCAGATGCCTCATGCATTCCAAGTCTCAAAAGGATTTCATTTCTCATTGCGTTTCAACTACTTTGTATAAAATAAATAAATAAAGTGAAAACTCCATTTTGGTTTATAAGTTTTTGAAAGAAATATTATGAAAAGCCACCTTAAAAAGTAAAATAATCCTAAATAGCCTCCGATTTTTTTATTATATGAACCGTCTCCTATTAGTTAAAAAACCTGATCGGTGTTAAAGTTGAAGGGTATAATAGTAATTAGATGAGTAATTTGATTTGTTTTAATAAAAATTAAATAAAAAAATTGAAAAAAATAAATAATTAAATAAAATTTTAATTAATCAAATATATACCGTCCATCTTAAGATTAATGAATGGTGAAAATTAATTTAAAAAAATATAAAAAGCAAATATAAATAAAATAACATTAAAAAATTTAAATAGATTTTAAAAATATATATATCATTTCTACCGTTCATCATAAGGATGAACAATAGAAATGGAATAAAAAATAAAATGGAAAAAAAATATTAAAATGGTAAAAAAAAAAAAACACTTTGATTCCAAACACTAATCACCCACACCCAACCATCTCTTTCTTCTTCTATCTCATCCTTCTTCTTCTTCTCCTTTTTTCATCTTATTCTTTGTCCTTTGTCAATACCCAACACCCCTTTCTTCCTCACTGACACTCAACAACTCTTCTTCTTTGTCTATCACTAACACCCAACACCTATTTTTCTCCGTCCATCACCAACACTCAACTCCGTTTCTTCTTCACCCATCGCAAATGCCCAACACAGCCCTTGTTCGTCCATCGTTGACACTAAATACATAGAAACCTAAGTTTCCTTGTCGATGGATCTAGTCTCTATCACCAAGGATATTAGTTTTAGTCCCCATGAGATAGAGATCGTTAGGTCTTCTTCACTAAAGACCACTGGTCTCCGACGAATGAGACCCAATGTTCTCCATTTTTTCATTTTTTTATGTTTTATTTTTTAATTTTTTTCAAATGGTTGATGATGATGATTGTTTGTTGATGTTACTACTCATTGATGTGTTTGATTTGATGTATAATCGGTGGTGTTTGATGACGAATCAAAGTGGTTTGATTTGGGATTGATTCTCTTTTTCTTTTATTTTTCATTTTTTTTAGTGGGTTTCCAGGTTGTTGGAAACCTCCAACAACCTGGAAACCTAGAATTTCTAGGTTTTCTTAGAAACCTAACTTCTAGGTTTTCATAAACCTGAAAACCCATAATGGGTTTCCAGGTTGTTAGAAACCCATAATTTCTAGGTTTCTAGAAAACCCAATTAGTTTTTTATTTTTATTTTTTCATTTTGTGTTATTTTCTATTTAATACTATTATTAATTAAGAATTTAAAGGGTATTTAGTTATTACATAAATTTGAAGAGTATATGAGAGATTTTATAGAATCTTGATAAGAGTATTTTGATTATTTCACAATTTTAGATGGAAAATGTTAATATTTGGATGAAAAGTTAATTATAAGAGTTCATCTAATAAAAAAAATTAGGGATTGTTTCTAATTATTTTACTTTTCAGGTGTTGTTTTCATAATATCGTTTTTGAAATAGTATGAATTTTTTAAGGGCAAATTAGACAAACTTATCCTAGGGTTTGGTATAATTGCACAATAATGATGATATCCGAGGAATTCACACTAAAGCTACCTAGGGTTCCAAAAACTTAGCACAAACCTACTCTACTGTTAGTCAACCAATGTTAAATTAAAATTATAAAGGGTAAAATGATTCATCCATAAATTATAAATAATTTAATAATAAAAGTATATATATTTTTTAAAGAAATAAATTTACATATTTTAAAGAGCAAATTATAATTTAATTACCCAGTTGAAATGTAATTACGGGGGAGCGATGCTTTTAATTTTATTACAATTAATCCCTTTTTATTAGGGAATCTCTGTTAAATTTGAAAATCAACAATGTAAATATGATCAAAAGACTAAAATGCCCTCATAATAAAAAATTAAACAAGAGAATTTATTTTACAAAAAATAAAAGTAAAAAAAAAAAATGTTCTTTCATCGGAAAAAATATCAACCATCTATTAACAAAATTAAGACCCATCTTCAGAACATCAATAGAAATTTAAAAAAAAAAAAAAAATTGCTAACCCAATATGCAATCATCAATCATTAACCCAATGTGCAAAAATCATTAACCATTTATCGATTACAAACTCATCCACTCATTGCAATCACTGGTTCAAAAAATCATCAACAATCACCAGTTCAACCCTATTAACAAACAATCATCAATATCTTCAAAAAAAAAAAAAAAAAATCAACTATCAACCCAAAAACATAAAAAATAACCAAATCATTTTAAAAAAATTATGAAAAAAAGAACATTGAAAAAATATCAAAGACTTAAATTCATCTAAGTTTTGAAACCAACCCAGATAAATAGACTTCATTTGGTTTCTATTCATTTGAGTTCGTTCAACAGAACCCAGATTTCATCTGAGTTCTGAAATTAAAACAAATTCATTAGAGTTCATCGCACCCAAATAAATTTGGGTTCGTTCCAAAACCCAGATGAAAAGATCTGGGTTTTGGAACGAACCCAAATTCAATTTGGTTCGATTCGAACCTAGATGAATTTAGATTTGACGGAGAATAAAAGAAAAAGAAGAATAAGGATAAAAAGATGGTAACTGTGATCGATGACTATGGATAGGGAAGAAGAAGAAGAAAAAAAGAAGGACAAAATGAAGAAGAAATTGATACAGAAGAAGAAAGGAGACAGAAAAATGATAACTGTGACTGGTGGGAAAGAATTAGAAGGGGAGAGAGAGATCCGATTAAAAAAATTAATTTTAAAAGAAAAATAAAAATTAAAGATAATTTCTCAATCTAACTCTTACCAAGATAAGCTAATTATAGGTGAGTTTATTGTAATAAAAGATTCGCTCTGCTAATAATTATATTTTATCTGGATAAGTAAATTATAAAATTTTCTATTTTAAAATAATAAAAAATTAAAATAAAAAATAAAAATCTGATTAAAGCCCAAGTCTCCATCCAGATATGGAGACTGATTCTTTTCCTCGTCATCCTCCGTCTCCAACTCCACAGGAGGCCACGGCGGCTCAATCATGACTCTGTCGTCATCGTCGACTGGTCCAGTTGGATGCGTAGGGCGCGATGGCCCAATCATTGGTCGATCATCATCTTGCTCCATTTCCGGCGGCGATCAGGAGCTGACATTGTGAGTTTTGGAAGAGTTGGAGTCGCGGTCCTTACAGAGGGAGTCAAACTAAGCCTTGGAGGAAGAAGAGAGGGAGGGGAGGTCATTGGTGTTAGTGGTGGTGGTGGGTTGCGGGTTGAGTCGGGTGGTGGAGTCTTTGATTTTCTCGATAGGGTTTGTTGGATTGTTTGCCAAATGTGAGAGTATATAATTCCATTCTTGTGGCTTTAATTGGAAAGAACTACGTGGGTTTAGCGTTGTCTATGTTCTTTAAGCTTCTTGAAACTTATAACGGTAGTGTTAATGGGTTTTCTTTGCCATGACAGTGTAGCTTTTGGCACTACTTTGACAGAAAACTCTATGGATTTTTTCATCATAGAATGCAATATTTAGTTCAAAATTTCTGCAGATAACCTAATTGCTAACTATTTCTAACAAGGGATGAAGATAGTGAACTGTGAGTTGTAATTTTAAGCGCCAAGATTGACCAAACATGATTAGAGGTGATTCTCTGTCTGAAAGTAAACTGGTGGGCCTCCTGTCATTTTTTTTTTTTTTAATTTTCTTTTCAGTTTTTTTTGGGTGAGTTTATGTGGTCTGGTTTATGTGAATTTTCTGGTTGATGTCGGTTATTTCAAAAAATTGATGTCTGGGTTTTTAAAAACCCATATTTTTAATTAAAAATTTGGGTTGATAGCTACAACAATTTAGGTCTTGAAGAGCATCTAGGTTGATGTTGTTTTTTTTTTTTGAAAAAAAAAAACCTCGATGTTGGGTTTTTAATTAAATTGAACTTGGGTTTTTTTAATTGATGTATTGATGCTGATAATAGATTGATGTGGACTGGCTGATTTATGATGAAAAAGGGAGATGATGGATGAAGAGGATGAAAAGGGATGGAGATGATGGAGTTTATAGATGATGTAGGTGATGTGAAATGGAAAGATGATGAAGATGAAGAATACGGGAGGCAAGGATAAAGAAGATGATAAGAAGAAGGAGACGGGATTTTCTTTTTTAATGTTTTTTTAATTGTTTTATAAAATTAAAAAACGTTGGTGTTAATTAATATATTTTTAAAAATAAAATATTGACATTCAATTTGATGTGAATGGTATCTCAGCCTTTTTGCATTCTTAACGGTTGTCTGTGAGAATTTAACGGTCGTTGACTGATGACAGAGGAGGTTTTATATTGAAATTTTGGAACCTCAGCTACTTTTAGAATTTTTCAAATATCGTTATTTTTGTGTAATTATGTCAAGTGTAAAAAGGTTATTTCATAATTTTTGTTAAAAACACTTTGGTCTTTGTCGATTAATTTGATCCCTCTCTTTTTTATTTATGAACACTAAAACCCATGTTTAAAAATAAAAGTAAGGAAAAAAATTTTGGGTCATCTCATATGATGGAATTTTTTTATAAAAAATTAAAAATTAAAATTAAAATAAATATTTTTTTTTGAAAAATTATATATATACACATATATCTATAACCAACGATCGACGTCGACTTTAGAGATCAATCTACTATCTATGGTTCATCGATCTACAAACTCAAATTATTGAAGTCGATCTAGGTTCGTTGTCAAGATGTTCAAGGAACTCATATTGTCGATTGATGATCTGAGCTCTTAAATCGTCGCTTGATGATCTAGGTTTTCAGATCGTTTGATCTTCATATCTAATAATTGAGATGGTTAGGCATAAAGATTTTTGAGTTTTCTAATCGATGGATCTCGGTCTCTATTTATTTTCTTCTTCTTTTTTTTTTTTAATTTTTCACTTCAATTTTATTTAATTTATTTAGCAATTTTTTATTCTCATAATTTATCTTAAAGATAAATGGTAGAGATAAAATTATTTTTATATATTTTTAATTTTATTTTAATTAATTTTTATCTCCAACTTGCATCTTTAAAGTGGATGAAAGAGATTTACTTTTCTTTTTTTAATATACTTTTTAAAATTATTTTAATTAAATTAATATAATCTACTAAAATAATAAAAATTACCCTCCCTCCGTTAGTTTGACGAATGTTAGTCAATAAGGACCAAATTGATAAATTTTTTACACTTTAGGGACCATATGTGTTGTTAACATATATAAGCTTAAAAAACTGATACTTTCCAAAAATTTGGGTATTAAAATGAAATTCTTCGATAAATAATTGTTTAAGAAGGGATGATCAATGCTTGAAGGGAAAAGGAAAGCAATAGATAATCAAACTTTTGATGTGTTGGGTTCATAATTGGCCGTCCACCTAAACGTGACCAAATTGAAGAATATTATAATATGAATCGAACCACCCACCAATTTTTCACTCGTCATTTTCACTGTATAGATGTTGGCGCGAACACACGTGTTTCTACCTGATACAATCTCATTACAAATTAAGAACATGATCTAAGAATTATGCTGCATAGGTTTGAGACACATGTACACTTTTTCATTTCATTTTTAATATTAGCTTTTGGGCTTATTCAGTGCACTGTAATAGATAGGATATTAACACTTATACATGGATTTGTCAATTATCCAAATCCCCGAATCTTCGTTCTTATTTGAGAGAAGTTTTGAAAAATTGTGGGGATTGAAGATAGGAGGATGGAGATGGGCAGCCACCATGTCCTTATTTTTTAATGAATATATATATATATATATGCACACGAAACCCTCTATTTTTTAATGAATGGTTGGAAAAATAAAAATACTTATGGACAAAATTTTTCAAGTTCGAGAACTATTTTTTTTTTTTTTAATTTTCATTTTCTTTTCCTATTTACTCGCGCAAATATTGTCTACAAAAGACAGTCTCCGTTTCCCTTCATAGGCATCTAATCCTCATTTTTTATACCAAAATTCCACACAAATATTGAGAGCATAATTCCAGTTCATCAATCTCCAACCAATCCTATATCAGTCATCACAAGATAGTTGGCTTTTTGACGGACTGTTAGCGTCATAAAAGCCGACTTCAACAACTGTACACAATTTACCCATTATGATAATTAATTATAAAAATAAATATAAATTATAAATTACTATATAAGTAATTATAAAAATAAATAAGGATACATGTGCAATTTATAAATTAGTATATAACGGATATTCGGGTTGACATAATTATTAGGAGTATATTTGTAATTATTAAAAAAAAAAAAGAATATATATATCCTTGTTTGTTTTTATAATTATAAATATAGTAATTTGTAATAATTTATAAATTAATACATAAAAATAAACAAAATTTATGTTATTTACAAATTACTATATTTGTAATGATAAAAACAAACAAATTTATCTATATATATATATATATTTGTTTTAGAAAGTATATCTATATATATATATCCTTATTTTAAAATACAAGACGAATACAGATTATGATTCTTAGATTAAAGATCCTTTAAGATTGATGACAAATTTTGATAATTCTTTATTAATAATAAAATAAACTTATAAAATTATTATTATTTACTTAGGGAAAACATAATTCTACTTTAGGAATTTATTTTTTAAAATTTTTCTTTAAAAGAAGTTGCAACTTTAACTCACTTGGAATAAATATGCAAGACATAATTTTTTTTTTTTTTTTAAAAAAGGAGGTAAATAACTTTTTTTTTTTTTCAATAATTTTCTTATTTCATACTTTTAAGAACATCCAAAAATAAGTATTTGTAATGTCCATAAAATTAGTAAACTTTACTTAGAAGCATATATTATCATCTTATGATCCAAAAACAGGCACATCAAAATTCATTGAAATTTTGTCACGGATTTCATTTCCACGAATACTTTAAATACCGGGTGTTGGTTTCTTTACCATATCTTAATAAAATGCAGTTATAGTAAGGATTTGCATAGCGTCTCAATAATTAGGAGTTTTGCATGTCATTTCATAACAGTGTTACAATAACCTAACTGCTTTTATATTTCAACGTTAACAACGAAATTTTCTCCCTTTTAATTTTCGTCGTAGAATTTTCTCTAACCATAGAAAATCCTATAAGTGGGGGACTGTGGGACGTTTTAGGACGAAGGCAATGAAGCCCTGTGAAGTACAGAACGTAACATATGCAGTGGCCTAATCAATGATACAATAATATAAAACAAACAGAAGCGACCGAGTATAGGAGCAAACCATAATTGACTAGTAATGGATCGAACACCACATGTGTTCTGTTTGGTTGGCTCCCAATTATGGAGGGTGCATCACTGACGTAGCAATGTCTCGTGAAATCCTGCATCTTTACATAAAACCGAAAAACAAAGCAAATCAAACGCCATCATAAGCTTTTAAATTGTGAAAGATAATTTTGAGCAAAAGAATGTAATAACATCATTTTCTTATCATATACAATATTCAAGACAATGCATCAAAAAGAATTTCTATTAATTCCACAGCTGAAGATGTATGTACAAGTCAATTGACACCACAAATGCCTATGATATATAGAATTTTCTAATACAGATCCTGTAGTCTAATTTTCTATACAGAATTTTCTAAGTTAACACTTGTCCCAGGCATGCCAATTTACTTCCCTTCAAAAAATGGAAGTGAGAAAAAATTCAGCTAACCCTCCAGCATCCTGCAAACCACTTCAGATTTCATCCTCTAGTGCATTTGCACGCCCAAAGAATGTACATAACATCTTCCAAATGCAAAGATTCTACAATTTGTCACTGGCAGTCGACGTACCGCAAGGAGAGCTTCAAAGTCATCAGAAAAGCCTGCCGCATCTCCCACATCAATCCTTGTAATAGCAGCTCCAGCCACATTAATCCTCACACATTCTACCTAGCAAGCACCGTCTTGATGCCACCATTTGATTCCTAGGTTCCATAATATCCAATCCCCATAATGAGATCGTATATTTATGGGTAAAAGGTCAAATCAGAAAACCAGGCAACCTCAGTAGAATTAATTCTTACCTTTGAAGCCGGTAAGCTGGCGGACCAAGGGTTTGATGTTACACAGCCAACCCAAAAGCATCCACCTTTTATAATCACAGGAATCAATTCTTAAATGTTCGGAGTCACTGACAGCCCTTGTGCACGTAGTCGTCAGAATCCAAATCATCATCTTTGTTGAAGTATTTAATAACTGTTCAGTGCAAACTAGTTTGAGATTTGTTGTGTTGTGCCGATGATACAAGCACAATGAAATAGTTCCCCGACAGCCCTTCTGGCAGTGGGAGCCATCACCCCATAATTAGCAACCATATAAAGCAGTGAAGCTCCCCTGAAGTGCAGACAACATTTGCACACTACAAAGGCTAGGAATCTCTCTTCATCACAACCCCTCCGGAACTTTGCTTCTTTTGTATGCCATGTTGCCAAGCATCTCTGGATCTGTCCCCCGATTGATCAAAATCATCCAAGGAATTCTCTAACGGTGGCTTAAAGGGCCGGTAATGTCCATTCCTAGAAATCTTCTCGTCGTCTTCTGAAGGTGTTCCAGACCTCGACTCCATGTGCGGATCCATTGATCTATGTCTGGGTCCAGCTGACCTCAAACCCCTGGTGTTATTTGAAATCTTAGTCTGTGATGAAGTGTAACCAGATCCTTTAGTTGAAACTAATGCCAAAAACTCCTTAGGCAGGGAGTCCATGTCCATGTAACAATTCCTCGCTTTGGCATCAGTAATCAATGCAGCCCAATCATCAGATTGCATGAGGGCATTAGCATTCCCCATAACCTGTTATCACACCAAGTTCAACATGTAGACATTAAAAAACTCAAAATCAAGCCATTAATGAATGTCATCTGACTTAGGACTGATAAAATGTGAGATCTGAAATGAGATAGATGAGGAAGAGAACATAAAAACCATACCCAGAGAGCCCTTCTTGCACGTGTAAGAGCGACATTCATACGCCGAATATCCGCAACAAAGCCAACCCCATGGCTGGAGGCTCGAACACAAGACATGATAATGACATCACGTTCTTGACCTTGGAAAGCATCTACAGTATTAATATACAAATCCTTTCCCTCTTCAGAGCCTAAGACACTACGAAACTCATGCTGAAGGCATTTCAGTTGCAGCTTGTATGGTGTGATTATGCCAACAGATATTTTCCCCAAACCCATGGATTTTAAAGTTTTCTGAAGATGCTCATACAAGGAAATACAAAATTTTGCTTCATCAATGTTTTGATAAGAAACAGATCCACCTCTATGGGATTCCCTCCCATGAATCACATCGTAGAAAACATAAGGCCTAAGTAAAGGATCCTTGTAGTAGATCTCATCAGGTAAATTGGCAACACTTTCACTGTCAGTAAGGCGACCTTGGTAGAAGTGCCTTGAAGGAAAATCTCGGATATGAGGATGCATTCTATACTGTACAGATAATAACATTGTTGGGCATCCTGCTTGCTGGAACCTCTCAAAAAGGCTTCTACTGTATAACAAGGTTCCAGCAGCCTTGCTGATAACTGTCGCAGGGAGTTGCTGAGGATCCCCAACAAGAACACATCTTGCAGCACCTAGAGATAGGGGAGGAAGAACTGCGACTTCACTGGCTTGGGCTGCTTCATCAATTACTACCATATCAAACCCATGTGTAAGACGAGAGAACAACTTGCGACCACTGCTTGAGACAGTAGTAAAAACAATCTCAGCCTCATTGGCAAAACTCGCCTCAAGACTAGCACGGGCTTCTTCCAAATTGAAGTTGCTACCAGGGCGAAATCTGCCTTCTAAAATAAGAAAGCGGGACATCTCAAC
The DNA here is from genome assembly GCA_022984855.1 of Dimocarpus longan. Lineage (NCBI taxonomy): Eukaryota > Viridiplantae > Streptophyta > Magnoliopsida > Sapindales > Sapindaceae > Dimocarpus > Dimocarpus longan. Next base: position 4,155,249 of record CM041018.1, read on the forward strand.
TAGAACTTTGTCCCTACTTTCAACTGCAGCAGCAAGGCTCTGCAGCAAGGCATCCCGGTTCTGGTCCCGAGCCATAAGGACATCAGGATCGACACCCACAGACCCTTGAGAACGAACAGCAGCAGCTGTAGCATTAAGTTCCCTCTGAAGACCAGCTATCTGCTGAGACAACATAGATTCACGACCTCTTAAATTGTGCATCCATCCAATAACTTCTTCACGGCTTTTAACTAAAAGCTGTTCCGTTCTCCGCTCAACAGAGACAGCCTGGGCAGCACGTGTTTGTGAATCCACCCCAACACGGGCCACATCTGGCCTGTAAACTTTCATCTCACCATCAATAAATCCTCGATCAAGAACACGGGCAAGAAGTTCGTCAGTTGCAGCATTAGAAGGAGCACAAACTAACATCCTGGGTTTCGGGCAAAGTTTTGGAAGCGTGCGAAAGAGATTTTGGTCCATATTCTGAAGAACTTCATCAATCGATCCCATAGCAACATTGTCAGAATTGCTTTCGTTAGTTTGCTTATAGCTCTCAGGTGCAAGTTTCTTTAGCAAAGAAGTGTAGTAGTGCTGATACTGAACCAGATGGATGACATTAAGCATTCCCCACACTGTGTGCGTCTTACCTGTTCCTGGTGGCCCTTGAACAAGAGTAAAGGGCCATGGACTCTTTGTCATCCCACTACTTGTACCAGCAGCAGTATGTATTGCAGCCCACTGGATTGCTCCAAGCTGGGGCCCATTGAAGGTCCTATGCAAATGTTCGATAAAATTCTGTGTGAAGCATTCAGGCATTGTTGGAATCTGATGCTCATATTTTGGAAAGTGCTCTGGACTGGGCTTGAGAATTGCATTTTGCATCTACAAATGGCAAAATGATTCTGTTAATTTCACCCCAAAAGAGAGGCATTATAAAATAGAGCAAAGCTGATTTGCTAAAAGAAAGATCCACTAATCACCTGAGAATTGAGGCGACAAAATGCATGCAAGGCAACATACTCCCGCTGGGTAGTAGCAAGAGAACCAAGCACAGTCAGATACCATAAGCCTTTTGGCTGAAGTTTCCTCAATATATGATCATCATCAACCACACTGCACAAATGAATATTTGAATCAGACTTGGAAAAGAACTTCTTGTGAAAATTTTGCTTAAATTTGTATGTAAACCACTACTAAAAAAATAAAATTATAATTCAAAAGGGAGCACACAATACAAGGATATAATTTTAGAATTTTGAACCTGTTAGAATCATATGAATCCCCAACATAAAAATGAAGAATTGCCCCAGGAGGATCACGAGTATCAATAGGTATGTGTCTTCTAACCGTACCAGCAACACGACCAGTGACCTCAGGTTCTTCACCATCTTCATTTGATGTGTGGTTCCTCTTGGTTCTGACTGCTTGACACAATAATGAGTGAAAAATCATATAAGGCTAAGAAGTATTGATAACATACCACCAATCTAAGGTATATATCACACCTGCTCCAGGCCTGGGAATTGAAAGAACTGCAACATCACCCTCCTTAAATGTCCACTTGCAGTCATTTACAGGAAGGACTATCACGTCATACCATCCTTAGCCAACAGAAGAAAAATTTTAGCATGTTAATAAAACCAGCACAAAACCTTAGTTATTTCCAGCAGAACTACAATGTACATACAGTAACAATATTTAAAATTAGTAATAAAAATTAATTCTAGAGTCCAAGGAAGTCCTGCCTGGGTGTAATGTTACTAACTGCTAGGCTTCTATAAAACTGTTACTGGAATCATATTTAAAATATTTAACAAAATAAAAACTTCAAATTTCTATAAAAATATATATATATATAAATTATAGGATGGGATTTTACAAAAATAAAGGAAATATAATCCAACTAATCCAGCAGCCAATACTGACATCAAATAACCTTGCAAGCATTTTTAAGAGTTCTCACAAATATATATATATATATGCATATGTATATATTCTTTCAAACATTTTTATGCATACGTATTACTTAATTTAAAATACACCAAAAAGAAATATCTCGCTGTCTTATTTTGGTAAAATGCATATGAAAAACATGTGTCCTGTTGTCGTCTAAAATCATTGAAATTTAGTTTCAAATTTAACTTCAAAAAATACAAAATGGTTAATTAGAAGTAAATTCCTCTATACCTCTTTCTCGCCTCTCAATGCTCTTTATACGAACCATTGCATGTGTATCTCTTGAACCTGCTTCACTCAACTCCTCCCATGTGCTGTAAAGTTGTGCTCGACACTCCTCAAAAAGCAAAGGCTCAAACACTCTAACATACTCTTCTACAGATTCAAATCGACCAGGAACACATTGAAGCTCACTCTCCTCTGGTGCACAATAAAATTTTATTAGTTACTTGATAATAACTGATGGACCATACGAACACATGCCACTAGAGGAGTGTAGATAAACTGCAGTTAACTATATCTTCATATACAAAAACTAATAAGAAAAAAACACTGACAGACAATTACTTTTAACACAATTAACTGAAGTTGATGAACCAAAAACCGTATAATATAAATATACTAAAACGTCATGCTTACACTACAAAAACAAATATAATTATAGACATAATAACTCTGGAAACCTCAGACAAATTCTGCAAGAAAAATTCCCAAATCAAAATCTGAAACAAAGGTCACAATAAATCATATCTTTAATCCAGCAGGCTCTCCATATCATAAGACGCCCATCACATGCAGCAGTATAGAAATGGACCTGAACTTAGAAACACCAGCATTTACCATAACAATGTGAGAAATCCTACCTACACCACATTACACACTTCAACAGGAAAATAGACAATTAAAGTGACACAATCCATAGGAACATGCCATAAGTAACTATGCATTAGCAAAGCTCTCTCCACTTATCACTCCATGACAACCACAGTAAGAGAATTGTAATTTGTAACACACAAAAGGCATATGAGGGTGATAAGATATAACAAACAGAGTAAATAAGTACCAATAAAATTAGAATCTTGCTTGCAGATCAATCTCATCACCTCCCATGTCCTTTGAGTGTTACGATTCTCAATATGTTATAATTGGAGGGACATGGAGAACTGGCATGAGAAAATCATGAGAACAGTAAATGCCAGGGAGCCAAAGAAAATCCAATTGCAAAACAACAGTGTAACAAGAACTCAACATTTACTAGTCTACAGTAAAGGACTAATATTTGATAATGTCAAAGTACCTGGGTGATGCCAAAACTTTTCATTGGTCACCTCCCGTATAAGACGTTCCACTGACGTGTCCTGATAAGAGTTACCCATAGTAGTTGCCTTTCTGGCAGGCGGGTGTTTCTTGTTTCCCAACTTTGAATCCACGGAGCTTTGAGTGACTAGAGCTTGCTTTTTATTAGGAAACTGTGAATTTTTCAATGACCTTGTATCTGCAGGTGGCTTCCATGAACTCTGTCTTGAAAGAGGCGATGGTTGGGATACCTCTGCAGAAAAATCAGCACCACTATTTAGTCTCCTGGGCCTACCTAGCAGCCCAGAATTCATATCACCATTACATTCAGGTTTAGGCTCACAAGATTCCACAGGGGTGCCTCCTTCAGTACATGGCGATGGATCATATTGTTTCTGATCCTTATTTATAACTTGACTCTGCTTTTCTCCAACACGTTCAGCAGGAGGAGGAATAGTACGAACTTCTTTAACTGTGCGAGTAATAACAGGTGGGTTCTGCCGCCTTGGCGTCGATGTTTTCATAGGGCCAGCTTGCCTGACATCTTCCAGAGGAAGAAACACGGTCTGTCTATTGCGTTTCTTTCCCAGCATTGCTTCTTTCTGCTGATCTATCTTTCTCCTTGCTGGATTATTTGCATATTTAGTTGCATGACTTCCTTCAATCCCTTTAACTTCTCTTTGCTTTGGAGGCAAGACAGGTTCTTCCTGATCATCAACAGACAAATCACCTTTAGCATTGCCTTCTGTATGTCGGCTACTGTAGCTTTTCTGATCCTTTGAATCTTGATCCAATCCTAACAAAGCAAGACTGCTATTTTCATCCCTGCTACTTTCATGAACTTTAACATCCATGCCAGTGGCAGTACAATCCATCGCTTCAGACACCCCTTGCCCTTGCGATGTTTTACCCTGTTCATGCAAACTACCACTAGTGTATGCATCACCGGAACCCTCAGCATCAGACCATTCCCCTTCTTCTCTTTCAACAGCTGGAACATTTCCAGATTCTGGAACTAACAAAGGAGACGCTTTCATCTCCTCACTGCTGCTAAACTTTGACGAAGATGATGCAAACTTAGTATTCAGATCTTCAACCTTCTTCTGCTCAACATCCACTACAAATCTGGGCCTGATAAAGGGCTGAAAACCTGATACAGATGATGCATGTGAGAAAGCATGATTATTTATTATTCCTTGAGAACTTGAGGATGTTACAAACAAGTCAGAAGTGTGAGGTTTTGCAGATGGAAGAGCTTTTTGAGGCTGCAAGCAGAATGCTCGATCACTTTCCTCATCATCCTCAGCAGGGGGCTCATTAAGATCAAATAACAGCCTTCCTCGGGAGCCCATTTCATATGTAAATGCATACAAACTAAACTATATATCCAAATAAGTTGAAGTGGTGTACTTTGTATTTTCTTTTCAGCAAAAAATGAACATGACATACCAGCTGCACAAGCATTAAAAAGTTCCTCAGAAATGAAGTTCAAAAATGACCTCCGAAACACTTGACCACTTCTACAATTCAATGTAACAATCATGCAAAACCAGTAGTACAATAAATACACATGACAGCTCAATGAAAAACCCCAAAACAATGCAGCAGCAAAACATTTGAAATGCCTAAAGCTAGCAAGACATTTTCCCCACAAGCATAGATTCAATAAAAGCAATCAAAACTAAGCAGCCATAATACTAATCTATAACAGAACACACCCAACCCTCCATCAAGGCATTAGAAAAACCAAGAAACGTCATCCTTAAATCTAAACACAAAAATCAAACATAAAACAGATACAAACTACAAGCTCACTACCGTGCCCACAACAAGCCCATACAAAAACCTCACTGTAATTATCGGTTAAGTAGCAGAATCAAAAATTATTTCATCGCAGACCTATAGCCATGCTCTTTTACCTTCTAATACATACAAGTCGAATGTAAAATTGTCAAACTTTTGCACACCAGAATCCAATAGTACAAGTCCCAACTAAGCAATCCTAGAACTCAAAACAAAGAAATACAAATAACACAATAATGTTCACAAAAATCCTAAAATATCTAAACCTAGTAATGTCACCAACCAACCCTAAGCAAAAATCACAACTTGACCTAATCCATCTAATTAACCAGGCAGAGACTGAGACTACCATCAACACGCACTATAATCACTAATTAAAAACACAAACACAAATCACAGCAGATCGAAATCCCTAATCTGTGACTCAATACTTCTCCTAGGGTTCCAACAAAAATCAAAACTATGATCTGTTCGTGTTCCTAAACAGTCTTCCACTAATTCTCTTGACAAATCGCAAATCCGATCCCAATCAGTCCTCTGCTCTTCACAGATCATACCTAATTATCGTCTCCAACTCACGTGAAGTTAATGTCAAAGTTTAGATTCGCTATTTCTTACTCTTCAAATCCTGATCTTCGATAGATGACAAATACATCACAGATATATTAATTTTTTTTTTCCCTTGTATTCTCGGTAAATTCAAATATCAAGTTTTATATTCAAAATATAAAAACTAAAACAAAAAAAGGATAGCGGAGACAGAGGAAAAAAAATAAAAAGAGGTTTTATTTTATTTTATTTACCTCTTAAGAGCAGCTTTGAATCTAGAGAGAGAGTGAGTTTTTGAGAGAGAAAGAGAGAGGAGAGAGGCTCTTTCGAGAGACAGAGAGAGAGAGAGGGAGAGAGAGCGAATGCTGATATGAGGAGAAGAATGGGCGTAGTGATGGGGTTTATATAGGAAATAACGTGCCAAATCGCCGGACGTTTTGTTGTCCGACCACCGTTAAAATATGCCCGGCGGTTTAATTAATTTTTTTTAAAAAAATAATAGTAATAATTCGTATCCTTCCAAGGAAAACTGAATTACTAGAATAACCCCACTTTACCATCTTATTTACGTGATGAGTCCTGCTTTGGGTTTGGTAAGTGACTGAAACGGTATCGAGAGGCTGCCCCAATAGGGAAATATACCAGAGAGGGGTGAGGGCATATCGGGTATTTTTCTTGTACGGATATGATGTAATCTGCAGGTTTTTTTTTGGTAACACTCACGGGGTAAGAATCCTCTGCTTGAGGTTGTAGCGTACGCGATGGGGTTCGCTGAATGGGAGTGATAGGATTCCACGTTTCCCGAGCCGCTGGACACGTATTGTGACTATTGTCTGACTAGAAGCTGCCATTCAGGGCGGTTTGGAGGGTAAAAATGTCATTGAAGATACCATACTGAGGGTAAACGTACAGCTCAATTGGAGGGCAGTGCACCACGCAGTCCTATCATGTGATAGCAAGCGGCTGTTTTTCAATTTCATGTGCGCCAATTTGGCACTTTTGATTGGAAGGTGGTTTATACGCACTGTTAAGGAGCGTGATTGATAGTTGATTTTTGCCCTAACTTCGGAAGGGAAATTGACATAGCTGTTCTTTTATTCCCTTGTTTGCTTATATTCTTCTGACGGTGAATTTCTACAATGCAATTAAACTATACATGCTAACTTCATGGAATTTTTTTTTTAAAAAAAAAAAAAATCATGGATCATCTAACTTTATTTTCTAAAAAATTGATGCTCGTGAATCATGACTGTAAAAGGGATTTTGAGAGAGAGAATAAATAATATGTTTTTTTTTTATTTTTTAAAAGACCATTATAGCCTCCCATATTAGATTACCTTCTTTTTTTTTTTGCGTGGGGGTTAACATCGCTCTCTGATAAAATTAAAACGCCCCATATTTGATGTGCAGGATAAATTGAATTATTTACACGATATTAGATTAGACCGAATTAGATTAATTTAAAAATTATCTGGAATATAGGACAAAGTTAAAAGTTAATGAATATAAACTTGGGTTTAAATAAATTTTTCAAGGACTTGTCAGAAAAAAGTCAAAAAAGCAAAACAAAATCCCGGATGGCAGATCTTTCTACAGATGCAAATGCAGAGAAAAACCTAGAAACCAAAACCCAGAAATCAAAAAACAAAAAAAAAAAACAGTGAGAAGTTCTGTAAAAAGAGTGAAGTTTTTGAAAAAATGGTGATCAAACGAACAAGTTACGAGAATAAAAAAGACCCGATTTTTAAGGTGGGGATTTCAAGCTTGAAAATTTATGGAGGACACAATGGAAAAATAGGGTGACTGCAACTATACAGGTCGTGTGCTGTCTCTCTCCTTGTGGAAAAACGAAGCAGACCAAGGGAAGATGGAGAAATTTAACCCTCCGCTCAAGGGGTTTAATTTAATCCATTTTAATGGGATAAAATGTGAATCTGGATAAACCACTGAAGATTGTTTGGTTGGATCAAACATGGGCTTGGACCAAAGAAAATAGCTCAAACCCATTCCTAATCCGGCAAACAAACAATGCTTAAAGGTAGGTAGCGTGCATTTATTTTCTCTATCGTCACTCCACCGAACAAATTATTTGGTATTGTGATGCCAATTGCTATGTTTTTTAAAACCCGTTTGAATTTTATCCAATTTAGTATGTGAAAGTCAATATATTCAATTACTAACGTAATTAAGACGATGGAATTTTAAATGCTTGTAAATGATTAAAGCTAAAATTTTCTAATCAATCATTCTTAAGTACTGTGCAAACACATTTTTCTTTTTATATAAGTTTTATTCTACGTCTATATAAATTGAGTTGTTACAAAAGGATTTATACTTTTGCAAATTAATTCATTCTAAAGAGAATTTTAACACTAGTTGTGACTAGAAAATAATCCATCTACTAGTGGATAAAGACGGTAAAGTTCAAGTGTTTTCTATTGCGTAGTCTATCGACGTGTAAATTCAGTCGATCTAGATTATTCATTTAGTACCTACAAATAAAGTAAAACAGAAGAGAAAAAAAACAGGAAGAGGAAGAACACTGTTACAATGAGGTTTTTACACGGTTCAACCTACAAAATGTGTTTACGTCCACAACTGTTCTTTGATTATTTTGGCAAAAAGATAATATATTATTAATTTTCTAGTCTTCTTACAATGAATTTATAATCCTCTATTTATAGAGTGAGAGGTTATAATATTATCACAATTAAAATATGAAATCTGCATTGATTACGTCTCCAAGACTAATGTCCATCAGTGTAGGGTCAAATCCCTTAAGAATAGGATTTTGATTTTATCTCCATACTAGATAGTTGAGTTGTTCTTTAAATTAAACTGTTACATATTTGAAAAAATCTGTTTAGCATGCACGGCAAACCATGGATTGGATCTCGCCTTGAATTACCTATAATTATATATTAAGCAGCTCTGATCATGATTGACTAGCGACCTGAAAACTGTAATGACAAACAAAGAGCTTGTTTCTACAAACAGAACAACTCGAAGTCAGCGAACTGAGAGCTTGTATCTGTGAGCTACGCGTTTGATGAGCTAATCGTTTAGTGCGCTGGACCTTTAACGAACTGGACTTTTATCTATTGGGTTAATTTACTGAATCAACCTTGAACTTTTTATCAGTCTATTTATATAGTCCCAAAAATACTCATAACACAGGTCATTCAAGCTTAGAAATTTGTTTAAAATATGAATTTGTTGGTTTTTGTTTTTTCTAATCGAAAGATTCAAACCATATTATACGATAACTTAAAAAATTTGTTTTAATTTATTTTTGAGAAAAAAAAAAGAGGCAATTTTTTTAATAACCACTAAAAACACCATCCTCAATGATTTTCGATGGTAATGGTACGAGTTAGAAAATGAAGCACAAGGTAGTGCAAAGAGTACACAATAGACAATCTGCTAGACAATGCAGTAGAGAAAAAGTCCAAGAGAGTGTGTGAAGTCTGAACAATGAAGTTGTACAGGCGATATTGTAATCTAGGAACGAATAGACTACGTATTAAGTGATCGTCGTAGTACATAACATTGATGCGTCCCATCTACCTTTGTATGGTGCGCCATGCTTTGTTTGGTGTGGTACACATTTATTTTTGAACACCTTCAAACGCCAAGTACTTGGCTAAACCGATTTAATTATGTCATTTTAATTATATTCTACAAACGCAACAATGTGTTTCATTTAACTCGGCTATATGAATGTTGTAAAAATTGGTCTTGATGCTGCCTAGGTGCTAGATGATCGTCGATCGATTCGAAAACCACCAAGTTCGTCGTTTTAAGCGGTGGACCGCCCAAAACGGCCTTTTTAGAAAATACATTTATACCAAAACGGCACCGTTTTGGTCATCATTAGGGTTAAAAGCAAAATTCATTTCCTCCCTCTCTCAAACAGCGTCGCAACCTCTGCAGAGTCTCTCTCTCTCTCTCTCTCCCTCCCCCCCCCTCGTGGAGCTTCTTCCTCACCGTCAACAACACACTATCGTTCACTCACTGTTGCACAAGCTCATTCACTCTTAATAACACACTGAGGCGCCGATGTCAACCTCAAGCTTCCTCACTCTCCTACAAGCTCCCGGACTGGGCACCAATGTCCATTTCTGGCTCGTCATGTTCGCCAACAAGTATCCTTTCTTAGACGAGCAAAGGTTGAAGAGAATGGTTGTGACCTGTGAGTGATGAGAAAAGTTACTTTTGAGCTGTTTAATGGTTTCTGGTCTTGTTTGTTTTGTGTTTTTCCTATCTTGAGGCTATGTTTGTTTTTGTTTTTGGTCTAATTCATCTCCCAGACCAGTTTGTTTTGTGTTTTTATGGTTTTGGAGCTCTGCTGGTCAACGTTGATCCACCTAGGCGTTAGGTGTTAGGCTGCCCATGGTTAACGGTTTTACAACATCGGACTTATGTCGCATCAATTCTTTGTATATTAGGTTATACATTTTATCATTTATTTTAAGAGTAAAATGCACATAACCCCCTTGAGGTAAACCTTTAAACTTTCATAATCAAAATTTGATTTTTATAATACAATACCCCCACTTTTGCGGTCAAAAGGAGTTAAATATAACAGTTGATTGTATTATGTGATAAAATGACGAAAATGCCCTCAGAATCACCTCAGCATCATCATCAAAATCGAACCTAGTATCAGCATCATCATCAACAATAAATCATCATCTCAAATCATCATCATCAACAATAAATCAACATCATCTCATATCATCATCATCAAATTCGAACCCAGAATCATCATCATCAACAATAAATCATCATCACTTCAGAATGATCATCAAATTCGAACCCAGAAATCATCATCATCAAATTTGAACATAGATAAAATCTGGGTTCGTCGAACCTAGAATTCAAACGTTTGGTTATTTAGGTTCGTCAAATCTAGAACTCAAACGTTTGGTCTGGGTTCGTCGAACCCAGATCTGAACTGAACCCAGACGTCCAACGAACCTATACCAGATCTGGGTTCGACGAACCCAGATTTGGTCTGGGTTAGTCGAACCCAAACCAGACGTCTAGGTTTTAGGTTCGTCAATCAAACCCAAATATGCGAGAGAAGAAGAAGAAGAAGATGTGAGAGGTCTGTTGGGTCTGGTGGTCGAACCCAGATATGGGTTTGTTGACGAACCCAGGTCTGCGAGAAAAGAAGAATAAGAAAAAGAAGACGGTGGAGGGGTTTGATGGTGGAGGATGGTAGAGAGCATCAGAGATGAAAAATGATTTTAATGTGTATCAATTTCCTAACATAATGACGAAATTACCCTTCATAAACTAACGTCGATTAATAGTTATAAACAGCTAGGGGGTTAAATTGTTATAAAACCTAAACATTGACTCTGCGTCTTTAAAGGTTTACCTCGGGGGGTATAATACATTTTGCTCTTATTTTAATGGTATAGGTTCGAATATGATCATTGCAGACATTTTACTAATTTTATGTGAATATTTGTTTTTTTTTATTATGAAAATAGTTATATGGATGGATATTTGAATTTTGATGCTAATAAGTCCCTATGAATTTTTAATGGTTTTTTTTTTTTTTTGAATTAGTATGAACTTTTAATGGTTGATTATCAATCTTGAAAAAAATAATAACAATAAAGGCACAGCGATTTGACGCAGTGTGCCGTTCTAAGATATTGTAATGTTTTAGCAAGATTTAGAGACCTATACAGTTCCCAATTCGAGGGCCATAATCTCCGAAGATAAAATCAATTAACAGAAAAGTGTCAAGGTTGATGATACCAATGAATATGTGTACAGGAGACTCGGTATTTTTCCTTCCATATATTTGACTATAATGGGAAAACTCGAGATTTCACACCACGTAAATGATAACTATCCTTGATTCTACAAGAGTTCGACATGAGTTCCATCTATAAGTTTTTTGTTACAATGTCCTATCTAGAACCATACAAAATGTTTGCCTCGTATAAATGGTCGGCGTTTTTCTTTATATCATTGTTGGAACTTCATTATGTCCAGCCTACCTACCATTCGGCAAGTACACCTAGCACTAACCCTAATTTTGCAAATTATTTATTACATAAATAATAATTCACGGGACGAATATATATTATCTTAAATCTATTTAATAAAAAAGTATGTAAAGTATAAATTTACGTATATGGATTTAAATTACTATGATAAAAAAATTTAAAAAATGATACATATAACATAATTTTATTGGGCAACGGCACAAATAATAAAAGTTTTTAAATTGGTCCATAACAATCGGTAAAATTATATTAATTAATTACCATCAGACCCAAAAATTTAAACTGATAAGAAATGATCCATATTAAAGATTTGAAGTTGTAATATGTTAATACGCTCTTTCACGTGTAATATCGACAGATAACAGACGATAAATGTATATTAAATGCCTTCTATCGTATAGTATTTTTAACGAAAACACATGCTAAATGCCCTTTATCCTATAGTATATGTAGCGAGAAAATTTTAGATAAAAAAGGGAGAGATAATTTGAATCAGGAACCTCCAAATTCTGATATCAAGTTAGTTACTGATTCAAATTTTAGATGTAAAAATTTAAACTGATGGAAAATTATCCAATTATAGTAGTAAAATCTTGAGATTATTATACATTAACAATATTTATACGGATAATTATTAGAAAAATAGCAATTATTCTCATTGGTTGTTTAGCTTAAGATAGCCAACAATAGGATAATGTGGTCACCAAACCGTTGTTAACCAGTATACAAAGACCCCAACCCAGTAGGTTACTTTTTGAATACCGGAAATGGTTTCACTTCACCAACAATTAATGAAAAATAAATTTTGTTCAAATCACGTTTGTACCATAAAGAATTTGAAGTAGTATGGAATTGCAAGATGTGGGCTTTAGGTCCGCATGTAGCATGTTGTGATTTGTAATAAGGTTTGGTTTACCTAGCAGCTTATTAAGTTGTGTAAAGTGATAAACTAAACTGACAATTTTTTGTTCTTAATTCCACGCCACATATAGTGTAAATGCAACAATTCGAATATTTAATATTACTAAGTATGAATAAATTTTTTCTATCATCAAATCATTCGACATAGTATTATTAAACTGAGAATGGTTAGGGGTTGAATCTCATATATAGTAGACCCCGCTTGGCAGAAATTTCGGGAGGCTGAAAATGACCTTCACTTTTTGCAATGTAGCCAAAATTAGCCAGAGCCCACCAAAATTGTGCTCATTATTCAAATGGGCAAAAGCTAAGCCCAATTGGCAGCTATACAGATTAGGAAATGTTTTATTGAAGGCAACTTTCCTGAATACAGGCATGACGAAAATCATCCTAGATTACCAATCTTTCTTGTCATCTTTTTCGTTGAACCCGGCAAATTAAATCTTATCCTATATTTGTGTTACTTTAAATGAGTAAGCATGTATGGAAACATACATTTTGATATTAGATATATTTGATTATTTCTATCATACGTTATACTTTAGATGGAAATAATCAAATGTGGTTGTCTACTCAAAAGCTTTTATGCCAATTGTCGTCAGCTTGAAAGTCTTGGTACTGATTTGATTTCCCACTTGAAAGTTTTTAATATTTTAATAATTATGATTTGAATCATAATAATTTTAAATATAAAAAAAGGAAGATCTGAATTATTAAATAATAGTTATAAAACAAAAATTAAATAGTACATATAAAATAGATCGGAAAAAGAGAAGAAAATTACAGAAAAAACAGTAAATTCATTAATTCAATCGACCGATATATGAATATTTATAGAGTAGACATGTATATAGATGTTTATAAAATATACAAATATTTGCAATTACTGTTAATAATTAAATAGTAATAAATCAATTATTATAATAACAATTAATAGTTATTATGGTGGTACTAAATCATATTATCATAATAATATTAATTTTTGTCATTAGTTATTTACATATCTTTAGATAATTGAGAGTTAAAGTTCATAGTCGTAATAGAGTCATGATTTTTGTTTTCCATTTTTTTTTTTTTTCTGTGTCAATGTTTTTGACCACTCACGAATTGCGATGACATAAAATGAATTAAGGTATGAGTCTACATGTTTCAAATTTCAAAGTCGTCTTTGGTTGGACGCCAAAAAGCCCATGCCTCCCGTTATGTGTGCCATGACCCATGCCTCCATTGTGTGTGGCATGGGTTTGATACTCTCATCTAATCCAAATTTATACGTATATAATGCTAATAATAATAATTATTATTATATTGGTATAATCATACTCTCTCATCTTAAGTACGAGTTGACCACCAACCCTTATGAATTTCTCTTCCATCTCCATATCAACGAATTTCTTTCAATTGAAAATTATTCTTTGAACTATATTGCAAAATTTTTATTCTAAAAAAAAAAAAAAAAAAGTCAATCCCAAAATCTTAAAAAAAAAAAAAAAAAATCAAAGTCATATCTATTATGAACGCATCTGGAAAAAAAAAACACAAAGAAAGGTTTAGAAAATTATTTTATCCGTTTATGATATATATGATTAAATTATTTTAACAATATACAAAATAATAATTAATATATAGTAAAATTTTATAATTAAATGCATAACATTTCAAAATAAATATAATATAATATAATTGAGCAGAAGTGTATGACTTAAATGGTCGAAAATAAAACCGAGTAAAAAAATTTGATTTAAAACCGATCCAAAATCTAGTTTTAATACACTTTATGATGTGTTTACTTCACTTAGAGGAATGAGAATGAGAATCGGAATGATCTGGAATCGAAATGACTTGAAATCAGAATGAAGTATCAGAATCAAAATAAATTATTTACTTCAACTACAAGAATCGAAATCGGAATCAATAGTATTCCGACTGAGTTGTTTACTTGATTCTGAAATCAGAATGAATTAATTATAAATTACAAAAATAACCTTAATTAAATGGATTAAGTATAATAGTGTGTAATTTTTTATTATAATATGCAGTTTTTTTAATATAAAATAAAAAACTGTACATTACAATTAAAAAAAAATTGCATATTATTTTAATAATCCACTATGATAATTAAGAAATTGTTGATGAAAAACAAATGGTGTACATTTTTTTTATTATAATATGTGATTTTTTTTTTAATGTCAAATAAAAAACTGTACATTACAATTAAAAAAAAAAACTACAAATTATTTTAATAGTCCACTATGATAATTAAGAAATTGGTGATGAAAAATAAATTGTGTATAGTTTTTTATTATAATATATAGTTTTTTTTTTAATATCAAATAAAATTTATTTTTCTTTATTTTTTAAAGAAGGGTATAAAAGACTTTTCGTTTTGGTAAAGGGAATGAGAATGAGATTCTCAAATAAGTTGGGAGGAATGAGATTCTCATTTCACAACCTCAAATTGATGTGGGACCTACACTTTCATTCCCATTACGAAATAAATTTGAAATAAGTAAATACTATCAATCAATCTTATTCTTCATTCCCATTTTTCAATATCTGAAGAAAATATATCCTAAATTCGTGACCCCATCAGGTCGGAGAGTTTTGTCATCCCAAGTGTTCTTATGTTCAGTTTGTCCTCGGCAAGTGGTATATTGGTATCCACGAATTTTTTTCGTAAAAAAAAATATATGAGTTAAAAGTTTTACGTTACGTGGTCAATGAATAGTAAATGCACAGAACCGGATACAATCTAATTGCAGTAAAAAAAATATATATATAGGAAGACAATCGAAGCGAAACTCGTCACAAAATCTCAAAGCTGGCAATGAAAAAGCACCATAAAAAGGAGACAACAAACAATGGGCAGGCCAAAGCCACGTCATCAAAACCCTAGACGCGAGCCTCCCTCCTGTCCCAGTAATCGACAATGGGGGCAATTTCGTGGAGTTCAGTGTTACCTCTTATCGTTGTAACCTCTCTACTCATCTACGACGAGTGGGTCTCATCTCCCTCTTGCAAAACCCTACCCGGGTCGGATCCCCAACAACCCGGTTCGGATGATTTGAAGGTGATGATGGTTGCTAATATGTTGCTGTTGGGTTCGGAAGCTGGTTTCGTGAATCGCTACTTCAGAGACTATTACATGGCCAAATTCTTCAAGGTCGGTAATTACTTAAAGCCGTAATTATATTGTATGAATTGTGCTTGGCATTGTTTTTGCATTTGTTTTTGTTTGTGTATTGAACATGTGTTGTTGATATGTATATTTATATGTGGGCAGAAATCGTTCCACACTGTGAAGCCTGACATGCTGCTAGTTTTGGGCGATGTTTCTGCAAAAGGGGCAGAGTTGTCTAGAAGTGGATGGTCGAGTGTGGTAAATCAGTTTCATCAAATATTGGGGCCTTTTCTTGGCCTTCCCTTTCATGTTACTCTAGGTGATAGGGATGTAGGAGAATGTGGTCAGCTTGATGCAAAGTCTGTTAATTGGGTAGCTGGGAATTTTCCTGGCTTGGACTCAGCTGGTTGTGGTGCATTTGAAATCAGTAATGTCAGCTTTGTCTCGCTTAACGCTGTGGCAATGCTATGTGGCAACACTAAATTGAGGTTTGGTGTTGAAAAGGTTATAGAGAGGGAGAGCATAGATCTTAGAATGGCAGCAAAAACTGTTAATGACTCTAGTGAATTCAGTGAGACGTATCGTGACTTTGCTTGGAGAGAAAATGGCATGTCACCCAGGTCTGGTCCTGTCCTTTTACTTCACTTACCGATGCATCGGATAGTTGACAGCATGTGTTCGCCACAGAGTTTAAATACAGATGAGAGCAGGTAGTTGTATTGTATCTCTTTGTCTATCATTGCCATTATACATTGTTGAGTGTTTTTCGAGTAAATAAATGAGTTTTTATTTTCCAACATAAAATTCAACAGAGTTACTTTGTAAACAGTCAAGTATATGTCTTTGCATCAGGAGCTGAGAGAATGGTGTTGAACCCACCATGTTAAGGTTGTATACCAAAGACTTGAACTAGGGCCTAAATCATCATTCGATCGTTAGAGTTATTGATCGTCATATTAGTTGTAGCAGACAGGAAACTATGTTTCATTAAAGCGTAAATAATTAACTATGTTCAGTAATTTGTTTAAATGTGGTGTTGCTTCACTTGCAATTAAATATAATGACTTTGTATCCTATCCTTGTACTTTGTTTTTATGTCTCAAACTTGCTTGGTATTGGATTCAGTCATTTGTACTTATCTTGTGTTAAAATTGTATTCTTCAGGGATCTCACGGCAGGGGCTGGGCCATATGATTTACTCCAGACACTCCCTCTCAATGCTACTGAATACATTTTCCAAGCTCTCAAGCCTAGGTAATTTTGCATTTTTCAATCTGCTACTTGTTTTCCTGCACACGCTTTTTACTTTCTCTGTGCTTGTTTCTCCTTTTAATTTCCTCAATCCCGTTTACATTTCTTGCTATTTCTATGAGTCTTAAGCCTATCATTGTTTTTGTTCCATAAAATGAAAACTTGAACATGTATATTAATTTGGAAGTGGATTTTAATTATTGATGGACCTTCATGAGTGCTTTTTATTTTATTTGAATTTTATGTTTGTATTACAACTTTTGTCTCATATTGAAGATTTTTGTCATTCAAAACAATCAAAATTAAATGATTGAATCCATACTTTCGTCTTTAAATACTATTATTTGGTCCTTTTCAATTTTCTTAAGCTTTTTAGATTAATGGTTATTCAATTATATTAATGTTTTTGTTACTGAATTTTTATATATGAATCCTTGAAGTCCCTTTTTTTTTTTTAAATTTTAATTAATTAACTTTGAAGTTTGAACATAGAGTATGATTTTGCATTACGAGCCTATTGATTACATTTGGTTAAGCATGTGAGAGGGAGTGTTGAAGTTTAAATTGTATTG
Organism: Dimocarpus longan; assembly: GCA_022984855.1. NCBI lineage: Eukaryota > Viridiplantae > Streptophyta > Magnoliopsida > Sapindales > Sapindaceae > Dimocarpus > Dimocarpus longan. The sequence continues at coordinate 4,172,729 of CM041018.1, forward strand.
TTCGACTCTTATAAATTTGAACCTCTTTGTTTGGCATATGTTGGATTGTACAGACAGTCTCATGAGGGTATATTACACTAGCTCACTAAGTGAACGGGATTGAATTAGATTAAATTGAATTAATTATAGTTGAATTAAATATAGTATTGTTCTTCGTTTGGTGTACCGTGATATTGAACCCAAGAAAAAAAAAAAATCTCGTTTGTGTTTGGTGTGGTAGGAGATTTAATTGAATAAGTTAATTTTTTAATAATATAAATATATTTTAAATTTTTTATTATTTTAAATGATTTTTAAATAAATAATTTATTGATTATATAAATATTTTCAATTGCATAAAATAAAATAAAATAATTTTAACTATATATTAATCATATAAAATTATTATAAGTCATCTTTTGATTAAATCAAATTATAATAAACTGTAGTTGATAAAATAAAATTGTTTTACATAATTTTAAAATAAAAATTTAGCATATAAATTACTGTAAACTATGTTAAATCATTTCTAAATGGAACAAATTGATTATAATTTCCTTTTAAATGAAATATACTAAAAAAAGAAAGAGAGGACAAAACAATTAGTTCAATCCTCTTAAAACCCATGTTGAAGATGGGTTTCAATAGGCTCATAAATAAGAGACTAATGTCACCATTTAGATAAGAGGTATCTAATCCTACGAAGGCAACGACTATGAGACAAGCCAAAGCTGTCCCACACTTTGTCAAATCCTTCAATGAGTCCCAAGTGCCAAGTTTTGTTTGGTGCGTGGAATATAACTTTGGATTGGATTCAGTAAGAGAAACAAAGATTGTAACTCACATTTGATGCTTTGTTGGCTTGGCTATCCTTTGATACCTAATAGTTTTTCAGTCTTATGCATGTAGGAGTTATGAAATACATGCTAAACATGGGTTATAGTGGTACCTCTCTCTTCTCACACTTTCTTTTTTAGCATTAAAATTATTTTAATTTAAATTAATTTATAATTATTCTATTTTAACAATTAATTTCACTTTAAAATACTTAAAAAATATGTTTTAAAAACAATTTAAAATACCTACAACTTATTAAAAACGATTTATATTGAAGTTTCATTTAAAATAATTGAAATAATTTATTTTATTTAAAAATGCTTTAATGCTTGCCCAATCTAATTTAATCTGATAATATCCAATCCATAGTGTATTAAACAAAGGAAGGTACTATATATAAATCAATCAAGCTCAATACCTTCTAACTCAATCCAGTGAGATGCCAATCAGTTATTCAATATTAGGTATATTTATTTTTCTTCCCAGTGTCCTGTCCAACACCATTTTTTATCTGGTGGTTACCAATTGGTGGACGTTGTTGCTAAGCCAGGAGAATTTTCCCCTGCGTTTAATTATTTTTTCCAAGATTGTGTTTCCAACAACTGATAGATCATGCATTTTGTGGTCAAGCAAAAATTGAGCATACACAAAGAAATTAAATTAAAGTACGGTTATAAAGAAAGGATTTCTTTGCAAATTTTTTTCCTGAATGTACTCTTTACTTTCTCTGTACTTGTTTCTCTTGTCGATTTCTTTTTAGTCAGTCTCATTGAGGTGTGTTACTTCTGTGTGTCTCAACTTTCTTTAACCAATCAACTCCACACTATCTTCTTTCAGAATATGGTTCCAACATATGACAGTCTATTAGTGTCTTGGTTCTATAAAATGAGAGCTTGAACACCTATTTGAATTTGGCAATTAAATTTTATTTACTGATGGACCTTCGTGATGTTTCTTTTTATTTAAATTTATATTTATGTCAGTAAAGTTTTTGACACATGTTGAATATACCTGTGATTAGAAACTATTTATGGAAATTAGCTGTCTGAATTAAAACTTTCCTCTTTAATATTTCATTTCTGTTCTGGCCTCAAATCTAGATACCAAAAGGAGCTTCTTGTCAATGAGTAGTTGAACAGGTCTTATACTTGCATTATTGTTTAATTTTTTTACTTTTTTTTTTTTTTTTTTTGTTGCCACCTTTATTGCTGCATGTTGGTACGATGATTGCTTTGCCTACTTTTAAACTGGCTTGCCTACTGTCTGCAGGATCATTTTCAGTGCACACACACATGAATTTTGTGATCACACTCACTCGGATGGAACTCGGGAGGTAACAATTTCAGCCATGACATGGAAGGCAAGGGATGATCCAGGTTTTGCGGTTGCCACTTTCCATGGGAATGGAAGAGGGGTAAGTGTCAGCTATTGCTCTCTTGCACGGGAATCTCATATACTTATAGCCTATACCTCTGTACTGGTAATGCTGTTGTCAATAATTCTTGTTTTACATATACCTCGGAATATGTCTTCATGGTGATGATTTTGGAATGCCCCCATTTCATCACATGTTGTGCATTATGCTGTGTATATTTTTTTGTTGTACCAATGATGGTGCTTCTTTTTAGACGGAAGTATCCTTTATTCATAGAAAGCTCTTTGTAGGACGATGCTTTTGATTCAATATTCACCAAAGAGCACACATTTTATCCAGTTTGAAATCAAATCTGGGTCTTTGTAAAGACCCTTTGGGAACCCCACTTTAAAATGAAAGCATCAGAAGGTTGGTGAAAGATGTTTATTCTTACATGGATATAAGATGGGCAATGAATTTGTTTCTTTTAGTTTCAAGGTGAACATCCATTTTCTAGAGTACAGTTGAGGTGATTACCAGAAATGCTTGGTATTGTTGGATCATAATTTTAACTTTTAATACTAATACTTATACTTTGTCTTTGTGCATAACCTACAAAATTCTCAAATCAATTTTACAGGCTCACCTGGCTTGAGTTGAAGATATCTTCGGTTGTTGGTTCTCTTTGCTTCATTTTATGTCATCTGTAATGTGTATTTTTCGTTTGTGAATCAAGGTTTTCTTTTGCTTGCCCAAAACAAAAGGACCATTTTGCATTTATGACAGGATGCTTCAAGTTTTGAGGAAAGTACTATTTTTGGTTTAGGTGTATGACATTTACAGTCCAGTGACTGTAGGTAAAATCAGCTAGGACACGACAGACTTTCTTAGACTAAAATCTACCTGCTGTCAGGGAGTAGTCCTGGTAACTAAACTATGGCGATTCTTTGACGTCTAGGCAGTCGAAATTGTTGCTCTTAATTTTGGGCATTCTAGAAATTATGAAGTTCCCTTTTGAATTCATGACAAATGATGTTGTGTTACTAAGTCAGAAATCACAACTACATGTGAAGCTTATGAAATGTAAAATGGAAATGAATTTTACATTGGAACGTAGAAGTAGGGTAAGGTGTGTGATGAATTATATATTGAAAACATAAAAAGTAAGAGCAATGTGTTTGTATCATTTGAAACATAAAGAAGCGAAACAAAGTGCATGAATTTCACAGTGGAAAAATAATAAAATAAAGAAAGGGTTTACAATCATTGTCCTAAAATGTAATATATAAATAGTTTTATCTGAATTTAATTTCTCTTCCCTCATCACAAAATAATATATATATTATGTTGAAAAATAACATTATACTTATGATTAACTATATTATTTGTGGCATATAATCTATTAGCCTAAATGATTGAACACTAAGGTGTTAAGATTCCTAATCCCCACAAAAAGCATTTTAAAGCTTATGCAAATAGACTTTTCAATATTTGATTTCAATGGTTATCGAGCATCAGTTCATGACAATTCTCCGACACTTTTGGCGTTAGCTTTAAAAAGAAAAAACTATATTTTTTAAGGTTAGTCCAGTGATAAATATTTCACGCTTACGATCTAAGTTAGATTCATTTTCCTCTCCAACCCCGGTTAAACTGTAATGTTTCAAAAGGGTTCATGACAATTCTTTGACACCAAATTTAATGTTTCAAAAGGGTTCATGACAATTCTTTAACACTATTGGTGTCAACTTTAAAACGAAACCTATATTTTTAAGGTTAGTATGCTATTATTCAATTGATTATCAATTAAATCTTTTAGTTTTGTAATTTCTTTAATTCATTAAATTATTTTAAAAACATATTATAAATTTATTAAAGAAAGATATATAAAAAAAATGAAAGATGAATATATTTGAGTTAAATTTATTAAGGTTTCTATTTGGGAGGAGTGCAATATGATTAATAAGAGAATGCTATATTATCTTAAATAACTTGTTTAAATTTATATTTAAATGATTAAATAAGCTGGAATGTAAGTTATTAATACCACATAAATAGAGATGATGTGATTTTTTTTTTTTTTAAGAAAACCTCAACAAATGTGTAAAATTTATTAATAAAAAAAGAAAGGTACACTTGCTTCGAAAAGAAAAAAAAAACAAAAAGGAAAAGAAAAGAAAAGAAAGGTACACACGCATTAGTGTTAGTCAAGAAAAAGCGGGAGCCGATTACGAAAACTCAAAACTAAAGAAAAATTCATAAAGACAAACCATTCAAAAGGCAACATCGACTAAGCCTATTGGAGAATTATTAGCATCATGATGAACAAAAGTCCCAAGACCTGTCAGAGGACTGTTCCTGTTCCACCAAGTAAAATGACCATTTTGAAGACGGATATGCCACAAAATCATCAGCCATATTGTTCTCTGTGAAAGTATTAGTGAAATGAAAGTTTATTGAAGTTAACTTACCACGAAAATATTGATGCATCAATCACGAAGGACTCACGAGAGATTTAACACGTGATTTCCTAGTATGTTCACAACCAAAGGGGATATTTTACTACATCATTTAGGTAAAGTTTTTAGACGATCTAATATAATAAAGATACTTTCTGTTATGAGTATGGTATATTTATATAAATTTGAATGAATGTATATAGATCTATGGAAAATAACTTCCATCTTTTTATGAGAAAAGTTAAAGAAAGTTTATGGTAAGTTCGCCCACCAAGATATTGATCATGGATTAATATCATCTCTAATTTTTTATGAATTATGAAAAAATTACATATCAAATATGATAAATAGACATTGGGTTAAAATAAATTTTTTCAACGTAATTATCAATCATCAATGTCAAGTTGAAGTGACAAGAAAAAAACATACATTGTTAACTTGACCATCTAATTTCAGAGGTTTTGTTAGATAATTATCTCAACAAATTAATAATTATTGAAGTCTAATTTTTTAAATCTAATTAATAATAAAAAAATAGAAATATTAAATAAAAATTTATGAAAGTTTTGGAGAACAATTTTTAATTTGATTGATTATCAAATGATATTTATGTCATATCGGAAACAAACTTTTCTTGACACTGATAACATCACATTTAAAAAAAAAAAAAAAAATCATCTATAAGAGTATTGAAGATATTCTAAATAGTTTTTCAATTTTTTGAAACCTAAATTATACTTCGACAAAAAAAAAAAAAAACCTTCCAATTTTGTATTTTCCCACTACCTCTATCATCATGATTTGTTTTATGATTCATTATATTGTAATTGAAGAACACAAGTAGTTTGCGTTTGGCAGGCTATACTTGTATAATAAATAAGCTTGCAACATGTATTCGATGCCTCGTAAAAAAAAATAATAATAATAACAAAAAAAAGTTGTATTTGATAAGTTGATGCTTAGGAATAAAAGAATCTCGTACTCCCTTTGTACCGACTTTTTTGAGATTACGTAACTTGTAAGGTTGCCATTCTGTTCATCTTATTTTCATAAGACTTGGCATTTTAAAGTGTTTTTCTTTTAAGAAAAATCTCAAAAATAGCTTCTAAAAAAAATTAAAAAAACCATTCAATTTGAGTTTATCTTAATAGATATATAACAATTTTCCAAAAGTACAATTGGAATAATAATACAAATAAAAAAGAAAACATCCAAAAGAGAGTTTTGGATTAAGAAGGTGTTTTTTTGGCTAGTAGAGGAATTATTCCCAATTACACTGTGCATCTGATCAAACAAGTATACAACCGGAAAATATCGGAAGTAATTATTTTGTTCAAATATGTTATAAAAGTATTTCTTCACAAATCTGAAGCCATCTTTTTGGTGGGTCTCTGTTATGTACCCCTTATTTTAAATTGATCAATCAGTTAATTAAAATACCAAATTTGGACAATCAAACTAAAAGACAAGACTAATTGGATATTCCTCATCTCCAACTACCAAGAAATGTGTTCCTTCTTCCATGACCATCAGCCCACTTTCAGTAGCTCTGCTAAGGTGTTCACAAGGGCTCAACTCGAAATCGATTTCAGCTTTTTCTTCAGGTTTCAGGATCACACTTTGGAATCCAACCAGCTGTTTAATTGGCCTCCTATTTTCCTTCTTTGCAGGCTTCATGAACAGCAACACTGGATGCTTACCTGCCATATCTCCATGATTTTTAACTCCAACTGTCACTGAAAACTTCTTGTTCTCACAAAATTCTGCACCCAACTCTGAAACTGCCTTGTACTTGAATGCCTCTTCATTCTCAACCATCTGCATACTTGATGACTCATTCAAATAAAGCTCATTAGCAGTCACATGCTTGAACTTGTATGAATACTTTGAATAGCTAAGACCATAACCGAATTCAAAAACTTTTGGGCCTTTGTAGAACCTATATGTGCGCCCTGGATAACCAGAACTTGGTTCAGGCCGCATTCTCATGTCTGTCATTGATACTTTGACGAAATTACTTGGATACCAAGTCATTGGTAGCCTACCTCCTGCAATTAAACACAGTAGCCTTGTATGGTTAGATTCAAATTTTATTAAACCAACAATCTCTCATAACATTACATTGTTAAAAAAACTCACCTGGGTTGTGGTCGCCGAAGATGATTTCTGCAAGTGCAAGCCCTCCAACCTCACCTGGATAACCAGCCCACAAAATGCTTCCAATGTTGCTGTCACGCTTGGCAAAAGATATATCAACTGGACCTCCACACAGAATCACCAAAATAACCGGTTTCTTTGCAGCTTTTGCAACACTAGTGATGAGTTCCTGTTGCTTCCCCGGCAGAACCAAGGCCACACGATCCAAATCCTCCTTCTCTTGAGTTTGGTCCAATCCCATTATTAACACCACATGATCCGCTTGTTTTGCTATCCCCACTGCCTTGTCAATTGAAGCTGAAGAGCATGCTACTGTATCACAACCACGTTGATAAACTGTGTTCTTGACATAGTTTTGCAATGCTTGCAATATTGTAATGGAGTTGCATGCAGGGCCTGCATAGTTTCCTAGAAGTGTAAAAGCAGAATCGGCATTGGGGCCTATTACCGCAAGGGACATGGATTTTGACTTGGGTAAAGGGAGTCGTCTAGCAGAGTTCTTTAGAAGGACAATTCCATCCTGAGCCGCTTCAAGGGCTAGAACCTGGTGAGCAGGAGAGCAGACATGGTCTGCACCAATATTGCCAAAAGGTAGTTGGATTGGATTCCCATTGAAAAGTCCTAACCTCATTCTAATTGAGAAGAGGTTGTGAAGGGCTCGATCTATTTCTGATATAGCCAGTTTTTTCTGCTCTACTGCTGATTTGGTGTACTTCTGCAAATAGGATCCACAATTCACATCCATACCTGTATGAATTGTTATATTGTGACTCATAAATAAATTGTGTATTTCGCTATGTATTTACAATATATAAAATAGAACCTATTTATACGTCAAAGAGGGAAATAAAATAAACAAGTAAATATTCTATATAGGACAACTAGAATAATCTACGTGATAAATAAATATGTTACAATAATGATGTTATATACATGTAAAGGACTAATATGCTAAGAGTGTCAATAACATAAGCTTGTTAGTTCAATAATTTTGAGTAATTTAAGGTCATATGAAATCTATACGCACTATACATGCATTAAATTGGCGACAGCGTGAGCAATCAGGTGGTGGTTGAAAGTTCTGCTGACTTATGACTAGGCATATCTGGCTATCCGCGTATACCTCAAAATATGAAACTTTACTTTATCTAAATGTAACTCATCTTCAGGTGAATAATGCCATATTATAACTTAAAATCTCATCGAATGCCAACTGTTTTACATTGGTCACGGATGTTGACAGACTAACGAATGGACCCGTGACTGCCTCACTCAAAACAACGGCTCTCCTATTATCCACAATATTAAAACAAAGTATTTCAAAAAAAAAAAAAAAATAAAACAAAGAAAAATTAGTTAAAAGCCGAAGGCTACAGTCCAAGCATCTAAAGGAAAGTTCTCTGCAAAATACAAAAAGTGGCGATGTTTCCTCCCCTCAAAAATTGTTTGCACACCCCTTTTCTACAAAAAATTTAAAATTTTTTAATTAATTTCTAAATTTCATTTAATATCAAGAAAATTATTTTATTTTATTATACTATACTTTTATAAATATATCTCATTTATATTTATTTTATTATTGATTGACGGTATCAATATCATTTCTCTCCCTTCTTCTTCCTCTTTGTCATCACCACCCTCCAAGATGCCATTTTTTCGAAGATACGTATTTTGCCTTCATCTCAAACTTATGTATGTCTGACAAACTCAATTATTTTCTAAAGGAAATATGATCTCTCTCATTTATGACTGGTAAATTAACATCAAACCACCATGTCTGACCTGAAGCAATCAATTACAACACAACATAAGTGAAGACAACACAAATCTCAAAAACTCGCGTGAATAGAAGTTATGATAATAACACTATTCCTGAAGAAACAAAATAAGAACGGAAGGGTCAAAATTTCATTGGGCAAGTGGGCTAGAAGTTTAAGATCTCTCCACTTCACTTTTCTATCGTACTAGTTTTGAACTTGAAAGAAAACCCTAGCAAGATTTCATCTTGGAGGTGGTGATGACGAGGAAGAAAAAGAAGAAGGGTGCAATTATAAAAATATAATATAATAAAAGTAATAAAAAAAATATAATTTTGATATTAAATAAAGTTTAAAAATAAACTAAAAAAATTTAAAATTTTTATAACAAAAAAGGTGCACAAACAATTTTTGAGGGGTGGAAATATCACCTCTCAACCAAAAACAATAGCCATGACTCTATAGTTTTAAATGCGGTCCAGCGAGCCCATAACGCAAGCATCAAATCGGGCCCACGCATGATCACTATGCTGCACATCTAACCAGGAGACAACCGACAATAAACCCCTAAAGTCCAAGCGGGAGAGCCACATGCACATGTCAATTTTGTACAACCAAAGATAAGACCATTACCAGCTTTAAGTACATCAGCCACTGCATCTTCTGGTAATTTTGCGTAACCTTGATCATCACGAATGATGGACACCGCATCACAGTCTGATGTTATATACCTGATTTTTGGTTTTTTTTGGGTGCAAGAAGGACATTAAACAATATTACTAAAATACCCTCGACAAGACAACTACTGTTAAAATGCAATTCATATGGTTTAGTTTTATTTTACCCATGGAACCCCCAGAGTCGTCTGGCTGTCTTGGTTAGCAGATTGTAATCCGCACAGCTTGGGACTCCATTTACTCTGTTGTAAGCACACATTATACCACTGGCACTGCCTTTCTTGACACAGCTCTCGAATGGTGGTTGGTATGTGTCTGCTAAATCTTGAGGCGTGACCTAAACACAAAATAACAAAATTGGCACCAGAAAGTCTTAAAGGTGGGTTCATGAGTCACGACCAGACTAAAAGAGCATCATTATGCGCGTATAAAGTTAGTTTTTTTCAAGGGCTGAAAAGATAAAGTGAAACTGAAACATCAAACAATTAATTATAGAATTGTAACGCAATCAAAGCAGTTGGAGGAATAAATGAAGAGACGATTTAACAGGTACAATATCAAAAAAAAAAAAAAAAAAGCAAGCAAGGATCCAAGGAAGGGGCACTGGTGTTTAGAGTTTTTGACATACACGAGCATCAAACTTGTAGCGAGTAGTGCCCATCCAACGGTCCAAATCATAAGCTGTGAAATGCTTGCAACAAGCAGAAGCTTGAAGATGACCTTTAAGCTTCCCTCCTTCAAAAGTATCACCTTGAACACCTCTCACATATGAGACGGCATATTTGCCGGTAACCAATGGATCCTCTCCAGGTGTCTCCTGCCCTCTCCCCCATCTTGGGTCCCTAAATATGTTAATATTTGGTGCCCAAAATGTCATCCCTATTGCGTGTCCTGCATTGTACATCGCTCTTGCTTCTGTTCCAATTGCCTAAACAAAAATCCACAGGTATCAAAACAATACTACATACATTGATATTTGACAAAACAATATAAGACTTACCTGACCAATGCGATACCACAGATAACTATCAAAAGAAGCAGCTGTGAGGATGACTTGAGGGAAGCTAGTGGCACCCTTAATAGTTCCATTAAAAATAATGCCTCTGCCTGCTTGGGTCACACCGTGTAATGCCTCCGACCACCATTCGTATCCCGGAATGCCGAGTCTTGGAATCGGAGGAGCAGTGTTAACGAGTTGGGGGATTTTTTCATCTAGTGTGAGTCTAGATACCAAGTCCCGCACTCTTTGGCTGATGGGTAGCGTAGTTGTGCAAAACGGGTAGGATTTGGTTGATGGGTCAGATGAGTCACATGAGAATGGAGGCTGAGTTGAGTCAACTCGGATTATGAGAAGTAAAGCGAGGCAGAGAAGGGCTGCGAGAGACAGCCTTGGGGGACTCATTTGACTGGTGTTGTATGTGAAATGCGTTTCAACAGAAGTGAAGTGAATATAAAATAGGACAAAGTCACATGGTAACAGCTTTATTTTGAGTTGTTGGTCTAGAACGGTTATTATTCCATTTTTGCCCTTAATAGTTTGACATAAACGATGATTAGAAAGTTCATTTTATCTCCTACCGTTTTGATTATTATTGAAATAACTGAAATAATCAAATATCCTTATTATTTCCAACTTCTACATTAACGATCAAACTTTTATTTTCAAAATTAACTTCAATAGTAAGGGGTTTGAACAATTTTATAAATATTCAAGTATCCCATTTATTTCACAAATTGTTAAGGGAATATTATCTATTTCTAAAATATTGGAAGACTCTGGTATTATATCAAACTATAAAGGGGATCGAAATAAGGTTATCCTGTATATAATGTAGGTTAAATGATACAATCAACCTTGTGTTGATAATTTATGTAGGGATATAGTTGCTTTCTTATTTTTATTTTATTTTATTTTATTTTGAACATGTATAGTTGCTTTCTTAATAAAAGCCATGGAGCCGTCAATAGCAGGGATATATAATTTAATATTATGCAAGTTCTGTGTTCCAGTAAAAAGTTATATAATTCTCCAATAGAAGTGTAGGATGATCATTGATCAATGTTTAAAAGTTTTCAATTTAAAGTGGACAACAAGTTTCGAAGACACTCTCGCAGATAATAAAGTTGTATCTTATATATAGTGGTGAGAAAATGGACAAAAAAGAGGACAAATAATTCTGCAAATATCGTGCTTCGTTTTCCCAAAGAAAAAAGGTTCATATAGGCCCACTCTCACGTCTGAACGAACTGAAATGTGGCTTGCAAATTGCAATCAACGATGACAACTAGGAAGTTAGATAAGATCAATAATTGAATGCCGACGATTAATGGTTTGATTAATCACCTGGTCCAATGTATAATTACCTCTGGGACATTATTTGGTTAATTAAAAAATCGATCTTTGGTTCTAAATAGTGAAAAGTGAGAAGATAGCGGCTAGCCTATTAAGGAGTTTGAACCTATGTTAAGCTGAAAAGAGTCCACTTGATAGTTTCTGTAGTGTATTTACCCCCCATAAAATTGATATGTAAACCCCCAATTTGTTTGTACAAGTACAACCCACTTAATTGTTTGTTATTATATTACATTCTGTAATTGCACCCCATATAATAAATAAATTATAAATTAAAAAAAAAAAAAGAGAGTCGGCATTTTCACCCCTCTAAAACTATTTATATACCCCTTTAGTAAGTTCACTCATTAAATGAATTATAATTATAATTTATATTTTTTAAGGTAAATTGCACTAATTTCTTTTGACTTTTTTTTTTTTTTTTTTTTTTTACTTTAATAATTACACTCAACTCTGAGGTATTGATTTAATTGTACTAAATTTTCATTTAACTGTTAACTAAAAGTTCATCGATGTCAGATGGGTTGCAGGGATAAATTGGTCTCTTTGTTATGTATAATTTTTATTTATATTCATTATAAAATATTGAAAATAAATTCTTCTGTTTTAGAAAAAAAAGTATAAGAAAAGGTTGATAGTGTTGGAAGTAAATCTGGAAAAGTGAAATGGAAATGTGGAAGACAAAGAACATCCTTCTATCAGAGATGGAGTTGATACGGATTTAACACCTCCATCTAAGATAGAGTAGCTATCTTCTCTTCATCTTACATTGATAAAGCAGATGGTGCCAATCCATCTCAAATGAAGAGCAACTCCATCTGATGGAGCAATTCGCTCCATAAAAGGAATGTTATAGCAAGTTTATTGTTGCATCTTTTAAAAGTGAAGCGAACAGAATACAAGCTTTTTATCGTTGTGGTAATGATGGGTTCTCATTCTAGGAGGGACCACTTTGTTTGGACAAGGCAAAGACACCAGAAAAGGTTGTTTTTACTGGTCACGGGGGATAGTAGTTCTAATTCTACTTTTTTGTTTTTCCCTTATCGGTACAGACTCGGGATCAACAAAAATCAAGCGAGATTTGATTCTGGGACGTGATTTAAGGAATAGTTTTCATACAGGAGAGTGTATCCCACACAAAGATGGAGGGATGACCCACATAAGATGGGGAGAAAATCCACACTATTAATGTAAGGAGTTGCTTATTTGGGTGTAAAACCTGCACTCACTCTATTGCACAGAAGCCCAAACTCTTACCAACGAGACCGAGGCCCAGCTACCTACTACTCTTTCTTTCTTTCTTTTTTTGTGTTTTTTTTTTTTTTTTAAAGAAGAAGCTACTACTCTTTATCCTAATGGGTTTTTTGCTTTTTCTTTAATTTTTTGTTGGTTGATTATTATTTTTTTTAATTGATTCCATGAATTTTTTCTTAGTAATGAATGATGAAGAGCTTGTTTATTGCATGGAATGGTGGGTTTATTTCCTTATATTATTTAATAGAACGTGAAATTGAAAAGGGAAACTCTTGACAAAAGTTGTGATTGAAGATCAGTGCTAATTGGCTTTGTAAGCATGGTTATGTTTTTTTTTTTCCTACTTTCTTTTGTTGTTGTTATATTGAATGCATTGTTCGTAAATGCAGCGAGGTACAGCCTTATTGACCCCAAAACATACTTGCATGAGTGTATTCGAGACAAATCAACTTGGCCATATATGATCAAGCCATGTCAATACGGTCCTATCGACCCATATATAGCTCGGGTTAGGTAAATTAAAAAGAAAAAAAAGAAAAAAAAATCGATTTAAACCCTAAAAACTCACTCAACACACCCGATTGTCAGTTTCTCTCTTGATTGGTCATCAAATCGAAACTTTTTGTCTTAAGAAACTAGCAAACCGTCTCATTCTCTCTTTTTTTGGTAACTTCTCTCTTTTTGACTACTTTTCTTCTCACGTGTTGAAGCTTCTTTCACGAGAAGAAGATTTAACAATTGAGAAGAGAAAAAGAGAGACCGAATAGGGGGATTAGAGAGGTAAAGAATGAGAAGAAGAGAAGGAAATTGATGAGAGGAAAGTATTGGGAGAGGAAAAACACAGAGAGTTTTAATATTTTGTGTTTTAATAAATTAAATTTTCTATAAAAATATTTTAATGTTATTTTCAGCGATTTTACTAATATTATCTTGAAAAAAAATTAGTTTTTTACTTATTTAATATAATTAAGTAAATATTAAAAAATCCAAAAATAAGTAGAATGAAAAATATTTATTTAATACAAACTAAATATTATAAATTTAAAAAATGTAAAATAAATAATATTTTAAAAATAAATATTAAAAATTAACTGTTTTGCTTTTTGTATTTTCAAAGTCATTTTCGATCGATATGTCAATACCAGTTGTACCAGATGTACCATATCATATCACGGCGGAGTGCCCATACCGCGCCGAAAGTATAATATACTTTCAAACGTTGATCGAATGTACTTCTTAGTTTTTTAACGTATGTTGTTAAATTTAGATAAGAGTTTTTTTCTCCTTAAGGAGTGAATAGTGTGTAATAACCTGTGGGTTAAGGGTTTGAAAGGTTAGGTATCTGAAGACATCTTTTTGGTGGGTCTCTGTTATGTACCCTTTATCTTATATTGATCAATCCGTTAATTGAAAACATCAAACTTGGACAATCTTACTAAAAGACAAGACTAATTGGATATTCCTCATTTCCAACTACCAAGAAATGCGTTCCTTCTTCCATGACCATCAACCCATTTTCAGTAGCTCTGCTAAGGTGTTCACAAGGGCTCAACTCAAAATCAATTTCGTCTTTTTCTTCAGCTTTAAGGATCACAATTTGGAATCCAACCAACTGTTTAATTGGCCTGCCATTTTCCTTCTTTGCAGGCTTCATGAACAGCAACACTGGATGCTTACCTGCCATCTCTCCATGATTTTTAACTCCAACTGTCACTGAAAACTTCTTGTTCTCACAAAATTCTGCACCCAGCTCTGAAACTGCCTTGTACTTAACTACCTCTTCATTCTCAACCATCTGCATACTTGATGACTCATTCAAATAAAGCTCATTAGCAGTCACATGCTTGAACTTGTATGAATAATTTGAATAGCTAAGACCATAACCGAATTCGAAAACTTTTGGGCCTTTGTAGAACCTATATGTGCGCCCTGGATAGCCTGACCTTGGTTCAGGCCGCATTCTCATGTCTGTCATTGCTACTTCGACAAAATTACTTGGATACCAAGTCATTGGTAGCTTACCTCCTACAATGAAACATAATAGCCTTCTGTGGTTGAATTCAAATTTTATTAAACCAACAGAAATAATCATTGTTGTTTTCTAATAACATTACATTGTTAAAAAACTCACCTGGGTTGTGGTCGCCGAAGATGATTTCTGCAAGTGCAAGCCCTCCAACCTCGCCTGGATAACCAGCCCACAAAATGCTTCCAATGTTGCTGTCATACTTGGCAAAAGATATATCAACTGGGCCTCCACAAAGAATCACCAAAATAACCGGTTTCTTTGCAGCTTTTGCAACACTAGTGATGAGTTCCTGTTGCTTCCCTGGCAGAACCAAGGCCACACGATCCAAATCCTCCGTTTCTTGAGTTTGGTCCAATCCCATTATTAACACCACATGATCCGCCTGTTTTGCTATTTCCACTGCCTTGTCAATTGAAGCTGAAGAGCATGCTACCGTATCACAACCAGCGTGATAAACTGTGTTATTGACATAGTTTTGCAGTGCTTGCAATATTGTAATGAAGTTGCATGCAGGGCCTGCATAGTTTCCCAGAAGTGTATACGCGGAATTGGCATTGGGGCCTATTACGGCAAGGGACGTGGATTTTGACTTGGGTAAAGGAAGTCGTCTAGCAGAGTTCTTTAGAAGCACAATTCCATCCTGAGCGGCTTCAAGGGCTAGAGCCTTGTGAGCAGGAGAGCAGACATGGTCTGCACCTATATTGCCAAAAGGCAGTTGGCTTGGATTCCCATTGAAAAGTCCTAACCTCATTCTAATAGAGAAGAGGTTGTGAAGGGCTCTATCTATTTCTGATATAGCTAGTTTTTTCTGCTCTACTGCTGATTTGGTGTAGTTCAGCAAGTAGGATCCACAATCCACATCCATGCCTGTATGAATTGTCACATTGTGACAATAACATAAGCTTGTTAGTTCAGTAATTTTGGGTCATTTAAGGTCATACGGAATCTATAAGCACTATACATGCATTAAATTGGCAACGTGAGCAACCAGCTGGAGGTTGAAAGTCCTGGTCACTGATAATAAAGGGTTTTTTAAATAAATGACCATTTTTTTTTATTTTTAAGTTGAATATTAACCCTTTTTTTCAAAATCTTATAAGAATAACAGTTTTCGGACAAAAATACAATTGGTAAAAATACAGAATATGAAGAAAGAGTTATTTTTTAACTTTAACCTAAAAAAGAGTTATTACCCTAATATCTCAATAATAAATTGGTGAAGTGACTTATGACTAGGCATATCCGCATATACCTCAAAATATAAAACTTTATCTAAAATAAACTCATCTTCAGGTGAATAATGCCATATTAAAACTTGAAATCTCATCTAATGCCACTGTTTTAAATTAGTCATGGATGTTGACAGACTAACGAATGTACCCATAGACTGCCCATTCACCCAAAACTACAGCCCTCCTTTTATGGGTCTAAACTCTAGAATCCAGAATATTAAAACAAAGAAAAATTAGTTAAAAGCCGAAGGCTACAGTCCCAGCATCTGAAGGAAAGTTCACTCCAAAAGACAAAAATAGCCATGACTCTATAGTCTTAAGTGCCGTCCAGCGAGCCGATAATGACCAAAATACAAATTGGGTCCAGCATGATCAAAATCTTCTAAATGTCAAATCCAACCGTGGAATAACCATGCACATCTAACCAAGGGACAACCGATAATATAGGCAGAAAAATGAAATCCCAAGTCTAAGCGAGAGAGACACATGCACATGTCAATATTGTACAACCAAGACAAGACCATTACCAGCTTTAAGTACATCAACCACTGCATCTTCTGGTAATTTTGCGTAACCTTGATCATCATGTATGATGGACACCGCATCGCAGTCCGATGTTATATACCTGATTTTTATTTTCATTTTTTTGCAAAAAGTACATTAAGCAATTTTACTCTAACCCTGGACAAGACAAGAACTGTAAAATGCAATTCAAATGGTTTAGTTTTACCCATCGAACCCCCAGAGTTGTCTGGCAGTCTTGGTTAGGAGATTGTAATTTGCACAGCATGGGACTCCATTAACTCTGTTGAAAGCACACATTATACCACTGGCACTTCCTTTCTTGACACAGCTCTCAAATGGTGGTTGGTATGTGTCTGCTAAATCTTGAGGCGTGACCTAAACACAAAATAACATAGTTTGTACCAGAAAGTCTTAAATGTGGAACACCATTATTCGCGTATAAAGTTCCGTTTTTTCAAGGATTTAAAAGATAAAGTGAAACTGAAACATCAAACAATTAAATATAGAATTGTAACGCAATGGGAGGAATAATTGAAGAACCTTTTTTTTTTTTTTTAAAAAAAAAAGGTACAAAATCAACAAAAAACAAAAGACAGGAACGATCCGAAAAATGGGCGTTGGAGTTTTGAGTTTTAGACATACACGAGCATCAAACTTGTAGCGAGTAGTGCCCATCCATCGCTCCAAATCATAAGCTGTGAAATGCTTGCAACAAGCAGAAGCTTGAAGAGGACCTTTGAGCTTCCCTCCTTCAAAAGTATCACCTTGAACACCTCTCACATATGAGACGGCATATCTCCCAGTAACCAATGGATCCTCTCCAGGTGTCTCCTGTCCTCTTCCCCATCTTGGATCCCTAAATATGTTAATATTTGGTGCCCAAAATGTCATCCCTATTGCTTGTCCTGCATTGTACACTGCTCTTGCTTCTGTTCCAATTGCCTAAACAAAAATCCACAATAATCAAAACAATGCTACATTCATTGATCTTTGACAAAACAATAGAATCATAGTAAGACTTACCTGACCAATGCGATACCACAGATAACTATCAAAAGAAGCAGCTGTGAGGATGACTTGAGGGAAGCTAGTGGCACCCTTAATAGTTCCCTTTAAAAAAATGCCTCTGCCAGATTCGGTCACACCGTGCAATGCCTCCGACCACCATTGATATCCCGGAATGCCAAGTCTTGGAATCGGAGGAGCTGTGTTAACGAGTTGGGAGATTTTTTCATCTAGTGTGAGTCTAGATACCAAGTCCCGCACTCTTTGGCTGATGGGTAGTGTTGTTTGGCAAAACGGGTAGGATTTGGTCGATGGGTCGGATGAATCACATGAGAATGGAGGCTGAGTTGAGTCAACTCGGATTATGAGAAGTAAAGTGAGGCAGAGAAGGGTTGCGAGAGACAGCTTTGGGAGACTCATTTGTACCAGCGTAGTGTGTGAAATATCAAATATGTTTCGCCAAAAGTAACGCGAATGTGCTTAGGGAAAAATCACATAGTACCAGCTTTACTTTGAGTTGTCGGTATGTAATGCAAGTCTAATGACACAATTAACCTTGTGTTGATAATTTACGTAGAGATATAGTTGCTTTCTTAATAAAAGTTGTGGAGGCCTCAACTCTATACAGTGCAGGATATAATTTAATATTATGCAAGTTCCGTGTTGCAGTGAAAAGTAATACAATTCTTTCTTTTAAAAAAAAAAAAGTAATACAATTCTCCAATGCAAGTGTAGGATGGTCAGTGTTTATAAGTTTTCATTTTTACGTGGACAACAAGTCTCCAACATATTCTCGTAAATAACAGTGTCGTTTTTATTAATACTGGTGAGAACATGGACCCAAAAGAGGACAAATGATTCTGTCAACACTGTGTTTCATTTTTCTGAAAAAAATGGTCATAGGGGCCCACTCTCACGTCTAGCAGGCAAAAATGCCTTGCAAATTGCAATCACTGAGGGCAACTAGGAAGTAAGATAAGATCAATGATTGAATTCCTCTGATTAAGGGTTGATTTGATCACCTGGTCCAATGTATAATTACCTCTAAAACATTATTTGGTCAATTAAAAAATCAATCTTTGGTTCTAAATGGTGGAAAATGAGAAGCTAGCGGCAAGCCTATTAAGGAGTATGAACCTATGTTAACCTGAAAAGAGGCCACTTGATAGTTTCTGGCTTGTAGTGGGCTTAATGATAGGAAATGAAGTGTTGATGTTTACACCTGATAAAATTTGTTTGTAAATATATACAACCCACTTAATTGTTATTAGATTACATTTTGTAACTGCACCCCATATAAATAAATAAATTCTAAAAAATATATATATTTTTTTTAAAAAAAGTGCCTATATTTCCACATTAGTAAGTTCACCCTAAACTGTTTATACACTAGATTAGTAAGTTCACCCCTTTAGGACAAATTGCACTAACTTCTCCTGACTTTATCTTTAAGTCTACTCAACCTTAAGTTATTGATTTAATTGCACTAACTTTTCATTTAACAAATAGTTCTCCAATGTCAGATGGGTTAGAGGGATAAATTTGTCTTTGTGTTATGTATAATTTTTATTTGATCTTTTTGTTATGTATAATTTTTATTTATTTAAAAAGTTATTAATCACATAAAATTTGAATAATTTAAGCAAAAAGAAACTATTTGCAATTAACTCTATGATTAATAATCTTTTAAAACAATAGTGTGTGTATAAAAGGGGTGTACATAAAATATTTAAGGGGTGGAAACATGGCCACTCAAAATGAAAATGGCAATCCAAACCGAAGCCCATTTTACAATGACCTTCTTCATCATCACGATCATGAGAAACCAATCATAAGCCAAATTCAAATGGATGTACTTCTACAGCTCTTATCACAACAACTTCAAATCAGCTTGGTTTGCTGTTACATGTGGATTCATCTTAATGGTAAGTTCTCAAGTAACTGGGCTACAACTCACTTTCGTGAAAAGGAGATGTATTAAGTCTCGTACTGGAGTGTATTTGTGGTTTGAGATTTTATCCAACTTAGTAGAGTAATTTTAAAATAAAACGGAGTATTTGTAGAAGGAATTTAGTTTTGAATATAGATGTAATATTTTAAAATAGAGTGTACTAGATAAAGGGGCTTTGAAAAATAAGCAGGGGTTGCAAATAAAAAATTCTATTTTATATGTAACTTGAAAATTGTTTTACCTACATATTGTAATTAAAGGTTGTTACTCCCAAAATTTGGGTTAACACGTCACCCAAACTACAAAGAGGCCTATATGGAGGTTTGAAGATCGTGGAAAACACCATGTTACATCGAGTGGTGACGAGCTAATTATGTTGGGACGCACTAGATTAGACAGCGACAGCTTGACGCCCAGTGAAGTCAACCGTAACTATATTGGGTGTGGAAAGATAGCTTGGCTGGCCAATCGATGGGAACATCAGTAGTGCACCAGCTATGGCATGCTCGCATAAGCAGACAGATCAAGCCGGATCGCTGCGATGATGTCCGGACGACACTACACCTAGTTTGTTAGATGAATTCAACATTTGAAGTCTCTCGATCGGCTATGGTGAGGAGCTCAACACATTAAAGAAATCCAACAAGAAACCTAAACCGAGTCACGCTGTCTTTCAAGATAGTTAAGAGAAGTAAAGCCATATTATTTGTTAACGGGGGTGGAGCCACATTTTTTTTTTGACCTGGTGAAACATGAATGAATTATGAATACAGTGAAACAATTGAAGTATTTGACACCACCCTTATTAAATTGTTTTGCACCTCCACATTTTACCTATAAATAGGTAATTATAATTCATCTCTCACACATCCCATTTTCAAAATCTCAAGTGCATTTGAGAGTTTTCTTCCCATTAGTTCTCTTCTAAAATTTTAGAGAGATATTGTATTGTAGTTATTGGTTTAATAAAATTTTTTTAGTCTTGGTCTTTGGATATTTCTCTCACATTGAGAGTTTTACCACGTAAATCTTGTGTTCACTATTTTTGTTTTATTTATTCCATTTTCTTTCAATATTATTCTCAATTTTAGATTTATACTGAGATTATAATGATATCAGGTCGTCATAATAGTTATATCATAGTCATAGGTTCTTTAGAAAATTTTGAGTATACTTTGTGGTTGCATCATTGTATAATCTTCCACATAAAAAAAAAAAAAAAAAAATTGTTCCTGGTTATTGGAAATAAGTGTGGTGGTATATACGTGCATACCTAGGAAAAGTTATGATTAGAAAATACTTGACATTTAAATGTGTCTATTATGACCTATCTTTTTTTTTCTGGGAACTTCTTGAGACACTATTCACGAATACTTGCATTATTCTAAAATATGGGTACTATTGACGATTCTGTTAATTGGATATTTTGTGAGTATTTCGCAAAAATGGCGGTGAAATTTGAAATTGAGAGGTTTAATGAAAGTAATTTTTCATTGTAGAAAATGAAAATGAAGGTTATTTTAAGGAAAGATAATTACTTATAAGCAATAGAAGAAAGACTAGCTAAGCTCACTGATGCCGTCAAGTGGAAAGAGATGGATGATAACACAATTGTCAATCTCCATCTGGCTTTAGCGGATGGTGTATTATCAAGTGTAACGGAGAAGAAAAAGGCTAAAGAGGTATGAGATACTCTGACAAATTTGTACGAGTCCAAATTAATATACATGCAGATTTTCATAGAAAGAAAGCTTCGTAATCTTTGAATGACAACATCTACAGCAGTAATTGACCACATCAATACCTTAAATATTTTATTTTCTCAACTTTTAGTGTTGGATCATATAATAAAGACAAATGCATGTGCAGAAATTTTACTTTAAAGTTTACTTGATTCGTATGATCAACTCGTCATCAATCTGACAAATAATATTCTTTCAGACAATCTACTTTTCGATGATATTGCAGCTGTTGTCTTAGAAGAAGAAAGCAGGTGAAAGAATAATGAAGATGGATTGGTAAGTAGTACACAAGCAGAGACTTTGTCAATGACAAAAGAGAGATTAACAGAACGTGACCACCTTAGTGAGAGTCTTAATCGTGGTAAAGTATGAATTATGAAGACAGTGAGACAATTGAAAGATAGTGAAGCATTTGACACTGCCATTAGTAAATTGTTTTGCACCTTCATACTTTGCCTGTAAATAGGTAATTGTAATTCATCTTTCATACATCCCATTTTCAAAATCTCAAATGCATTTAAGAGTTCTTTTCTATGTAATTCTATTTTAAAATTTTAGAGAAAAGTTGTATTATAGTTATTAGTTTAATAAAAAAATTTTAGTCTTGATCCGTAGATGTTTTATTATTATCGATTTCAGGTTTACGCGTATTAGTAGTAATAAAGATGGATGATGGTGCAACCACGATCGAGATTGATGCATTTAATGAGCGCAATATTTACGGCACTAAAAGTATCACATTAGATGCAATAACCAAGAAAGTATCAAATGAAACATTTAATGTTTGATTAATGAAGGCATGATATAACGAGATAATCATTACAGTAAATGTCGAATCGTTGGATTGCAAGTCTATACAGTAGGACGGCAGATGTAATTGCATGTCTCCATAAACTTACACCTATAAATAGGGAACACTCCTTCATTTTTCAGATACGATGTTTAATATCTAAAGTTAGTCGGAATGTAAAAGAGTTTAGAATAGTATATTCAGTGACTTCTCCCAGTTTGTGTATCTATAGGCTTGTTGGGCTCATTTCCCGTTAGCTGTTGTCTCGTTCACATTCGCATACAAATGAATATAACCAAAATTCTCTGAAGTCCAAAACTAGCTCGTAAACCATACTTACATTAGGCTATTATTATTTTCATTTTGGACTGTTAGGGGAATTTATTGAAGACATTGACAAGTAAACTAAAATGGGCCAATATTGTTGCCATCTTCTAAGTTCTAACTCATGTAATTTGGAAGATTATCTTCAAGCAAACATTTGTTTTGTATCACTGCAAGTTACCTGTTTCTCATTTGTTGGCTCTCTCTCTCTATATATATTTTGAAAGATGTTGGCTATATATTTTAAGTTATCATGACTTTTCTATACACTTTAAACATATAAAATTAATGTCGGTCATTCTATATTAAAACATCTTATTCAACTAATCTCTCATAAGATAATCATTCTTTATAGAAATTATCAACCTATTTCAATTTTCTTAACATAAAAAATATGAGGACATGTTTTCTGCGTAAGTCGAAACCAACTCTAGTTTCAGAAAAAAGGTAGAAGTAACTCTGATATTACTATATTGCCCTGAATGGTTTGTTGATCAGAATAATGGAGCATGTAATTTTGAAAAAAATCTTTTATAGAACTATCCCACGATTAATATGGTGTGATAGACCAATGGAAAGAGTAAGAGAAAAAAAAAATCAATGAAAAGAGTAAGAGAAAAGAAAATAACACTATTTGAGAAAAGAAAATAATATCATTTCATTTATCTGTCACACTACATCAACCACATGATAGTTCCATAAAAGATTTTTTTTCGTAATTTTGATAGTGTGTATCATCTAATAAACCCATTTTCAATATATATATATATATATATTTTGCTTTATTTTACTTTTAAATTTGTTTTCCTATATGGTATGGATTATTGTTAGTAAAATAGACACAACTGCTTCTATAACTACCAAATTTGATGCTTTTTTTTTTTTTTTTAACAAAAAAAAATTAAATTATTTGATGGTAACTTTCTTATGTGTGAATATTTCTGTTAATAATTATAGAGCATTTGTACTAAGTGAATGGTGATTAGAACCTTTCATAAGTTTATGATCACATCAATTTTGTCTAAATGTCCACGCCTTCAAAATTTACAAAAACATTGTTTTCTTCTTTTTGATTCAGAGAATTAAAATTTTGGACCTCAATATTAGTTAGAAATGAGATTTGATTTATGTTTTCTTTTTCCAAGAACTAAAAAGTTTGATTTATGTTACAATTGGAATAATTGTATAAAAAAATTATTGTAAATAATCTAAATCTAAGGTCTCGTGATCAAATTGCCTCAAATATCATATTGAGAAGCCATTTAACATAAAAACTAAAGATTAAAGATCAAATTGCCTCAAATATCAAATTTAATCTCATGTTTTCAATCTGCTTTTGTTCCGGGTCGTGCAATAACTGATAATGTGTTGGTGGCTTTTGAGTTAATTCATCATATGAAGTGTAAGACTAGGGGAAAAAAGGTGAAGTTGCTTTGAAGATCGATATCAGTAAAGCGTATGATAGGGTTGATTGGGGGTATTTGAAGGCGCTTATGCTAAAATTGGGTTTTTCACATCAATGGGTGGATATGATAATGCTTTGTGTTTCTATAGTGCAATATTCGGTTTTGGTGAATAGTCATGAGTTTGGCCCGGTTATCCCTAGGCGTGGTCTTCGTCAAGGAGATCCCCTTTCTCCTTATCTTTTTATCCTATGCGCGGAAGGATTGTCTGCCTTGTTACAAAAGGCTGAAAGATGTGGTGATATTCATGGGAGTAGAATTGCAAGAGGGGCGCCTACCATTTCGCATCTCCTGTTTGCTGATGACAGTTTCTTCTTTTTCAGAGCTACTATTGCTGAGTGTTCAGCTATGAAGCAGATTCTAGAGACCTATGAAGCGGCTTCGGGACAATCTATTAATTTTCAAAAGTCCGGTATTTTCTTTAGCTCAAATGTTCCTCTTGATGTACAGGGTGAATTATCTACGTTATTGGCAGTTCATACACCGCTTAACACGGGTAGGTATCTTGGTCTTCCTTCTCTAATTGGTAAGAAAAAAAGATCAGTTTTTCATCATATAAGGGATAGAATTTGGAGTAGGCTGCACAATTGGAATAACAAATTGTTGTCCAAAGCTGGTCGCGAAGTTTTGATTAAGACTGTTGCTCAGGCAATTCCAACGTATTGCATGAGTACTTTTCTTATTCCTTCTTCTTTAAGCGAAGAGATTCAGCGGATGCTTAATTCGTTTTGGTGGGGAATGAAACCGAATGGCAGGCGGGGTATTAATTGGTATGAGTGGAGTAGGCTTTGTGTTAGGAAGGAATTTGGTGGGATGGGTTTTAAGTATCTTCATGGCTTTAATCTAGCAATGCTCGGGAAACAGGGTTGGAAAATTTTGTATGACCCTAATGCTCTCATTTCTCTAATTTTCAAAGCTAAATATTTCCCTAGAGGGGATTTCTTGACAGCTCAATTGGGATCTAGGCCAAGCTTCACTTGGAGGAGCATTTTAAGTTCTCGTGTTGTGTTGGAGAAAGGTTGTAGATGGAAAGTGGGAGATGGGAGGAATATTAATGTTTGGACAGACTCTTGGCTGTTGGATTCTCAGAACTTTAGAGTGGAAACACCGGTTGCTCAAGACCTTCATGAGTTGTGTGTTGGTGATCTTATGGTTCCCGGTTGTCCAGAATGGGATATAGAGCTCATTGAGGAGTTGTTTTCTCCAAGGGATGCTGCAGTTATCGTTAACATTCCTCTTAGGAGAAGACATGATGGTGATAAATGAATTTGGCACTTCTCAAAGGATGGATTTTATTCGGTAAAGTCAGGTTATAGGGTGGCTATGGATTTGCTTTTTGCGGTTAATGAAGATCGTGTTCCAGGAAATTGGAAGAAGATGTGGAGTCTGATGGTTCCGCCTAAGGTTAAGGCTTTCTTATGGCGTGCTTGTAGAGATTGTCTGCCTACTCGTGCAAAGCTTCAGAAAAGAGGTCTTCCAATCTCTCACTATTGTGTTCTTTGCAACAGTTTCAATGAAACTCCTATTCATGTGCTTGTAAGTTGTCATTTTGCAACTTGTTGTTTGGAAGTAGCTAATATTCAAGTTGGACGGGTTGGCTTTTCTAGTTTTAAGGATTGGTTTTTTCATTGCCTTAATTCGTTTGATATGGCCACAGTGGGGAAGCTAGCTGTGGTGGTTTGGGGTATTTGGAAACAACGCAACTCTAAGCTGTGGAAAGGGGTGGTGCAGATGCCAGAGCAAACGGTCTTTTCTAGTGTTTCTGTTCTTTGTGATTGGTTAGCTGCTAAGAGAGATTCGGGAAGCAGGTCTGGCACGTCTGATGAGGGTGTTTTCTCTTCTCCTGTGTGGACCCCTCCTTCTGTTGGTTTTCTAAAGTGTAACGTTGATGCAGCTATTTTTGCTGCCCAGAGAAGCTCAGGAGTGGGTATGATTGTTCGTGATGAGAGAGGTGGTTTCGTTTTATGTTCTTCTAGAAAATTGAATGGAGTGTTTGGTGTTAAAGAAGCTGAAGCAATTGGGTTGAGAGAAGCAATCTTGTAGGTTAAAAGTTTAGGCTTCCAGAATGTTGTTTTCGAGCTGGATGCTAAGGCTGTTGTTGATGCTGTCAATTCCCATACTTTGGATATCTCTGAATTTGGTTCTGTGATTGCTGAGTGTAGAGCTTTAATTAGTCAAGGCAGTACTTTCTCTGTTAGATTTGTCAAGAGACAAGCCAATGTGATTGCTCATACACTTGCTAGAGCTTCACATTCTTTTGCTAGTCTCAATGTCTGGCATGAGCCTCCTAGTCTTATTGTTGCTCTGCTAGATGCTGATGTTGTGGTTTCTTCTTAGTTTAATAAAATTATTTTGTTCAAAAAAAAAAAAAAAAAAGATAAATGTCTAACAATAACATTTAATTTTAGCACCTAACTTTGGCTCAAAGTAATGAAAAAAGAAAAATTGAGTTTCGAAAATTGTAATCAAATCCACTCTATGCAAAAGAAAAACTAAAGTTTAAAAATAATTTAAAGATGAACCATAATATATTAAAAATTATTATTATTTTTTAAAAAAAATAGGTATAGCAATAAGTAGGGAATCAAATTAATTTCAAGTATAAAAGGGTATAACCTCAAATTTGTTTGGTATAATTGAATGCATTGCTTATATTTCATCAGTTGTAGAGTGATTATAATGGTAGAAATGACACCACTCCAATTTTACAATTTTTCCACAATCTGTTTTGTCATTCTTTCTAAGATTATCACATGGTATCGTATATATGTTTCTTTTTTCAAAGAGTTATACTTTTTGGAGCTTTTGGATAGAAAATGAGAGACTTCAACTATTTAGTTACCTACTTGCATTTCATTGAAAACTAGAAGGTCAGGGTGTCAAAACATGTAGCAAAATATGAAGTGCTTAATATTTATTTATATTTCTTTTTTTTTGCAAATATTTATTTATATTTCAATAGATAAAGGACGGTTCAACAAAACATCATATTCCCAACATAAACAGGGGATTATAGATATAATGATTAACTTTTCTTGAACAACCTATTAATTACCTCTGCAGTCTTGCCCCTGATCATGTCAGCAATCGTGTCACAGATCAAATTCCTCAGGCTCTGGATCTCTAGATACCTATCTGCCTGAAATTACACAAAGGAAATACATCACTGACATGTTAGTACTAAATGCCAGTAACGCGTCTATCAACTTGAAAATCCAAGTTCAAATCCGCTGATGGCAAACGAAATCTACATTTAAATCTCACAGAAGTCTCCCAAAGAAAATGTGCTCAAGTTTAACTGGTACCGGCCCAAAATCAAGTTTTGTCTAGAGTCTACACAAATCAAATTTTGAAAGGGCAAGGCTTACAAAATAGTCAAGAGACTTGTGCAATGCCCCAGTTTCATAGAAGACCCATAAACTTCACAATGTTTCAATATTTGAGTTCTCAATTCAATAAGTAGAGAGAACAACGAAAACAAACACGGAACAATCATATATTATACTTGCCCATATCTTTGTTTTTTACACTTTTTCCCCCTTGGTTCAGTAACCAAACAAAAGAAGTAAACAAACAGTTAACAATTAACGACAAACCAAAAGCAAATTCAACACAAAATCCTTTGCAAAAAGATGATAAACCTCTACAGTAAACTAAAACACCAACACCAACCACACAAGACACGGAAAGAACTACAAACAAACAAACAAATCTACCATCACAACCCATACATACAAAACAAAAAACACAAACTTCCCAACAGCATTGTTCACATAAAAATCCAATTTTGTGCCAAAGTATATGATCGTTAACACAACTCATAAAAACCCAAAAACAACTGTATGAAATCAAATCCAACACATTGTCAAATTTTGAACTCACTTTCAGTCACAAATCCATCAATCTCACTAAATTCCACTTCAAAAGTAATAAATTCCATCAATCCATAACGCAGAACCACAAAAACCACAAAAATACCCCGAAAAGGTTAAATCAAAAACCCGCTACAAGATCACATTTTGAACACACTTGCAGTCACAAATCCACAAACCCAGTTCATAAAACCAACTAATTCCACTCCAAACCCAACGAAACCCCTGAAAGAACCAAACTTGAAATCGAAGCAGCGTCAATGCCGTCAAAAAAAAAGCAAAGACTCACCAAAAGGAGGTCAAGCAGGGTGTTTCGATCGACTTTCCCGACGAAATCAGCATCCCAGGCCTTGAGGTCCTCCTCGACGACGGTCTTGTTGTCGTTGTTGGAGTCATCCTTCGAGTCATCTTTGGAGCTTGACGACTCGACGTGTCGCTTGCAGTACTCGATTACTTTGGCGAGAATGGAGCTGGTGACGATGGGGACAGGGATCACGTTGTCGACGCCGTCACCTCCACCAAGTGTTTGATCTTCTGTGACTCCAACGCCACCGCCTTGTCCAACTGGAACGTCTCTCTGTCGGAGCTCCTCAGAGTTAGCGTCTTCCCCCGTGACATCGTTTTCTGCCAAGCGATTGTGAAAAAATATTAAAAATAGGGAGTAAGAA
Organism: Dimocarpus longan; assembly: GCA_022984855.1. Classification (NCBI taxonomy): domain Eukaryota; kingdom Viridiplantae; phylum Streptophyta; class Magnoliopsida; order Sapindales; family Sapindaceae; genus Dimocarpus; species Dimocarpus longan. The sequence continues at coordinate 4,201,157 of CM041018.1, forward strand.
ATTGATATGTGGAATTTGGGATTGGAAGGAATGAGTGAAGAGCGAATGTTGAAGCAACTAATCTGTCATGCCTCTATTTGAAGTTCAAGGTTCTATAAATAACCTCAATGTCTTGCATCCTAAGCAACAGAAACAACAATAACAAACTGAAACAGATAAGGCCTAACAATAGCTGCACAACAGCCATATGGCTTACTAACCGAAACAGCAAATGATCCAAGTAACAAACAATATTGATTAAGTCCAGCATGACCCCTCCACTTGTCCCCTGCTTCAACGTGCTTGTCCTCTGCCCCAATTACAACAACTCCACTTGCTGCATGGTTGCATGTCACAGGCCCTCTTCATGCATTCTACTCAATGTATGGTTTGCTTGAGTACCCTGAGTTGCAAATATCAGAAATGTGAGTGTTGGGAGCGGTTATTTATAGTTGTGAAGCGATGTAAACGGTGTCGTAATAGCATGGACGTAAACTAAAAGTAATATTATTATTTTATCAGTTATTATTAATTTATTCCTTGAAATTGAAAATTATATCAAACCCCTTCTGATTTTGAAAGTAATAGCCAAAATAACCCATCGGTTAAATGAAATAATGAATTTCTGCAATAGCTAGCGCTGTTTAATTAGCCAACACTGGACACTGGTAGGATAGGACTGCAACAATACATTACTATATTTGGAGCGTCTTCTATTTTATCGAACATACATACGTATGCTCTCATCACAAGAATATATAATATCAAATTAATTTTTCCTATTGAAAGTGATTATATTTGTGGTTGAATGGTCGAGGACTCAAGGCCAGATTTTGAATAATTTTCATTCGAAACATGAATATGACTATTAATAATTATTTTATCCAAGCTGCAGGGGTCTCATTTCCCTGGTTTCACCAAAACAACGAAAGCACATAACATTTTCATTGTTATTTCTTTCTTTATTTGGACTTGGAGTATCGACATTTGTTTACAGACAAATTAGTGGTATTTTAAAAATAATTGACAGAAATCATCTGATTAATTCCTTTTGATACTTATAATTTGTTCTCTATTAATTCTTTCATTTTTTCTAATATCATCCGTGATTTAAACTTAAAATATTGATTGATGAAATGAGCATTCTCTACTACTAAATTATATTTGATGATCACTTTATATTAAATTTTAATTTTTATTACACAAATATGGGTAATAAATTATATAAATTCGTTTGCCTTAAGAAGATAAGGACCGAAGAAAGTAATAGTGTATTTTAGCATTGTTGGACAGAGTTTTATTAGCTGGTAAATTCAATAAACGTTAACAAAGATACAGCTTTCATGTCAAATTCAAGCAAAATTGGAAGATATTTTCGTTTTGAATTTGTATTTGCCCTTGTCTGCATGTTCCCATTTATAATGTCATTGTTAGTTTTCCAATCTGAAAATGCGTTTATGGTTACACATTCTCAAGGGGCCAACATCCACGGGAGAAAATCTCTCATCCTAGAGAGTAGTGATTATAAGGACGATGACAGGTTAAGTCCATATTGATATTAATGTTTAAGAATTCACTTAAAAATGGAACATTGTCAGGACGGTGACAGATCGATATTAAGTCCATACCTGATTTTAATTTTAAGAATTCATTTACAGATGAAAGTGTTAAATATCTAATTTGTAATCAATGCATGAAACTATGGAGATGAATCTAGATGATGCATGCACAATCTTTGGGAAATGTTCCAAGATAATTCTAGAGATAGATGGTTAAATGAATTTACAATATTTAGGAATGAATCTACCATCCTAAATGAATTATGAATAAATATAAAAATAAATGTATTTAAATTCTAGTCACACTATTACAAATAGGTGACATGGGTGTAGTTTTAATCAATATAGTCAAGAAAACATAAAACAAGAATTCTCTATCAATTAAATGTTTTCCCTTCCATACAATCTTCTATCCAAATTCTAAATTTTTCTTTCTTATCTCACATAAATCCCTAAACAAATTTAGTACCAGAGCTGGTTATTATTTCTAGCCTCATTCTCGTTCGTCTTTTTCTTTAACCAAAGATCTATGACAACAATATTTTATCAAAATTTTCCTCAAAATTTTATTCCTATCTTCGATGATGAAAATTATGATTTTTGGAGCATCCAAATGAAAACTTTTTTTATCTCTCAAGATCTTTGGGATCTTGTTGAAGATGACTATGAAGAACCAAAGTTTGCAACGGTGCTTGCAAGTTGGTCAGATGCCAAGAAGAATGAATTTAAGGAAAATAAGAAGAAAGATGCAAAAGCATTATTTTTCATTCAGTAAGGGGAAAGCAAAACAATTTTTCCAATTATTTTTGGCTTCAAAATCAAAGGAGGCATGAGAAATTCTTAAAGTTGAATTTCAAGGAAGTGAAAAGGTAATTGTTGTGCAAAATCGCAAGTGGACGAGTCGAACAAGTAATTGTTATATATATTTTTGGGATACCCCAAATGGGCTGGTAAAAGCTCAAAGGCCCAACAGATAGAAGCCCAATTTACCAGGCTCTAACTCCAGGTCGTGAGCTCCTCAAGGTGGCTGAGCTCCTTCAGGTCGCTGAGATCCTCCAGGTCGTGAGCACCTCCAGATCGTTGAGCTCCTCCAGGTCGCGCAAGCTCCTCTAACAACACACTAACTCATCAGCTCTCAGCTCCCAAGATGCTCAGCTCCCAACTCGCAGGCATAACCTCATCAGCTCATCAGCTCGTCCAAAATTACCTCGTGAGCTCGTTTTGAGCTCTAGCTTGCGCAATGACGTGACGTGCACGGCCAACCATTCCAGATCAGTAGCAGCGTGATTCACTCAACCACTACAGCGTGGGTAGTGTCAGAAAACTCAGACTTCTTGACAGTAGGCTTTGAAAATTGTATTATGCATTTAATGCTTTTCTATTACTGTAGCACCTTCCCTCTCTATATAAATAGGAGCAAAATCTTAGTAAATGAGGATGGATTTTCTCTGCTCTCTCTCTCTTTGTACCCAGAAAATACAGTAATAACAGTGACTGCCACCACCAACGGTAGAGGCACCGTGGACGTAGGCCATTTTTAAGGCCGAACCACGTAGATTCTTGTGTGCTTTTCTTCCTCCTCTGCTTCTAATCTGCTTTCTCTTTGCCTATGGCCTCTTGTTTTTGTTCTGTTTTTCATTGATCTGCGGCATTGGACTCAAGAATCTCGTTGACTAGAGATCCGGATTATCTGACCAGATTTTGACGTCAACAGTAATAAAGTGATGAGAAAAGTATCGTCCCACGAGGATTGTTGTTAATTAATACCCAAAATTGAAATAACTCAACTTTTATTTGGTAGACGAAATTGGAGGTGAAAACTACAACTAAATTTAAATACAAATGTAAATAAATAAAAGGTAATTCAATAAATGAAAATTCTAAAGTTCTGATTTCACCATAACTAATATGTTCCCCCCCCCTTTGTTCTTTTTAACAAAAATTAATTATCTAGTTGTTAGTAGAAATTCCCTGAATTATTCACATAGCCCCTCCCGAGGTCTAAAGAAACTACCCTATAAAGATTAACTGCTATGTCCCCATGCAAGTTAAAACATTAATGAATTCATTAAAATTTATGGATATCTTTTATAGACTACACACTCTATGCAGGTATATTCCTATCCTGTATACAATTTATGACATTCAATACAATGAACTAGACACATAAATCAGCTTCCGTTATCATTATGATTAACAATTCAACTAAATAGTGATCAGTTATTTAGAAGCATTAAACACAGTATTAAATGCATCAACCAAGATAAAAATTCCTTAATTAAATTGAACAAAGGATTGGAACATCAAAATTAAGCTACATCATAACTTTAGAAAAATAAATCTACTCCATATTAAAATTTACAAAGACTTGAAAATTAAACATAATAAAAGATAAGAAAACTTAGTGGACTGAAGTTTCGCCGTAGAACTTCTTCCTCTGCTTTGCTCCTCCTCTCCAAGCTCTCTCTCTCTTTCTCTAAACTACTTGTTATTTTGGTGTTTGATGAAATGCTTGGAATGGTGATTCTAAAGCCTATTTATAGGCCAAGTTCACCTCCAATTACATCATCGATTGCATCATCATTTCCTAATTTTCCACCATTTTGCAGCATCGCTTGCATCATCGTTCACCTACCTCATTCAAGTCAACTTTCATTTTGCATCATCGCTTGCATCATCGTTCACCTACCTCATTCAAGTCAACTTTAATATTACATCATTGCTTACATTATAATTTTGATTACATCATTCCTTACATCAGCATGACATAATATTTATTTCTAAAATACTCGATCTTTAAATTGCGATAACTTTTTGATGCGATTTCTGATTCGATTAATTCTTGAGGCGATGAACTGACATTCATTTTATAGCGATGATCTTGTCTCGAACAATAGCATTTGGTGGGGTCCACGTGTGCCTTTTTCACCAATTTTATTCTGAAAATAAAAATACAAAAATATGAAATAATTTACTTAATAAAAATAAAAATATCAAGAACTAAGCAAAAATTTAAGTTTAAAAAGATAAAATAACTCTATAAAAATAGAGTTATCAGTTGGAGTCATCCTTCGAGTCGTCTTTGGACCCCGACGACTTGACGTGTCGCTTGCAGTACTCGATGATTGGCGAGAACGGAGCTGGTGACATTGGGGACAGGGATCACGTTGTCGACGCCGTCGTCCTCCACCAATTGTTTGATCTTCTGTGACTCCAGCGCCACCGCCATATCCACCTGGAACGTCTCTCCGTCAGAGCTCCTCAGAGTTAGCTTCTTCGCCAACGACATCGTTTTCTGCTTAGTGACTCTGAAAAAATACTAAAAATAAGGAGTGAGAAATTGATATGTGGAATCTGGGATTGGAAGGAAAGAGTGAAAAGCGAATGTTAAGGCAAATAATCTGTCATGCCTCTATTTGAAGTTTAAGGTTCTATAAATAACCTCAATGTCTTGCATCCTAAGCAACAGAAACAACAATAACAAACTGAATCAAATAAGGCCTAACAATAGCGGCATAAAAGCCATATATGGCTTATTTTATGGAAACAAATTACCCAAGTAACAAACACTAGTGACTGAGTCCAGCATGACCCCTCCACTTGTCCCCCGCTCCACTTACAACTCCACTTGCTGCATGGTTGCATGTCACTTTCCCCCTTCATGCATTCCACGCAATGCGTGGTTTGCTTGGGTCCCTTGAGCTGCAAATATCAGAAATGTGAGTGTTAAAAGCGGTTATTTATAGTTATAGTTGTGGAGCGATGTGAACGGCGTCGTAATACATGTATGGATGTAAACTGAAAGTAATATTATTTTATTGTTTACTTACCTAAGTTATGTGAATACTAGTTTTGGTTGCACGTACAAGTACATGCTTGAAGTTATATTTGATTTCCTTATCAAATAGATTTTAAGGTTAAAATAATTATATATTATTATTTATAATATATATGATTGGATGTTTAAAATTAACTACCGGATTAACAATACTTTTTTACTGAAATTATTATTATTATATATATAATATCATAAATGATAATTCTAAATTTAACCATAAATAAGTTTTCTTTTTATTATAATTATTTATTTAATTACTTCATTCTAAGTATGAAATATTTGATGTAATTCTTATAATCACTCAATTTTATTAATATATAAGATAAAAATGTATTAAATCTTTATTTTTGTTTCTTAATTAAACTAAATGTTAAAGTTAAACCTTATTATAATAATTTAAGTAAAAAAAATTTGTCAATCCTCCTGTTATTTAAGTTATAACAATTCGATAATAATAAAACCTTTGATATAAAGAGACATACTTGTGCTAATAATAACTAAACTTTTGATTTGTTCCAAACCAAAAAACTAAACCTTTGATAAAATTAAACCTTATAATAATAGATAATATTAAATACTTTACCCCGTTATTATAAATAGGTGAAAAAACTAATAGTCTAATGCTAACTCATGACTATCATTTCATGACTATCTACATATCAAATTCATTTGTTTTTTTTTTCTTTTTTTAAATATATTCCTTTTTTGTAATTTGCTGCTTCGAGTACTAAGTTTTTTATATTGGCTGTTTTAGAAAATATCATTATAGATGCTCTTAAGCCAGTTCTAATATCTTATTATCTTAGGTAGAAAAAAAAATTAACTTATGATTTTTTTACTTCAATAAAATTTTTGTTTCTAACATAAATTATTCAATACGTATTTTTATAATCATACATATGAAATTGACAAGTCAAACTTGGAATGCCTCAAAAATAACTTATAGTTTATTAAGAGATAAAAATTTTATACCCAAAGATAGTAATTAACCTTATTAAATGTCCGACATACAAAAAAGCTAAATAAAATAATGTATTAGGAGAGCGAAGAACGTTAATAATTCATATAACAACATAACATGTAAAGTCGAATATATCATTTATTTTAATTAAATTATAAATCGTACATGATGTTTTGAGATTATAAGATTAGGAATTAAATATCAAACAAAACAAAAATAAAAATGAACTTGTTGATTTGACAACATAAGACTTATATTCTATTAAAACAATAGGCCCCAATGTTGTCACTGCCTTTGTCTATCCCAATATTGTTTGACTTGGACGGTGATCATTTATACTTATTTAATTATTCACATTAAATGTTAAAATAATTAATTTTAGTGCGGATCAAAATGATATATATAGTAAATCTAACATTTGACCTGCTAAACTTAAATACTAGGTGAATTCCAAAAATCTCCTCTTAACATCGGTTAAAGATTTGTCGAAATTTACTAAGATTAAATACTAATTATGTGCAATCAAAAATCTACTTTTAGTATAATAACAAGAAAAAACTTATCACATATGCTAACAAATATGCATAATGAGATTTGAACTCAATCACAAATGTGAATGATAAATACATTAAAGTTACTAATTGGTATTTTTAACATGTCACAAATCTCATCAATGTACCTATCTTAAATACTATAATTAGACCTTTATCTATTTGCTTAAACTTTTAGGTTAATTGGTTACTAACATGTTATCAAACTCAAAGGTCTCAAGTTCAAATATCCTATCTCCTCTTCTATTTAAATTTCTCATTCATTGCGTATGTTACACGATAGCCAATGCTTATCATGTGCTCAATATTTATCATCTCTCCACACTGTTCGTGATTAGAAAGCGTAGTAACATAGCATACATCTCTTCAACTTTTTAGTTTATATGTTACTGAAAAGTAACTAAAAGGTATATCTTGCATATAACATCAATACATCATTATATTAAGTTTGGTTTATCAATAGTCATTAGCATATAAAATAGAAAACACAATTTACATTTTTTTAGGTTTTCTTAACCATCCAATTTATTTATTTATTTATTTGATGATTGTGATAAGTTTAAGGATCAGCCATAACTAAGCGAGATTTAACTTTGAAATGTGGCTCACATATAGGAGGGATCAACTCACATATAAGTAAAGAGGAGGCTCATACAAAGTGGGAGAATAACTCATATAAGTTTATACGGTGGAAGAGAGCTTTTTTTACTGTTAGTGAGAGTTGAAACAGGTACCCAAGACACCAAGTCAATGGCGATACCATCACGTCATTAATCAACTCTCAACCATCCAATTTATGTTATTTCTTGGAATTTCAAAATTCAAGAAAATATATATATACACAGATGAAAGAGCTGAAGGTTTTTTGTTTTTTATTTTTCAACAATTTGTTGATTTTATAAATAATACATTTAAAGTGTTTTTCTCTCGTAAAAAGTAATCAAATAAACGGTAGCTTTTTTCTCTTTGTCCTGAGCATTTCACACGCTTTTGATGTGTTGGATTCAAAGAGAAGGGCTAAAAATTTAAATCAATATGAGCTGTATTTCAAAAAAAAAAAAAAACCAATATGAGCCGTGTTTTGTTGTTTTCTATTATTCCTTGGGCCCTAATCCTAGCGATTCCTTCACCAATAAGTTTCAGTAAGTGTCGCACATGGCTGCTTGGGCGGTGTTGTAAGTCAAAATTTTAAGTTATTTTAGTCTGAAATTTTTGTTTTTTGAAACATTATAGTAAATTTGGAGTTTGAAAAAATAAGATGACTCAAACCCATAACTTTTAGGTCACATTTGGCGTGTGGGGTAGAATTTGATTATCTTTAAGAACTGAGATTTGATTGGACTAAATTTATTACTGTCTTGTGTTTGGTGAAACATGAGATCGAAATAAAAATAAAAAATGCATTAGTAATTGAACTAGATAAGATTAAATTAAATGATTTTTATTAAATAAAATAATTTCAAAATACTTTTTAAAAAATTAATCCCATTTTTGGATAAAAATAATAATTTTACTTATAAAAAATTATATTTTAATTGTTGTGTCTAAAAATAGCATCGGAGTCAGAAGCCTAAATATGGCCCAACATGACTAACAAACCCAAGGCCCAAGAAACTCGATACAAAACCTAGATGATATAAATTTTATAATCTCATGACACATCAGCATATGTTATGTTAGTAGGAAGTATTTATCATATTCAACTACAGCAAGCAAGGAAAGTAGCTCAGGTTTAAGTGAGTCACATAGGAGGCAACTTGATGTCTTATTTGCCCAATGGGCCTAAAAAACGTCATCAACTCATTATTTTCTTAACAAACAAGCAGACACTGACATGTATCCATAATTCGACGAAGCTTTACAAAAGGACTGGTAAAAAGAACCTCACCAAATAAGAAGACGTCCATAATGAATAGAATATCTCTTTAACATGAAGCTTCCATAATTGTAATACAAGTTGAATATAATCATAGTTAATTTTAGTCCAATTCAGTATTTAAGTATTTAATGCAATTTTATGTAAAATAAGAAAGAAGATCTTCAATATTTCCTATGTTATAATGGACCAAATTATTTGTAAACACATAACTCTAACACTATATAAAGGGGTCATTAAAGTGCACAAGATACAACATTCAACAGTGTTTCTACCCCTAGTAGAAACATTACTGAACATAAGCTCCCTCTACATAAATAATATAATCATGAATATAGGCATTACGCATAGGGTTGAACCATGTTAAAAACTCTCTTATTGATTTTTACCGTTATTCACTTCTTCAGCATAATCAGCCACCCTTTCGTTATCACTCACAATATTTCATCGCAAACCTATATAAATCTCTATATTCACATAATTCGTATAAATTCGAGTGTTGACCTTTTTTATGTTAACAATAATATATATATTTATCTCCATAATTATGAATAAATTAATTAATATTCGATTTTATTATCAAATAATAATAATAATAACAACAACATATTAGTACTTATACTTTTTGTTTTTAATGTATTTAACTTGATGAATAAAACTATTCATATTAATAACTTAATTTACTTCAATAGTTATGAATTTTTTTATTCAATAATAATTAAAATAAATCATAATATAAATTATAGATAATCTCATTGTAATGGGACTATTTTAAAGATTGGACTAAATAGTCCAATCCCATTGCATGCGCCGAACCGGACACTAGGATTGAAATCACTTAAAATTTAAAATAGTTCAATCTTAATCCCGTTCCTAGAAACCTAATCCCATCCACTAAACATGGTCGTAAGGTATGATCTCATTGCAATGAGACTATTTTAAAGATGGTAGTCATAGAACTAAATAGCTTCATCTATTGCATGCGCCAAAGATGAGACTAGGACTGAAATTAATGACTCAAAATAGTACACAATCATAGTTCTAGTTGCATGCACTAAATATAGTCTTAAGGTTTAAGTATGAGTGCATACCATTAAATTAATCTCATTTTATCTAATATAATTATGTTTATAAAGAATATGTATACATATATATATATGGAAACTTAGTATTACTCATTAACAAAAGTACTAGGTAAAAAAAATTCCGAGTAAGGGCTTCATAAATACACTATTTTTATTTCAAAAAAACACTTAATAAATTCAGTAAAATGCATATGAAATATTTAGTTAAATTGTGTTTAACCATATAAAATGCTTTATGGGAAAGAATAGAGTCATAGATCACATTTAAATAAACAAAATGCTCTCTAATAAGATGTCAATTCGTTAGTATTGACAAGTTTTTTTTTCTTTTTTTTTTTACTAATCGCATAGACATGATTAATCGTAAACTTGGCTTTTGCTTATTATCACTTAGAAAGCAGACAATAGATTACTAATTATTTAAAACTTTTATGATTAGTACATCTTAAATTTTAAATTATTAGAACTAACAATCTCAATCATTTATTATATTTAAATTGAAATGGAAAACAAATTTTGAAAAAAATGTAATGAATTCTTGAGATAATTAGTCCTAACAATTTAAAAGTTAGAGTACATTAATCACCCGTGACAGTTCTAATTAATTATTAGTCTCAAAATAACTAAATGATATGGTGGGTTTTGAATAAAATGTCTTAAAATTTGAAATGGCTACAGGCCCTATACTTCTCAAGATTAAACTATTTTAAAAATCATAAATATTGGCCGCTCGTGAAACACAAGGCAAAGTTGAGTCTAACCAAACGAAGTTTTAAAACAAAAATAATAATAGACAATAATAAAGTTACACAATAACAGAGAAGGTGGTACTACACTGCTACAGTCTCATTATCGTATGAAAGTTTAAGAGATAGATTTTTTTTTTTTTTTTAATTAGCGTGTTTTATAAATGGGCTAGTGAATCTTCATTGTATATTGGCTAAGTGTATGATCTTTTGGATTTGGGGGGCCTAGGTATAGAGTCGATTTTAGAACCTTTGCCTTTTAATGGTGCCCACTTTTATTCTTCTTATCCTTTTAATTATGTGTATCATGGAATAAAATATCATGCAGTAGAAGCGTTTTTAATTTATGGTTTCAAAGTACACCTACGAAGCAGGGTTTCTCGGAGCAATTTCTTGATTTCCAAATTCTTGACTAAAGTCCAAATTGATGCTCTAATAAATGTCTAGGACTCTAGGTAAGTGTCAAAATGACTCGTGTCATTCCCCAAAAAAAAAAATCAAAACCAAGACAATATTAAGAAGAAAAGTACAAGATCAACCATAACCGTGTTTTATGTTATGCAAATAGACAACGCAATGACGTTGCACGCTAAGTTGGAATTTGAAATGCAGTGTCCATTTGCCATTTAGCTCATGTGATCGCATTGTTGCGGTGGTCTTCTTGTTACTTTGCTACTACAACCACTTGAACCTGACCTTGCAGTTTGGTCTAATGCATTTCGGTCAATCGGTCTAAGTCTTTCTATAATTATATTATTAATAACCTGTTGAAGCAGTATAGCTATAAGCATAATTTAAACGATTTATAAAAAAGATGTCAACGTCCGGATTTAACCGACTAAATTCGTTTAAAACTCAAACTACAGTTTTGGGTTGTTGTAATATAGTAAGTGTTAACGTCGGAAAATGGTTTCCTTAGTCAACGAGGTTGTTTTCGGATCCAAGCCACAGTTTCGGATGATCAGTAGAATGCATGCAAAACACCAAGGACGAGAAGAAGAGATCAGAGGCAAGGAGAAGAGATGCAAAGGATTTTTAGAGTGGTTCGGCCCAAAAAGATACCTAAATCCACTATTCACTCTCTCACTATTTTGACAGAGTAACAACACTCAGAAAAAAATTTTTTGTAATGAAAATCCTCCCCTATTTATAGAAAAGGGAAAGAGCTACAGTAAAAAAGGAATAAGACAAAGATATACAGTAAACTACAGTTATAATGATGGTCCGCATTTAATGCGCCGGGATCTCAATTAATGCGACTGACAGTGCATTAAATGCGGTCGAAATTACATTTAATGCGGTCGAATCCGTCGCTTCTGAGGTCTGCCCAAGGGAGATATCGAGCGACTGATCTGAATATGTCATGATTGGCTATCGGGATCTTGATCATAGCTTCTGGTTGGCATAGTGTGCATGACACATCTCGGAGCTGTATTCTGCATGGCGCGTTTGACTTATGTTGACTCGTGACTCAGAGGAGCGTGGCGGAGATGGATCTCCCAACAGATAAAATACCAAGATCATCTGGCGGACAGATGAGGGTTTGATGAATCCGACTACCAGGAGGATTGGGGAGGCGGATTACGAGTCAATACCTCTGCAGCTAGTCATGACAATGAGACGGATAATATCGCGAGTGAACTAGCTGATATACGGTCACGCTCAGAGATTATCGGTCAGTCTAGGTGGATCATCTTGGACGAGGAGAAATTGCAAACATGTCTGATGGATGGCTCCTCGTGGTGGATATCTTAAACGGGCAGAATCAGCGAGTGTCCAGACGGTCAATCACGGCGGATAAACTAACAGATAGGCTTAGCAGACACGGTCAGCGATCAGCGGTCAGTCTGAGCGATGAGAGCCAACGGTCATCGGTCAGCGATCAATGATCAGACTGAACGAACAGAACTGACGGATAAGAATAACGGCCAGAATGGCAGATGGAGTCAACGGTCAGAGCCAGTGATCAGAATTGGCGTCAGCGGTCAGAATCGACGGACAGGCTGAGCGATAACGATTGGTGGTCAAGCCGAGTGATCACAAATGGGCCCCTTATCAGGAAGGCGAATTGGGAGAGAGGTGGATCATCTTGAACCTTTGGACCTTTGGGCCTACACTGTAAATCTTTATGGGCCCGATTATTCTAATCGCTAAATTATCCATAACAGTAAGCAAAGCATAAAGCAAAAGAAAAGATGTCAGGGAAGAACAGAGAACACCAGAGATTTTTAAGTGGTTCGACCCAAGAAGATGTGTACGTCTACTGTTCACTAGCTTACTATTTTGGCAGAGTAATGACACTCAAGTGATTGTCCTCTTTTTACAATGAAAATCCTCCCCTATTTATAGAGAAGAGGATGTGCTATAATAATACATAATAAGACAGTATACAATGAATCAAATTGTAATAATTAGTTACATTTAATGCGGCCGACAATGTCAGACCTAATTCTGCCAAAGTATGGGTTTATGCGGCTAATCCATGTTGGTTAGGTGAAATCTCCGTAATCCAAACTGTAATTTCTGACGGGGTTAGCGTGTACGATACGCCTTGAGCTATAATCTGCTTGACGGTTCTGACTGTAGTTGAGTTGTATTCTGAGATATGTGACAGGAGCGAGCACTCTAGTGAAGAGGATGCCCTGTCAGGTTGATGAGCGAGCGAGGCTCTTTGTTGAACTAATCTTATTAAGGATCGCTGATAAATGTCATAAACGAGCTGTACAGCAATCTGATGAAGTAATAGACTACCGACCTTATAGACGAACTGACGGATGAGCTGATAAGCGAGTACATGCGGTAAGGGCCAAGCTGTTGGACGAGCAGATGATCAGTCTCATAAACAAGTTACTTCACAAGCTGATAAACGAGCACATGGGCGATCTAATATACGAACAGATGACGAACAAATAAACGAACAGGTGCATGAGCGAATAGGCAAACAGAGAGATGGACAGATTGTTGGGTTTCTTGGGCTTTTGGATCACCGGACCTATACTTTGAACTTCTGACGGTCCAACTGATCTGATCATGAAAACACCTATAACAGAAGGAATGCTACACAACTAGTTTTAATTGGATAAAATTGGTGCGTATCCACTTTCCATGGACAAACAAATGAGAGAAGTCATTTTAAAGATCTAAAGAGAGGCAGGTGGGTTGAGGGGTAACATTTGGACCAACTGGGTCCAAGGTAGCATGCTAGAAGGCACTTGGCGAGTACTAGTGGTACTTACGTTCAAGGGAGGTTCTAATCTTATTATTTGTCAAGCCATGGTCGGTGCCTTACTGCTAGCAAATTAAAACGAAATGGTAGGTGCCTTCCGGTCCCAAACAAATCTCGTCAAAGCTGCTACGATTCGTAAATTTCGATAGGGAACCTCCAAAATCAAAGTTAGACAACTTGTATGAACCATGAGCCAAGCCCCTATTGCGCACTTCCGAAAAAACAAAAGGCCCCTGTTGTGGGGTCCTTGTCGGCCCCACCTTAACCGACCTTAGACCGAAGTGTAGACTCTACACTCGAGAATAATAAAAAAGCGGTACATGAGATACCGACAACGCTTCACAACCCAAACCAAACACACTAACGATGGTTAAGCATCGGCCTCTCTTTTCTGAAGTGTAACGCCGTCAAATCGATGCAAACGGGGGAGTACGAGGAGCTGTCAGCTAACGTGAGCCACGTGGTGGAAGCAGAGGTTGACATGCTTTTGAGAGTCCACCTCTGAGCCATACACGTGGACTCACAGTATCTTAACTGGTGGCTTCACTTCGTTTAGGGGCGCAACGCAACTACACCTGATCAACCCCGTCTATTATCTTATTTATTTTTTCTATGATTTCATGAGGTGAAGGGTCGGTCAGTAGGCACAGCTGTCAGTCAGGACAATTTCCACTCTTATCAAAGTGGTACTAATATTTACAGAAGTACCCTTTTGTAAAGCCAGAATGGTGCATCCTTTGTTTTGTCTTGTTATGTGGTTAATTAGTAATTTGATTGACTTTTATCTTTAATACAAATTGACCCCACACTTATCAGCTTCACTGTAACCTTTTTGGACTGATTATAGTATATAAGATAGACTCGTTGACTTTAATGGCAGTATTTGAAGTTAATCAAAATTGTTTTGGTCTAATTTTTGGAGAAATAATTTTTTTCCGAATCATTTTGAATTTTCTTAATTTTTAGAGATTTTGAGTTTGAGAAGGGTATAAGTTTGAATTCTAAATTTTGACTCTATAAAAGAAGAACCTAAAATTTTAATTGGCCCTTAAGATTATTTTTTTTAAAACACTATTATAATTAAAGTTTTTTCAACTTCAAATAATTTTTATTTTTCACAACATTGCACCTAATTATTAAGGAATTTAGTTGATTGAACTAGCTTGGCTCAAAATTTCTACTATATATTACAACAATCTAACTAATTCAATTTTTATTGTGTAACTAGGAAAATGTTTTAATATATTAGGGAAACTTAATTTTTGTCTCAAAAGTTTTAATAAAGTTTCGAAAAATATTAAGTTTTTAAAGCTCTTTTGAAAATAATTATTTTTATTTATAACTTTTTAAAAACTCATAAAAAAAATCAAACTATCAGTTAACTAACGATCAACAATAACTTCAGACAATTTAAATTATAATTTAATAATTTAAATTAAGATATATTTTAAAAATTTTAATTTAAAAATTTATTATTTTATGAGATAATTTGATAATTTATATGTCACTAACAATCATAAACGGTAAAAATATATATTTATATTATATTAATGTTGATCTTCAATTGATTGATAATTTGAATTTTTTCGAAATGTTGTAAAAAAGTTAGGGATGAAAATTATTATTTTCAAAAATATTTTAAAATTTTGATATTTTTTAAAATATCATAAACTAAAATAAAGTTTTATCCTAACTTATTTACTGTGTACTAAAGCTTTTCTTGTTAATTAAAAATGGTGTGCTCAACCAATCTTTAATTTAATTTTGAAATTAGTTAAAAGTACATCCTACGGTGACTAAAAATTTATAAGAAAGGTATTTAAATTTTTTTCCATGTAATTGATAACATTAAAATTTCGTTCCTGGTTGTAAGATATTTTTAAACTAATTTAAAGGGTCACTCCAAATAATTATTTTATGTAATTGACAAAAAGGAAAAGGAGGGTACAGAAATAGAGTATCCAGGTAAATACGTAACTGAAAATGGAAAGATGCGTTCTCAGCTCCCATGAACAAGTAACGCCGGGGCGTGTGTAGAAACGCAAGCCAGTGTCCAGCAACCAACGAATGGCGGTGCAGGAGTGTCAAGAAAAAACATAAAAAATGAAAAAGCCCAGGAATCCACCGGTAAATCTCAGGCGGTTGAACGTGGACCCCACTGGCACACGGATTCTATATTTAATTTGTGTACAAACGACCGTTCCGTTAGTGGGGCCCACCACACATGAAGCTCTTCGGCCGTTCCGTTAGTGGGGCCCACACTTCTCTCCACCACTATATGAAGCAACCCCCCGGTCCATTTTGCGCTACTTTCTTTGCAAAGCTTATATTTAAAGCGACTTGTCTCTACTTACTTCTAATTCTCTCTCGCATTTTAAAACCGCCCTTTTTATACTGCTCTGCTCTACTCACACGAACACCTTTTCTTTCTGTTTGTTTCCCGCGAAAATTGTCGTGAATTCCTTCATTTTTTTCCTTGTGATCTTTCACTCTTCCGAAATTCGGAGGTAGTTTCTTCGTTTTCATTAAATTATTTTCGTCCTAGTTTTCGAATTATTAAGCCGAGTTGTTTATGAAAACGATTTTGATTATGTTTTTCGTTTAGGATAATGGCGCAATTTCACTTAAATAACGACGATCTTGAGTACGTCGTCGATTATTACTTCGATCTTGATGATGATCCTTTCGGTGACGTTGAGATTCCAAGAGGTAACACTATCGAGTCGTTGGACTCCGACGTGGACGATGACTTGGAGACGGTATGCTTCTGTTTCGATTTGAACTGTGTCAATATATTTTCAGTTTGAATGATGATTTAGGATTACATGGTCTGTGCAGAGTAAGTCGAAGACTGATACATCTGCTTTGGAGGCGAGAAATGGAAAAGATATACAAGGAATACCATGGGAGAGGCTCAATTATACCAGAGATAAGTACCGTGAGACCAGGTTGAAGCAGTACAAGAACTACGAGAATCTCTATCGCTCTCGCGATGACCTTCAAAAAGTTAGTTTGATGGATTTATTTTAGTTTACAGAGTTCATTATTGTTTTTATAATTGTTGTGTTTGCAGAAGCTGTCTCTTTTGTTTCTTTTGTAGAATGATTTTAAATAAGAGGGATTTGATGATTGTATCATCTGTGTGTGGATCTATGGTTTTTGATTGTGAATAGAATTATAACACAGGTGAACAGAGAGTTTAAGATGATCTGTACCTGTTGTCTAGGTCTTAGAGAACAATCTTCTTCCTCATGGTTTTTGAATTAGCTGTTGTTAAACGAGGGGATTTTTAATTTTGGTTTTGCCTTATCTATTTATAAGCTGTGGATTCTCATAGAGATGAACTATATTCAGTTATCTTCATTTGAAAGCTAAGAATTGTTGGAAGACCAAGATTTGTTGCTGAACATGATTTGTTGACAGGAGTGCTTGGAGGTACAGAAGGGAAAGACCTTCTATGATTTTCAGTTTAACACAAGGCTGGTCAAATCAACGATTGTGCATTTTCAGGTATAGACTTTTGGTCATCTCTCTCAAGAGTTTGGTGTTTTTTACCATTTCAGCTTGGTGGTTTCTGATTAAATTGGAGACAAAAACTTTCCATGACGTGTTTTTTTTTTGGGGTGTCTTTTTGGTTAATGTAAATTGCATTAAGGGTAAGGGTCATTCATGTAAGGCAATGATATGTCTCATTTTCCCAGTTTTAACAACTCAGATTTGCATGTGACTTACAAGTTATAGTGGAGCATCATTTATGTAAGAATTCATCTGCACATTTTCCTATAGTTAATGTTTCATTCTGGTCTTTAAAATGGCAATAAAATCACATCAACAGCATAGAACTTTGATTTTCTTCAAGGGTTTACATTATGGTGATGCAAGTTGACTTCTCTTTCTGTTGCTTTAAATTTCATTTATATGCTATCATATTGGTCTTTATAAGTTTTGCAGGTCTTGTGAATATGTTTATTATTCTGTATGGAAATTGTTATATATGATTATTGTTCTTGCCTCGACCATTCATTA
The DNA here is from genome assembly GCA_022984855.1 of Dimocarpus longan. Lineage (NCBI taxonomy): Eukaryota > Viridiplantae > Streptophyta > Magnoliopsida > Sapindales > Sapindaceae > Dimocarpus > Dimocarpus longan. The sequence continues at coordinate 4,219,004 of CM041018.1, forward strand.
GAAGGTATGGATCTCGCTTTTATGTTAGGTTTAAAAGGATTTCTTATTTACTCAGAATTAATTAGCTTACCTGCAGCTAATTTTTAAGTTTCGGAATTGCTTCAGCTTAAACATGGTCCGGTGAGGCCATCATTACTACTTTGTGCAGATCTTCAAAATGGTGACACAATCTATCCTTTATATAATTCTTTTTCTCAAGAAGTTTGGGGTGTTTTTTAAACCAAACATCAGTTATGAGATGCAGAGCTGGTTTTAAACTATTGGATATTGTTTTTCTTTTATCTGAACCTTGACATCGGTTCTGCAGTAATGATTTTGAATCTTATACCAAAATTTACTTTTTCATTACAAATCAGAATAATTCTTTCATTTAAAGTTGATATGAATTCCTCTTTGTTAAAATCACCCCACAGGTTCGTTTTGGAACCAGACTGTATCAATTTACAGGATTCTCAAGCACCCTTCTATTTTTTTCTTTCTTCTTTTTTTTAATATTAAGTGTTTTTCTTGTAGAATTTTCTCAAATAGTTTTGTGATGATTGCTTTTTTCAAATATGGGGAAGAAATGGCTTGTTGAAGGCATTGGTTTGGGTTTTTATCCATTAGATCCATTTTCGTAAATTTATGAAGGGTGCTAGCTTCTACATTCACACTGCTAGTAACAGTTCTAATAAATTAGATGACAAAATATTTTTGAAGGTACAGTCTTGAATAGACAAGATTAGTTAGTGTCAAGTTACAGGTATAAATGCATCAGGGCTGCATGTGACTTGGCAATTTCAAGATTGCCAGCAACTATCTTAACTGATGTAATTTCTAGATGCTCTGGACCTGGGCAACAATGAAAACTTTGTTAAGAAAACTGGAACTATCTTGGCGGGGTTAATACATGGTGATAATACCTGGATACAAATTTGATGCACTAATTGTTATGATAGATTCTCATGCATGCTGCAGTCGACATTTTTGTATCAGGCCTTGGTTATTGTTACATATGGATTCATAAAGGAGATTTAAGCATTGAAGTTCATAGCTAATTCCATGGTCGTATAACAGTTTAAGACAATGGAATGAGTTGATTCATTTGTGAGGTTATTATAATAGGTTATGCATAAATTCCTGTTGGACTTTTATAGTATCAAAATTAAAGGCTTAGAAAATAATTACATTAGGTGGTTTGGGCATTTGTGAAATTTTGACTAGTGTTATGTTCCATACTTGTCCTTTGCACACTATCAGTGAATCTTCCATCACATCTGCATTACTAAATTTAATCATCAGTATTTTTGTCTTTGCTGTTTTTGAAACTTGAATGGTTGCTCTCTGGATGGGTGTGATGTGATCTTGGCATTATGATGATGCATGGCTCTTAATATGTTGTTTCTAATTGACTGTTAAACGTAATTATATGATTTTAACCCTCTGTGGCATTTAGGACTGCAATTTCTCTTATTTCAGCCTTTAAAGCAGGGTGGGAGTTATATCTGAGCAGCTGGTGCCTTAAGGATCCTTTGTTTATGTGGTATGATGGGAAAATATTTGAGCCTTTAAGAGGCGTACGTAGCCATTTCTGTAGTTTAGTTTAGATGTGTCCTGCTCATGAGGCGGCTAATTCAGACACCATCTTCATTCATTTTCATGCTGATAATTTATTTGATATATTGGATGCTTATGAATCCATTACAACTGTATAATCTCATTAATCTCATGTCAGTTTTATGCTGTTTAGATTGCATTGTTTATCATTTTAAATGAACTACCAATTTTCTGATTTTGATTTATGTTATTTTTTCCTAGGAACAACCTTCCATTAGTAGCAGTGTTTCTATCAAAAGATATTTAACTACTCTTTAAAGATAGCAAACTATGCAGCAAACAAGTACATCTGCTTTCTGTGTGTTGCACTTCTGACTTCTGTATATGCATTTTGATACTGTGATGCTGAATTTTGTTTCCAACTTCTGATGCTTGACCGACCAACAAACATGGGTTTACAATGAATTGGCTTAGTCTGTCAGAGTTTGTAATCAATTGTGATATTACCTAATGATTTGAGAAAGTCTCTACCTTGTGGAAAGATTGATACTACAAGTTCTTAAAATATTAAAAAACTGCACATTTTGTAACTGTTTCATTAAAACATTATTTAGTTGAAGATGTTAATAATCGGCTTTTTTGCATAGGTTAATTCTGTTATTGATGTGCTTGTCAACTTTTGTTGTCTTTCCTGTGCAGTTGAGGAATTTGTTGTGGGCAACATCAAAACATGATGTGTACCTTATGCAGAATTATTCTGTAATGCACTGGTCTCCATTGCTTCAGAGGGCCAAAGAAGTGCTTAATGTGGCTAAACCAATTGTTCCCACCCTGGTATGTAGCCTCTGTTTGCTAAAGAGACTACATAAATCGAACCACCTCTATATAGTTCAAAATGGTCTTAAATTAGTTTTTCATACAGAAACGTCCTGGATCATTGGCTCAGCCTCTTAATCGAGTGCAGATAAGCACTATGGCTGTTAAGGAAAATTTGATGGTTGCTGGTGGTTTTCAGGGAGAGCTTGTTTGCAAGGTAAAAATGTGATCAAGATATTTGATCCTTCATTTGCAATATAAAGTGTGAGATTTCTCAAATCCCCTCTAATATGCTCTTTTGATTATCCAGTACTTGGATCAACCCGAGGTTGCATTCTGCACCAAACTGACTACTGATGAGGATGCTATTACCAATGCTGTGGATGTGTACCGTAGCCCTAAGTAACTTTCAAACTCCGCTTAATAGATTATTCTAATTTTCACTCTCTTAGGTAGAAAGTGTAACTGGACCTTCTTATCTGTAGTGGCTCAATGAGGGTACTGACTGCAAATAACGATGCTCAAGTTAGGATATTTGATGCTGAAAATTTTGGCTGCCTTAACGGCTTCTCTTATGATTGGTCTGTTAATGTGAGTGCCTTAATGGATAAAATTCTGAAGTCTTTTAAAGTTAAATCTTGATTGGTAATCACATTTTTGACATGCTAAAGAATTTCATTGATGGTTTCACTCTCCAGTGTACCTCAGCTAGCCCAGATGGCAAGTTGCTTGCAATCCTTGGGGACAGCGTAGAGTGCTTGTTAGCTGAACCTCAATCTGGGAAAGTGGTTGGAAATCTAAAAGGGCACCTGGACTATTCATTTGCTTCAGCATGGCACCCGGATGGAAGAATTTTGGCTACTGGAAACCAAGACACTACTTGCAGGCTGTGGGACATAAGGAACTTATCCCAGTCCATGTGTGTATTGAAGGGAAACATGGGGGCCATCAGAGCTCTCAAGTTCTCCTCAGATGGCCGGTTTCTGGCTATGGCTGAGCCAGCAGACTTTGTTCATGTCTTTGATACAGTTTCTGGATATGTCAAGTGCCAGGAGATTGATCTCTTTGGGGAGATTGCTGGAGTATCCTTCAGCCCAGATACAGAAGCTCTATTTGTCGCTGTTGCTGACCGCACATATGGTAGCTTGTTGGAGTTTAACAGGAAGCATTATAACCAATATTTGTACTCCATGTTCTAGGGAAAACGCTATGTACTTTATTGCTCTTTCAAAATGTGTTTGAAGCTGAGTTTTGGAAATTGATATTCTTCCCCTAACGAGTTGGGGTGTTGCAGTATCCCTCCCAATTTCAGAGAAGCTGGTTGGAAGTAGAGAGTATCTAAACTATGTTTGTGGCTTTTAGGAAACTATTTCTGTGAGGGTGATGTGTTTTTTGGCTGGCCGAAACGCAGCACATAAGATTTTGTTCTTGTACAGGTTTTTTAGCGGTGGTTTGTGTATATGTTACGACCCATCTTCAATTCATTTGTCAACTATAAGTAGCTTTACTATTTATATTTCCTTTTCCCTGTGGCTGTTTAATTTGAGTTGTGAGGACGTGATAAATGTATATTTATGATGGCCAGTTCCCATGTTGAAGTGTGCATTATTCAATTTATTTGTACGAATATTTCCTCTTATGTTGAATGGTCATTATGGCTGGGGACTTTTTTGTCTGTTTAAAGCCCGTACGTCAAATTATAATAAAATCTCAACGGGAAAGTGTAAGAGGGGCTCCGTCTTAAGTCCTGCACCAATGCAAGAAGTGTACAATCAGTACGTGTTTTGAATGTGGAATGGGTGGCAACAGATGCTTTCATCGAGTAGCTTTTCTCCAGTAGCAACATCATCTAAAAGTTGGCCTTGCATTGGTATCAATTAAACTTCTGACGGATTTGCAATCTGATCGCCAGTATCTCCCACATCCATGTGGAGACACCAAGAACAATCCCTTACAGAGTTTTAGTTTGAGACTTCCGCTTAGGGAGGAGCTAATGGTGACGGATCGGATTGGGATACTTTGTATCCAAAAAGCATTTAGGACAAAGTGCTCCATACCTGACCGTGTCGAACAGCACACCTATGTTTAATTACTAAAAATCATTTATTGGCTATTACATTTCACACATTCATGCGTGAAAGGATGCTGTATTATTTTGTGTTTTATCAACACGCATTGTAAAAATCTGATTTTCATGTTCGGCCAGACAAACATCTCACGGTAATGAGTATACGACATCAATTGAGTTTGTTGTGGACACTTGCTTACAATTACACATTAATTTACTTCACCATGAGACGCAACGTTGAATGTGAGACTGAAATAATTTACCCCGAAGGAATAATCCATTAACCGTCAAATATCTGATAGTTGATCATGTTTAGATAATTTATGTCAAAACAACCCAAGGTGCTTATTGTCGTAAAAAAAAGGTGTCAAAAGCAGTTCCTCTTCTCCCCCAGCAGCTATTACTCAATTTTCTCCTCTTTTGAGTTCCTCTCTCAACCTTTAATTTTAAAAAAGTAATGCTACATTGCTGAAATGATAAGATAAATGTATTTATAGCTATCATATTATTACAATAATACTTTATAATCAATATAATTTGTTTGTGCATATGTTTTGGTATCAGATAGCAGCAGCGAGCAAACTCAAATTTTAATACTGTTAGGTCTACATTACAATGGAATGAATTTGCGTTGGAACACGAAAATAGAATGCCTCACCACTGGCGGCCACTTGTTGCAACCTGCGAGAATTCAACAGAGAGCACTGCCAGAAACTGCCGTTTGTTGCATGCAACCAACGAGGATATTAATAGTGTGCCGAAAGAGAAGTTTTTCTGTCTTGATTTGATTCCTTTTTTTTATCTGTGATTAATTTAATTCCTTAAATTAGCTGTTTGACTCTTCTCTGAGTTCATTTTGAATATTCTCTTGTGAGATAATCTTGATTTTTTAATTTAAAAATATCTTTTATTTAATATGATATTTCCAATTTAAGAAAATGATATTCTTTTGGAATAAAATTTTTAGGAATATCTCTTGAATTATCCCTAATATTTTGCTACTATTTTAAAGTAAATCTTTCCCTTGGAGATATGCATTGATCAAAATTAGTCTTGGTCTGTTGAATGAATCTTGTCTTGGCTATAAAATTGGAAAACATTCTTATTGCAAGCTGATTTACTTTTTCTTTTATTTTCTTTTTAATCTTTAATTAATCTTTTAATGTGTAGGTTCTTGGAGAGATTAAAGGAATCGGTCTCTTATATATAAAACTCGAACGAAAGTGTGCAGAAAGTATAGCATCTAGAGAGTTTTATGTTTTTAGTTGAGTCTTGAATTTTCTGGACGTAGCTTTATAAATGTAGGTGAAAACCAAATCAAGTTAAAAATATTACAGTTTCATTTAGTTTTCTATTACAACGTTTTTATTACTTGTTGCAATGTTTGATACTGTAATCTAAAAAAAAAACGATCTTACTGTAATCGTCACAAATCAATCTATTATATTACTTAGATCAAATAAAATGATAAAATATTTGGACATCTTATTATTGTTTTCAAAATGTCCCATTATTCAAAACAATGGGACATTTTTGTCTCGAGAAATCTACCATGGCTTAAAGGGTTTAAGTTTGTAAATATGGTTGATTTGATCATAAAATAGAAGTAGGAAGTTGTATATCAATTTTGCTCCCTCTTTTAATACTATAAAAATAAATTATGCATCAATCTCCGGACATTATGGAAAGAGTATCCGAGAGGATTTTTAAGCAACCAGAGAGATTTGAGGAAGCGTTTTAACTATTCCATTCTTATAAATTATAATATAAAAAAATATATATTATGACTCAAAATCTTCTGGCAAAAGCTTTTTGGGGTCGGATAATGGTGCCACCAAAAAACATCAAAACTTGGCCGTGCACATGTGCATCTTATATTCTATTAGGAGGTTTACAGGCCCCGCATTGACTAAGGTGTCCAGAAAATTAAAAAATAAAAAATCAGATGATTTAGTTCTATCTTTCACTGAAACTGAAATTAACCTACCTCTATCAATTTTTTCTTTTCACTTGATAAATTTCTTTACTCAATTATTATTATTATTATTGTTTAGGAAAAAAAACATTGTAGTCCCTAACTTTTGAAAAGTAACCAATTTTTTAACTATGTTTTGAAAAATGATAAAATGTACCTTAACGTTTCAAAAAATTATCAAATTAGTTCCTTTCGTTAGTCAACTAACGGTCAAACCTAATTAAAAATATGAAAATACTCATTTACCCTTGGACTTAGTTAAAATTGACAGAAAGACCATCATACCCCCATTCATTGTTAAATATTACAATAATATTTAATTAAGAAATTACTCTTTACTGGTTTTATATGAAAATTTTGTGAAATTATAGTTTTGTCCTTTGACTCAATTTATTTTTGGAGTACGAATTTTAAAATATATATATTAAAAAATTAAATGTTATTGTAAAACAGAATAATAAAATAAAATCATTAAGTATTAAAAAAAAAATTACCATATCAAAAAAGCCATCTACTAAATTTTCATCCAACTATTTACTCGATTGATTTACTATCAAATCAAAATCAAAATCAAATCAACTGAAAAGAAAAAAAAAAAAAATCAAGACCAATGGACAGTGACAATGTTGCAGCAGAGAGAGATACAATTTCATCTATCGCTGTGAGAGAGACGTTGTAGCTTATGATGAAAAAGAGACACATATGAGACTTATGGGATCGATAGAATTAAAGAAATGTGGGGATGAATGTTCAAAAAAAAAAAAATCATTTAATGATTTTTTTTGGTTAATGTTAAAAATTTTCAATTCTTTTAAGAGTGAATATCGTTTTTATTATTTTTAAATTAATTTTTTATTTTTATTAAATATCTATTCTTTCATTTATAATTTTTTTTTAATTGTTTATTTTTTATTTTTTTAAAATTATTTAGTTCGTACACATGTTAAAATCTTGAGTTACAATTTGAAATAACAAAATTACCCTTGCACACTATATTATTCGTTAGGTTTAACTATTAGTTAATTGATAAGAGAAATTAATTTGACACTTTTTTTAAATGTTATAGTCTATTTCGTCATTTTCTAAAATATAGTTAAAAATTTGATCTTTTTTAAAAGTTAGAAACTAAAATGATTTTTTCCTTTTTGTTTAAATAGTCTTTCTCTCAAGAAAAAATATAACAAATAATATATATATTATTGTGAAACTTCTGGACGATTATATTATAATAATATTATAATAATATAAAAGTTTAAGTCGGTTTTATAACCGACCCTATTGCCTATATATATGTAAGGCTTGCACTGAACAAAAATATATACAGATACTTTTGCTCTTGTTTTCTTTTGTTATTTTATATTCTTTCTTTCCTATTCTACCTCTCTCTCTCCTGCTCTCACTTTGCTTTTGTTGAATTTGTCTCGCCTCTGTCTCCTGCTATCAATATTTTAATTCAAATTTTATATCAAGTCCCTGGTAAACTTCTCTTTAACCCCTTGATTTTATTTATTTATTTTAATTTTATAACACGTTATCAGCACGATCTTAAACCTGAAGTTCTTGATATTCTGAATCAATAAATGTACAGCTCTGCCGACTCAATCAATGTACGGCTCTGCCGACTCAATCAATGTACGGCTCTGCCGACTCAATATATGTACGGCTCTGCCGACTCAATCAATGTACGGCTCTGCCGACTCAATTATTATACTAACCTTATTGATAATTCATTATTATTATTATCATGCATTACAGATCTAACTATTTAATTTTATTTATTTATTTATTGTTATATACTATATGTACAATCTTACCTCTATTATTTACTGGTTTTATTGCATATCCCATGCACGGCTATGCCGGCTCAATATAGCATTTATATTAACTAATTGCTTAGTTATTTCTTTTATATTTTATGTTTTTCTATTCTCTTTAATTTATAATGTACTAGAACCTGAAGTTCTGGATCTGAATCAATAGAACATGAAGTTCTAAATATATATTACTAAAACCTGAAGTTATTATTTTTGACCTGAAGTTCTAAAAATATAAATGAAATTTTTGGCAACCTGAAGTTTCAAATATATCATTTTGATTATGTCACTAATTGTGATATTTTATGTGTATAGTCATGTCAAATATCGCAAAACCAGAATTTGCTCTACTGGATATATCAGGAAATAATTATCTTTCATGGATCCTTGATGTAGAGCTGTATCTGCAGTCCAAGGGCTTAGCTGATACAATTAGAGATAATAATGAAACATCTCTACACGATAAAACAACTGCAATGATCTTTATCCGCCGTCATTTACATGAGAGCCTGAAGACTCAATACCTCACAATTAAAGATCCACTGACTCTGTAGAAAAATCTAAAAGATAGGTATGACCATCAGAAAACTGTCGTCCTCCCCAGAGCCCGGTATGAGTGGAGTACTTTAAGACTCCAAGATTTCAAATCAGTCGCTGATTATAATTCTGCCCTGTTTAAGATAACGTCACAGCTGAACTTGTGTGGTGAAATACTGACTGATGCTGATCTATTAGAAAAGACATATACTACTTTCCATGCATCTAATGTGCTCCTGCAGCAGCAATATAGAGAACGCAGGTTTACAAAATACTCTGAATTAATCTCATGTCTCTTAGTGGCAGAACAAAATAATGAGCTTCTGATGAAAAATCATGAACTCCGCCCAGCTGGCGCAGTTGCACTTCCAGAAGCAAATGCTAGCACAAGTAAAGGCCGTGGACGTAGACATGGACGCGAACGTGGTAATCATGGTCGTGGTGGGTATAAATTTTCAAGTAATCGAAACCAGAAAAACATCTCTCAAAAGTGGAATGTTTATAATGCTAAACATAACAAGGGCAAAAATGTAGAGAAACATAGCCCTAAACATTATGAAGATGTTTGTTTCAGATGTGGTATGTCTGGACACTGGTCTCGTACCTGTCGTACGACTAAGCATTTGGTTGATCTGTATCAAGCCTCTGTAAAGGGGAAAGAAAAGAAAATTGATACAAATTTTACAGATCAAGATGATGATCCTGAAGATATCACAAGCCTGGAATTATCGGATTTTCTTGATAATGCGGATGAAAAAGTGGATTACTCAATTGGTGATGGAGATATCCATACCAATTAGAAAGTTGCCTAGTTAATATAGTCATATTAACTTTTATTATATTAGTACATATTTTTGTAATCTTCCAGAAGTAAGATAACTTATTTTGCTTTATATTTTGTTATCAATGATGTACTAACATATGGTTTATATGATGAAAGACGGATATGGATGAATTATCTATTCTCAAAAAGGAAGGTGCAGATATATGTATTGTCGACAGTGCAACAACACATACTATTCTTCAGAATAAGAAATATTTCTCAAATTTGTCAGTAACCAAAGCCAAGGTAAATACTATATCAGGTCCTGCAGATCTGGTTGAAGGTTCTGGAAGAGCCATAATCTTATTGACAAATGGTACTAAATTATATATAAATGATGCATTATACTCTAGTAGATCTAGAAGAAATCTACTCAGTTTCAAAGATATACGTAGTAACGGATATCATATTGAAACTACAAATGAGAAGAATGTTGAATATTTATGCATTACTAAAATTATCTCAGGCCAGAAGCTAATTGTAGAAAAACTCAGAGCTTTCTCATCTGGGTTGTATTATACAATTATGAGATCAATTGAAACTTATGTAGTTTCAAGCCAGAAGCTCTTAAAACCAATAACATTTCGACTTTGGCATGACCGTCTTGGTCATCCAGGATCTACGATGATGCGTAGAATCATTGAAAATTCTCATGGGCACCCATTAAAGAACCTGAAGATTCTATTATCCAATGACAATATATGCACTGTCTGTTCACAAGGAAAATTGGTAATTAAACCATCTATTTCTAAAGTTGGTTTTGAATCTCCATCTTTCCTGCAAAGAATACAAGGAGATATATGTGGACCCATTCATCCACCCAGTGGACCATTCCATTATTTTATGGTATTAATTGATGCATCAGCAAGGTGGTCACATGTATGTTTATTATCCAGTCGTAACATTGCTTTTGCTAGATTGCTTGCTCAAATCATTAGACTCCGAGCACAATTTACAGATTATCCAATCAAGAGCATACGACTAGATAATGCTGGTGAGTTTACATCAAAAACATTTGATGATTATTGCACATCAATCGGAATTGATGTTGAACATCCAGTCCCACATGTATATACCCAGAATGGTCTAGCAGAATCATTCATCAAACGTATCCAGGTGATTGCTAGAACTTTATTGTTACAAACCAAATTACCGGTTTCTGCTTGGGGACATGCTGTTTTACATGCAGCAACATTGATTCGACATAGGCCTGCAGCTTATCACCAGTACTCTCCATTACAACTTGTACTTGGGCACCAACCTGATATTTCTCATTTACGTATTTTTGGTTGTGCCGTACAGGTCCCTATTGCTCCTCCTCAAAGAACCAAAATGGGACCCCAACGTCGTTTGGGAATATATGTTGGTTTTAATTCACCCTCAATTATCAGATATCTTGAACCATTGACAGGTGATCTTTTTACTGCCCGTTTTGCAGATTGTCATTTTGACGAGACAACTTTCCCACCATTAGGGGGAGGAAAAATTTCTCCTGAAGAGAAGCACAAGAAAAATGTCACTATTGGAGAGAAAAATGAGCTATCATGGAATGTGACAACAATATCTCATTTGGATCCTCGTACTACCCAATGTGAAAGTGAGGTACGAAGAATAGTTAATCTTCAGATGATTGCGAATCAGTTGCCAGATGCATTTACTGATGCTGCTAAAATGACAAAATCACACATACCAGCTGTCAATACACCAGCTAGAATAATTGTTCCTGTAGAACAATGTAATCAGAACATAGCAAATGAATCATCTACTGCACGCCAGAAGCGTGGTAGACCAATGGGCTCAAAAGATAGTATTCCCCGGAAACGGAGAATGAAAAATTCTGATTATTCTGAAAATAATACTCAAGCTACAAAATCTATTATCTCTGAAAGATCAACTCCAGGAGAGTTGTCAATCCCTGAAGAGACTAAAACCTCCAAAGAGGTACAAACAATTGATGAGTCACAAAATTCTGGAAATCAAGAAATTTCAATCAATTGTGCTGAAGGTATGTGGAATCGTAATGAAATAATCATCGATGATATATTTTCATATACAGTAGCTTTGACAGTTATGAACGATGATTATGAACCACATACTGTTAATGAATGTAGACAAAGACACGATTGGCTTGAATGGAAAAATGCAATTCAAGCAGAATTAAGTTCCTTAGCCAAACGTAAAGTCTTTGGACCTGTAGTCCAAACGCCTGAAAATGTCAAACCTGTTGGATACAAATGGGTATTTGTACGGAAACGTAATGAAAAGAATGAAATTGTAAGACATAAAGCAAGGCTTGTTGCACAAGGTTTCTCGCAGAGACCAGGGATTGATTATGATGAGACGTATTCACCAGTGATGGATACAATTACTTTTAGATTCTTGATCAGTTTAGCAGTCTCAGAAGGACTCGAAATGCGGCTTATGGACGTAGTGACAGCATATTTATATGGGTCACTTGATACTGATATCTATATGAAAATTCCTGAAGGATTTAAAATGCCTGAAGCATACAAATCAAAAGCCAACAATGTTTATTCAATTAAATTGCAACGATCCTTGTATGGATTAAAACAATCTGGGCGAATGTGGTATAATCGTCTTAGCAAATACCTGACAAATGAAGGATATATTAATAATCCTATATGCCCATGTGTTTTCATAAAGAAAACAGAATCTGGATTTGCTATTGTTGCAGTTTATGTTGATGATATGAATTTAATCGGAACACCTGAAGAGCTCCGAAAAACTGCTGACTATTTAAAAAGAGAATTTGAGATGAAAGATTTGGGACAAACGAAATATTGTCTCGGCTTGGAAATCGAGCATAAATCATACGGAGTACTTATCCATCAATCAGCATATATTGAAAAAATCCTAAAACGATTCAATATGGATAAAGCTCATCCTTTGAGTACCCCTATGGTTGTTTGATCTCTTGATCCTAAAAAGGATCCATTTCGACCTAAAGAAGATGATGAACAAATACTTGGTCCAGAAGTACCATATCTAAGTGCAATTGGTGCTTTATTATATTTAGCACAATGTACCAAGCCTGATATTTCTTTTTCAGTGAATTTGTTGGCCAGGTTCAGTTCTGAACCAACACGGCGTCATTAGAATGGTATCAAACATATTTTTCGTTATCTTCGTGGAACAACAGATTTGGGGTTATTCTATTCAAAATCTAATAGTGGTGCAGGTTTGATTGGTTATGCTGATGCTGGATATCTTTCAGATCCTCATAAGGCTCGTTCACAAACCGGGTATGTTTTTACTTATAATGATACAGCAATTTCATGGCGCTCAACAAAACAGACTTTGGTTGCCACATCCTCCAACCATTCTGAAATTCTTGCACTTCATGAAACAAGCCGAGAATGTATATGGTTGAGATCTGTTATTCACCATATCCAGAGTACATGCGAACTATCTACTGCTTCAAGTTCTCCCACAATCATATATGAAGATAATGCTGCATGTATTGTTCAAATCAGAGGAGGATACATCAAAGGAGATAGAACCAAACATATCTCACCAAAGTTCTTTTATACTCATGAGCTTCAACAAACCCAGCAGATTGATGTTAAGCAAGTCCGCTCCCCAGATAATCTCGCAGATTTATTCACCAAAACATTACCAACATCAACATTCGAAAAATTGATTTATGGCATTGGGATGCGTCGAGTATGTAAATTACATAATTAATTTTGAAGTATTTTTCAGGGGGAGTATATTAAATCACTGTGGACATATGTGCACTGCACTCTTTTTTCCTTCAATCAGGTTTTGTCCCACTGGGTTTTCCTGACAAGGTTTTTAATGAGGCAGTCATTTTAAGCACATACAAATATTATTAAATCCAGAAGATTATAATATTTTTGATCCAGCAGATCATAAAATATCTTTTATTTAGATTTTGAGTTTTTACTGATAGGAATTTTAAATATATTATAATATAATCATCCAAGGGGGAGTATTGTGAAACTTCTGGACGATTATATTATAATAATATTATAATAATATAAAAGTTTAAGTCGGTTTTATAACCGACCCTATTGCCTATATATATGTAAGGCTTGCACTGAACAAAAATATATACAGATACTTTTGCTCTTGTTTTCTTTTGTTATTTTATATTCTTTCTTTCCTATTCTACCTCTCTCTCTCCTGCTCTCACTTTGCTTTTGTTGAATTTGTCTCGCCTCTGTCTCCTGCTATCAATATTTTAATTCAAATTTTATATCAAATCCCTGGTAAACTTCTCTTTAACCCCTTGATTTTATTTTTTTATTAAAATAACTATAACATATATATATATATATATATATATATATATATGATGCATCATTTGTATTGCCGTGCTAACAATGAAATGATATCTTTGACCGGCTGGAATTCATGCCGGCTTATATTGAAACCATGAAACTGGCATGAAAAGGATTCACAAATCCTTTTCCTTTCAATTGCGTGATGGTCTTGATCTAGTTTTTATTGGATTAAAGTTGCTTTAAAAAATCACATGGTGTACGTGTGCGCTGCCTGCAAGCGACCCCATAACAAATTTAATAAAATTAGTTTTATACTAAGTAGTTGGTTTGAACGTTAGCTGGAGTTTGCAAGACCTGTAACAAGAAAGGTTAATGGAACAACACATTTCTGACATGTTATGTGAGAAGGACGGGGCAAAATCTTTCTCGTTAAGAAAAGCAAGAAAGTTGAACAACTGTCGGCATGTTTTGATTCGTCGACACTGATTTGGTTTAATTTGTTGATTTAGGAGAAGACAAGTAATTACATGTCCCTGTTAGCGTGGAGCAACTGTTGCAAGCAAATGGATCGATATGCTTAAACTCAACTGTATTACGTTATCCAAACCTAAAATGATGGATTTTATCATTGTCTTGGCATGTACGTGTTGTCATTGCAAGTGCTTCAATTTCGAGAAGGGTAACTCTTTGAGTAGAGATGCCAAAAATATTCGATCCAACCCGAATTGATGGGATACTCATCCATTTATGATGGAAAGCAGCGATCCATTTGGATTACGGGTTGGGCTTGAGGCATCCCATCAAAAAACTGGATAGGATTTGAGACGGGCCGATCCGACTCCATTCCTAACCGTTACCATATAGATGTCTACACTATTATGTTATAGTTATTATTTTCCTATTCATGAGGAAATTTACTATGTAGTAGTAATTGTTTTGGCGTGTATAATTAAACTTTATCATGTATGTAGTATATGCATTTTGATACTTGTATTGAAACTTTTTTATATACTAATTATTTTAGAATTTGTATTTAAAGAATTTATATTGTCTATGAATTTTATATCGATAATTATTTAGATGTGATATTATACTGGTATTAAGATCAAATTATTGTAAGTTTAAATTATTATTATTTAGTTATATATTTATTTTTTTAGATTAATTATATAATTTGTTATAAACTAAATTGGATTAAATAAGTTGGGTTTTGGGCAAACCACCCCAATCGGGTTTTGGGACGAAATGTAACAACCCATTTAGGGCACAGGTCGAGTTTGAGACACCCCAACAAAAAAGGGGATCGAATTTAAAGCAAGCTGATTACTCGCTGAGTTGACCCGTTGCCATCCCTACTATTAAGTCTTGAGATGTTATGGTTGTGAGGTTTTGCATAGTAACCAAGTTGGACTACTATTAATGTTTATCAACTCTCAACTTTCAATTAAGGGAAAATTTTAAAAACTGTCTGAATTTTGAAAGATTATCTATTTTTTCCCATGTAATTTCGTTTTTATCCAAAATATCTCATTTCTTTACTCTATTAACAGAAAAGTGGAGCTGACATGTGCAGAGGGTAAAATGATTAAATTGCCCCTGATGTGAAATTTTAAAAAATAAAAACACACTAAATTAAAAAAAAATACAAAAAATAAAAATGGAGATCTAAATTAGATCTACATCGTCAATCTAAACAACCATAAACTCCATCATCCTTATCTTTAACCTCCCACATTTCTAGATCCCTTTTTCTCTCTCCCTCTCTCTTTTTTCTCTCTTCCCATTTCTAGGTTTTCAATAGCTTAGACAACCCAAATTTCTCATCATCAATCTCCCACAATCATTCGAAAACACAAAAATAAAAAAATAAAAAAATAAACCACTGGTCTCCACCGTTAAAGACTCACCTAAGTCTTCCATAGTGGAGACCATTCTAGATATCTATCATGGAGACCCGAACTAGATTAACACAATAGGTATCTAATGATGGAGACCCTTATGGGTCTCCAAGTCTCCACAATCGGATACCCAGAACTAGATCTCCATCGTTGAGACTTAGAATTGGATCTCCATCGTTGGAAACCTAGAATCGGGGTCTCCACTATGCTGCCACCGTCGAACCCATCTGTAAATCTAATCAGAGATTGAGAGAGACAGAGAGAGAGAAAAAGCGGGAGACAGAGGAATTGAGAGGGGAAAAAAATCTTATATATTATTTTTTATTTTTTACTTTTAAATAAAAATATCTTATTTTAATATTATTTGTTTTATTTTATATATTTTTATTAATATTTTTATTGAATTTCCTTTTCTACCTTTGGAGTCAAACGGTCAATTATATCAACCTAACAAAATCTGTTACCATTAGGGGTATTATTGTTCTTTTATAAGCCTTCAGGTGATATTTTGAGTATTTAATTTAAAGTCAAATGGTATTTTAAATAAAAACGAAACTACAGAGAGGAAAATAGATAATTTATCAAAAATTAGGAGTTTTGGGATTATCGTTTGATCAATCTTCTAATTATTAGTGATTTTACATATTTTCTAATATTATTATTATTATTTTTTTTTTAAAAAAAAAGGCACTATTACCCATTGAAGAAACAACCTTATCTTACATGTACTGATGACCATTGAACAAACAAAACAAGCGTTGTCAGTAATGGGCCTATCTTACTGGTCCAGGCATCACTTTTCAAATCTAAAAGCCCAATCGTCGACCGATGGACTCCTAAGTACTTTGATCCACAGCATTGAGCATTAGTGGTTTTGCCAAGCCATGAATCATAAACTGAATACAAATATAGAAAAACTTGAAAATCATTGATGAATAATATGATCCATACATGTTATTTTTGGTTTTCCAAAATCTAAACAAGTGGAGATTAGGTTAGGAGTAGCCCCGTTTAAATTATAAGAGTATGCCTTTCAAAAGTATACCCTATTAAAGAATTTAAGAATTTTTTAAATAATGATAATAATCATTTGTAATTGATTACAATCCACCTAATGGAACTATATAAATTTTTAATTTTATTATATTACATTATTATGAATAACTCTCACTCAAAATTATTTCTCTATACATTAAATTTTTTTTAACATCTTATTTGTCCGGTTATTATTTAAAAGTTTGTCTTATTCTATTTTTAGTTTTCATTTTATTGGATATATATTTTTCATTCATTTTTTATCTTGTAATATAAAAATAAATTAAATTATTTAAAAAATAATATCAAACTTTCAAAAAATAATAATTGTTGAGTAAGTATCAAAATAGTTGTGTGTGATATTTATTTTTATTTTATTTTTTGAACTATGAGTGCTACTTATTTACAAAAGTATAAAATAATAAAATTATATATATATGATTATGTGTGTGTGTGTGTTTGTGATAATTCTGAAGACCATAAATCACAGTTACACATTACTAGTAGATTCCACCACAATGGTAGAATCTGTTGAAAATAAATTATTGTAATTAATGATCCATAATAAAATTTTTAGGACGTTATTTTATATATATAAAACCTATGGGGTGTACATGGAACTTTAGAGGAGTGCAAGTGCGTAATTGTCATGACACTTTAACAGGCCCTATTTATAAACTAAAAGGGTGTACATCAAACTTTAGAAGAGTGTAGCCGTGTAAGCATCTCAACTCTTCACCTAGCCCTAATTGGAATCGACTCTTTCAAATTGTTGATGTATTTGCAACTGTTAGCGGCAGGTGGCAAAAATGGTTTGCTTGTCGAGTCGAGTTGAATTTGATTTAATTCGCTTATCAATTCAATTAACACGATACAAATTTTTTTAATAAATTGATCAATATTTTTAAATTTGACGCCAATTCGTTCATGAAAAGATGATAGAATACGATACAACTAATTTATTTATTACTTAGACTATAAAGGATTCAAATTTATTAATCTATTAACATGTCAATATATTAATGCGTTTAGGTATAATTCTTTTAATCCATTTAATCTAATAATATTTTGACCTTATTAATATATAAATATTATAATTTAACCTCTATAATGTATGACTATTACAATTTAACTCTCTATTAATTGTGTAATCCGTTAAGCAAATCCAATTTGATCCCTTTAATAAAAGAGTTAAGCAAATTTATATGATATACGATGAATTTATTTAAATCAAAGTCACTCATATTTATTTTTTTTGAATTCATATCCCCTCCCTATGTCCTGAAACACCCATGTGAATTATTACCATGGACTCAAAAGCTGAAGTGGATAGGAAATTGCAAACTATAATCTTTAAGACTCCATCACTGCTTGGGTTTCACGCTGCCGCTCCTTGCTTTTTCACTGCTCTGGTCTGGGCTGTCACTCTTGCTCTCGCACCTGGTTTCGCTGCCGCACTTGCTCTCGCATCTGGTTTCACCGTCGCTGCACTTCTTGAATCCATCGCATCTGGTTTCAGACCAAATTGGTCAACATCTCGCTGCACTTCTTGAATCCTTCACTGCCGTTGTTTCACTACACCATCGTTGCACTGTCACCATCTTTGTCTCCACCGTCGCAACGTTCGTTGGTCTATCAACTCTGACCAACCACCACCATATAGCCGTCACTGGTCTGTGCTTCAGTCTCTTCTTGTTGTGTTTTCGTTTCAGTGCACACCAATCATCGCCTCTGTCTCCCCTAGTTGTGGCCACCATCGCACCTCTCTCTGTTTTGCACCTGTGGTTGCCTGCAGAGCCGCTGTCGTCGGTTTGGTTTTCAGATTTTCAGAGACTCTGTTTATGGGTGATTTGGTGCTCCTGGGCTCTTAAATTATTAGGCTTATCTTATTGGGCTAGTTTGTTTGGTTGGATTAAAAGCTTCTTTGTTGGGTTTCTTGATACTCATTGATTTGGGATTGCTTATTTTATTGGACTTATTTATTTTATTGCTTTCATTGAGATTATTTATGGAGAATTCATGAAATTTAGATATATCGCGGTCCATCCAAATTATATTTTATGGACTCAAGTAATGTCAAGTTTTCTCCAACGCAGAAAATTATGGCGGTGTGTTACTGAGGGTCACAAACAGTTCAATTATAATATTTAAGACTTAAAGTTACCGGTTGACAAGTGAGATATATTGTATAATAGTTATATATTACATCATATTGTTCGAAATTTATTTAAAAAAGAATTGAGGATAAATGAGGTGACGTTAAATTTACATAATTGTTATTATTCAGATATTTTTCAAAAGCAAGCCAAGAAACTAAAGTATTGAATTTTGAAATTCGATGGTATGCATACCATTCTCTTGTATTTTCAAGTCTTTAATATGGGATTCATCTCATTTTCATTGACCTCAAAGGAGACTCTTAACACTTCCTCTCATATGTGAGCCTGAGTTGGCTTTTGTTTGCCATTTTTTTTTTTTTTAATTTTTTTAATTACTATCTGGCAGAACTCGATTTAGGTCCATGGCGAAGTTTGTCAAAGACTCTGTTGTCATATTGAAGTTTCATGGCTACGACTTTTTATTATTTTTGTTTTATGGGAAGTTGTATGCATATTATGGATGTAGTGGTCAAAGCTTAGGCCCAATATTGAAAAGGCAAATACAATCAATATTCCAAGGCCCCTGTTTGCAGCCCAAAGCCAACAGGCCCACTACCCAGTCAACAGTCAACAACTGGGTTGTAGCACTCATTAGAATATTAGCTTCTCTTATGTTTATCATTTTTTTTTTTTTTAAGTATCTTATGTTTATCAATTTGAAATTCCATCTTTTCGTACTTCACATATGGGACTCTCAAACATGTTAACTTAATGCTACGTCACCCACACCTACGTTATGAGGTTATGGGTTAAAATCATGCTTTCCTTTTTCCTAAACTCGGATTTAATTATAATAGTTTGAAGTGAAATTTTAATATAAATGTATTCTCTAAAATAGTAAACAAATAGTATGTTTGTAATGCCTTTGGCATATTAAAAAAATGATATAAATAATCATTTTTGAAAGCATTCTTATTTACTTGAAATACGTAAAAAAAAAAAATTTACATATTTTGAGAACAAGTTTAAACAATTTTATGCTGTGAAAAAATAAATATTTTGCGCCACCACTATTATGTAAATTGTATAATAAACAAACAAACACAACTGTCAACTAAAAGCCACAGCTCAGCAAGCAAACAGAGTATGATTAGAAAAACAAAACCCCGAAAATTTACATGATTCGGGTTCGGTGTAAGCCTACGTCCAAGGCTTAAACTCTTAACGATATATATTTTCATTATTATCATCAACGATTGATATTTATTTTTGTTTTTGTTAGATATGACTCCAATATTTAGGTATCTATCAAGACCTGTTAAGATTAAACATTATGTACGTAATTTGAAAATTTACTCTCATAACATAAAAAAAATATCTGCTTTCTTATAATACTCAGAGATATCTCCTCACGCATGTTGATAAATACGTATACGTAATACAATTTAAACTTTTATAACAAATGTGAAAATGAAATATACCAACCATTCAAATAAAGAGTGAATATGCAACTTGAGAGTTACAGTAAATTTTTTTCATTTTTGTCAATACTATGAAAATAAATTATGGACAAAGATCTTGATGTTACGGAAGAGTATCATTGACCAAAATGCATGGTTTAAGCAAAGAGAGATTTGAGAAAATGTTTTAATTATTCTATCTTATATGAATTGAAATTAGTGACCTACATAACGTTTTTTCAATTCTATTACATTAAATAAACAACACTGATTACTCTCAAGCGTTTTACCAGAAGCTTTTTGGAGTCAAATTAATGGCACCATAAAAAAATAATAGTCATAAAACTCGGCACTGCACATGTGCACTTTATTTTTTCATCAGTATTTGTATTTGTTTAAAGGCCGAGTATTGACTTAAGTGTTTAGATATACAATTAAAAGTTAAAACACATGAAAAAATGAACGAAAAAACAAATCAAATGTGTTAGTTCTATTTACGCAATTTATGTTACAAAGAAATCTCCCTAGCTAAGGGGAAACAGAAGTTTAATTAAGTGAAAAAAAAAAAAGGTATACTAAAAAAGAACGAAACATATGGTTTTGCAATGTCTGCTCAAACTGGAATGATATCTTGTAGTAAATGAAATTAACTGAAGAAATATGATCAACCAAAGTGACATGACCACAAGCAAAAGATTAAGAATAAGAAGATATATCATATAGATGATGCAGCCTCAAATACGAAAACTTTATGGTTTTTTAGGACAAGTCATGTATTTACAAAAAAGTTGTGTCTCTAAGAGAAGTCATCTCTTTTCAAAAGAGTTGTATCTCAAAGAGAAATTATGTCTCTCCAAGGAAATTATATCTCCATAGTGAAACACAGTTGCTCAACGAAAGATCTATAAATAAGCTTTAGGATTCTTATTTTGTACACATCAAATACAAAGAAGAAAAATAAAAGTAGTGAGCAAGTTCTGTATGCAACCAACAGCCCAACAATAGTATTTGGCCATTCAATTCGATGATGAGATTAAATCATTTTCATTAATGTGGGGTAATAAAACGGCATGACTCAAGATTGTGATCTTCAAACTCTTTATCTTCAATTGCGTGGTTGATTTTGCATTCTGTACTTCGAGAAAGTTGAATCAACATAGATGTTGCTTTCAACAGCCTTGAAGCACAGGGACAAGAGCCTTGTTGTATGTGTGGGTTGCCTCCGAATGCCCCACAAAGTTTAATAACATTAACTTTTGGGTCTATAATTGGTTTGAATTTTGAACATTTTTTTTTTTTTTGAACATTATTTGGTCACAAGACTTGTAACTGGAAAAATTAATGTAATTGGTCGTCTCTCACATAAAACCTATGGTCAATTCATGTGCAAGAAATTTTAGCACATCTAACCTGTCGACGTATTCTAATTCGTTGACATTAACTTTGTTATAATTTGTAAGTTTGCACTTTTTATTGGAAGAAAAGTGGAGCAATTATTGCTGGTAATTGATTTATTGCTAGAGTCGATTGTATAATTAGATGGTCCAATCTTAAGATCAATGATGGCTCCTTTATCATTATCTTGACAAGTTGTCATTGCAATTGCAAGTGCTTTAATTTTAAGAAGATAAGACTGGCAACGTTATGGTTCCGGGGTTTCCACAATTGGGTTACAATTTATCAGCACTAAATCAGTCTTTCTAATAGTTAATTTTGATGGTTGAGGTGAAAAAAATTTCATTTCCATTCCGTTCTTACCCCTAGGATCACTAGTCTCATTTTTGAGTCAAAAAGAATTCCAAGCAGACCATAAGCAGTTCCTTACCATAACATTTAATCGTTGAATCCAATAACCAGGCTTAGAACAATTTGGAGGTCGAATGGTTCTGGCCGGCAATCTTCAGCATCGAATGATAGCCCAAGGACATCTCCACAGTTGTAAATCAATTAATTTTGATTAATAAACAGACCATTTTGATGTCTATTTAAAAAAATTATGGAACATTCTTCAAAAAAAAAAAAAGGACCAAAAGAATTAAATACCCATCTATCAAGAGAAAAAGTTATATTTTTCTGAAAATTTAGAGACAAATTTAATCAAATTTAAGTGTAGTCCACGACTCCCATTTAATATCAACATTAATTTGGTGCATAAGTTAAAACGACAGAGGTAGGACTTACTGGATCTTAGGCGGAAACAACTGTAATTAGGAAAGTTTGGGCTGTTAACTGGACCCCAAAACTTAAAGGCCCAAACTGGAAACTGGTTCCCACCAAGAGTTCTCGGTTATATGGACTAGAATGTAAATTCACAAACAAGCACCAGCCCCACCACCGTCCGACCACTGCACAATTTTCCCACCACCATCATTACCTCACGTTCTTCGTATTTGCAACTCAGCTTGTAACAAAATGGTGTGTGAGAAATGAGAACTCTATATTCATAATCATTACCATCTTCAAAATTGCTTTCAAAGAATATATCTCGCTATCCAAGCAAATATATTATGTGAAAATTCTATGAATGGTTAATAATTTGAAACTAATGTCAATTAGCTCTGTTTCAAAAATTATTAGAAGCAATGATGATGAGATATCTGGATCATGCGTCCGTAGTTAGTGTCGTCCAATCAAATTGAATGGATGTTTTCATGATAATAAAGACTGAACTTTAATAACAAAAGATAATTAAAGCGTATGAACTTATAGATGATTTATCCGTGTAACATCAATTCAAATTATAAAGAAAGGAGATAAAATTGTACTTCGATAAAAACAAAATCACTCAATTTTTAACTTGTCCAATCTTCACTAATACACACAGTTGATCGAATCTATAAGGACCATAACTTGAATTTGGGACAACTATTCGAAATCTGAATAAAACACTCTGATTTGTTATCTCATGATTGCTTTTCGTGAAAAAAAAATTCCAATTTTTTCTTTGGTAGGTTCAACTAAAGTCTATTTGGTACTTCGAATACTGAACCTGATTTTGATATAGAAGTGTAGTGGAAACTTTTTAGCATAACATACATTTCTGAAGAGAAAATCTCCTTCTAAAGGGGAAGAAAATACCATCCCCTCTGAAAAGCGTAAAAACATAAGTGAAGAGAAATAATTGGTTAGGTGCCATGTGCGATGTCCTAGAAAAGTAAAAATTGATAACCCCCACCATATCGATGGAAAAATCTTGGTTATAATGACATAAAAACTGCTGAGAAAATGACAAGCATAACTTGTTCATCCGAAATTTCTTAAAATTAAAATATCATGAAAGAGGAGCCGCTTTCTTGCCTTTACCGCTGGGAAAAGGAAAATGGGTAACAAAATATTCACATAAAATACTAGTAAATGTCGTAATCATTTTTGACCTTAAGAGAGAAATAATGGCTAGTTGTTGAAGCTCTGTTTTCCAATTCTCGGTCTGCTTGCGCTTTGGGTGGCCACGTTGTTACCTTAACTTCATCGACAACAAATTAATGTGATGAAATTGGGGCAGCTTTGCCGCTGCCTTAGTTCCTACAGCCTTTCAAGTGCTGGTGAGTGGTGCATGCTGCCTCTCTTTCTTTGCTTCAAATTTTGCTAGTACACTCGGCCATGACTCACCTAGATGGAACCTGGCCTTAATTACCTAATTATAAATATCACTTGCACTTCCCACTAATCATTTGGGAATGCTCCATTTTGTTTATAATGATCCTAAATTTAATTTTGAACACTTTATAACCTAACAATGTTATTTTTTTGAGGTTAAATTGTTTAAGTGCACTACTGATTATCTACATTTTGTTGAATGGGGGTTTTGACATAAGCACCTTATAACAATGGGATTCATTAAATTTGCCTCTCTTTAGTAATTTTATTATTTTTGCTTTAACAGCAAATTCAAAGATTACTTATATATCATTAAACATTTTAATCATTTTTTTATAATAAAAATCAAACTCCCCTACTAGTAGAGTCCATCGATGAAAGAGTTAAATCAAGATGAAGACGGACTTATATTCATGAAAGTTCCTCGACCTTGAGTCACCGTATGGTTATGATTGATCCATATTATGATTGTTAACGATGAAATATTATCGTGAATCACGACAATTACGGTGATCAAATCTTATCATAAATGTTGTCCAAATTCATTTACATTATAACCATTGACATGAGCCACCACAATAATTTGTTCCTATGACTTGCAACAATATGTCATTGTTATGAGTTACAATATGGACCATCGGATTAATTTATTATGATGGGCTTTAATATATCTGAAAGAAAAAAAAAATGTAGAAAAAAACAAGAATAGAGAGATTGAAAAGAGGAGAAAGACGAAGAGAGAAAAAAGGGAGATGACGACCTAAGATGGGTTAAAAATAATTTTGTACAGTTTTATTTTTGAATGATGTAAGATTATTCTGAATTCCACAACATTATTTTTGTATAAAAACATTGAAAAAGGGTAAAAATGATAATTGTGCATTAAAAAATATATATCTCTCATGTGTTCTTCCTTGTAATAGGAATCAATTTGAGTGAAATCACGTGCTATGCACGTGGGTCGTTGTATTTCAGACTTTGGAGTGCCCTCCAGGCAGGCAGCCAAGTTTTGATTTTTCAACCAACCAAACAGGTTTTGATTTTTGAAACGGTCTGCAAAGACCATATGAAGATGATTCGTCAAAAAATTGACACGTGGCGAATTTCTAGCGATTGCTCATTGGAGTGAAAAACAGCCGCGTGAAACTTGATACTGCCATGATCAAAAGATTCAAAACCGCGTCAAGTGCCTTGGGGTCCCGCTCGTGCATTCTAGACTAGACTTCGCTTCCACTTTACGATCCACCGCCACTTTCTCTTCTCTTGATATTTTGACCATTATTTTCTCACCTTCTATTGCTTCCCAGCTGTCAAAAACTTAAAATAAAAATTATTTATAAGACCGTTGATATGACGTACTGATATTAAAATCATGTATCACGTGACATATTTTTTAAATAAAAATTAATTAATTTATTCATCAATTAATTTTATCCATCAACTATAATCCTTAATTGATTTTAATACTTATTATTATAATTAATTTAAAAATTATAATTTATGAATAAAATTAATAATTAAATAAAATAATTAAACTCTTCAAATAAAAATTAATATCGATAATTTGTCAAAAACTTAAAATAAAAATAATCAATAAGACGTTGAATTGATATAATATATTAATATTACAATCATACGATACATGACGTATCTTTTAAATAAAGGTTAATTAATTTATCCATAAATTAACTTTATTTATAAACTATAATCCTTAATTGATTTCAATAATTATTATTATTATTAATTTAAAAATTATAATTTATGAATAAAATTAATAATTAGATAAAATAATTAAACTCTTCAAATAAAAATTAATATTTATAATTTTTTAATAATAATATAATATACTATATAAAATTTTAAATAAATTAACTAATATTAATTTTTATTTAAGTGTGACATTATTATTGGAAGATGACATGAACTTTAGTATCACGCCAAATCAGTTATAGATCCCTTTTAATATTTTACATACCTAATTGACAGTTTGTTACGTTAGTAAAATTTATACTCAGAATATTTTGCATGTAGATGGAGTTATTGCAATCCATAAAAATGTTTAAAATACTCATTTTTTGAAAAACAAATTATATGACAAAATTATTCTTAAATAAAAATATAAAAAAGAACAAACACATATTAGTAAAACAATTTACTATTAAAACTTTAAACAATTTTTTTTTAATTTTAAATTAGTAAAACAAATAAAAATATATAAATACTTCTAAAAGAAATTCTTTGATAAAAAAAAAAAAAAGAGTTTATAAATCTTATACACATAGAATGATTCTTTAATTTTTTTTTTTTAAATGCAAAACACTATTTTTCAGATTTTTTTTCTTCATCTAACCAATAAAGATTTATTAAAATAGAAAATAAAACCTCATTCTTAACGTAAAATTTAGTGACTTTAACCTTCAAGTATGACTTCTTTTTTTCTTAATAAAGTGTAAAATTAGGATTAGCATTAAGAATTTATGTTTAAAATAAATAATGAAAGAATAAAGATATAAATTTTGTTATAAATGAATATAATTGATGTTATTTAAATAGGGTTAATATTGATATATTTATGAGTATTTATATTAATATGTAAATTTTTAAATTTAATTTGAGCATGTAAATCATCTTTATGGATGACAATATTTGCACCTTTAAAACACCGAGAAATTTACACATGTTATAAGCCTAATAATTTAGACTCACTAACAGTTGTGATAAATTTTTTTAAATTACTAACTATATATTTAAAAAAAAAAAAGAAAGGCAACTTGCACAAACCTCTCTTGAGGTTTGATGAAATTGCACAAATATGACAATCTTTGGGTAACTCGCATGAGCACTACCTGAGGTTTGAAAAACCCTACACAAACCTCCCCTGCCGTCATGCAACTGTTAACGAGTAGCTGTTAAGTGCTACTGTTTAAGGGTAAATTGGTCAAAGGGCATTATATGGTATAGGGCAAATTGCACAAACCTTCCCTGAGGTTTGACGAAATTTGAGTAACTCGCACTAACCTCCTTTAAGATTTTAAAAACTCAGCACCAACCTCCCCTGCTGTTAGTCAACCTCGGTTGAATTCACGCAGTCAATGGTTAAATACACAAAAAGACTAAAACACCCTCAAAGTTCAATTTAAAGTCAAATTTTTTATTTTTTATAAATTTAAAATTAATATTATATATTTCAAAATTAATTAATTAAAAAAAATAAAAATAACACCGGAGACCAAAGGTCTCCAGTGTTCCATCGATGGAGACGTCTCCATCGCTGGAGACGATCTCCAGAGATGGAGATCATCTCCATTGCTGGAAACGATCTCCAGCGATGGAGATCATCTCTGTCGCTGAAGACGGAAGGTCTCCAGCGATGGAGACGGCTCCGTTGCACGTCTCCATCGTCGGAGACCACTGGTCTTCAGACGGTGACTAGGAGACCAGATCTGGTCTCTAAAGGGTGAATTTTTTTTTTTTTTTTCAATTTTATGTTTGGTTTGATGATGATGAGTTATTTGAGTGGAAGATGATGATGATGATTTATTTGGGTGGAAGAAGATGATGATGATGGAGAGTTGGAAGATGAAGTGGGGAGGGAGAAGATTGAAGTTTTTTTAATTAAAAATATATATTTTTTAATTATTTATTAATTAATTTAATATATATCAAATTAAAATTTGTATAAGTGTGTATTGACCATTTTGCCCTTGACAAATTTGACTTGATGAAGATTGACTGATGGTTGATTAACAGCAGAAGAGGTTAGTGCTGAGTTCTTGAAATCTTAAGGGAGGTTAGTGCTAGTTACTCAAACTTCGTCATTTTTGTGTAATTTCGTCAAATCTCAGGAGAGGTTTGTGCAATTTGCCCTATACCATATAATGTCTTTTGACCATTTTACCCTTAAACAGTAGCACTTAACAGCTACTCGTTAACAGTTGCATGACGACAGGGGAGGTTTGTGTAGGGTTTTTCAAACCTCAGGTAGTGCTCATGCAAGTTATCCAAAGATTATCATATTTATGCAATTTTATCAAACTTCAGGGGGGTTTGTGCAATTTACCCAAAAAAGAATTGCACATCATTTGGATTAAAAGCAATGTAAATATTAATATATTTAGTTTCTCGAATTCAGTTCTTTATATTTGTTCCATTCTTTATGTAACAAATTACGTCAACTTCCATTCTTATAATCAAATATATATATATATATATATATATATATATTTGTTCCATTCTTTATGTAATAAATTATCTCAACCTCGTTTAGTTTATATATATATATATATATATATATAGTCATTTTACCGTAAATACCTTATAACTTTTTGATGAATCAATCAAATTTATCAATTACATCTAAATTAAATATGAGAAATAATGTAATTAATGAATTTAATTGATTTGTCCTAACTTTCCATTTAGTTTATATATATAGTGATTTTACAATCAGTATTTCTTAACTTTTTGACGAATTATTCAAATTTATCCATTACGTTTGAATTAAATAAGAGAGATAATGCAATTGATAAATTTATCCATTACGTTTGAATTAAATAGGAGAGATAATACAATTGATAAATTTGATTGATTTATCATAACATTTTAAAATTATGAAACACTAATGATAAAATCAATATATATAATATACATATATATATGTGTTGACGATCGGAATCGACCAACACTCGAACGATTTGAGGCACCCGTAGGCCGTTGCCGGAGCCGTTTAACCGTTTGGCCTCAAAGGGGTCGCGTCCGGAGTCGACCCCTCAACCTTAAAGATATTTTGGGCATCCAAACTCTTACCCACCAGGCTGGTCAGCCTGGTGGGTAGGAGTTTGGCCCCAGGAATGCCTATAAAAGTTAGGGGTTCGACTACGAAACGTGACTCTTGTTGATAGGCCGCGCGCAGACTCAGATCGTCGACCAATGGTTGATAGGTCCCGCAGGCTCATATCGTCAACAAGAGCCAAAACGGTTAAACGGCTCAGGCAACGGCCTTCGGGTGCCTCAAATCGTGCAGGTAACAGTCACATGCTCTCCAGCTGTTGCTATACCCCAGCACGCGGGTTTTATTGTTGACGATCGAAATCGACTAACACTCGAACGATTTGAGGCACCCGTAGGCCGTTGCCGGAGCCGTTTAACAGTTGGGCCCCAAAGGGGTCGACTCCGGAATCGACCCCTTTGGGGCCAAACGGTTAAACGGCTCCGGCAACGGCCTACGGGTGCCTCAAATCGTTCGAGTGTTAGTCGATTTCGATCGTCAACAATATGAAACTTCAATGTCTTTTTTTTTTAATTATTCATTGAAACTTCATTGTTTGGTTGAATAGAAGAGATAATGAAATTGATGAATTTGATTGATTTGTTTTAACTTTTTAAAGTTATGAAACACAGATGGTAAAATCAATATATATATGCACGAAACTTCTTTTTTTTTTTTTTTTGTTCATTGAAACTTCATTTGTTTGTTCAACCAATCACCCTTCTATTTATAAGTAATCAAACCCATTGTTTATGTATAAACTTTGGAAACTTGTAGTAGACAACAGCTAACACTGCCAAAAGGACGTTACACAAAGGTTGAGAGATCAAAGTTGATAATGGCTCAGCTCCGGCCTGCGCAAGTAAATGACAAGAAGTAGGGATCAAACATCATTATCTTGTTCTAAGTCCAATTTCTTTAAATTCATTGCCGACTAACAACATGTTTCTGACGTCAACTAGCCAACTGTTGAACTTTAAGGTAGGTTCATAGGAACATTCATGTGGAAAATATTAAGGACACGTGGTGGCTGATAATACATAAATTTATGCGATGAAGAATTGGACATAAATGTTGTTTAAAACATGATTAATTTAAGTTGTTAGAATTGGGATCCACTTTCTATGGACTTTTCTGAGGCTGAGTAGATGAGAAGAGTGAAGACAACTGGTCGAGAGATTCCCAAAAGTGGAAGGATGTGAAGGGAATTGATTTGAAATGATCTTGAATCTGATGCGCATCCATGAACGGTGGAAAACAAGTATGATGTGTATTGAATCATGATTCTGCTTGGTCATGGGTTGTAATCTTGATTGAAATATATTCATATATTCCATATGCCCTTTAAGCTTTTGCTTTATGGTTTGACTACTGAGCTGAATTTCTCATTTACCTATAATTTTACAGCAGTACCAAATGTCGGAATTTAAATTATTATATTGGAATCGAAATAGATTAATGATTTAGAATCGAAGTAAGGTATTGAAATCAAAATAAACTATTTACTTTAATTATAAAAATCGTAATCGAAATCAATAATATTACTTTTAAAAAGTTTACTTTAATTTAGAATTAAAATCGCTCGTTTACAAATTACAAAAATGTTTTTGTTTAAAAATAAGTGTTCTTTTAGCATTTTTGAAAGAAAATACTTTTTTTTATCAAGAAATATGTATTTTTATTATAATAATATTATACTTATTAAACTATTTTTTAATAATAATTCAATGCATCTACTACACCATCAATAAATACAAAATAAGTTATTCTCACCTTTTTTTTTATTTCCAATTTTATCTTTTTTTTAAAAAAAAAATAGTAATATAAAAGACTTTTTAATATCTAAAATAAAATGAGAACATGAATTCTAAAAGAGGTGGAGGAATAATAATATCATTACAAAACTCCAAATATACGTGGGACTCACAATTCCATTATCATTATGAATTAGTTTCGAATAAATAAACATCAACAATCATACTCATTTCTCATTCTCATTTTAACATTTCAAGTAAACACAACATAAATCTCAAATTTGTATTTTATCTTAATAATATTTGATAAATAAAGATGAAATTATGATTTTTTTTCAAAGAAATATAAATTATGAAAATTTGTGTGACTCATCCTGTAAAATAAGGATATAATTAAATTGGGAATACCTTGCACCACCAGTGTTCTAATAGTTTATGCTTGTTATGCAAGGGAAAATTGCAGAGAAAACAAAGCTAAAATTGTGAGTAAGAAAAAATTTTCAATTTGATTGGGAATATGAGTCAATACATTTGGACTGGATCAATCCAAGAGGGACGAGCTGAATTTAAGGGAAAGAAGCTCATGATATGCACTTTAATCTGTTCGTACATATACCAAATTATATTCAAATATATACATTGTACAAATTAAAATGATAAGTGTTGAATGAGAGATTGGCTTTTATGTGGTTCCATTAACCTGCCTACATGAATATAAATTCACCATATTTGAGGATTCCCCATTATTTAATGTCTTCAAAACATAAATCTTTTACACTAAACACTGTTGATGATCAAACACCTCAATCTCTACGAAGTAATTCCCACACTTGAATTTTCGAATTTTCAATCAAATAAATATTTCTTTAACATTCAAATACAAAAATAAATAAATAAAGATTTAAAGGTTACGTCAATATTCCTCACAAGTTAGACGTAACAATGAACCTCATATTTAATTAAAGAAATTTGAATTTTTTTTTTTTCAAGTTAAGTGTTTTTAAAACAAAATCAACAAAAGATGTTGAAAAAGTTTATAAAAATGAATATGAGATGTTCCAACTTTGATTTCGTGATTTTAAGATTTATGCTTGCAGTGAAAAAGGCGGTATAACCGTTTTTGCCTGTTATAAATACATTAACGAATTCATACAATTTTAATAATTGAAATATAATTTAAATTCACGATCTCATTAATTTTTGAAAACTCAATAATTTTATTTAAAAAACATCAATGAGAATAATATTAGAAATATAATTGAGAACATAATCGATAGATTAAAATTACTTCTAAAAATTAAACTTGTTAACTATTGATCCGTCTTATTATCCTTTTTAAGAATACATTGATTTGAGTGAGAAGACATCTATAATTTTTTCTAATATTTTTTTTGAAGCAATTTTTTCTAATATTTTATCTTCCTTATATATATATGGTGTAAAGGATCTACAATTTTTTTTTTTTTATCTTTTACTATCCTTATGTGTATATACATTCATATCCTCGCTTCTTTTCCTTTTCCCAATCAAAATTAATCTATAAAAGAATAATGTAAATTAATGAAAAAAATTAGTAATGTCATTACCTCAACCAACTAATTAATCAATTAAATATTGCTCGTCTCGTTTACTCCTCAAAAAGAGTCGCAGCTCCTACGGATATGCTCGAATTTCATATAGTTTCACTCATGTGATATGTGAATGATTGCAATACATTTACAATTATATAGAATCATTTTTCTTCAAATATTCTTTTTAGTAGAAAGAATAAAGTTTTATATGCGTGGAAATGAAATTAATTAAAAAAAAAAAAAAAAGGAGCGGTGCATGTGTTTTTGGTTTTTGGGTTCCACCGGACATGCTGCAAGATTCATTCCGGATCCTGTTCAACCCAATTTGGTCAACTACTCTCTCTCTCTTCACTCAGATTTTCTTCCACTCGCATCAGCCATTCATTCAGCCCCCTCCGAGCTCACGCGATTTTTAGAGCTTTGATCACCATCGCCTCACTCTCCAGCTGCTAATAAAACACACGCGCTTGATTTGCGAGGCTCCAACCACTTTAGACTTTACCGTTCAAAAGTCCAACAGCATCTGGCGCCGCAAATGAAGAGGTTGTCCCACTCGCACTGCCCTTGCACGTGACTTGTTGTTTACTTCTCCCTTGGCTGAACCAAGTTTAACCACTTAATTATTTAAATTTCAGCACTTCAAAGTCAGTCCAGCCTTGCCACGTTCCTGACCACCATTTGAGACGGCTCTTCGACCCCTTTTAGATGGGACGAGTCTATACACCGTTGGATATGTAGCAATGACATCGTAATTTCGTATTGTTATTATCCAACGGTTTTTATTCCTTCTGACGTTATTATTATTATTTTTTTCCAGTAGTGTTAAAGACGCGTCATTGTGACTATAATTAATTATTTCCCGTTTAATATTTAATTAAGAGGGTCTTTGCCTAATAAGGTTTAATTTTAATTTAATGAACTTGAATGTGACAAAGGTTTACACAAATATTTTCTTTAAAAAAAAAAAGCATACACAGATATGATTAATATAAAAAAAAGTAAACAAAACGAATGCATGCTATTGTTAACTAATTCATTATTAACATTTAATAACAAGTTCATATGAATAGGTTGATTTGAAATTTGATTAAGTTTTAATTCACCTGTTTATTTTTTTTCCATGGATTATAAATTTATATTTGATACAAAGTTTTTAATTACTAATTCGATTGATTCTGTTTTGCAACCAAACCAATTTTAATTCATAATATAAAATAATATCGTGTTGTATAAATCAACATTAATTATTATTAGCAGCATATGATTTTATGAAGTATTTGACTGTCATACTGGTTAAGTAATCTTACTCAATAATTATAATTATTGAATTAACTTGAATAACTAGTTTTACAAATTATAACTAGTCCAATTGATGTTATCGTAGGTAAGATTACCCAACATATCAAAAATGATTCTACAATTGATAGAATTATGTTTAAAAAATTAGAAGCAAGTTAACGTAAGCTTTGACTATTCAGGATTCCAACTAGCTTTTTGTGAAATTTCTTAAAATCGGTATCATATATAACTTCAGAAAATTTAGAAGGATTGATTTATAATTAAGTTCTTTTGTTTAATAATAATTTCTAGATAAGTTATCCATTTATATTAAACTAATGTGAAAATGGTAAGGAAATATCATCGTTTGATTTATTTCTTGGGTGATGTTATAGTCACTTATAAAAATGATTTAAACATTCATTTTTTAAAAGTATTTATAAACAAAATTATTTTTAACTTAATAAAGAAGGACAAACACAAATTAATCGAATGATTTTTTTCTTTTGCTTTTACAACTTGAAATGAAATAGTTTTTTATTTCCCCTTTTAGTTAAAAAGAAAAACTAAAAACAATTCACAAATATTCCTAATCTACCAAAAAGAATATGGATATTACATACAGCGAATGACTATTTTAAATCTTTTTAAATACAAAACGTTATGTCTTTTAAATTTTGTTTTCCATTCATCTAAAAAGTAAAGGCAAACTGAAATACATAATGAATTCTCATTCTTGGTAACAAATTTGATGATTAATGTCAGGATTAAGAATTTATATTTAAGAAAAATAAAGATAAATACTAAAAATAGAGATTTTTAGTATAATTGCTTTGTTTATAGGGTGGCTACACCTTATTTCTTATAAGATTGTCATCTCTTGAATGGTTTAAATTTTACTAGCATTAAAGTAAACTAATATTTCAAGTAAGGGTAGTGTTAGGAAATTAAAATAAAAATCATAATTAATCCATAAATGGATGCATTTTTATGTCTTTTATCTTTGTTTTTTTCCTTTTATTCACTCTCATTCATTCATCTATTAATTATGATTTTAGTGTACAGGTTAATATATCATTTAATTAAATTACTGCAAGTTCAAATCGTACCGCAAGTGTTGCCACTGAGTTGTTTTCCAAGTAATCTCAATTCATCCATTTTTCTCTATTATCTTAAAAATACATAAACTATTGAAGTTTAGATTAAAATACATAGTTTAATATATACATAAATACAACATTCTAAAATTTATTAATTTCATACTTGTTGACACTTAATTTCGGTCAACTCGGTTCTCCAAGTCCAATACTTGCGATACAACAAACCACAAACGAAACAAGTATGACCAAGACCAAAACAAATAGAACATAACGAGTTTTTACGTGGTTCGGCGAAACAATAGTCTACGTCCACGACAATTACCTCTGTTTCTCCTTAGGAGTAATTGTATTTATTTTCACTCTGTACTTTACACTGAATTTTATCTCCTATTTAT
The DNA here is from genome assembly GCA_022984855.1 of Dimocarpus longan. Classification (NCBI taxonomy): domain Eukaryota; kingdom Viridiplantae; phylum Streptophyta; class Magnoliopsida; order Sapindales; family Sapindaceae; genus Dimocarpus; species Dimocarpus longan. The sequence continues at coordinate 4,253,796 of CM041018.1, forward strand.
AGTGGAGATGTTACAATTTGAATAGGTTTAAGAATTTTACAGATAAAGTAAAAAATAATATACATTAATTGAGATAATATCTCCCAAGATTATCTCTACCGTATATATAGCAATTGCTAGGAATGTCGTGACTCAATTTGCATGAAAATAGATAAGTTAGTTCATTTCCTGAATTGAATTGATTCGCCTTCCAGAAGGTCAACTGGTCAACTTTAGCGAACAGCTTACTCAACAATCAAATATTGCCTCCAGCGTGCAGACGAGTAAATTCAACCGCCCTTCCAACTATCGAACAGACGCAGGGACTTTCTGATCGTTCCGATAACTTTTAAAGGGGTATTTATCGAGCAGCCTTTTGATAATGACCAGATAGTCTTTATGCTTTGTCAATCGGTCAAACCTTCATGCAGTCAACTGGTTATTCAGCGATTAAAACGATCAACCACATAATCAGGTGTGCTCGGGTATATAGGCTAATAGACGACCATGTGCCCCCTCATTTGACTTTTGACCAGTTTGACCAGCACTTCTGGGCTTCCTCCTATAAAACGACACAGTGGGCCTCATTCTTGGGCTTTTTCCATTTTATCCATAATCGTCAAAATACCCACAACAATACTTGATACGATCCAATATAATTTGGTAGACTGTATTTATTTAGTTTGAAAATGATCCAAATTCGATTAGTTACACCCCTAAATGATATTAAAAAAAAAAAAAACTCAATTTTGTTTATGATATGGCCATAGAAAAAAGCAATTATTTTATTTAATTAATTGTATTTTCAAGTTAGATTAGGATAAGAAGTGTTCCTGATGGAACAAATGAGTAGTAGAAAGAAAAAATACTCAAGCTAAGTGAGTGAATTAATTTTCCCTCTAGAGAGTAGAGACTAGATCCTTCCTCTTTTACTCGGCCTTCATTTTCAAACTAAAAATAATCTAATTTCACTCTTGCCCGTATCAATTTCCTCCAAAGATTCACTCTTGCCCGTATCAATTTCCTCCGAATATGTGCTCGTATGATACAAGTAATTAGAATATTTTAGAAACGTCATTTGTACCCACTAGCTGACCAGCATTATATCATGTCATATCACTTAATAATGATATCCGTTTATCATACTCCACACTCATTAAACAAAATTTATATCTCATTTGGTCAAACCGAAAAAGTTGGTTGGTGACCCCATTAATTGATCACGTCCGCTCGATCAACCACCTCACAAACCTTATCCCCGAATTAAATATTAAAAGGAGCCGTATGATGAAGGTCATTGGTTGTATAATTTAATTCATGATGTTGGGAGTCAAAGCTTGCAATTGTCAATAAATAGATTATACCCCACAACCAATTTTAAGGTAAATAGTGACATTTTTTTTTATTACAGTGGTAAAAAACTAAATTCTGCTATGTATAATTTATTATTTATTAATATTGTGAAAATAAATATTTTTAATTATAAAAGTAAGAAATGACTTTTCATTTTTCGGATGCACTGTCAGATGATGCATTCGACCAATTATATAGCAAAAGAAGTCACATGTGGCACCATTAGCGCCTTCGTGATGTAGTGCATCACAACGGTGGTGTATTGAAAGTTATAATAAAAAAAAAAAAGAAGGGGGATGTATTGAAGATTCTCAAATGACCGTAGGTATTCGGATTAGGGATGGACAACTCCATATTTGATTCATTTCCTGTTACAACCAATTCAAACCGATTTTTTTTTTTTTTTTCGATTCTCAATTCAGAATCGAACATGAAAAGTTTGAGAATTGAAACTGATTTGAATCAAACACGATTGGTTCAGTTCGGTCTGATTAGATTCTCATCGATTCCGAAAACCAGTCAAATGAGGAGGTAATTCAATATCACAACAAACTTAAATAAGAAAAAACCTTTATACATGAAACAAACAAGAAGATGCAACACCACAAGAAAAGGAAATGAACAAAAAATGTGAACATACAAGAAGAAACTCAAACTAACAACAAAGAAATACAACACAAACGCGACCAACAAAATACAACACAAATGCAAATCAAACACGACCAAAAATAAATAAATAAATAAAACACAACACAAACATAGATAACACAAATAAGTATAAAATAAAAATATGTTATTGACAAAAAAACAATATAACACAAACTCAAATCAAACACAACAAATAAAATGAAACACAACACAAATGCAAATATTTGGTACTAGTAGAAGTAGTAGACCAATGACAATAGAAAATAACCAGGAGACAAGCTAGTCGTCACTATCCATTAGCAAATGAGTAAAAGATGAACGACGAAGCTAGTGATGGGGTCGATGAGTAGTTCAGGGATAATAGGTGAATACAAGGGCGTCGACATCTCTATGAAGAAGAAGAAAATGGAGGGGTGTTAGTGATAACATATTTGTGAAAAAGAAAGGAAAAGGTGGAATGGAAAGGATTTGGATGATTGGTCAAGGTTTGGTGTAGGGTTAGATGTCGAAATTATACAGGTGCCATTTAGGGATACTCAAAATTTTAATAATCCTGAGGTTACATTTGACACGCAAGATCGAAATAGAATAAAATGAATTGGATTAGATTAAAAAAGTACCGTCCTATGTTTGATTGAATTTGAAATTAGATTAAAATTATATTATATATTGTATTTGATATAGGTTATGATTAAATTGGAATAAAATTAATTTAAATACTTTATTATACGCTTAAAATTAATTGTATAAAAAATCTATAAAAAAAGAGAACAAATATTTTATTAATTTAAATACAAGAATTAATTTTAAATACTAAAATATATGTTGCGATTGAATTGAAATAAAATTAATTTAAATATTTTATTATATAACCTAACTCATAAATCATTTTTTCAAAAAGGTATATTGATTTTTTTAAATTATGTTATTTTAAAGTATGAGCAAATAAAAAGTAATTTTGGAGATGGTATAAGAAAGAGAAAAGGGGTCCGTAAAAGAAAGAGAAAGAAAGAAAAAAACGTAGTGCAATTAATGAAAAGCAAGTGAAACAATTAATAAGCCTTGAATCCACTCCCATTAAATCTCATGGTGGGGTTTGAGAATAGGTATTCCCATGACAATGAGATTTAAATGAAGATAAGATTGAGTTTTCATTCTCAAGTTGGTCTCTTCAAATGCAGAATTGAGTTTTCATTCTCAAGTTAGTCTCTTCAAATGCAGAATTGAGTTTTCATTTTCAAGTTGGTCTTTCCAAATATAGAATTTGAGAGTTTAAGATATTTTGAATTTTAAAACCACCTCAAATCCAATGTTTCAAATATAGCTTGAAGGGCGCATGTGTGATTTCACTATATAAAAAAAAAAATTTAAAATATAAAACGGTTTTCGATTGGATATAGGTCATCGAACGAAATTTTTTCAATTCTACACATGCGGAATCGAACATTCCTCATTGTCGTTACATAATCCAAACCAAACACCCAAAATCGGGTTGGTTTCAGTTCGATCAAGTTATGTTTTTTCGTCTATCCCAAATCCAGATAGTAGATGAAGTTCTTAATCTTATTACATTTTGATTAAATTAAATATTATAAATCTTAAAAATAGATATTCAGATGACATATATAATGTTTAATTTTAATAAATTTCAAAAAGGATGTTTCGAATTATAAAAGTATAAATCTATATATAGTAGAGCAAAGTCGCTTATCTAAGTGGAGGCAGACTTGTTTTGGTATTATTGAGTGCTAGATTCAAATGCTCACCATACCCACTTTTTAGTGGCAGTCCCGTTCCATATATATGGATTGCTCTCTCATTCATTATGGATTGACCCTAAAAGTTGATCCTTGGGTAATACTACAACGTTTATTGTTGTTGGTTCCGATTATCTCTCAAGTTAATCTTAACCATAAAAAAAAAAAGAAAAAAACTTGTATATCACTTTTTATGGGTTGGCCCCTCTCGTTATTGAGAGCTGATCTCTGAACAGCACTATAATATCTAATATCTATCATTGTTGGTTTCAATTGTGTCGATGATTGATTTTAATAATAAAAATATGAAAAAGAAAACTGTATATAAATATATAATTTTAATTTAACAATTTTTTACGTCAAATTTGAGGAAGGAATAAAAAAACAACAAAATGTTACTTAAAATAATAATAATAATAATAAAAGGCAACAAAATGTGAACGCGCTGGCTTATGGTCAAAAATGTTGAGAGTCAAATTTTGTGATGATGACTACATTCCACTAGCACTTCAAAAAAACAAAAACTAGATTCCACGAGCGTCTGACGGTAAGCGAAGGAAGTGAAGCACAGGTGTCAGCTGATTAACATGGTAGCAGCAGACGTGGCGAGATGTTAGTGGTGGATGAGCATTGATTGAAGGAGACTCACTTCAGAAATTGGATTGCAGTTGCAATTTTGCCCTTTCATTTTTTTAACGCGGAAAAAGCGAGAGATAATCCAGCTTCATGAGATGGGCCTTGTGAGATAACCAAGCCCTTTGTGGTGGCTATATAATCCCACCATAGCACCTCATCTTTCGACACAGAAGAAAGGTTGAGAGATAAACACTGAACACTGAGAGGTAAAAAAAAAAAAAAAGGAGAGTTTTGTGAGGTTGAATCCGAGAGTGTTTTGATTTAAAGGATTTTTTTCAAAATCCCCCCTTCTGTTACACCCCGCTTCTCTGAATCCCTTTCTGTTAATCATCTGTCTTTCAAAAAAAATCTGATTTTTGGGTTTGTTTTCGAAACTAAAACGGCTAAAAAGCAAACTTAGAAGGATTTCTCGAAAGCCAGGTGTTTTCAGAATCGAGATCCAGTTTTTTTTTTATTATTATATTTGTTTTCAACTTGAATTTTCTTATATCTGCTTTCTTTTCTTTTTTTTTTTTTCAATTTTTTCTTGTTGTTAGTTGAATCAGCTTAAAGGGTACTTTTTGATCCCTTGGAGGTGGTTTTAGGTTGTGGAATTGAAGGGGTTGTCTATTATAGACCTCTTTGATCTATTTTTCTTTTTTAATTTTTTTTGTTAGCTTTTTGAAATCAAGGTCCTGTTCTCTTTAAATTTTGACAAGAAACAGGTTTAAAAATTGTAAGTTTTTGTTTGTTTATTGACAAGTTTGTAGTTTTGAGTGACGAAATGGCAGCTGCAATGGAATTCTACAGTAGCAGAGCAGTTCAATCGGATCCATTTGTTGGTGGTGAACTCATGGAAGCACTTGAACCTTTTATGAAAGGTGCTTCCACTTCCTCTTCTTCTTCTTCTTCTACACAAACTTCTTCACCTTCTACTTCTTATGATTACATATCCTTCTCTCCTTCTCTTTCGGATCCTACCACTCAACCCGGTTTGTACCCGGATGCTTGCTCCACATCGTCGACCCATTTCTTTTCTAACGGGTTCTCGATCCAAGACCCCTTCTTCGGTCTCCAGCAGCAACCGGGTTCTCAAATAGGGTTGAATAGCCTTACTCCTTTTCAGATCCAGCAGATCCAAGCCCAGATCCAGCTCCAAAACCAGAGCCAGACCCAGCTGTTTTGGCGGCAGCAGCAGCAACAACAAACACCACAAAATCAGAGCCTGAGCTTCCTTTCTCCAAAGCCCATCCCGATGAAGCAAGTGGGTTGTACGCCAAAACCCACAAAACTCTACAGAGGAGTGAGACAGCGACATTGGGGTAAATGGGTTGCGGAGATCCGCCTTCCCAAGAACCGTACCCGTCTCTGGCTGGGCACCTTCGACACAGCAGAAGAAGCCGCCTTGGCCTACGACAAAGCGGCCTTCAAGCTGCGAGGTGACTTCGCCAGGCTCAACTTCCCCAATCTCAGCCACAACGGCTCCCACATCGGCGAGTACAAGCCTCTCCATTCCTCAGTCGACGCGAAGCTGGCTGCCATTTGCGAAAGCCTAGCCGATTCGCAGAAACAAGGGAAGAAGGAGAAGCCGAGTACCACCTCCGCCGAGAAGAAACGCCGACGTGCGAGTAGAGAAGAGGATGTGACGGTTGGTACTGGTGGTGGTGAAGTGGAAAACACTAACAGTGTGAAGGTAGAGAGCAGCTGGAGTGATGGGTCAGCGGGGTCGTCTCCGATGTCGGATTTGACATTTCAGGACGCAGAACCGTCTTGGGATGTGGCTTCGGAGAATTTCATGTTGCACAAGTACCCGTCTTATGAGATAGATTGGGCTTCTATTTTATCTTAAACTAAAGTTGTTTATGTTGTAATTGTAGTGGGTTAGGATGATGTTAGTGTGGGGCTCCTGCAATCAAGTTTTTGGTAGTTGCGGAGCCAATTGGTCTTTTTAAATTAGTAGTATGTTGATATGTATTATCATGTAAATCTCCCCCGTGGTCTCAGCTGGGTTTTTTTCATGCTGATCCTCGGTGAATGTATGTTCTATTTGCTATGTGTCTGTATCAGTGTTCTCTATTTCTATTAAATCCTATTCAAGTGTTAGCATTTATTTATTTTTGTCTCCCTTAAAACACTTGGATGCTTTCATTTTTTGTTTATTGTATATCTTTGTGGCGTGAGACGGTGAGAATACTGATTTTCTGAATCTGTTTCTGGTTGGGGTATGGTTTGAGTTTTTGCGGTACACATTAAATCATGATTTAGAGTACTAACCAAAATTGGTCGGTGTGAGGACTTGTGCTAGAAATTGGGGGAATCCTGGTGTCATCAATGACTTAAAAGGAGTGGCACTGCCCACCGACTGTTCTAAAATAGGTTGTGTTCACTTTAATGTAATTTAAGGGCTATATTGTGGACAGCATCGATTCTCAAATCTTATCTGGTACTCTTTTGTTGTTTATGTCTCCTCCTTCGAATCACGTACAGATACGTATGAAGTTGTTGGATGATCTCCGTATATTATCTTGGTTGGGGAGAATAAATTTGCAGACCTTGTAATTCGTCGGGCGAATGAAAAAATCTTTGTTCAATGGACTTACTAAGAGCCGTTGCTTTACAAAAATTTTGTCGTGCAATAAGGCTCTTCTTTTTGGAAAAGAAGGAAAGTGAATGTGAATCCGAAGCACCCTTTATTGACTGCACTCCCACTTCAGTACTTATGGTGTGAGTCACGCGTAATCTAGGTTCAGATCTCAACAATTGCACTTTCTATGACCTTTTGAACCATTAAGCTAAACTAATTTATGCCCAGTTTACTGCACACAATAGCCCCGACAGGAAAGTTGTAATACAATTAACTCATGTTTCATACATATGTATACATATGACCGTTTGGCTCTTTAGTTAATGTTAGATATACAATTCAGTGGATAGTGCAAGTGATTCTAGGACATCACTAATTGACCTAATAAGTTACTGCCTTCTCTTGGCGTTTCTAAATAGCATGTGCCGAGTACTGTGCGCACTAAACACAATTAGAAGTTGCACATGTATTATAGTTTCCCTGTAATGAAAGACACCACTATTACATTGTCCTAGGTGCTTTGAAATCGGTTTATTGAAGGAGATTCACTGAACTTGAGTTACAATGGACAAACGCGTGGAAAGAAGCAACAAGTATAAAACCATGGGCAAAATAAATCATATGGGCTTAGTTTACTGTCATCTTGTATTATTATTAGTATTGTTTTTAATTATTACAAATTTAAGAATTTGTTAAGAGGAGATAATTCAAACACACAAATTTACTGATTCTTGAAATCTCCATTCGTTTATAGAAAACCACATATTTGTTATAAATTATAGTATTTGAGTATTTTAATGAGTTTTATAAAGTTATAAAATTGAAGTGGATTATGATAGGAGGGTCAATAAATTATTGAATTGTTGCTGAAAACTTACCTTGATTCCTTGCTCACGTTAAAACACATATGGACAAAGTTTGACACCTTGTATCGGTAACATTTTTGAAACTTGTTTAAAGTATATCCATGTGGTCGTCTTTCACTGTGGAGTTACATCCAAACTATTACTATATTTTGTGCAGAGATTCCATACTCGTTCGTTTAATTTGTAGTGTTAGACAATTGGCATCCATGATGCGGATTTGGTTTTTGGTTGGAAATGTTAAGAGTAAATTCTAGAGAACCTACCAATCTGCTTCGCAATTATGAGCTTAATTGGAAGCTACCTGCGCAAGGTGGGGTGACTCAGTGGTTGTCACTCCACAAATCTTGCTTGTGTAGACCTTAGGTTCGATGGATACCTTTTTCACTAAAATAGGTAGTTGACAATTTTCAGATTCTTCCTTCCGTTTGAGAGTCTCTTCTCCTCTCATTTTTTAAAGCTTTAATTTCAGACCATTCCATGATAATATTCTGATCAAGAGAGTTCGACAAATGATTACGATATATGTAATATATCATCGTAATATATGTCAAAAAAAAAATTATCTTTTATATCCCAATTCTCTTCTCCACTTGATCACTACAATATTTGGATATGATGCGAATTGAAGTAGTATTATAAGGCAATAAAACCTTGAAGAATAAATACAAGAGAAAAAAAATGAAGAATACCTACCAAACTCATCAAAGACACCAACTTTACACACACACACACACAAAAAGACTAGAATTTCATCATCTTCCGTGAAAGTAAAAGAAAACACAGTCAGCTGAAAAGGGAGCATACTTCTTTCCATTTATATACTACATTACATCTAGTGAGACAAGGTTGGAGACCACCTCCTTTTGTGTCTTTGTTCTTTCTAGTTTCTATCCCAACCAAAAAGAAGAAATAGAAAGCCACCCTGGAATGGTCTGATATTGAACCCAAATAAATATTTTGTTTACAGAACAACTGTATGCTCACAAATAACAATGTATTCTGTTCTCATTATTCGAATTCAAGAAGTGAATGCAAGTGTAAATTGACGAGTAAAATTCGAAAGTGACAAAAGGTAGATATCCGGATTAATTTATTTTTATCTAAAAGCTTCCATCAAAGCTATTTGCTACAAGACTATGAATCAGACAAGAATCTAAACTTGAGCTTTCGTTACAATGCATGCGCAAGATAACAGAGGATGTACAGTTATACGTCCTGGTGTGTGTGTGTGTGTAAAGCCACACATCCGACGGTTACTAACAATAAACATTCCTTTTTTGTTGAATTTGTTTAAATATTAATTGCAATTTACTTTTGTTTCTTACCTATCCTTCTTTTATATATCCCCAATAATTTACTTTGCTGTTGCAATCACTACATTACAGTTTGACATATTTCATCCGCTTTTGCTCTTTATTTCAAACTATTCCCGGACTGCACTAGTTGTTGTAGCGCCTATTCTAGACAAATGCAGACAGAACCCTAACCTTGTATCAGCCATATTGCTTATAATATATTATCCGCAACCTTTTAACATTTTCTTTCTTCTACTTTAATGCACGTTCCATGCAATTATTGGGATCAAAAAGTTATGAAACAACTCATCCTTCCCATGCTTAGCTATAGGTTGACAGCACAGTTGTTTAGGACATGGGCTGTTTGTTCAGCTACTAAAGTTTGCTATATATAACACAAGGCAGTTCTCGTCTTTGTTTCAAAGCTTTCCCATATTTTTTTCATTTGTATATTTATTTTCTTCAGCGCTAAATTTTCAAGCATTAATGACTACTTTCAAGCATATCTAGTATCATGCATTAAGAGATTGAACGTGGGAATCAAATAAATCAAACGATACGTTGAATCCAGATAAAAAAATATATATATCTATATGACTCCAATAATACACTTACAAGACTTTTCATCTGTGATGTAACTACACTCAGCTCATAAGTTCAGTAAGTTCTCCAGCAAAAATTTGAGAAACCACCTTTTTCTTTTAAAAGGATACTCGCATCGACGCTACGGTTAAAAAGAATTTGGTAGAGAACTTTGACACACAAATCAACTGAGAAATTAGTCTAATTCAGATATCCAACAGAACCTTCTTTGTGACTAAAAGACACTGACCAACCCAACAGGGAGAGTCCAAACCATGGTTCCCATCTTCATTTGATGTTCTCCGACAAGCCAGCCACCGTTAAACAAACCAAATACAGCAGTAACATATGCCAACTGGATCGTTTATCAACTAAATTTACCGATTTCCATCTTCTTTTTAATTGCCCTTTGACCATGGTATACAAATGAATCTAATATTCCTGAAACAGTGAAGACACCTGTACACAGATTGAAATGCTCGGTTATACATCCATTCAAGATTAAAAATAAGCTGTAATATGTTATCAATAACAGAAAAGCATAAGGATTTGGAGAGCCAAGCACGGAGTAGCTAAGATCAATTCATTGTTTGACTTGAATTCAAATAAAAAGAAAGGAACAGAATTTTAAAAATAAAACATTTGAAACATATAAATAGGAGACATTATCCAAAAAAAATAAAAAGACAATATCCATATTTTAAAGACATTTCACATGCGTACAACTAAAAACTAACATGAACATGAAGGATTGTCAAGAAAAAAACAACACAAAGGAAGTAAAAAAAAAAAAAAAATGGTGATTCAACTTCAAACAGTAATGAAGGTTTTACATACAATGGTATCATCCCATTACTACCTAAAATCATTTTAGAAAGCAAATCCAAAATATACACTAGAAGGAAAAAAGACTATATTAGAGCACGTTTGCTAACTGGAAAGCCTTATGAGGGAAATAGAACTTAATTTCTGATTTATAGTTATAAAGTTCTAAAACTATCATGAATCAAAATAAGTGGATCCCATACGCATATCAGAAATTAATTTTTATTGTAAAGGTAACTTAATTTCTGAATTCTCTTTTCAATAGGACTTGATTCCTTTCAATTTTATTCTCAATTCGTTACACGCCATTATATCATTCCTTTCCCATCTTTTTTCTACTTTTGTCTTCTTTTGTTTCCAATTAAGAATTGAAAAGTAGGGTTCGACAATTACCTCCAACTATAGCACAAACATTAGTCAAGAAGTGCAAGAAAGAAATATGTTCCTCAGTGAATGTCACCTGCAACCAGCAAAACCACCATATTTCAACTTTCAAGTCACTAGTGTGAATAACCAGAAATCAGATCTTGAACTAGCTTATATATGCCACGGTATCAATAAAACCCACCTTAATTGGAGAAAGGTCATAGAAGAAGAAGACTCCTGGAAGGGTCTGAAGACGACCTACATCTGCATTCCTGAAATGTTCGGTTACAGAGAACTGCCAGGAACAATTGCAATCAAAGTTATATCATTATGAACAAGTACAAAACCAAAATTAGAAACTGATGACTTGCACAAGTCTAACATACCTGATTTGACTGGATAGTGTGGCCATGAACATCTGTGTACAGAGTAGGCACAACCTATAAAATAAAGGAGATTATTGTAAAAAAGGCCCAATAGAAAGTTTTTCATCTTATTTAGCCAGTTAATACTGAAGTGGCAAGTGGATCCAGAAGCGTGCATGAGCAGGACTCCAAAGTCCCACCACCTTAGTGGGATGGAATTGGTGTTTCATTTAAGGATAATTTAAAATAGAACAAAACAAATTACAATAATTTTGTTCTGTAGAACAAAATACTTTTTACTCAATTTTATTTTATCAGAAATTGATCAGAATTAGATTTTTTATTTACGGTGAATTAAATTGGTTTCATTTCACTGAAAGAAAATTTTTAAATACTTTTACGCACAAAAAAATCATTTAAAAGGATTTTGTGCTACTTAAAATGATTATCAATAATCTTATCTCCCCAAAATAGAATTCATATACTTTATATTTCACTATAAAATTACCTAAACTACTTCAATTTTATTACAAATTTGATTTAATCCAAATCCGATTCAATCTAATTATATGTCGCACCAAATCAGGTCAATACCCTTTAATCCTAGCCCCCATAAAATCCCAAATCCAAATCCCTTTTTATCTAGAGTAACAGACAACCTTAGTACACTTTTTGCAAAAATTTAATGATTGTGACACATTGCACCAAACTTTTAAAGGTTAGGAAAGACTGCAGTATGACCATTTAACTAGTCTTCAGAAATTGCCAGGTTGATAATCAGAAGATCAATCAAAGCCATCCCTCAGATAATGTCATGGTTAAAATAAAGTAAACTCATCAAATGTATAATATGGATTTAAAATAGGACCGGAGCATATATGTTGTCTTATGTGCAAAAATAAAGATAAAGATGAAGAAACATTAACAAATAATATATTGTTAAGTTCAACTTCAAAGCTTAGCCTCAAAATGATGATGATATGAGTGGCCATTTGATAGGGATACAGATTGTAAAAGACTAATAAAGACAAGAGTCAAGAGACACATCCATGTTGTAACCCCAAAAAATCTTATTCTTTGTTGTGTTTATTTTACTACTCCAACATGCCTAATAAATGTTATTTCCCATGTTTAAGTATTTTCTTTGCAATTCTTTCACACACATATAGAGATAGAGAGACATTAGAACATATTAAACATCCAAATTGCTTTGCTGACACCTATTTGAGAACGAAAAGTAGATGAATTAGTTGTCTCTTAGAGCAGGAAATTTCTTAGTCAATAAGAAATGGAAATTGATTTAGAACCAAAAGGAAGTTTATAATGTCAATGATCCAGACACTGGGGAGACTATAACTCCTTCGGCTTCCACAATAGATAATATGAAGAGGAAAAATGACATATATTATATACAGAAGCCCTTATCCAGGATCTTTACCTTGATAAAATATTGATACATCCCACTTGGTGTTTCTTGTGTCCATTGCACGCTAAAGTTTGCAAACATTTAAATGAGAAAAACAGTAAGTGAATAAGAACATTTATAAATATACACAATCTCAAAAATTTAAAGTTTTCAATCTCCATTCAGAGCTAAATTATAGAGGAAGGCAAAGTATGTTAGAAGAAACTACCTGTCAAGAGGGTTCACAACACCTGGAAAATGTTCTCCAAAAGCTAATTTATTGATTTTGTGACTTATCTGCATCAAATAATATAAATCAATTTATTGGCTGATAAGCAAAGTATGCTGCAAAGATCAGAAAGGGACATGTGCAGTGATTTCCTTTATATCTACAAAGGAACTAAAAGAAGGAACATGTCTTACATTAAAACTATCTTTTTGAAATGCCATTAAGTCATGCACATGAACACCTGATTGATGAAAGCTTTTCCCAGGGGCAAAATGAAAATTACCAGCCACCTTATTAACTTCCAGAAATCCATACACATTACATCCTTCACCTTCTTCTTCTTTAATTTTCTGTAAAAACCCCTCTCTCTTGCACTGTTTGATAGAAAAGGAAAGACTGTTACTTGACAAAATTTTAATTTAGAGTTTATAAGCATATTATAATTCAACACAAATTCACCATTATAAATGTAAAATAGAATGGAGAAACATCATTATCAGGGGTTCTATGACAAAAATAGTAAAACAGCCAAACAAAAAGTCATTCAACTCTATTGATGGACCCGTACAAGCTGAACTAATAGCCTTTTGACTTCCTGGCACCGGCTAGGCTATTACCTTCTACGTTCCATATAGACAAATATCAGTTGGCGCGTTGCACTAAAATGTTGTACTAAACACATTGTAAGAACTGGCAATCATTGTCAGGTACTAGCTGACATGTAATTGTGATCAAAAGGTAAGCAACGCAGTTTCCACCTCTGATAAATAGAGAGAATAGACACTGAGCTCACCACATAGCTATATGTCCCAATTTCCACAAAGCAATGTCCCGTACAAGTGATTCAAGATTAATTATTTCTAACAAAAAACATTTGCTTTTTTCAGTATACTTATGTATCATATGAAAGCCAATGGACAAAAACCTAATTTACTCAAGGAGACAGATCCATACTTTAATAGACAGTGGACAATCTAACTAAAGAAATTCATGCTTTTCCCAAGAAATTTATAAGAATACAACAAATGCTAGTATGTCTAGCCATTCAAGCATAAAATATAACAAAAAGTCAGTCAAGAAAAAAAAAATCACCAATCACTTTAATTTTCCTCAAATTCAGATTGCAATCCTGTTCTGGTAAGATAATTTAATGACAATCAAATTTTCGTTTGCCCTTCCCATCCAAGCCAGTTCTAATGGGCAAACCAATCAATTAAAAATCATCAAACTAATATCGGGTGGGACTTGGGAGAAAAAATCCTGTCCACTCTTTTATTTCAATCTATATAGCTTTAAAGGTCATATAAAAAACATGATCTGAAGGAGGTAACTAGGTGAAAAGAAAGAGCAAGATCTAGCTTTCAACGGCAAGAAGAATAAACCCAGTCAACTAAAAATATTACCAAAATGTCTTATCAACCAAAAAAAATGTGATTATGAGTCTTGAATGCAGTATGAAATAAACAGGGAGAAAACATTTTTCACAGAATTTAAAAGTACATATCCACTTCACAAGATAATGATAATAAAAATTCAGTAATCACGTAATTCATCATGGATTAGTTACTTCTGTGCTTGCCAAGAACAAAATTGACACATGAGATCTCAAAATACAAACCTGATCAATCAAATCTGGATTTGACATTGCCCAACCTTTCTTTCGATATGCTTCACGAACCTCCTCACAGGAATTACAGCAATCCTCATCTGACTGCAAGGTAAAAATGCTTAAGACAAATCATCCATAACCATAAGAAATACAAGGCAATTTTAAGGCAATTTTATCTAATTAATAACATAACGATCATCACTAATATGAATTTAATATCAATTATGATGAACATTCAAAGCTTTCAAATGAAACACTCAAATCATAGTTTTAAAAAGCCCAAGGTGCATCGAGGCGCAAAGGACCGTGGAGCATGAGGCATGAGTCGTGCCTTTGTAAAGTGAGGCGTATTTTCATAAAAAAAGCTCAAAGTAAACTTAAACAACAAATAATAATAAGATATAATTCGTAGAATAAACATCCAATCATGAATAATCATTCATCATTTTCAAATTCTAAACTAGTAACATGCAAACAACAAAAATCATCATCAAAGTTTAACTAACTAGGTGTCTTAGGCACCAACCAATGATAAAAATTCAAAGTTCAAACTTCAAATGCTAAACCAAAAACATGTAACGCTGCAAACAAACACTAGTGACTAGTCAATACAATAAAAAAGTTCATTCATTCATCGTCAAAATCATAATCAATGTCAACATCTTCATCCTCTCCCCCTTCAATCTCCCCTTCATCATCTTCTTCTTCAGCAAATCCTTCTCCCTCTTGAATGTCAACTCATGAAGAGAGGAGAGTGACAGGCGGCTGGATTGGTGACTAGACAGCGGCTGGATGGTGATGGAGGCCGGTTTTAGGAGCAGGGTGATCACATGAGGAGAGAGGGCAGATGGCTTGAGGAGATGTGAAATTATATGAGAGAATCGGCTAGAACCCCTTTTAAAATCTAGAGTTTGTCAAGGCACACTTTGAGCTTTAGCCTCGAGCTTTAGTGCCTTCCTCAGTGAGGCGCGTGCCTCACTGAAATTGCATCACCTCACCGGCAGTGAGGCACAGACCAGTCGCCTTGCGGCACCTCATGCTTAGGTGCGCACCTAGGTGCGCTTTTTCAAACTATGACCCAAATCAACCCACAATTCAACATTTCATTCTCAATTAGCAACTGAAATAAGATTTATTAAGTGGTGACAATAATGTAAGACATATTATAGCCATAAAGCAAGGAACACAGCTTCACAGATGACTATTCATGTTTACGGTCCTAATATAATTTTCAGTTAGCATCTACAACCTACAATGCAATGGGAACCATTTACTCACTGGCAAAATATACGTGGCTTACCGTTTCCGCACCAAAACAGGAACCACAGTACGTTTCATTGTGTTCAAGCCTGCCTCCATGTCTTTGCAAAGGTTTTTCAATCTGTTCATCCAGAAAATAATAATCAGCAAATGAAAGAAGAAAGCATAGTTACTTACATTTAGTTAAGAAAAGAACTTAATATTGCACTGTATGTGAAGCATGAAAGAAAAGACAGAGGAAAACTGCCTAGCTGAATTGCTATGTAGTTTAGTAATGGGAAGAATATTTAAAACTTGTATTGATTCATGTAAATTTAAGGGCAATTTTACTTATTAACAAATCCCGGCCACTGCAAAAATCAGATAATCTGAATCCAATTTTATGCTTCCTTATCCTGGGTATCCTCTCACTTTCAAAATCAAACTTGACAATGCTGCTAACAAAAAAAAAAAAAAATTCAAGTGCATATTTGCAACTGGGTCAACAGAACCTACACTGGGTGAAAACGAGCTATGACAATTTGTTGAGTGTTTTTTCTTTGTGTCTTCAATACTAGCATAGATACTTTCGGGATCAGCTCCTTTTAAAAGTCTAGAAATTAAACTATGTTAGAAGCCATATACCAACTACCAAGAACTCCACTTAATTTAGTAACCTTCGGCATTGTTGCCTTTTCCATTCCCAGCCACAAAACCTCTCCTCTACAGCAATTTCAAATGCAACAGATTCAACCAAGCTTCTGTTCCCCACTTGTTCATCCAATAAACTCGATTTTGAATATCAAAAAGAAAACCACTAATTTTTGCTCCATTCATAATTTTTTGGTGCTTTCTCACAGATATTCTCCCAAGTCTACTAGATCCCTGATCCTGTCCCTGTTAGCCATCGGTCTAATATAAAGTGACTGGTTATGTCAAATTCCAGAGTCACAAATGTCATTCAACAGCATATATTTCTCTTTATTCAGGACAAGGACGATCTAAACTGATGTAGGAGAAACAATTGCCTGCCTTGTGCACAGAAACTCACCAACCAATTCCTCCTAAAAGCTTCTCAGATTTCTAGCTAGCAGGTTGATTCTCTCTCAGTTCTCATGTATAAGATTTCTAACTAGCAGGTTAATTCTTTCTAACTAGCGCACACACACACACACACATATATATAACTCTAAATGGGATGATCTCACTCCATTAACTTGATGCAAGCAAGGAGTTGGCAACCAAGCACATTAGATATAAGAAAGTAAAATAACTTCCTATCACATGTTGATAATTGTATGTGAAATTAATGAATTAATTCTAAAGCACAATTTGAATCTACGGATAGGAGGCAAAAGTTAGTCATAAGAAATGAACGTCAAGCAAAAGCAAAATTATTGACAAACCTTTGGAGCACCAATCCCATCTTGCCTTGATTCTATAACATTGCCTTGATTATCTAATCTTTTCTTGAAAATGTCATGTTTCTGCATGTTGCATGAAAAATCAGAATGACAGGGAGTGTGGAAAAGGAAAGAAAGGGTGCATGATGTGGGGATAAGAGAGAAAGAGAGAATTAAAACAAAACCAATTTCAAGCTAAATTTTAATAGGTCACAGGAAAGCAAAGTGAAAACACATAGCTCCTGGAAATACATACTACATCAAGGTGTTGCTCCCCGCTGATGTCCATGGCATCAAGACTGAGTATCGAACATGGAAGGGCAGGAAAAGTAACATCAAACTGTGATGTTAAGCATAAAAAAGGCACAAATCAATTATCTTCATTAAAATAGTAACAAAAGTTTGTTTATTCGCATAGTATACAACAGACTATCAAAACTACAACATGAAATTAGGAATTTTGAAGGTTTGAAATAGCTTATGACATTACATTGATGCGAAGAGTTTCTCCTCTCGAAGTATCTACCACAAGCTTCGTTTCAGTGACAGCATGGAGATACAGACCTGCAACAAAAGTTGTCGCATAACAAAGCATAATCAATTGTCCTCAATCAAAGTCACTTATAGAACAACAAATGCCGCATTGAGACAAGGATGCCAGAGTGTTACAGAGAAGGTCCAATTACTAAAGGTGCAACCGTGCAAGGATAATCACAATAACATTCACACCAATTTGATCATTTGATGAACTATAATTATACTTCACAACACATGCAAGGTTTTCAGTTTGCCCATACATATCGGCACAACGGCAGAGAAGCAACAAATGTAAGTGTTATATTAGTCCATACATCCCAATTCCTAGCAACGACAACCTATTAACCTAATTACCATAGCCGTAGTCCAAACCAATACGTACATCATTAATTATGTACTCAAATATCCACAAACCATTTAACAAACTATTTCAACTTCCTCATAGATAAAGTTCTAATAAAAAAAAAAAAAAAATCCAGCTTTGGCTGCGAGGTACATAATACTGGAACAAATAACCTTTTTTGTACAGCTTTAACTGTCCACTAATCGTAATCTATCGAAAGCATAAACTTTCAAGCTATATCAAAGGCCTTGCCTACAATTTCAACCAAAGAAAGCCACATTTCTTTATAGGTTCCACACATCATAAATTTAAAATCCAAAGCTTAATCTCCAATTCGATTGTATTCAGCTTCTAAATCCACAAATAACTGAAAAACACAACCTCCGAAAGTAATTAAAAAGGTAGATCGAAAAGAGAGAAAAACGTACGGAGTTCGGAGAAGAAGAGCAAGAGCATGACGATAGAGGAGAGGAGAGTGATGACGCCACCTGAGAGTGTACGGCTGTAGAAATCTTCATTGATTTTTGGATACGCATCCAAATTCCTCAGCCTGTTCATTATACCGTCCATGCGCTCGATCGATTTCTTCTTCTTCTTCTTCTTCTTCGATACTCCTTTTTTATTTATTTTTTTAATTAAACTATATCTAAATCTAATCTAATCTAATCATGAATCCCAAAAAAAAAAAAAAAAGATGGCTTAAACACCTCGTTATCAGTTGGCCAATTTTGATCTGCGACCCTCGTTCTTTCTTCAACGAGGCGTTTACGATTTTGGAGACCTAAAACTACGCTGCCTATTTGTTTTTTTTTTGTTTTTTTCGGTTTTTTTTGGGGGGTTTTTCTATTTCTATTTCTTTTCCTTTCTTTTCTACGCCAATCAATATCACACCATCGATGGACTTGCCGGGGAGTTGCGTCTCCTCTGTATTTATCTACGGTCCACGCATACGTACGGCCTCTTTTTCCTGTATTTGCAATTTTGGGCTTTTGTTTTTTTTTTTAATATCTCGCTTTCTTCTTACTATTTTTACGGTCCATATTTTGCAATGCTGTTTTAAGTTTATATATTAATTTGGAAAAATTTTGCTGGAGACAACTAATATGTTACTGAACGGGCAATGAAAGACATATCAAACGAGACCTTAAAAATTTGAAGTTACTGACATACTCTTTATATATTTTTTGATATTATAAAAGTCGTTAATGGAGATTTGAAAACCTAGTTAAGTTTCCATTTTAGTAATAGAGACCAAGCTTTTAGACCCAGTTAGTTAGGATTCAACTGGCTTACTTTTTTTAATAATGGCTAAAATGAGTTTTCTACTCGATACATTGCTCCAAACAACTAATGTCGAAACCTGTTTCTACCACCTAAGGTCATCTCCAATGTAACACCAAATTGGTGTTTTGATATAAAAAACAGCTCCAATGTAGACACTAAATTAATGTCAGTGAAGCTCGAAGAGAAATTTGGTGCTTGTGCTACAATCGGACACCAAATTTGGTGTCCGACTGTAGCTAGCACCATTTTTTCAAATGGTGGGCCACATGACTTTTTTAATTTTTCAAAATTTCAATGTTATCCCTAATATAATAAATACAACAAATCTAATTCCTTTTATGCCCTTTAATATATTTAATATAATTATATAATTTGATTAATAATTATAAATAAAAATTAAATTATTATAAAAAATATATACCGTTGAAAATATTTCATTAAGATCTTTAAAATGAGTATAATATTAAATATATTTTAATATATTTTTAAGTTTTTAATATATATTATAAGTAATATATTAAGATAATGTCATTTTAAATTATTTTTTGTAAATCAAAATTTATTATTTTAATAATTACTTGATAGAATTAATAATATTTTTAATGTAAAAACTTAATAATGTAATAAAAAACAATAACATTAGCATTACCATAACCTTAAATTAAAAATACATGATAAAAAAAAATATATAAATAACAATAACAACATAACTTAAAAATAAAATATATGACATAAATACTTCTAAATAACCATTTAGAAATTTGGAAGGTCATCTCCACTTCCTCCAATACCATCAAAATACTTGTCAAATGCATTGGATGATTCGCTTCCTCCTTTAAATTGTTGGTTGTTATGGGTATTTTTGGATTCCTCAAATGGGCTGGCAAAGGCCCATATAAATGGTGGCCCAGATCACCATAGGCCCGTGAGAGGTACTGTGTATCAGGTCGCGAAGATCGAGCTCGAGCAAGACAATTACAGGTTCACCTGCTATGATGATAGCGACGTCAAGGTCGCTAGACCGTTGCAGCGACGTCAAGGTCGCCAGATCGTTGCTGAGTCCAGATCGTCACGACGGAGTTTCAGCCCGTTCTCTACTTCGGTTCGCCCAGTATCAGTGTAAGACAGTAAGATGGCGTGTCTTGCACGGTAAGTAAGGTTATCTCACCAAAATGCAGCTTAATTTCCGGAAGTCTCACCAAACCAGCATGGGCTTGCAGTCGGCCCCCGTTTTGCCAGAGTTGACATGTCAGAAGTCAGAAGCATTTAAAGCTCTCCAGTAGCATTTATTACGACAAGATCAGCCCTTTTTGTCCGTTTGTTCTCTTTGTAGCCTCTTCTCCTCTATAAATAGAGAGAGGCATTTATTGCAAAGGGATCCGAAAATTGGGAGTTTTGAGAGGCTGTTACTCTGTAAAAACGTAGGGAGAGCAACCATTTTTGTGAGATATCAACAGTAATAACAGAACAAGTGGACGTAGGCCCTTCCAAATCGGGCCGAACCACTTCAAATCTCCTGTGTTCTTTCCTCTTTCTTCTTTCTTCTTCTCTTCTTCGCCATCATTCGGTCTGTTCATTGCAGGTCTCCTTATCAGCGCGGCATTGGGCTCAAGGATCTGGTTGGCTGGTTTACCACGTCAACATTTTGGCGCTAGAAGGAGGGCCCAACTGCGAAGTGGAGCTCTGTAATCGCCATGGCTAAGGGGAGAACGACCAGAAACTCAGTAGACGATAGAGCCGAAGAGACCGAGCTGCGGCGTCAGCCTCAGATGACAGATATGGGTGCAGGACCGTCTCAGGGAGGACGGGACGTCGTGCATGACTTGGCCCGACGTCAGGAGAGGATAGAAGCTACAATGGCTCAGATGGCGGACACGTTGAGGGCGATGGCACGAGGTCGTGATCAGAACGTGCCAAGGACGACGGTAATCCCACCTCCTGTAGCGGAGGTCGCAAGGGGAGTGCATGTGCCAGAAGGATCTCTTCATTCGTCGAATAGGCGATCTGAAGCCCGGGGTCAGCGAGCTCGGGAGAATGGAGATGCAGCCCGACCTTCAGATGTGAGAATCAGAATCAGCCGGGATGGTGGCAGAAGGGTCGAGGTAAGCAATGGAATCCCTCGTGTTTCAGATCGCAGAGATGAAGACGAGCTGCGGCGAGGCCAGAACGACCGGCGTAGAGAGAACGATAACTACGAGGTGGGCCGAGAACGCCGGCGGTATGACCAGCATTCTATCACCGGGGTAAGTCAAAGAAGTAGGAGGTCCCCCGTGAGGCAGCTAGGAGCTCAGGACCCGATCATTCAGCAGCTCCTGGAGCGAATGCAGCAGCTCGAAGAGCGACCTGGGGCTCAGGCGGCGGCAGAGCGAAGTGAAGACAGAAGCCCTCTCGTGGCGGAGATAGATCGAGAGCCGCTTCCTGCCAGGTTTAAGCTCCCTGATATTCCGAAATATAATGGAGATTCGGACCCCTATGACCATCTGGATGCCTTCAACGTCCAAATGAATTTGCAAACCTCCAGTTCATTGGTAAAGTGTCGTGTGTTCCCTGCGACGTTCGGAGAAATACCGCGAACTTGGTTCAGGAATTTGTCGCCGCGCAGTATCAGTAGCTGGGAGGAGTGCCAGCAAAAGTTCCTCGACCAGTATAAAGCGTTGAAGAGGCAGCTCGCTCCGGCCTGTCATCTCGCAACCATTTTTCAGCGATCAGGGGAATCGCTGAAGGAATATATCAGCCGCTTCAGAAGCGAGATTAATAATGTGGAGGGTCCGACTGATGAGGGCGTTTTGTCAACAATTTCAGCCGGACTTCGGAAGGATGGAAAGCTGTATGAAAGCATTTACAAAATGCCTGTCAAAGACCTGGGAGAATTTTACGAACGAGCTAATAGGGAGATCAGATGGGAAGAATCCTTTAGCTCGAGAAAGGCTAGCCAGCCGAAAAATGAGGCAAGTGGATCCCATCAAGGCAAGAAGAGGGATCAGGTCAGTAATGAAGATAGAAGAAACCGATCTAATAATCAGGTGGCGAAGCGAGCTAAGAAAGATGTCAGAAGAGATCGCTCCCCGCCTCGAAGCCGCTTCCACCGCTACAGTACGTTATCCGACAGGCAAGATCGGATCTTTCAGACAGAAAAGCATAGAGTCAACTTCGGGAGGCCGAGCCCTACTGGTTTCCCGGGTAAGTTCAAAAATCCTCGTAAATATTGCGCTTATCATCAGGAGAACGGGCACAATACGTCTGAATGCTGGGACCTTAAGGACGCCATAGAAGATTTGATAAGAAATGGCCGTCTGAAGGAGTATGTGGTACAGCCCGACCATAAGAAGCCCCAGAATCAGCGTCCTCGTCAAGATCACCAGCCCGCGCAGACGAGTCAGCAAGGCCAGGAGCAGGGAGTTGGTTTGACGGTAAAAACTATCTATACCATCCATGGCGGTCCCCACATCGCCGGATCCTCTGGTAAGTCTCATGAAAGATATGTGCGAGAGGCAAATCACGTCCACCTTACAGGACGGGGTGATCAGGAAGGGCCAGCAAAGAAGGCTAGAATGACTTCGGAGGAGATCGTTTTCACAAAGGAAGACGAAGGCGAGGTAAAATTTCCCCATAATGACGCCCTTGTTATCAAGGCGAGAATCAGCAACGCCGAGGTCTTGAGGATCATGATAGATACAGGCAGCTCGGTCAATGTTATGTACAAGGATTGTTATGATCAGCTCGGGTTATGAGCTAATCAGCTGAAGCCGTCTCCAGAGCCTCTCTACGGTTTCACTGGAGACGCCGTCATCCCAATAGGCCAAGTAAGACTTCCGCTTTCAATAGGAGATCCAGCTCGCCAGGCAACTACCCTAGCGGACTTCCTCATCGTTAATGGGGCATCTGCTTATAATGTGGTTTTGGGGAGGCCCGCGATGAACGATCTAGATATGGTCGTGTCGACCAAAGCTCTCACTATCAAATTTCCGACTACCAGCGGAGTGGGGGTAATTCGAGGTGAGCAGTATACAGCGAGACGCTGTTATGTGAAGGCTATGAAGATCGGGGTGGCATATAAGCAAGTAGAGATGGTGACCGAAGGAAAGCCAAATGAAGTCAGCGAAGAAGGCTTTGACCGCGATCTTGATCCTCGCGAGGTGGATGAGTTTTTGACGTCGGGTCCTGTAGACGAGCTTGAATCTATTCAGGTCAGTAAGGAAGATCCGAGAAGATGCCTGAGTGTGGGGCGAGGTCTGACCCCGGAAGTAAAGAATCAGCTCGTTAGTTTCCTCAAAGAAAGTGTAGATGTCTTCGCTTGGAGTCACGAAGACATGGTTGGAATCGATCCCGAGGTTATGTCGCATAGATTGAATATCGATCCCCGATTCAGACCGGTTCGCCAGAAGAGGAGACCGTTGACAAAAGAGCGATCTGATGCCATCAAAGAGGAAGTTGATAAGCTGCTCGCTAATAATTTCATCAAGGCCGTCCAGTATCCACTTTGGCTCGCTAACCCTGTGCTCGTAAAGAAGAAGAATGGCAAGTGGAGGACGTGCATTGATTTCACCGATCTCAACAAGGCGTGCCCTAAGGACAGTTTCCCTCTTCCAAGGATCGATCAGTTGGTGGACGCGACTGCTGGTCACCAGCTGTTGAGTTTTATGGATGCTTATTCAGGATATAACCAAATTCCTATGAGCCCGCTGGACGAAGAGCACACCTCGTTCATTACGGATAGAGGCCTTTACTGTTATAAGGTGATGCCCTTCGGTCTGAAAAATGCTGGCGCGACCTATCAGAGGCTAGTCAATAAGATGTTTGAGAAGCAGATCGGCAGGACGATGGAAGTATATGTGGACGACATGCTGGTCAAGTCGAAGCAAGCCGAGTCCCATGTCGACGATCTGGCGGAGACATTCCAGATTCTGAGAAATTACAAGATGAAGCTCAACCCGCTGAAGTGCGCTTTCGGGGTTGCATCTGGAAAATTCCTGGGGTTCATGGTGAATGAGAGGGGGATCGAAGCCAATTCGGAGAAAATTCTGGCCTTAATAAATATGAGGTCGCCCAGAACGGTCAAAGAAGTTCAAAGTCTGACAGGACAGGTCGCGGCGCTTAGCAGATTCATCTCGAAAGCAACTGATAAGTGTATTCCGTTCTTCGACGTGCTGAAAAGGGTGAAAGACTTCGAATGGACGGAGCAGTGCGAGCAAGCCTTCCAGCAGCTGAAAGAATATATGGGCCGGGCTCCACTGTTGTCAAAGCCTGTAGAAGGGGAGAAGCTCATCCTTTACTTGGGGGTATCAGATAGCGCCCTCAGTGCGGCTTTGGTTCGAGAGGAAGACAGGACGCAGCTCCCTGTGTATTACGTCAGCAAGAGGCTTTCGGATGCGGAGACCAGGTATTCCCAGATAGAAAAACTCGCAGATTGTTTGGTGACCGCATCCAGAAAGCTCCGACCCTATTTCCAGGCTCATAGGATCGAGGTCCCGACTAGGTATCCCTTGAAGCAGATTTTCCAGACTTCGGATACCTCAGGTCGCCTATTGAAATGGGCAGTCGAGCTGGCCCAGTTCGACATCGAGTATATCCCCAGACCGTCCATCAAGGCTCAGGCCCTGGCAGATTTTATTGCAGAATTTACCGGGACAGCAGAGGAAGGAGCTGGGCCATCGGAGGAGCCGATGTGGGAGTTGTATGTTGATGGCTCGTCAAGCGAACTGAGGGCAGGGGCAGGAATCTTACTCATCAGTCCGGAGGGGCACAAGATCTTCTACGCATTAAAGTTCGGATTCAAAGCAACAAACAACGAGGCAGAGTACGAAGCACTCATAGCGGGGCTGAAGCTCGCTAGAGAGATGCGATCTGACCGGGTAAGAATATTCAGTGACTCTCAGCTCGTTGTGTTCCAGGTAAAAGGGGAGTACCGGACTCGGACATCAAGCACGGCTGCGTATCTTCAGAAGGTGCAAGAGTTACTCAGAGCGTTTCAGAGTTACGAAGTGAACCAGATCCCGCGAGCTCAAAATGCGCATGCTGATGCTCTAGCTCGCTTAGCCACTACTCAGATAGCAGAAGATTTGAAGCCGGTGCCTGTCGAGCTCCTGCCGATCCCAAGTATTCAGAAGGAGGAAGTGATGATGGCCTTAGTAGTGGCAGAGAATTCATGGATGAGACCGATGGTTGACTATCTGCAAAACGGGGTTCTTCCCCAAGAGAAGAACGAAGCTCGCCAATTGAAGGCGCGATCTGCTCGCTACTGCATCTACGGCGACCTGTTATATAAAAGGGGCTTCTCAGCTCCTCTTTTGCGGTGTATAGATGGGGCGGACTGCGAGAGGGTATTAAATGACATGCATTCAGGTCATTGTGGAAATCACTCCGGCGGCCTCGCCCTGGCTCAGAGGGCGTTAAGGCAGGGTTTCTACTGGCCTACAATGAAAAAGGACGCTATCGCCTTGGTGAGGAAGCGTAATAAGTGTCAGAAGTTCGCGAAAGTCCCCCGAGCTCCTCCCGCGCTTCTACAGCAGATGATTAGCCCGTGGCCGTTCGCGATTTGGGGTATGGATCTGATTGGGCCCCTGCCGACAGCTCGGGGAAATTGCAAACACGCCGTGGTCGCGGTTGATTATTTTACAAAATGGGCAGAAGCAAGAGAGCTAGCTGACATCTCAACATCGAAGATCATCAAGTTTATGTGGAGTAATGTTATCAGCAGGTTTGGTATTCCCCAGCAGGTAATTACAGACAATGGGACTCAGTTCAGCAGTGAGCAGTTCGTCGACTTCTGTGACGAGCTCGGTATCACCAAGAGTTTCTCCGCAGTAGATCATCCTCAAGCCAATGGACAGGTCGAAGCCGTAAACAAGATCATCAAACAGATCCTGAAGACGAAGCTAGAGGCAAGAAAGGGGGCATGGGTGGACGAGCTCCCGAAGGTATTATGGGCCTACCGGACTACAGCTCGCAGCACGACTCAGGAGACGCCCTTCTCGATGGTCTACGGATGTGAAGCTATGATTCCAGCTGAGTTCGAGGTAACGACGCATCGAAGAGCCGCATTCAACATCGAAGATAATCAGCAGCTGCTCGCATACAATCTCGACCTCGTGGACGAACTACGGGATGAAGCTCAACTAAGGTTGGCAGTCTACCAGCAGAGAGTTGCCAGATATTACAACAAAAAAGTGCGAATTCGTCACTACAACGTCGGAGATCTGGTACTGAGACTTATTCTGCCTGCAGCTCGGAATTCCAGCGAAGGCACTCTAGGACCGAGCTGGGAAGGTCCTTACATCATTCAGAAGAATTTGGGGAATGGAGCCTATCACTTAAGCGATATGGACGGAACGGAACTCCCGCGAGCATGGAACGCTGAGAAGCTCCGACCTTACTTCGTATGATTCAGACAGATTGGATTATCTATCTCAAATGTAATCTATCAGATCAAATTATTTGCTGCAATTGTAACACCTTTGGCAGTTCGCCAGTGCATATATGAATATATTCAAGCAAATTCTCTCCACTTATATCTATCTTCGTTCTTACTTGTATTTATTGCCATCAACCAAGTCTTGGACGGAGACGCCACGCCCTGTGAGCCCGCAACGCTCTGGACGGGCCCGCGGTCTCCTGTGGACTTAAAATTATTCAAGTCTTGGACGGAGACGCCGCGCCCTGTGAGCCCGCAACGCTCTGGACGGGCCCGCGGTCTCCTGTGGACTTAAAATTATTCAAGTCTTGGACGGAGACGCCGCGCCCCGTGAGCTCGCAACGCTCTGGACGGGCCGACGTCCTCCTGTGGACTTGTCATCAACAGTCTTGGACGGAGACGCCGCGCCCTGTGAGCCCGCAACGCTCTGGACGGGCCCGCGGTCTCCTGTGGACTTAAAATTATTCAAGTCTTGGACGGAGACGCCGCGCCCTGTGAGCCCGCAACGCTCTGGACGGGCCCGCGGTATCCTGTGGACTTAAAATTATTCAAGTCTTGGACGGAGACGCCGCGCCCTGTGAGCCCGCAACGCTTTGGACGGGCCCGCGGTCTCCTGTGGACTTAAAATTATTCAAGTCTTGGACGGAGACGCCGCGCCCTGTGAGCCCGCAACGCTCTGGACGGGCCGACGTCCTCCTGTGGACTTGTCATCAACAGTCTTGGACGGAGACGCCGCGCCCTGTGAGCCCGCAACGCTCTGGACGGGCCGACGTCCTCCTGTGGACTTGTCATCAACAGTCTTGGACGGAGACGCCGAGCCCTGTGAGCCCGCAACGCTCTGGACGGGCCCGCGGTCTCCTGTGGACTTAAAATTATTCAAGTCTTGGACGGAGACGCCGCGCCCTGTGAGCCCGCAACGCTCTGGACGGGCCCGCGGTCTCCTGTGGACTTAAAATTATTCAAGTCTTGGACGGAGACGCCGCGCCCTGTGAGCCCGCAACGCTCTGGACGGGCCCGCGGTCTCCTGTGGACTTAAAATTATTCAAGTCTTGGACGGAGACGCCGCGCCCCGTGAGCTCGCAACGCTCTGGACGGGCCGACGTCCTCCTGTGGACTTGTCATCAACAGTCTTGGACGGAGACGCCGCGCCCTGTGAGCCCGCAACGCTCTGGACGGGCCCGCGGTCTCCTGTGGACTTAAAATTATTCAAGTCTTGGACGGAGACGCCGCGCCCTGTGAGCCCGCAACGCTCTGGACGGGCCGACGTCCTCCTGTGGACTTGTCATCAACAGTCTTGGACGGAGACGCCGCGCCCTGTGAGCCCGCAACGCTCTGGACGGGCCCGCGGTCTCCTGTGGACTTAAAATTATTCAAGTCTTGGACGGAGACGCCGCGCCCTGTGAGCCCGCAACGCTCTGGACGGGCCCGCGGTCTCCTGTGGACTTAAAATTATTCAAGTCTTGGACGGAGACGCCGCGCCCTGTGAGCCCGCAACGCTTTGGACGGGCCCGCGGTCTCCTGTGGACTTAAAATTATTCAAGTCTTGGACGGAGACGCCGCGCCCTGTGAGCTCGCAACGCTCTGGACGGGCCGACGTCCTCCTGTGGACTTGTCATCAACAGTCTTGGACGGAGACGCCGCGCCCTGTGAGCCCGCAACGCTCTGGACGGGCCGACGTCCTCCTGTGGACTTGTCATCAACAGTCTTGGACGGAGACGCCGCGCCCTATGAGCCCGCAACGCTCTGGACGGGCCCGCGGTCTCCTGTGGGCTTAAAATTATTCAAGTCTTGGACGGAGACGCCGCGCCCTGTGAGCCCGCAACGCTCTGGACGGGCCCGCGGTCTCCTGTGGACTTAAAATTATTCAAGTCTTGGACGGAGACGCCGCGCCCTGTGAGCTCGCAACGCTCTGGACGGGCCGACGTCCTCCTGTGGACTTGTCATCAACAGTCTTGGACGGAGACGCCGCGCCCTGTGAGCCCGCAACGCTCTGGACGGGCCCGCGGTCTCCTGTGGACTTAAAATTATTCAAGTCTTGGACGGAGACGCCGCGCCCTGTGAGCTCGCAACGCTCTGGACGGGCCGACGTCCTCCTGTGGACTTGTCATCAACAGTCTTGGACGGAGACGCCGCGCCCTGTGAGCCCGCAACGCTCTGGACGGGCCCGCGGTCTCCTGTGGACTCAAAATTATTCAAGTCTCGGACGGAGACGCCGCGCCCTGTGAGCTCGCAACGCTCTGGACGGGCCGACGTCCTCCTGTGAACTTAAAATCACAACGTGACGACGTCACGAGCACATTCAAAATAACAACTTACAATCGTTATTTACGTCGTCCAATAAAAGCATTACGCGGATTAAAACGGAGCGAAATGAAGTATGTATTGAGTTATAAAGTTATTACAAAACAAAGACCTCAGAAGAGGTGAGTTTCAAAGACAAAATAAACTAAGTACAGAAAAGAACTAATGTTGCGAGCTGGAGGGGTCTTGAGGGTCTTGGGGGGTTGAGCTGGTGGTCGCTTGGTCACCAGCGGCCTCTGGAGGGACGATCTCAGCAGGCGTCCAGGGAGTTTCTGGTGGTTGGCCCTGCTCTGCTTCCGCTGCGGCTCCAGCGTCCTCAGCATAGAACTCAACGTCCTTCACGGCATCATTTCCAAAGATGGAAAAATCTATCCTAGGATGATGCGTCCACAGGGTGTAAACTAAGCTTTGCTCCGTTTCCACCCTGACCTCCTCTGTCCGAGCTCGAGCAGCAGTCAGCTCGTCCCGAGTAGCAGCTAACTCGTCCATCAGCCTGCTGATCTCCATCGCGTGCTGCGCCTTTGCATCCTTCAGCTCCCTCTCCCGGTCATCCGTGACAGTCCTGGCCGTCTCGACCTGAGAATTGAGGCTGTTGATCATCAATTCCATCTTGCTCTTTTCTTCAGCCCAAGTGGTATCAGACTGAAGACGGGCGGCCTCAGCATCGAGCAGCTGCTTTTGAAAAATCTCACGATCACTCCTTGCCACCGCAAGGTCGATGTCACGTTCTGACAAGGTCGCCTCAAGCTCCTTCTTCGCGGCCTTGAGCTTCTTCTCTTCCTCCTCCCTCTTCAGTTCGCTATCTATTGCCTTCGCCGTCGCCATAGCGCTCTGAACAACTTAAATCAGCAGGAGGAAAGCAAGGAAAACATAAGACAAAAGAAGAAAGGGGAAAAATCTCACCTTAGCAGCTTCCCGGAGTGAGTAGTTAAGCAAGTTCACCCCGTGGCTCTCCTTGCCATCCAGGAACTTGGCAGAGTTCCCTAGAAGACCGGGTACTTGTTCAAATGCGAGCTTAAGGTAAGATAGCCCGGGAATTTCCCCAGCAGCCTGTCCCGGGGCACCCTCCTGAGATTGCCGAGACGAAACCTCAGTCTGTTTCCCTATGACCAGCGTGGTCTTCTTGGTGGGAGGAAACCCGGTGGGCGCCCCTTGATCTTTCTTCTTCGACCCCTGCTGGGTCACGACCTGCTTGCCCTTGTCCACGGCAGTAGCAGACCTGGCCGGAGGAGCCCTCTGAGAAACGGGCTGAACAGCTTGAGGGGCTGCAGGTTCGGCCGCACTCGCGGCCTGAGTCCCCATTGCGCCAGATGAGCCCGGGGCGGCCGGTGATGTTGCAGCCTGATCTCCGGTCTGACGAGCTCTCTTCCTGGGTGGCGGGATCAGCTCTAAGGGCGCCATTTCAACCTCTTCGACGCTGTCTGAACCCGAGCTGGTGTCAACAACCTCGTCAAAAACGGACCTTACAGGTTTAGTTCGCCGAGATCCGACGTGTTTAGAACGAACTAATCCCCCTGCAGAGTCGGAAGCAAGCTGGTATTGGCGAAGCAGTTCGTCCGTCAATTTGACGTCGTCTTCGTCCGATCTACGGGCACCAAGGATCTCGAGATCGGTTGTTTCGCCCGGAGTCAAGCCAAGGACTGGAGCGGAAAGATCTGCAAAAAAGGAAAATATTTAGCTCGCGATCACAAACATAAGCCAGAAAGCAGCTTGAGGGACGTCCTACCTGGTTCAGCCCGGAAGCTGAAGTTCAGAAGATTAAACAATGAAGGGCAAGACACATAAAACCAGTTCGTCTTATAATGTCCTACGTTGGACTTGCCCTTGGCATCGCCCTTTGGTACCACGTCCTTGTAAATGGACGCCGTTCGAGGTGAAGCATAGTAAATACCGTCCCGAGGTTGTCCCCTGCTAGTGGCCTTAAAAGTGTATAAGTGCCTTATAATTCCCGGATTCGGGAAAGGTAGGCCATACTTCCTAAAGAAGATCGCTAGCGAGGAAAACTGGGTGTACGAATTCGGGGTCAGCTGAAAGGGAGCGAGCTTCAGGACGTTCAGAAGCTCGATCAGATACGGCGGAACTGGAAACCGTAGACCGGCCTCCAGATGCTGGACGCTAATGGCCACAAATCCCCTGGGGGGTGTGGCCGCGTGGTCCATCGGAGCGGGCTCCATGAGACGACAACCCCGGGGGAAGCGATATTGAACCCCCAGACCGACGAGGTCCTGGTATGTTATCCGCGAGGGGTGATGTGTAAACATTTCGCGACCTCGCCTGATCTCCGCAGGATCAAGCTCCCCGGCCTGCGAAGGCGGATTCCCTTCCGAGCTTTCTCGAGCTGAGAACTCCTCGGTGACGTCCTCGCTATGAAACGATGCCTGGGGGACCTCTCTCACTTGATCCTCCGAGCTGGAGGAGTCATCCTCTCCTACGACATGTTGTGGGCGAGTGCGACCTGAAGACATCTACAAACAAAAGGAGCAGTTAGGTCGCTTAAGGCAGACCGTTCCTATCAGACTAAAGCTCCAAGTTTGCTACCTAACCATTTCCTAACAGGTCGCGTACGCCGCACAAAGACTATGAGCGACCTAAAGATCGTCCCTCTACTATTTATGCGCGATCTTGAGATCGCTCAAATTCACAAACAACAAAACCTACAAACTACAGCAACCTAACGGATCAAGCTAGGAGAATGCGAAAAGACGCAGACATTCAAACACAAACACAAGAACAAAATGCCAGAAACCAAGAAGCAGACAAATCATCACCAGAAGTAAAAGAAAGCAGTAAAGTGCTGAAAAACGAAGAATCGACAGGGATAATGAACTCACCGGTGATCGTAAGCGGAGGACTGGCCGAAAGATGGACGCCTGAGAGCCTGGGCTGAGGATAGACTGAAGAAGAAGAAGAAGACAGCGAGGGCTCTGGAAACTTGAAAATGACGGTTAGGAAGCGAAAGAGCAGACTGGCCCGCTTTATATAGCCAGTCCCGGGGTCATATCGCTGACCGCTGGATCTGGTGGCAGACCAACCGCCTCAGATCCAACGGTGCAGCACGATCTAGGGTGCGTGACCCGAGGAGACGCTATCAGATGAAAAGACGTGCATTTAATGACCGTCGCAGAAGGCGGTCAGGAAATGTTGCCACGCGTCCGAGAAAAAGGAGGGAAAAATTTAGCTTTTCAAGTTCTCAGATCGTGACGGGATTGCAATCCGCTTCAGATATCAGTGCGCTGATCGAAACTCTCAGTACGCTGAGAATTCTTCAGTTCGGATAAATTTTCAGTTCAACAATCAGACCGTTGGAGCCTCTCAAGGGCAGCATGAAGATTTCAGTTCGCTCCAGAAGTCAGATCGCCGTGTAAAGTCTCAGTTCGCCACCAAAGATCTTAGTTGACTCTTAAGTTCTCAGGCCGCAGGAAACGACCTAAGAACTGGGGGGTTGATGTTATGGGTATTTTTGGATTCCTCAAATGGGCTGGCAAAGGCCCATATAAATGGTGGCCCAGATCACCATAGGCCCGTGAGAGGTACTGTGTATCAGGTCGCGAAGATCGAGCTCGAGCAAGACAATTACAGGTTCACCTGCTATGATGATAGCGACGTCAAGGTCGCTAGACCGTTGCAGCGACGTCAAGGTCGCCAGATCGTTGCTGAGTCCAGATCGTCACGACGGAGTTTCAGCCCGTTCTCTACTTCGGTTCGCCCAGTATCAGTGTAAGACAGTAAGATGGCGTGTCTTGCACGGTAAGTAAGGTTATCTCACCAAAATGCAGCTTAATTTCCGGAAGTCTCACCAAACCAGCATGGGCTTGCAGTCGGCCCCCGTTTTGCCAGAGTTGACATGTCAGAAGTCAGAAGCATTTAAAGCTCTCCAGTAGCATTTATTACGACAAGATCAGCCCTTTTTGTCCGTTTGTTCTCTTTGTAGCCTCTTCTCCTCTATAAATAGAGAGAGGCATTTATTGCAAAGGGATCCGAAAATTGGGAGTTTTGAGAGGCTGTTACTCTGTAAAAACGTAGGGAGAGCAACCATTTTTGTGAGATATCAACAGTAATAACAGAACAAGTGGACGTAGGCCCTTCCAAATCGGGCCGAACCACTTCAAATCTCCTGTGTTCTTTCCTCTTTCTTCTTTCTTCTTCTCTTCTTCGCCATCATTCGGTCTGTTCATTGCAGGTCTCCTTATCAGCGCGGCATTGGGCTCAAGGATCTGGTTGGCTGGTTTACCACGTCAACATTGGTCATGGGTCTTTTTTTCATAATTTTTTTTTTGTTCATTTCGAATAATATCACGTAGGATTGGATCTTTTATAGAATCCACATTCTTTAGTAAAATTTTATTCTCTTCGCGTCGTTCTCGTAACTTTAATTTTTTTGCCTCATTTTGAGCTCGTAACAGTTAAAGTTCATAACTCTTTTGGAGTAGAGACTGAGTTTCAGTAAACTTACCCATCATTTGCTCACTATCTTTTTTTATGAATTTAAAATATTGTAGCATCTCTTCACCTTGTTTCTTCTTCATTTTTTCTTTGTTTCTCGCAATAGGGCGCTCAGTTGAATCATTATAATCATTAAAATCATCAACTTGCTTTTCAATTGTGAAGTCTGCATTTAAATCAATACAAAATGACGAAGCTCCTGGAGACTTTGACATGGTAGAATCTGATTGTGATGATTCGTTGCCGTCATATCTCTTTCGACGGCCTGGAGTTTGCATACTATTAATATCAGAATATTTCTCTATATCTTTAAGGAGGGGCCACACATGAACAAATTTGAATCATTTATTATAATTTGGATATTGTGCTAGTAAGGTTTTGGCTTGATTTAACTGCACAATACAACCAAAAATTAAAGCTCTAAAAAATAGAATGAAAATAAGAATAAAATGAATTTCATAAAATCCGCACAACTCAAATTTAGAAAATACTTACAATATCTTGTTCAGAAACGCCACTTGGATTCAAATTTTCAATTTGTCGAACGCATCCTTTTAACTTGCTAATTGCTACATTGATTACTTGCATTCGAGCTATCAAAGATCTTTTAGGTCGAACTTGAGTGATATGCGTTGGTAACGCCATATGATATTCAGTCTCTATGCGAGACAAAAATTGAAGATTAGATTGGTTGATGCCTATAATTGGATTTTGAGAAACATCAAGATATACACGACAGATAAGTTGGTCCTCCTCATTCGAATATGAAACACTTCGTAAAATATTTTTAGACTTATCGCCTAAACTCTTGCTTGATGACATTTTTGCTGAGATGTATGTTCAGTAGTTAGAACTAAAAGAGAAAGATGTTTTAATTTTTAGAAATAGCCATGATTTATAGATCCATTATGGAAGAGATAGGAATATCGTTTAACGGTCAGGATTAAATCACTTTTCATCCAACGGTAGAGATCGTATATTGTTAGATTTTTGTATCATACTTAGGACAGAGTATGGAAGAGATAAGAATACCATTTAACGGTCAGGATCAAACCACTTTTCATCTAACGGTGGAGATCATATATTGCTAGATTTTTATGTCATACCTAGGACAGAGTGTGAAAGAGATAAGAATACCGTTTAACGGTCAGGATCAAACCACTTTGCATCTAACGGTGGAGATCATATATTGTTAGATTTTTGTGTCATACCTAGGACAGAGTGTGGAAGAAATAAGAATTCCATTTAACGGTTAGGATCAAACCACTTTTCATCCAATGGTGAAGATCATATATTATTAGAAATATGTGTCATACCTAGGACAGAGTGTAGAAGATATAAGAATACCGTTTAACGGTTAGGATCAAACCACTTTTCATCCAACGGTGAAGATCATATATTGTTAGATTTTTGTGTCATACCTAAAATAGTGTTAGATTAATGATTAAGATGAAACCATCATCTTCTTTTTGGTAAATCAAACATATTAAGTAATAATTAGGTGGATAAATAATTAGTTGGATAAAAATGAATTAAAAAATATTAAGTAATTAAAAAATTAGGTGAAAATATAATGAAAATAATATTTTGTAAAAAATTAAAAAATATATATAAGTATTTAATAATTTTGTAATATATTGTGAATAATTATTTGAGAATAAAATTCTATATTAAATAAATTAATTAATATTGATTAAGAAAGTATGTATGGAATATTTTGTGAAGATACATTTTACACCAATTTGGTGTCATGTACATTGGAGTGTCAAAAAATTTGGTGTTAACACCAAAATAGTGTCAAATTTGGTGTTATACATTGGAGTTGGTCTAAGTTAACCCAACCAACCTCCATGTAAGATTATACGAAACAAACCTGAAGCACGTATAATAAAAAATAAAGTAGACATATTAAACATAAGATATGCATGATTTACATACTACATGACTTTGAGACTTTACTATTCATGTGCCTAAGCCTGTGGTGACATAAATTTAAATCTTCTTTACATTTTATAACTATAATGGAACAAAGCCCATTAGTAGTAATGTAGAGATTTTCGTTTTTCTTACCTCAAGCAACAGCCATTACTCCTTTCAAAATTTTCAAGTATTTCCTACAAAGGTCCTCACATAACCATCATTCACCAACTGGCCAATAGAAATCATATTCTTCATTAAACTTTGTGTTTTATATTATCTAGTAATCTGTGCCTTTTCTTTGCCAACAATGTCACACGTCGGATCATCATTGAGATAAACTTTTTTAAGATTTTCTATTATATAATTCTCCAATAAATCTCTGTTTGAGGTAGCACGAAATAACACCCTGTATCCAACACCCATGTTTTGTTGTACTATTTGAAAAACATTTTAAATAATCATCTAAATCTTTAGAGACCAAGTTTGGATTGGTTTGACCATCATTGTCCTTCTCAGCAGCCTTACATTCAGGTTGGTAATGCTCTGGTTTTATACAATTCAAATATTCAACATATTTCTTACTTTTCTAATTTCGTAGATCGTTGATGTTTTGATTGTTCTTAGATTTAGATCTCTCATGCCTCAATTTGGATTTACCACATTGATTCTTTCTATTTTTATTTTTGCCTCTGCTCTCCACATTGAATGATAATGTCGAACCATATAAACCCTTTTCACGCCTCTTGATCTCCTAGTCATAATAACATCCACAACTTCCGAAAATTTCAGTTTTGATTTCAAAACCGAACCACTAATCCATCGCATAGTATCTTTCTTACTCTTTAGCATTTGACCAATGATTAGTAATGCTTGAACCACATTGCCAAATTTAATGTTAATAGAATTTAACCAATCTGTTTCTCAACATAAACAACTTTTGAATTAGATGAACCTTTGTTTACTACAGAGTATTCGATATAGCCTTTATAAGCATTGTTGTCATGTCATGATTTTTTATGTTGAAGACATTGATATTCAACAAACTAAATTGAACGACAACTAAGGTTTTGTGATTTTACACCTTCCACTCCCTATTGTTCTTGTCTTTTGGCTTCTCTTTCAACAAGTACGAAGTATTTATAGTACATTTAATCATTTATCTCCATCATTTAAAAATTGAAATCCGTATCATCAAATTTCTTGACATTGCATAGAATTTTCTCTAATCTTATTGCTCCTACTCAAACTTCAAAAAACGAAAAGACTACAAATCATACACTAATACTAGTTGTTGAGAAATAGAACAATTGCAAAGCATAACTTTTATGTGGTTTGATAATCAATGTGGTCCCTACATCCATGAAATACTCAATTTACTATTAAACAACTATTGTTAATCTCTCAATTTTATTCTCGCACTTTTTGGTCCCTCTACTTCTCTACACAGAAGAATACAATAAGCTTCTTATTTTCAAAATAAGTTTTCGGGAGAATTACCCACAACCTACCTCTAAATTTGATATTGACAGCCGGATATAACATTTTAAATTTTTTGCAATGTCCTCCCCTGGTTGGATTTGACCGTCACTTGGGTCACTTTGACCGTCCAAAACATATTGAAAGACCAAACTGCCCCCAGTCAGATTATCTTAGGTCCCTTTTTCTCTGCTTCTTCTCCTTCTCTTCCATTTCTTCATCTTCTTCCAGTTTCTCTCCCTCTCTCCTCCTTCTTCCCTTCATTTTCATTTTCATTTTCATTGTCTGGGACGAAGACGTCTGGGTTTCCCGATCTGGAAACCCAGACGATCTGGGTTTCCAGATCGGAAACCCAGACGAGGACGTCTGGGTTTCCATCTGGAAACCCAGGTGGGATCTGGGTTTCCGATCGGAAACCCAGACATGGATCTGGGTTGGGTTTCCAGATCTGGAAACCCAGATCCACGTCTGGGTTTCCGATCTGGAAACCCAGACGAGGACGTCTGGGTTTCCAGGAAACCCAGGTGGGATCTGGGTTTCCGATCGGAAACCCAGACAAGGACGTCTGGGTTTCCGATCTGGAAACCCAGACATCCTCGTCTGGGTTTCCGATCGGAAACCCAGACGTGGATCTGGGTTTCCGATCGGAAACCCAGATCGATCGGAAACCCAGATCCAGACCACGTCTGGGTTTCCAGTCCCAGACAATGAAAATGAAGAGAAGAAGAAGAAGAGAGGGAGAGAAACTGGAAGAAGATGAAGAAATGGAAGAGAAGAAGGAGAAGAAGCAGAGAAAAAGAGACCTAAGATAATCTGACTGGGGGCAGTTTGGTCTTTCAATATGTTTTGGACGGTCAAAATGACCAAAGTGACGGTCAAATCCAGCCAGGGGAGGACATTGCAAAAAATTTAAAATGTTATATCCGGCTGTCAATATCAAATTTAGAGGTAGGTTGTGGGTAATTCTCCCTAAGTTTTCCCTTTCTTGGTAGGAGTAGAATCCTAATTCAAACCGTTTAAAAAAATAAATCCTAAACTAGGAAATAACAAAGTTGGTGAAATTTATCAATACGATGAGATTATCAAATCTTCACTAAAAAATCTTTAGTGGTTTTTTTTTCCTTTTCTGTTAAATTATTATGTATTTTAGTTTTTATTCGAAGTTGTGATTGGCTTAGGATTAATTTGTCTTTAATTTATTCAACACCATACTTGAAAAGTCCATTTTACCCTTAATAAACACTTTGTACATAGATCCCATTTTTGAAGCGAGGATAATATGGTCTTCTATCATTATTGTTTTGGATAAATTTGGGAAGTCAATATAAAGTCACTTCGTGGTCAAAAGTGGCTAGTTCTGCATTTCTGGGATTTAGACAGTTTGTCTCGGGCTTGACACAGAAAAAAAGATAATAATAACGGACATTTTAAAATAAAATAAAAATAACAAAAAAGTTATAACTCATGTGAGTATTTTTTTCCTTTTGGTTGCATACGAGTTTTATCATGTAAAATGATGAATGCACAACAAAAATAACTTACATCAATAATCATAAAAAAAATAATACCTATTAAGATTAAATAATATTATATAATTTTTTAATGATACAATATTATTCATTTTATTTTCATAATATTAAGAAATATATATTTCCACTATAAAAAAGAGAAAACTTTTTATATATGTTGATAAATACACATGATATAACCCAAACTGTTATCGTGAATTAAAAAAAAAGTGTATAAACTACTTAAACTATAAATAAAGATATATTTTATATCTAGTTAAATATATTCTTATTTTTAAAATTTGGTCATGATAAATATGATATAATTTACAATAAAAAAAAATTGTGCTAATTATATAGTTAGTAATAATTGTTCATGATATATGGTAAAATATAAAGAATTCCAAAGCCAAGATATGTCAAATTTGAAAAATAGCTTGGTAGCTAAGTGGTTATACTTTTTGTAAGATTTTGAAAAAAGAGTTAATGCTCGACTTAAACTTAAAAGTTGATCATTTATAAAAAAACCTATTTTTTAAAGAGAAAAAATAAAAAACAGACAACAATTGATGTGACACCTCGTACCACTAGTTGGAAGAGATTTTTTGTCATATATATCACGTCGTATGTTATATAATATTTATTTTTAAATATTTAATAATTAATATTATAAATTCAATAATTTTTTATAGGATTATTGTAGTAAAACATCCAGAGTTTTTAGATAAAGGGTTTAATATTCAATAAATCCATTTAATTGCAGTAGTCACCTTTGTGAGGAGTGATTTTCCATCCTATTTAATAATTGACTGAGATTTGATTTTATAAAGTTGAAAATATCCCTATAATTTACTCTAAAAAGTTTTATTTACCCTTTACTTTTAAAAATTTTTAATTAATAATTAAATAATAAAACTAATCAATAAACTCAATATTATATAAAGATGCAGTGTTGTTTTCAAGAAAAACATTAAAAAATCATTAAAAAAAGTCAAAAAAACCATTAAAGAAATTTGAATAAACCTTGCAGAAAACGTCTTAAATCTAAAAGCAGAAAAACTTTCAAGTCTAAAGAACAAAGAATGAAGGAAAGATGACCAAGCAAATAAAGAAAAGATGTCAACGAAAGAGAGATAATGAATCAGCATAATTTTAGTAATAAAGCGATCTTTATTCCCTTTAGTAATGGAGCATTTAGAGATGGATCACGTATTCGTTAAAGACGGCCGTCAGATTCATCTGATAGAGTAATCTACTCCATTTTTGATGAAATGATCACCATCAAATGAAGTAGATGCTCTATTTATTTTTTTCATTTTTTTTTGATTGAAAATGATTAATGGGTGAAAATTGGGAATATATTTTATATTTTTGTTTTAAAATTTGATCAAAAAATGGGAAAATCTGGGTTTTTGCAAAGAGGGAGATATGAGTTTTGAAGAATTTATGATTTAAGAGTTTTTGTTTGAGAAGAAAATAAATTTCCACAATAATCAATGAGATAAAGATTTATTATTCATTTGTTATGATATAGTTTTTTTAAATTGATTTTTATTAAATATTTTTTATTAAACTATTTTTTGTTTGTTCTGAAATGACTGTTTTACCCTCAATTTCGTTGTCAATCGTTAATTCTAGCGGATGTGGACTAGTGGAATCGGGGCTACAGTAATTAAATGAAATTATTGAATGTTAAGCTTTTGGGAAAAACTCAGGGTATGTCAGTATAATTAATCCTTTTTCATAAAATTTCAGAGCCCTAACCTTGGTCCGCCCCTGGTAAGGATCCATTGAATCGGGGATGAGGAGTGAAAATCTCGGAGTTGAAGCGAAGGAAGCCGCGGTCCGAGAGGTCGTAAAGCTCCTGACTCTTCCTGAGCTCTTGCTTTCCATTTCCTCCATGAAAGCCGATTACATTGCGTGTCAACAGGTGAACCCCCTCTCCTCTTTTTCACTGCTGAGTCTCGAATTCCAGTTACTGAGTTTGATGTTGCTGTCTACAGGCTAATGATTGGCAGCTTAGTACAATGGTTGCTGGGCAGGTAATAAGGCTTTGGTGAATATATATATATTTTTTTTACAAATTTTTCGTGAAGTCGTGTTTTTATGCGTGCTGTGGGTTCTTGGTGAAGTACAGGTTGAGCAGGCGCAGAGTGGGTTGGAGTCGCTTGCGTTATCGGAGAAGACGATTGAGCATCTTCGTGACAACTTTATTGCTATTGAGAAGTATGTTTTGTGGTGGTTGTGAATCAAAAGTTTAGATTTTTTGGCTGATGTTTTTATTATGTGTCAGGTACTGTCAAGAATGCCAAAACTTGATTGAAAACCATGATCAGATAAAGTTGCTTAGTAATGCCAGAAACAACCTGAACACAACTCTCAAGGTGGGTCTAGTCTCTGCCATTAATTTCATTAGCTTGTTAGTCATGCTAATGGGAAACAGGATGAATTGACCATGTTTGTGTCGCGCATTGTGTTTATGCAATCTTTGCGTTCTATGTTTGCGGTGTGTTATTTGTAAGTGTTGGATAAATGTTAGCTTAATTCAAAATTAGTTAGTAGAATGTATAGTCTTGAATAAGTTTGATATTTGAATTCCTAGATTAGTAGATAAGCTAGCCTTAAAGATAGGAGACAAATAGCTGGGACTACAGTATAAAGACACCCAGTTGCCTTTTACTGTTTTTTTAAGGTTTTGATAATAAAATCACCTTGTTTTTCCACATGGTATCAGAACCTTACAAGGTTTCTGAAATCATATCGACCTAGGTTGTTGTTTTTCTTGGTTTCTTGATTAATTCCATACAAACTATTTTTGAGGAGATCAAAGATGACCCTTCCAGTTCTAGTGAGGCTGCTGGATCAGCCTTGTCTGATGAGACTCCTTCTGCCGGTGAGCTACAGAACCTTCATGTAGCTTATAGGTTAAATGGTCAGAATTAGTTGAAGTGGTCCCAAATGGTTACAACCTTTCTCAAAGGTAAGGGTAGGCCGGTAGGTTGAGTCACCTATGAGGGACTGGTCCAAAAGAGGGAGACCTGCATTTGCAGCCTGGGATGAGAAGGATTCCATGGTGATGTCTTGGCTGTGGAATTCAATGACACCTGAGATTAGTGACACATGTATGTTTCAAGGTTCAGCCATGGTACGAAAATACAGTGCGGTATGACCTTACATACGGTTGTATCACCGTATCGGCCCCACAATTCATTTGTACGGGCGTATCGAGGCTGAACCAAACTGCGGCCGTCTCAACCGTGCGAAACGGCCGTATCTCGCAGAAGCCTGGTTAACTTGGCCGAGTCGACCCATATGCGGTTTGGATTGGAAAAATAATTAAGAAAAAAAAGAAATAAATTCATTTAAAATCCTAAAACTCCCTCAACACAGCCGATCGACGCTCTCTCTCAACTGGTCATCAAATCGGTAGCTTCTATCTTAAGAAACTAGCAAACTGTCTCTTTCTCTCTCTTTCTAGTGACTTCTCTTCTCACAGGCAGAAGCTTCTTTTACAGGTAACTTCTCTCTTTCCGGCAAGTTCACATTCCGACAACCGACCGATGTTTTCTCTCTCTAAGAATGGGCGTGGGAGAATAGAAAGTAGAGAATGAGAAGAAGAGGAGAGAGAAGGAAATGGGTGAGAGAGAAAAGGAATGGGAGAGAAGCGGAAAAACAAATAGAGAGATTTTTTTAATTTAATTTTAATATTATGAGTTGTAATAAATTAAGTTTTTCATAAAATTATTTTAATATTAATTTTTAGTGAATTTATTGTATTACCCTTGCAAAAAAAATCAAAATAACATTTTATTTATTTAATACAATTAAGTAAATATTTAAAAATTAAAAAAATTTAGGTAGAATAAAAAAATAAATATTAAAAAAGTATTTATTTAATACAAAATCAATATTAAAAAAATTTTAAAATGTAAATAAATAATGTTTTTAAAACTTTTTTTAAAGTCATTTTCGGTCGATGTGTCCCTACCGACCGCACCAGTACACCCATATCGTATCACGGTGGGTGGCCGTACTGCACCGTATAACGTACTTTCGAACCTTGGGTTCAGCAATGGAGATCTAGGAGTCAGTTAGACAAACTTACTCTCAAGTGAATGATGCAACTCAGGTGTATAAAATAAAGGGAAGACAGCTGCAACAAAATAGGGGACGAAGTCTGACTGAACATGCAAGTCTTCTAAAGAATTTGTGGTAGGAGTTGGACCATTATCGCTGCATTGATATGAGATGTGCAAAAGATGCTTCATGGTTGAAGTGATATATTGAAATTGACAGAATTCGAAATAGGAGAGGATTTATCGGTAGGAGTAAAATTAGAAGTCCTAGAAATTTTATCCACTAAAGGTTCAGATGATGATAAATCATAATACAAAAAATGAGCATCATTTTTTTGCTGAACTTCCCTTAATTGCAGTAGATGCTAAGTGCCTTGTCAGTCGAACCACCTAAATCAGACTCTAAACTAGCCTCATCTACACTAACCGACTCCCCTTGTAGATGAGATGGATGGAAAAAAGATTGTTCTTCATGAAAAGTGACATCAGCAGTTATATAAAACTTTTTATGAGAAGGAAGGTAGCATTTATACCCTTTTTGAGTAGAGGAATACATACCTAATGAAAACACACCTAACAACCCTAGGATCCAATTATCTCCTATTAGGTCGATGGACATGGACATATGCTAGACATCCAAATATCCTAGGAGACAAATCCAAAACAACAAAATTTGGAAAGAACCTAGGTAACATTGATATTTGGAGACACAAAGTACACAAAGTTTAGAGTTTTAGAAGGAACCCTATTAATAACATGAACAATAGTAAGTACTGCTTCCCCCCAAATATGTTTTAGGTACTTTATGATGAAAAAGGTCTCTAGTTGTGGCTAACAAATGCCCATTTTTCTTCTCTGCCACCCCATTATGTGGCAGAACACTGCTAATATCGTATTTAGATCTTAATAAATAAATCTAACAAACCCCAGTACAATCATCAATAAAAGAAACAAACCATCTATAATCTGAAATGTTAGAAACAGGAGCAGGGCCCAGATGTCAGTATGAACCAAATCAAAAGGAATAAAAGATCTTTTATAGCTTATAGGAAAAAGCATACGCCTGCGTTTTACTAATTCATAGGTACCACATTTAGAAGAATCTACTGACAAATTGATAAACAAACTAGGAAATATTATTTTCAAGACAGCAAAGGATGGATGACCTGATCTGAAATGATGACTCCCTATTTGATCTCTATTGGATTTTCCAATAAAAGTTGAGAATGATACACTTTTGTGTCTATTTGGAGAACCAGGTGGTTGCAAGTAGTACTATCAGGAATGCCAAAACTTGATTGAATACCATGATCAAATAAAGTTGCTTAGTAATGCCAGAAATAAGTTGAACATAACTCTCTAGGTTGATCTAGTCTCTGCCATTAATTTCATTAGCTTTGTGTTTATGCGATCTCTACGTTCAATATTTGTGGTGTGTTATTTGTAAGTAGAAATGTGATAAACACCAGACTCCAACTAGAGAGATTAGACTAAGAAAATAACTAGAAAATGCATTGATTGTTGAAAACAAGGATAACACAGGCTTTCGAGAGGCCTGGACTCTC
Organism: Dimocarpus longan; assembly: GCA_022984855.1. NCBI lineage: Eukaryota > Viridiplantae > Streptophyta > Magnoliopsida > Sapindales > Sapindaceae > Dimocarpus > Dimocarpus longan. The sequence goes on from CM041018.1 coordinate 4,297,780, forward strand.
CCAAAAGAGCTCAGCTCAGATTCTAGAAAAAAATACCTGAATCCCTCCCATTCCTACTCTCCTCTATATATCACCACCTCTCCTACTCTCTTACCTCTAACAGAATTCCCTCACTCTCATTCCTTAAGCGAACTCCTAACCGAAACAAGTGGCAAAACCAACAACCGGAAATAACAACCAAAAACCAGCTCCTAAATTCCCACATTACCCTTTAGCCCAGCCCCTGAACCTTACGTCTTACATATGTGTGCCTAATTGGAGGTCTATCAATACTTCCCCCCCACAGTTTCACCTTGTCCTCAAGGTGGAATGTCGGAAACTGAGATTTGAACAGCTGGTAGTCTTCCCAGGTAGCTTCGAAAACTGGCAGCGACTTCCATTTAATGAGGACCTCCAAACTACCCGGATCCCTGTTAACTGTGTGCCTTACGCCCATGAGTGATTCCGGCTCTACCACCATTTCTAACTCAGCAGTAATTTGTGGAGGCAGAATAGAAGATGGAAGACAATCTCCTTTAGCCCGTCTCAATTGTGAAACATGGAAAACAGGATGGATAGAAGAGGAAACTGGAAGTTCCAGTTTGTAGGCCACTGCCCCAATACGTTCCAAAATTTTATATGGCCCATAAAATCGTGTCGCTAGCTTGTGGTTCTGCCTAGCCACCAAAGAACGTTGCCTGTAGGGTCTGAGTTTAAGAAAAACCTTGTCACCTACCAGGAATTCTTCATCCCGCCGTTTGCGATCAGCCTGCTTCTTCATCTTCTGCTGCGCACGCAAAAGGTGCATCCGTAAGTCATCCAACATGGCATCACGTTCTGCTAGCAACTGATCCACCGAGGAAACTGCCGTCGAATTTCTCTCATAGCGCAGAATGTGTGGTGGTTCCCGACCATACAAAGCTTTGAAAGGAGAGCAACCCAGAGCTGAATGGTGGGAAGTGTTGTACCAGTATTCTGCCCATGCTAACCACTTACTCCACTGCCCAGGTTTGTCCGAAGCGTAACACCGTAGATAAGTTTCGAGTCCCCTGTTGACCACTTCTGTCTGACCGTCGGTCTGAGGATGGTATGCGGTGCTGCGCTTCAAAATAGTCCCTTGCAGCCTAAAGATTTCTTTCCAGAAATGGCTCAGAAATATTTTATCCCGATCGGTTATAATGGAGAGGGGTACCCCATGCAACTTCACGATCTCGCGGACGAAACAACTAGCCACTGTTTGGGCTGTAAAAGGGTGCTTCAGTCCTAAGAAGTGAGCATATTTGCTTAACCTATCCACCACTACCAGAATCGTGTCAAATCCTCCAGAACGTGGCAACCCCTCAATGAAGTCCATGGTCACTTCGTCCCAAACTTGCAGTGGTAGAGGGATCGGTTGCAAAAGGCCAGCCGGAGAGGTTGCCATGGTTTTATTTCGCTGACAGATGTTACATTCCCCCACCATCTTTGCGATGTCAGCCTTCATTCCTACCCAGTATAACTCTGCAACTATTCTTTGATATGTTTTTGCCTCCCCAGAATGCTCGCCCGCTGGTGACCCATGAAATTCTGCAAATATGTAAGGAATTAGAGATGATGTTTTTGGTATGACTAACCTTCCCTTGTACAGCAGCATGTTCTGTTGCATCGAAAAACCAGCCTGCTTCATCCCACCAGTTTCTAAGTCTTGTCGAAGTTGGCTTAGAAAGTCATCAGAGTCAATTTCCGCCCGCAGTTGCTTCCATTGTCGCCACTGAGGAACTACTAACGCGTTGCACTCTACTGGTTTGTCCCGTCTGGAAAGTGCATCTGCCACCTTGTTGCCTGGACCAGCTTTATACTGTATTTCGAATTCATAACTCAACAATTTTTGCACCCACTTCTGATATTCCATCCCCACTACTCGCTGTTCCAGCAGATATTTCAAACTTTGCTGATCCGTCTTCACTACAAATTTGCGGCCTAATAGGTATGGTCGCCACCGGTTTACTGCAAACACTATAGCCATAAGTTCTTTCTCATAAATCGGTTTCGATCGAGCTTAAGTCCCCAGCACCTGACTAAAAAATGCAATTGGTCTCTGATCCTGCATTAGTATTGCTCCTAATCTGTATCCCGAGGCATCCGTTTCGATGACGAACACTTTGGTGAAATCGGGCATAGCCAGTACTGGTACTTTCGTCATTATAATTTTGAGCTCCCGGAAGGCTTCATCTGCCCGCTGATTCCACCCAAACCTGTCTTTCTTCAACTGTTCAGTCAATGGCCATGCAATTTGGCCATACCCTGCCACAAACTTACGGTAATATCCTGTGAGCCCCAAGAATCCCCTCAACTCAGTCAACGTCGTTGGAACCGGCCATTCTACCATAGCTTGAATCTTGGAAGGGTCCACTGCCACTCCTTTTCCTGAAATTATGTGTCCCAAATACGTTAGCTCATATTGACCAAAGACACATTTTTTTCTATTAGCATAAAGTAGCTGCTGTTGTAACACTTCAAACACTATCCTCAAATGTTCGACATGAGCTGCTTCACTAGAACTATAGATTAATATGTCGTCAAAAAACACCAAGACGAACTTGCGAAGGTAAGGGCGGAACACATCGTTCATTAGAGATTGAAAAGTTGCCGGAGCATTCGTGAGGCCGAAAGGCATCACCATGAACTCGTAATGCCCCTCATGAGTCCGAAAAGCAGTTTTGGGAATGTCTTCCTCTCGCACCCTGATCTGATGATACTCGGATTTCAAATCAAGTCTGGAGAAAATCCTTGCTCCATGCAATTCATCTAGAAGCTCTTCTATTATGGGAATGGGAAATCTATCAGGGACTGTCGCCTTATTCAGTGCTCGGTAATCGACACAAAACCTCCAGCTTCCGTCTTTTTTCTTAACCAAGAGGACTGGACTTGAATAGGGGCTGTTGCTGCTTCGGATGATTCCTGCCGCCAACATCTCCAGTATCAGCCTTTCTATCTCATTCTTCTGAAACTGGGGATATCTATACGGTCTTACATTGATAGGCTCGGTTCCCCCTTTTAAAATTATCGCATGTTCACGCCCACGCTTTGGTGGCAATCCCTGTGGCGTACAAAAAATTGAATCAAACTGGTCCACCACCTTCTCAATCACCACACTCACCCTTGTAGGTACTATCTCTTGCTTGTTAAATTCACCCAATTCCACCAATATTCCTTGACCTTCGTGACGAATTGTCCGTAGCATAGCTTTCAGAGAGATTAAAGTTTTCCCCAATGTTGGATCCCCCCGCAAAGTTATGGTTTCATCTCCCAATCTAAATTTCATCACCTGTGATTTCCAATTTGTAAATGTAGGTCCTAACGTCTCCAGCCATTGGATTCCCAGAATCACATCAGAACTTCCCAGTTCGAGCGGCAAGAATTCTTCCACGATTTCGATCCCTTGAATGTATACCCTTACCCCTTTACAAAGCCCTTCCCCCCGTACAGCCTCCCCTGTGCCCATGGTAACACCGTATGCCTCTGTGGTTGTAATCGGCAGCTGCAATTTCTCCACTAAGTTCCTAGAGATTAAGTTGTGAGTGGCCCCACTATCCACCAACACTAACACTTTCTGTTCCTCTATCCTTCCCTCCATCTTCATTGTTTTAGGGGTCGTCAGTCCTACTACCGAGCTCAACGAAACTTCCGCGATCTGTGCTAACTCCGCCGTCTCCAAGTCTTGCGTGATTTCTTCCAACGGTTCTTCTCCACTTTCCTCCTCCTCAATCTCTTCTTGGACCACCATCACGCTGACCTCTTTCTTTTTACACTGATGCCCCGTCGAGTATTTCTCGTCATATCGGAAACACAGTCCTTTAGCTCGCTTGTTTTGTAGTTCCGCGTCAGTGAGTTTCTGGTAACCTCCCCCGTTCTTAGCCGATTCTGTACCCGCAGCAGAAGTGTATCGCGTTTTACCTTGCTGCTCACTCACATTGCGCGAAGACCACATATTCCTTGTACTTGTCTGACTTAAGCCTCCTTTAGTGGACTGGACAATCTGATTTTTTCTTCAATTCTTTGGGCCAGATCCATGGCCCGGCCCAACCCATTTGGTTCCAAGATTCTTACTTCAGCCCGGATCTTAGGTTTTAGCCCATTGATTAACTGACTTACATAAACGTCATCAGAAACATTCTCTAATGGAGCGGCCAAAGTGACGAACCTTCTACGATATTCTGCAACTGTTCCCTCTTGTTTTAGTGCCAGAAATTGCTCACACAAGGTCCCTTCACAAGTAGCGCGAAATTGCTTCAGGATCATTCGCTTCAGTTCTTCCCACAACAAGATCGGACGCCTCTTATTCTCCCATTGGTACCACAGAAGAGCGTCTCCTTCAAAACCGATCACCGCCGCTTCCAATTTTTCGTCATTTGAGTATCTACTCATGTTAAAATATCGTTCTGCCTTCAGAAGCCATCCATCGGGATTATTTCCATCGAAAATGGGCATTTCAAGTTTCCGACACTTAAATCCGGGCCGATTTCCAGAATCCGGAGAACTTCCATATCCTTCTCCTCCCATTCCTTGGACGGGACTTGAAGTCTCCCCCTCTCGCGTGTTTCTCGCCATTGCAGATCGTCTCATCGTCTCCTCCTGCATTTTTAGCATTTGATCGAATCGTTTCACTAGCATCTGGACTTCCCCACTCAGTGAGCCCATTTGCCCTTTGATCACCTTCATCTCGTCTCTCAGCGATCCAACTTCTCCTTGTCCAGCTCCTACACTTTCTTCCACCACATCCACTCTGGATGCCACACTCTTTCCAGCCATGGTCCCAGATCGTGCTCTGATACCAGTTTGATAAACACCAGACTCCAACTAGAGAGATTAGACTAAGAAAATAACTAGAAAATGCATTGATTGTTGAAAACAAGGATAACACAGGCTTTCGAGAGGCCTGGACTCTCCCAAAAGAGCTCAGCTCAGATTCTAGAAAAAAATACCTGAATCCCTCCCAATCCTACTCTACTCTATATATCACCACCTCTCCTACTCTCTTACCTCTAACAGAATTCCCTCACTCTCATTCCTTAAGCGAACTCCTAACCGAAACAAGTGGCAAAACCAACAACCGGAAATAACAACCAAAAACCAGCTCCTAAATTCCCACATTACCCTTTAGCCCAACCCCTGAACCTTACGTCTTACATATGTGTGCCTAATTGGAGGTATATCAAAATGATGGCCAATTAACTTGTATTGCAAATTTATTAAGATGCTTCTGCATGAATCTTTTTGTTTAAGCAATAGATAAGGAGTATAAGGTCTTAGAGATTTTGAGGTGTTGGTTGATCTCCATCTTTGCTTTGCAGAGAACATCTATCTAACTTATTGGTTTTTTAATAGGATGTGGAGGGTATGATGTCTATTTCCATTGAAGCGGCTGAGGCTCGGGATTCGTTGAGTGATGATAGAGAACTTATTTACACTTATGAGGTGAAGTGTGAGTGTATACACACACACACACACACACACACACACACATATATATATATATATATGTTTTCATTTATAGTTTCAAGTTGAAAAGGTTTTATGTATCATGTATATTATTCTGTACTATTGTCTTACCTCATTTCATGCTCAATTGGTATAGAGGTTAACAGCGCTTGATGGGAAACGGAGGTTTGCATTAGCAGCAGTATCATCCCACAAAGAAGAGATTGGTCGACTAAGGTAAAATTTTTTCCTCAATTCATAACTGATGCTTTAGGACTTGATTTTATTGGATTTTCTATGTTTGCTTTTTACCAGAGAATATTTTGAAGATGTCAATCGATGCTGGGAAACATTTGAGAAGACGTTATGGGGGCATATTTCCAATTTCTATAAACTTTCCAAGGAAAGGTATATTGTCATGTGTTATGTTAATGTGTGACTTCAAGAGATGTGTTAAGAAGGGAAAAAGTTAACAATAAATTCAAGACTTAAATGATGTGTATTGATGTGTTGAAATAATAAAATTAGTGGTCTATCATGAATGGTCCCAAACATTTGTCCTTAGGGTTAGGGCAAACTTTGAGCCAACCTTTTTTTTTTTTTTTCCATATGATGCAGCTGATAACTCAAATTTGGGGGATTCCTTTGTGTGTTAACAATCTCGTCTTTCTTTCATTGATTGATGCTCGTTTTCAGTTTCCTGTAATGATTTTGAAAAGAGATGTGCATATACCCACCTCCCTTTATGGGCAGTATCATCACCTTTTCTAATAACCATCAGTTATTATTTATTTTTTTTTATTTTTATTTTTTCCATATAAGGACTCTAAATGAATTATGCCAAATGCGCCCATTTCCTTGAAAATGTCCTCTATTGGAAATTCTTTCTCCATCAGGAAGACAATTTCAGTGAAACAAAAGATGCTTCTGTAACGAGAAATGATTAAATTAATTTCCTTTAGGAATTTAAAGTAGCGCCTAGTAATTACTTAAATTTCATGGAACTGGTGTACTTGATTCCTAAATTATCAAGTATTTGACGTTTAGTCCTATCTGAAAACATGGTCACTGGTTTTATACAAAAGCACACTCACATGTATTTAATTCTGAGCTTTGATATGTTTCTAGTCATTCCTTATTAACTGCATTTGGATCAAAGCAATATCAATTTTAATACCATCATTAGCATTTATATTTAACTATACGCCTATGAATGTATAAACTTTATTTATGCTGTACTTGTTGCATAATTTTTTTCCCCCTATTTTGCAGCCCGCAAACTTTGGTCCGCGCTTTGAGGTATGTTGTTGACCGACTTTAAAGCTATTGTCTGCTCTACATATGGCACACTTTTGATGAGTCATTCGTTATACTTTAATTTTCCTGTTTAAATAAAGCTAGTTGTCATAAACACTGTGGATTTTATTTGAAATTTATTGTTTTTTGTTTGATAAATTATCATGTGTTTCTGGTGGTACATTTAAGGACTTCATAGATTCTAAGAATGTTAAATTTTTGTGCAACCTGGTTGATGCTGAAAATAGATTGTTAAGTTCGAGGATTGAAGATGTAAACTGTAGAGACATAATGTTGTAGGTCATAATTCACTGCTAGATATATACTCATGCAAAAGTTGTATCCTGACATGTAGTTGGCTCATCAAAACTACAAGATATACTCAAAATTCCTCCATATGCATGTGATTGGACGAAAACTAATGGGCAATTTATAAGAGAAATTAAGAAGCTTGAAACTTAAAAAGGGATACTGAGTTGTTTGTTATCTCATCTTTTCTTCTTGTCAAAGACTGCTGCTTTTATATTACCACTAAAAAACCCTTTTTGCTTTTATTTGTCCCCTCTTTTGTTCCAATTTTGTCTTTTTTCCTAATTGGTTTGTTTCCTTGTCTCAACAAATTTCCTGACTGCTTGACCTAAGTTTTTGGCCTGAATTTGAATCTTTAATTGACTTGGATTTTGACCTGAATTTGAATCTTTAATTGACTTGGATTTTGACTTGACAAGTACTATAATTTGTCCTCATTTAACACACAAATTCTCTTTATTTCTGTTTCACCAAAAACACTATTAATTAAAATAAATCTATATTTAAGGGTAATAAATATATATATATAAATTATGCTCACCGTTTAGCTCAAATTTCCAAAGAGGAACAGATCCATTTTTCAAAGCAAACTTCATTCTATGAATTAAACCTTGTATAGGAATATTTTGCTAGTTTAGACTTCTTAGGGTTTGCAAGCACTTGGGGACTTCTAGCATTGTTTTTAAAATAAGTTTTTTACTTTACGAATTCAAAAGAGATGAAAAGCAAATTTTGTTAGTTGTGTAATTGAAAAACGTGAAATACATTCTTCAAACACTAAAGTAAAATTTTAAAACTAGTGAGAAATAGGGTTACGAAATACATGAAACCTTCCTTTACTTCTTCTAAACAATGTTTTAAAAGGCAAGGTAAGGCGTTGCCTCACCGCTTTGAGGGTTGAGGCACCTCAAGGTGACTGCCTTGTATAGTAAATTTGAAAAAGCATGCCTTTGGAGGGTAAGGTGGTCACCTTAGGGTCGCCTCAAGGCGAGACGGGCTGAAGCGACAGTGAGGTGGTTGAGAGAGAGGAGAGGGGGGAGAGAGCTGATTTAGAGAGAGGAGAGGGGAGAGAGAGCCATATTGATGAGAGAGATAAAAAGTTTGAGACATTCTGGTGCACTGACTTCCTTTTCCATTGTCGGAGTACGATTGTGAAGATTCGGTGCAGTTCGTCGGGTTGGAGAGGAAGGAAATCCTGTCGGAGTTGGCTGTGAAATCCAGAAGGTGTTTCGAGGTTCTTGATGAGAAAGAGTATGAAGAAGATGGCGGAGATAAGAGCGGAGGTGGAGGAGATAGAGAAGAGGATGTCGTCGAAGGAGATGGTGGAGTTGATCAGGAGGGACTCGAAGGAGAGATTGAGAGTCAGTGAGTTGAGAGCATGTGTTGTGCTTTTTAAGTGTTTATATAATTTTTAATTTTACTAGTATACTATCACTTTTATTAAATAGCCCCTCACATTTCATTTAATTTCACTTTCTACTTGTTTTAAATTTTTTCGTCATGTTAACTAACTTAGAATTTTGTATATTTGGTTGTTTTTGTGGGATTTATTCCATTTGTTTGATGCTATGTTTCTAACTTTGGTTTTTACTATATTTTTAAATATTATGGCTATTTTCAGCCAGTCCCCTTGTCATTTTGTTTGTTTGTTTGTTCTTTGGTGGACTTCTGGTTCACAGATGTATTTTCTCTCTTTTAATTAATAAAATTTTTGTTTCCTATAAAAAAAAAAATATATATTATGGATAATTTTGTAAGTTAATTTTTTTTATTTTTTATTTTCGTTTGAAATTGAGACGACCACCTCGTCTTGCCGACGCTTCACCGTCTCACATTGCCTTTCAGCTTTAAAAACATTCCTTCTAAATGGTAATACCAATCACATTTTCTTTTTCCTTTTTTATTCTAAAACCTTTTTGTGAAATGCACTGATCGATACACCTTTAGCTGTTGAAAGCATCAAATTTAATTTCTTCTTTCTTTTCCATTTTACAATTTGATTTTTACTTTTAATTTTGTAAAAGACATCTAACAGTCCTTGGTTTTGTTTTTCCCTACCTCTAAGATTAAATTCTTTGGGCCAATATACTTCTATATTTTGTCTGTGCTCAATATCCACTAGACTGCTGTGCTCATGTAATTCTATGAAGCCATTTTTATGTTTCACTTTATCTATTGGTTATATTTTAGGGTTGTTGAAATGCAAGATATTCTTGATCAGCAATTTGCTGAAGAGGCTGCTGAAGCTGAAGGAGAAGGTGTGATGGCAGCAGTTGCAAATCCTCAAAGAACTGCCGAGTAAGTATTTTGGAGTTATACTTGATGTTATGTGTGGCATCCATTGTCTTCTCCCCAATTATAGATCATGATTTCGTTTTCCATTTAATTTTTTAATTGCAATTGCATATACAAGATATATTGCACCTTCTGCATTGTGGAGGTATGTATCTTACTGCTTCCTAAGTTAAATATTCATTTCTGGTCTGCAGAAAATCTGCAACTGCATCGGCTTCTTCTAGAAACATTGCACAGCAGAAGTTAAAGTTTCAAGGAAAAGGCTATAAGGATAAGTGCTATGAGCAAATAAGAAAGGCAGTTGAAGGACGGTTTAATAAGCTTCTGACAGAGGTGGTTTTCTTACTGTTGTTAGATGCAGCACAATTAGAGAGAATGTTTTGCGGTTATTGTTTAATTTATATTACCCTAACAGTAATCTGTGGACCAGCTTGTTTTTGAAGACCTGAAAGCAACTTTGGAGGAAGCTCGGACGGTATGTACCACACATTTGTATGTTATTGTAAATTTTTGTGTCTGCTGGTTACTTAAACAGGATTTTATTTTCTTAAGGATGTTGGGTGTTGCTTCATCAGAAGCTAATATAATTTAAGTAATTTTCCTAATAGCTGCTTTTGTTTTTTCAACACATTTTGGGATAATTAAGGCATAAAACCTTATTTCCTCTTGACATATAGATTGGAGAAGAGCTTGGAGATATTTATGACTATGTGGCCCCATGTTTTCCTCCAAGGTTAGTCTTGTACAAAATCTTCTTGTTTGTCATTTTTTGTAGATTAATGATTAACTTTTAGTTCATAATTACAGATAGTAGTTTTTGTTTCTGTTGCTTTCTATTATAGTTTTGGATTCGAGTGTTTGAGTATTGAGTTTGAGGATGAGCATGTGCACCATTTTTAAACATGAAAGCATCAAAGATAACTTTCATGAGAAGTTTTTATTCCTTCTGATTCAATATTCCATGTGGACAGATATGAAATTTTCCAGCTGATGGTTAACTTGTATACCGAGAGGTTTATTCAGATGCTTAGATTGTTAAGTGATGGGGCAAATGAACTGACAAATATAGAGATCCTAAAGGTATTTTAGCCTCAATCCTTTACTTTGAAATTCAGTCATGTAATCTCATGTTCTTAAATGCAATTTGGTAATTGATGAGAACTTGCTTTGCGTAATAGGCCTGCAATTTGGTGATTGGCAGTAATGTGTGTTGAATTACCTTGATTACATTACAATTTGAGCTCTTAAGGTATCTAGGTTAGGAGAACACCAATATTGGCACTCCCATGTTGCTTGTTGAAACATGTTATAATGCTAAAATGGAGAAATTTTTTAATCAATTTCACTTAGTTATATCTGACACGTATTGATTCTTCTTATATTGCAACGATCGACAAATATAAGTTCTTATATTGCAACGAACGTCTGAAGATCACCCTTCCACAGCTAATGCTGTTGAATTTATGAATTAAGTCTTTTTCTCCAAAGATCTCTCCATGTAATCTTGTGATTGCTGGCTATTAGTTTGGAAAGTGTAATAGAAGTTTGGAGCAAAAAGCAGTCTAAGCACATACCCAAGACATGTTCTTTCTGACTTTGTCGTTATTTATCCTTTTTGTTGTGAGCTGTTCATCTTATGAGATATTTTTTTAAGTTCATTCTTTTAAGGTATCTTTTTTCACTTTCTTTCCCTCTTCTCTATTGTTTGATTCAGCTGTTCACAATTTTTCTGCTTAGGTAACTAGTTGGGTAGTTGAATACCAAGATAATCTAATTGGCCTTGGGGTTGATGAGACTTTGGCTCAAGTTTGTTCTGAAAGTGGTGCTATGGATCCCCTTATGAATTCATATGTTGAAAGAATGCTAGCCACGACAAGGGTAAGTATATCATTACCTCATCAATCAGTTATTCTGATATTTTGTTAATTGGTAAATAGTATTTCCGCTTACATTAACACCTGATTTTATCATTGTTTTTAGAAATGGTACTTAAATATATTGGGGCTTGATAAAGTACAACCACCAAAGAAAACAAAAGACGGGAAGCTTTATACTCCAGCTGCAGTTGATTTGTTCAGGATCCTCGAGGAACATGTGCAAATTGTTAGGGATAATGGTACTGATGACATGCTCTACAGAATTGCTTTGGCTGTTATTCAGGCAATGTTCATCTAAATTTATACTGAGACATTTACTTTAATTACTCTACAGTATTGCTAGAAATGTGAATGAATAACTGATTCATGTGATAGAGTAATAATTGCTTTTCTGATTTGGTTTAGTATTGTGAATGTAAGCCTTCTCCCATGTATTTTTTTTCAGTTGCTTTTGTTTTATATTTCCTACTACTGTCTCTAGAAATTGAAGTCCACAATTGTTTGTCTTCTGTAAAATGGCTTTTCATTGTTTTGTGTTCCCTATTTTTGTCCTTTCTATTGAAGGAAAAAAAAATCCCTCTGCCTGTTCAGGTTATGGTTGATTTTCAAGCAGCTGAAAGGGAGAGACTCGCAGAACCTGCCTCTGAAATTGGTCTAGAATCTCTATGTGCAATGGTTTGTTAATTTTTTAAATATGGAGTTTGTGTAAATGTCTAGTGGTCCGTGTAGATTTTACTAATCACTTTCTTTTTTTTGGGGTGGGGGTGGGGGTGGGGCTGTTAATGTGGCATATAGATAAACAACAATTTGCGTTGCTATGACCTCGCAATGGAGCTGAGCAACAGCACCATGGAAGCTCTTCCTCCAAACTATGCGAAGCAGGTAATGCATATTTCCAATGGAGGGTGCTACACCAATTGTGACAGAGCTATTATGCTAAGATGATTACATATTCAATGCCCTTCCCTTTCCTAAGTTAATGATTAAATGCTACTTTTACTTCCTAAACAATATCAATTTCAATTTAATTCTTAGCATTTGACCCCCTAATTATGCTCCATCAGCATTAATTCGTTTGACCCTCTAATTACACAAATTATGCTTCATCAACATTTATTCTTTTGACTCTCCATCTATAGTACGTTTGCTATTATTGGGGATCCAATAATACTTCCCCCCTCAACAACTGCCTTGTCCTCAAGGCGGAAGGATGGAAATTGTTCCTGGATGTGATTCTCCCTCCTCATGATTGGGTTTTTCCTCTCAACCATCTTTGCAGCTATCCCCTTGATAGCGATGAAGGCTAGTCGGACCTTGTGCTTTGGTTTTGTACCACCAACTTCAAAGTATGGCTCAACCCGATATACCAATCTACTGGGTTTTGCCCGTTAAAATTTGGCAATTCCACCTTTTTCACTGTCAGTCAGAATTCATCACTTTCTGGGTAAAAACAGATTGTTGCAAATGGCCTCGTTTCAATATTCAAACTTGTGTTTGTGGTAACCGATAACACAACCACACTCTGCCCTTTGGACAAACCTTCTCCTTCCAAGGCCTCGACTTCCACTGTGGTTGCCATTTTCTCATTCATGGCAGCAAGCATTATTTGAATGGAAGACAACTTGGATAGCTTTCCATCAAGAACCAAGAATTGGTTATTACGTTCCGTACGTTTCTTCTGTATTAAATCACACAACTCTTTCGCATCTCTCTCCAAAGCGTTCACTCGGCCTTCCATTATGTTGCTGACCATCTACTATCCCACAGGTTGCCTGGGAAACGATGCTCTGATACCAATTGTTAAAACTCTATATATTGGAATTCAAAATTAAAAAAAAGCTTAAATTGTTTTTTATTGGATTTAGGATAACAAAAACAAGAAAAGATAGAAATTTGATGCTACACCAAAGTTCCAACGAAGGGGGCTACACCAATAATGATAGAGCTACTCTACTAAGATGATTACATATTTGATGCCCATCCCTCACCTAAGTTAGTGATTAAATACTACTTTCACTTCCTAAACAATATCAATTCCCATCTATGGTAAGTTGCTATTATTAGTGATGGAGGAGGTACAACTCCCATCTTGTTGGGAGGAGGCAACGAGCCTCCACACAACCGAAGGACGTTGCAACATCTCCTCCATAGTGCAATGGAGAAGGTCGCAACCTCCTCCATCTGTATGGAGGAGGCTTGTAGCCTCCTTCCAGATTTGGGTGGAGGCTCTGAGCCTCCTACCGTCCGCCATGCTACTAGCTGCCTCCTCCCTACCGAAGGAGGCCGCTGTGGCTTCCTTTTTCTTTTTTTTTTTTAATACTGTGAATTAACAAATAACATTGTTGCCCTTAACATTCTAGTCAACCATTAAATGTAACGGAATTTGACTAATGGAATGGTGGCTGCTGCAATTGTTTCAATTAGTTGAATATTAAGTCATAATGAAAAATCACAGGGTATGTTACTGCAATTAACTCTTTCATATAAAAGGGAAAAAAATAGTTGAACTGCAGAGTAAAAGCTTTTGATTTTATCTAAGTTATGGAGCATTCTATTGTAATAGACTGCTTGTTTGTCCATCTACATTTTGTGCAATAGTGGGACCTTTTTACTTTATTATGCCATTATTCTTTCACTTAAAATGATGATACCAGTTCACTTTCTTAAAAATTTGTGTATTGGTTTGATTTTTTGGGTTAACCAAGGTAGGAATGTGAATTTTATGAATTCTAAAACGTGATTGTCAAACCTTAGATTTATCAAACATTTCTATATTTTGGAGAAATTGTTGTATTTTATTATTATTTTTTATTACAGATGCTTTAATGACCTGTTGATGTTGACATTATTGCAATCTGGTTTACATTTTTGCATGGTATATCTCATGGAAGAAAGCAACATTTCTACATTCAGCACTACAAATTTAGGTTTGTATAATTAGTGTGGAATCCTATGTTTTGGAACTTGCCACATAGCTCCTGTCAGAGAATATACCCTTTCTCAGTACCTGATAAGTATATACGAAGACAACTTCCTTTATCATACCCCAAACTTGACTCACGTAGTAAAAAGGTGCAGTTGGGGTAATTCTTCAAATTGAAGAATATAAAAAGGAAGAAAGAAATATTATCTTTGAAGTAACAAGAAACTTTGAAAATATGTATTATCAAAGCTTTGCACTCCATTATTTCTGAAGGATAAGTTTCTCTGTATTATCCAAATCCCAAGTCGCAACATATATTGATGCATGGGTGTCTAGTGTCTCACTTATGTTGTTAAAAAAAAATCCATTAGTTTTCCATGGACACCACTTAACAGAAGAAAACTTCTCCAACAGTTCTAAATATCTGTAAGAGCTTGACCTTTTCTTCGGATGTTGAAATCTGTTGCCCTTTCGTTGTTTCTGTAGGTTAATTTTGAAGACACTTGCAAAGGTTTCCTAGATGTAGCAAAGGTATCTGAAACGTAATTGTTGTATATCATGTTATTGTTGAAATCTGTGGTTTTTTCCAGTTTTTGTTTTGTTACACTTGAAGTTGTAGGTTGGCAAAATTATTGTCTTCATGATTTTAATGCATTCAAATAGGATTTATAGAACATACATCTGAACTACTCATCTCTCACAGGAAACTGTGATTCAAACTGTTACTGTTATCTTTGAGTATCCTGGGGTGCGGGAGTTACTTGTCAAGCTTTATCATAAAGGTAAAATTACTTTCTCCATTACTGATGGGTACTTATAGTGAAATTGGAATCCATCCATTTTGCTAATGTTGTACGTATCTTTTAGTTAGTGTCATTTTTACCAATTGCTGCCAATTGCTTTGATCAAATTGTTAATACACATTAGTGTACATTCTTATTTATGTCTCACTAAACTACCATCCTGTTCTCTCTAACATTTCTTGGGTCATGTCTCCCAAAATTTGCAATTTGATGTGTGCTAAGTTGCCTATTTCCTTGTCATGTTTAATTGTGTATTTGAAACAGACTGATGACATAATTTTAGGCAATTTCTTATTGTCTTTTCTAAAGTAGGAGAATCTAGATGCCTGGACTTCCTAAGAAAGTATTGCAACATTATCACACAATGAATGATTTTAGATTTATGATAGTAAGATTGCAATTCATTTTCCAACTGCTATTAGGAGGATGCTCAGACATGCTCCATGTCACTTTATGGTGCATTTCAACAATTTCATTCTAGTTAAGCCTGTAAATGAAGTGCATTCAGAGCTGATTTAGGGTGACCATACCGATCTGTTTCCCAATCTTGTTCTATCTCATCAAATTTAATTCTCTGTTGTGAGGTTTTTAAAAATAGAGTGGAAAAACTGTATGAATTTATTGTGAGTTTGTGACCCTAGATTTTGTCAAATCGGATCAGTACTGGACAATGTAAATCAGTATTTGCTAATGAGTACAAGCCCAGTAGTGAGCAGTCAGTTGGACTGGGATTTTATTTCTGTCAGACTAGGTGTCATATATAGCATCTGGAAAATTGATTTGTGTCAGATAAAAAATCAAGTGCCTATTTCAGTAAGTCTCATGTGGTTGCTTTTCCTGTTCACTGAATGGTTCACTTATTAGAGAATATATTGACTTGGATTTCGAATTGTTTCCATGGGATATGTAGTAGACAAGTATGCCTTTGACTCAACCATCCTTTTAACCAGTAAGGTGGGGTAATGATCTTTAGTATAATTATCCCATATCTTTCAGCACAATTAACCCAGAGCGTGTTTCTATGTTATTGATACTTTTATTCCTTCAAAGGACAATACATTCATCGTAAATGAGTCTGTTTATTCAAAATATGGTCAATTATTTCTTAAGAACATTGATTTTTTTTTTTTTAATCTAGAGAGATTTTGCTCATCTTCTACCATTTTTATTGTAGAGGAACAATTAAAAATGTGTTTTCCTTTTTATTTGTCACCCTTTTTATTTTCTATTTTCTGTGATTGAGAAAAAGATAGTATGTTGAATTAATCGCAACAAAATTGAGTTCTCTGAAAAGGAGTAAAATGCAGTACAATAAGGCTCTGAAGCTAGTAGAATTCAAAGTTGCTGTTGACATTCATAGAGTCATTCTATTTTGTTAGAAATATCTTATCCCCAACTTCATATTAAAGTAAAAACCTAACAAATTATCATGATTTTAAAATGCCTATTATAAATTTCCATTTTGCCTTTGTGCATCTCTGACAACTGGGGAATTACCCTGCCCCAATTAAAGATCTGATGGAGCTACTTGCAAGATTAAGTATCTGAAACTTTGTAATCCATTCTACTACAACTTCCTGTGTTGTTCTAAAATTACTATGTATTAGTATAGAACATCTGATGTATATTCCAAAATTATGTTCTATTAGTGGAGAACCTTCTAATCTTGCCTATATCTTGTAATATCTTCTTTTTCCTCGGAGTTGGATTTTTGACATTTTCTTGCGTTTCAGAATGGTGCGAGGAGCAGGTTACTGAGTACCTGGTTGCAACATTTAGCGCTTATTTTACAGATGTAAAAAGGTGAATTTTCTTTGTTTAGAATTTGGTATTTATTGTCACATTCCTGATATAAGCAAATATTGTTTTATGATGGAAGTTAGTTTCCATACAACTCATTTGTCGCTGATGTTGGAAAGACACTTATCTTATTCTGATCCAGTAAATAAGCCCATTTCAAAATATTAATTTTTGATAAATATATTCGTTGCTTTGCCATGAAATTGATATAATTGTCAACACTTTTTGGCCTCTGGATTCTTCGAAGTGCTAAATTCTGTGCTCTGATATGTTACAGCTTCATTATTCCAGTATGTCTAGTTTATGGTGGAACAGTTATCTCATGTTTATATTGTTGGTTTCAATATCCTATAACTAAGGTACATTGAAGATAGATCATTTAGGAGATTTGTTGAAGCATGTCTGGAGGAAACAGTGGTAATTTATATTGATCATCTTCTGACTCAGGTTTTCTCCTGCTTATGAACTAAATTTTTGGTGATGCTTCATCATTTCAGTAGCTCAAGCTTTTGCATGTTCTATGATGTCTTTAATTTCTATGAATCGATTGTTCATCTGGTTTTTGTAATTGTAGAAAAACTACATTAAGGGAGACACCATTGAGCGGATGAGGCTGGACGAAGAGGTTATTAGGGACTTCTTTATGGAGTATATAAGTGTCAATGTAAGTGTTCATGCTAGTAATTCTCGTTGACAATATATTGACAATTTATTAAGGTTCAACATATTTTATAAATTAAATTCTTGTGGTTTATTCTCACTAATTTTTCTCTGGCTGCGTGCTGCAGAAAGTAGAAAACAGAATCAGGATTCTGAGTGATTTAAGAGAACTTGCTTCAGCGGAAAGCCTGGATTCATTTATGCTCATCTATGCAAGTATTCTTGAACATCAGCCTGACTGCCCGGTAAATATTATAATTGCTATGCTGTTACTAAGGTTATACTTTTGAGCCATCCATACAAGGTTTGTCCATCTACTTCTACCGTGACTATGAATATTTGTTTCATCATAACTCACTTCTCAGTTTGTATTTGTTCCAAGTTAAACGTTTGTATATTGTCTGTATGTCTCTTGAATCGTCTGAAAACATTTCACTTAAAGATTATCTACTTTTCTTCAATGGCAGCCTGAGGCTGTTGACAAGCTTGTCGGAATGCGAGAGGGTATACCACGGAAGGATGCAAAGGAGGTATGTTCGTCGCTCTATAATTTGGTTGATGAACTTAAACGAATATACCATGAGACCCCAAGAAAAATAACAAAACTCAAAACATTTCCAGTCGAGTTTCATAGGATCTCGCATAAAGTGTGTAACTATGACATCTCACAGCCTATATTAATTCGTCATTTAAGACATCTTGCGGTCGCAAGCTTTTATGATTAATATAGTTCAGTGACCATAATTATATTCATCATTAAAAAATTTTAGTATTTGGTATTTTGTCTTATATGTTTGGTATTTCATTGTCATTAGTTTTCATCATACAACGACAGTTAAGAATCGTCTTATATATAATATCCTTGTCAAAACAGGTGGTACGAGAATGCAAAAAAATCTATGAGAATTCTCATGCTACTGGAAATCCGCGAAAGGCTGGTTTTCTCTTCTCAAGAGTGAAATGCTTATCAGCTTCCAAAGGATCTCTGTGGCGAAAATTGACGTAATTCAAGTGCCATATCAAACATTGTGCTTAGAGGCCGGGACACTGATGTGAGTTTTACACATTTTATGACACCTCATATCCAATAATAATAAGATGTCATGATTAAATTAGATCTCAAAAAAAAAAAAAAAAAATTCTCTGTATAGAAATTTATTCCAAAGTTCAAAATTAGTCAACAAAAAGTATCCAAAAATAGTCATCAAAAGAAAATTTCTAAAATTAATTACTGAAACAAGATTTGTCATTGCTTAATCTTTATAAAATCAAAAATTAAATAAAATGAATTGTATTAATTATCACAAAAGCTTCACGTTCAGGTGAACTCGAAGTATTAAACACTCGATAATCATAATTCTTTTTTAGTTTATAAAAATAGCGGAGATAATGGGTGTGCTTTCAACTCGATAAGTAAATTAATGTAAAGTATGAGTATTATCATAATTACCTTTATAAGTCGGATATAAATCTTCAATACATGTATTCATATTTCAAAATTACATGTATAATCAATTTTCATATTTGCAATAGATATATAAGATAAAACAATAAATAGAATAAAATATTATATAAAAACATATATTCACATAATATAAATAAAAAGTTAGCTCATATCTTATAATGTCGATAAGTGTTTGTGTGATGTGGAATAAGAGAGTCTCACAAATGCCCATGCTAAGGAATGTGTGCACAAAAATTAAGTTGGATTAATATCAGAACAATAATTATAGATAATGAGTCAAAATAATTTTTTTTCTTAATCTTATTTAAATGGTATATTTTCGAATCATATCGGTACAATATTTAGTAATGGTCAATTAATTTTAAGAAACAATAGGTTTTAAATTCAATATATGATCTTTTTGTAAAGTTACTGAGTTATGCGAGTATCATATATATATATTTTTTTAAAAAATGATATAAATTTTGAAAGTAAATAATTTGAAAATTACTATAAAAATATTTTATTGTTGTACGAACAACTTAAAAATCATTTTTATAATTAATGTTAAGTACAAATATAGATTTTAAATTATCTAAAAGTTCATATATCAATATACATATATCATGAATGAATTTACTTACGTTAAACAAGCAAAAGTTCACATAATAGGCTCAATAATCGCATGAATCTATACAATTATGGAATATATATAAATACAATCTCATCATCATAATAATTTGTTTGGATATATATATAATCTTATTATAATAAACCACAAGTTCTACTTTTTTTTTTTTACTTCGAATCTTCAACTTGGATACTCTCAATCTAAATATTTTTAATTAATTCTCTAGATCTACAATCAACCTAAAATTTTACATGGATATTCCAAACACAACAATGAACCTCCAATAATTTAATTCAAATTGGGATTGTTAGCATGGGTAAACATTTATTTGTTCCTCCCTTCTAAAATCTATACAGAAAAAGTAATTCTGACAACAGTGCACTTTACTAAATATTATAGGAGTAGGAGTTTTAACCACTATACAAATCCTATTTAAACTAAATACTTATGCTGATATGGATAGATAATAATAATAATAATAAACTTATAGGAGTAGGAGGTTTATAATTTTCATTGTATATTATTCATTTGGGTCAAATTCACCTTTATCCAAATATAAAAGAAAAAAAGTCGTTTTTACCCAATTCTCTATAAAAATTTGTTTTTAACCCCTTATACAAACTATTTTTATTCTATACTCAAGTATATTAAATTACCCTCAAGTCAAATTTGAAAAGCGGTATTTAAATCTGGCACTGAGTTTTAATGTGCAATAAAATTCGGTATCGGGTTGCATTACCCATTAAAACTTGATCATCTAACTATATCTAATCAAATCTAACCCTAAATATCAATACCAATCATCTAAAACAAAAGAAAAAAAACCCTAAAAAAATCCCAACCAAATGGACGTTTGTGGTGGATAGACGACGATTGGATTTTAATAGGCAATTAAATTCGATGACATTGCATCTCATCGAAAACTTTCATTTTCAAGTCAAATCCAGTCAAATATAACTAAATATAACAGTAATATTCAATATCCCAAAAAAAAAAACCTCAAAAAATTACAAAAAGAAAAAAAAACTTAGAAAAATTTTGACAAAGCTTAAACAATCAGCATAGGAAGCCAAAGGTCATATACTGTGAACAATGGAGGAGGTGAACAAGGTCGGTGGTAGTTAAACGGATCAACTCAAATAATAATTATCTACCCGGGTTAGCGACAGTCAAAATCTCTCTTCAGGTTAGAAATAGATGAACTCGAGTTGTAATTATCTAACTAGAATTTTTTTTTTCTTTTTAAATTCTAAGTGATAAGGGCAATTTGGTCAAATTGGGTGTATATGCAACTAATTTGTTTGAGGGACTGAAAGCATATTGTGTTTTGGATTTGGGTAAAAACAAATTTTACCATTTTAGGGTGGGCATGTTTTTGTAGTTTCACTATTCATTTTCCTCAATATCATTCTTTCTCATGAAATTTCTTGTTGATGTAATCAATTTTAGTGTGTATAACCAATCTATTTCATAGCATCTTTAGGAAGCTTATCTAAATAATTATTGATATATTTTTACTTTATTGTATTAATATTGCAATACAATAAATAACCAATCTATTTCTTGTGAATCAGATTATTTTGTTGATGGAAAACTTATAGATGTTGGTTGATTGAAAGAAGTTATTCTTGAATGAAATAGCTATGTCTATCTTCTTCTCCGGTGTCGATCAACAGCATCCCTCGATCTCTTCTCTCTTTCTAAGCCTCAAATTTTGCTAGTAATCCCCCTCATGACTACAACAATATCAGAGTTTACAAAAGGCACTAAAATTTTTTAAAGGAAATTGTGTTAGTATGTTTTGAAAATTACTAAATGAAATTGTATTATTAAATGATTTTGATGAAATTGATATGTGAAATTTTTAATAAAATGTCTTCGTTAGAATTGCTTTAAAATTTGTATAAAAATTGGATTGACATACGCAACAACAAGTATTATGTGATTTATATGTGCAATTATTAGTAATTTAATTTGATTTCTGAATCCTAATAAAAGTTTAAGAATTTTGGAAATATATATATGGAAAATGATTATTCAGTATTTGAATAATATAAAAAGAAAACCGTGTTAAAATGGTTAAAAATGATAATTGTTAAGTTTATGTATGCCTTAAATAGTAAATTGAGATCTTTGAAAATTCATTGGTTAAAATTTAAAAAGTTGTGAAATCTAAATTTATAATTTATATTTTGAGAAATTGAAAATATTTGGTGAAATTCGCATGGTTAGAATTGGAAAGAAAATATATATATTTTGAATGTGTAATTGTTAACAAATCGATCAATTGGTAAGCCTAATTCAAAAATTAAGAATGACCGCTAAAAGAATTTTCACGCTTATATATGTTTATCAGTTAATAAATTATAGTGGGGCTTATTATGAATAATTGAAAATGAAAAAATTGGATTTTGTAAAGGTACACTTAAAAAAGGACTTTTATGCTCTTCATAAGTATGTTTACTAGTAAATTGATATCGTTATGACTTATTATAACAATTTTGAGAATTGTAAAGTCTTTTTTTTACAATCTTCTATTTAGGAAAAAAAAATGGTTGTAAAAAAAGCTGTTCTATTATTCTATGTGTTACAAGGAAAACATTTACAAAGTTATATAAACTAGTTTACATCGATTCAGCCTAGACTATAGGGATTGACTTCCTAATATAGATAGACTCCTAACAAATAGATAACTAAAAAAAGATATAAATCATCAAATCTTCTAATTACACTAAATACCAAACTAGGACTAGTTGACTTTCAACATTCTTTCTCAAGCTGGACTATAGATATTAATCAAACCCAGCTTGGACTTCAAATCCTCAAAATTAGTCCTAGGAAGAGCTTTATTGAGAATATTAGCCGTCTGAAGTGCAGTAGGAGTATAGACCAATTTGATAATCTCTGTCTCTATTTTCTCCTTGATGAAGTGACAATCTATCTCTACATGTTTTGTTCTATCATGATGAACTGGATTCTTTGCTATGCTTATGGCTACCTGGTTATCACAGAAAAGCTTTATTGTTTTCTTAACATGAATTCCTAACTCAGCCAATAACCTCTTTAGCCATATTCCTTCACAAATCCCCTGTGCCATAGCTCTGAATTATGCTTCTTCACTACTTCTTGCTACCACGGACTGTTTTTTACTTCTCCAAGTAACTAAATTCCCCCATACAAATGTACAATAACCTGAGGTAGATCTTTGGTTAGTCACAGAGCCAGCCCAATCAGTATTTGAAAATATTTCAATGTCTCTATTAGATACCTTCTTGAAATACAGCCCTTTACCAAGTGTCATCTTCAGATATTGTAAGATGCGGAAGACTACCTTCATGTGCTCTTCAGTTGGATTATTCATGAACTGACTTACTGCACTCACAGCAAAACTAATGTCTGGTCTAGTGTGTGACAAATATATAAGTTTCGCTACTAGACGTTGAAACCGTCCTTTGTCCACTGGAGCATTTCCTATAACTGAACCGAGTTTGGTGGTGTAGTCCATAGGAGTGTCGGCTGGTTTACTATCAAGCATTTCAGTCTCCTTTAATAGGTCAAGTGTGTATTTTCATTGAGAAACTGAAATTCCTTTCTTCGAGCAAGCCACTTCCATTCCAAGGAAGTATTTGAGATTACCCAGATCCTTGACCTCAAACTCTTTGGCTAGTGACTTTTTGAGTCTGTTTATTTCTTCCTCATGGTTTCCTGTTATGATAATGTCATTCACATAAACTATTAGAATGGTTATCTTGCCCTGAGATGATTGTTTCACAAAGAGTGTGTGATCGGTTTGACATTGAGAATAGCCATACACTCTTACAGCCTCTGTGAACCTATCGAACCAAGCACGTGGAGACTACTTGAGACCATATAGGGATTTTTGAAGTTTGCACACTTTGTTGATTCTTGCTTGTGTCTCAAGACCTGTTGGAATTTTCATGTAGACCTCATCTTCCAAGTCACCATTTAAGAAGGCATTTTTAATGTCTAGTTGATGTAGGGACCAGTCCAAATTAGCTGTCAAAGACTACATGACTATAATGGTATTTAGTTTGGCGACTGGGCAAATGTCTCATGGTAGTCAATACCGTATGATTGGGTAAAACCCTTAGCAACTAGACATGCTTTGAATCGTTCTACACTCCTATCAGCCTTGTGTTTGACAGTGAACACTCATTTACACCTAACTGGGTGCTTTTCATTTGGTAATTATGTAACCTGCCAGGTCCCATTTTTGTTTATAGCTTGAATTTCTTTTTCCACTGTCGCCTTCCATTCTGGTACTTCTAGTGCCTTATGTATATTATTAAGAATCTGTATCTTTGATATATTAGCAGTAAAAGCTTGAAACTTAGGAGATAAGCCTTTGTAAGATACAAAATTCCCAATCGGATAGAGTGGATGATTTCTGCATTCCGAAAACCGTTCTCTTACTGTAATAGGTTGATCAATATCTGAAAATTCCCCTTCATTAGTTTCAGAATTAGAAGAACTAGTGTTACCTGAATATGGATATATATTCTGAACTTGATGATCCGATTCAGGTTCTTGGTTCTGCATGAGAGGTGTTAGTTGCTCTATCCAATGTTTTCAAAGGCGAAAGGCGAGGCGAGGCGATGAAGCCTCGGCGAGGCGAGGCGGTCGCCTCGAGGCGATCGAGGCGGTAGCCTCGATTTCAAATAAAAAAATTAAAAAAATAAATTCCTAATATACAAAATCATCTATAACATTTAAAAAAAAAAAAAAACAGTAAAAACCAATATTAGGAATATAAATATCAAATAAAATAATATAAAACCAATAAAAATATCAAATCCTAACATATAAAATCATCCATATGGATCACTATATCTGTTTTTAATAAACTAAGTAGCAATCAATTTTAATAAGGCTAAAAAAACATCACTGACAATGAATTCCCACTGTAACCCATTAAAAGCAAAAAAAAAAAAATTATTGTTAAACAGTATCCCTTGCATTTGTTTGTACGTATTCTGTTATGATGTAAGAAGATTTTAGTTGCTATTTAAAAAACAAAACAAAAAGAGTTTCTCAGGATGTTTGTTTGGCAGACAAGTGTAATCCACTAACTTTATTAAATAGTGGGTTAAGTAAATAGAAACTCAATTCGTCTCTCTCCACATAGAAAGTCAACACCCATCATCTTAGTTCATCTGCCAACCTCTCTTCTCTTTCAACAACAGCACTCTCGACCTCTGTAAATTGCTCCTCTGGTTTCTTTCTTCCTTCTTGTTTTCAACTTGGCTTGAGATTTTTTACTCATTGGGTTTTTTTATTGCCATCTGAAGATCCCGAGTGGAGAGGCATTTAGTGACTTGAGATCAGTATTTTTGTGATGGATGGAGCTGATTTCCACAGAAAATCACACCAAAATGGCCGAACAAGGAGGTTGATCGGGGTAGAAGAAGAAGAAGGGAGAAAATAACACCAAAAACAGAGAAAAAGGGGTGTTAGTGCAGAAGAAAGAGACAGACGGGGTAGATCGATTTTTAAAGAGGGAAAAAAATGTTGAAATTCCGGTTTTGCCCTTCTGGCGCCTCAGAGTCGCCTCAGCCTCAAGGCGAGTCTGAGGCGTTATAAGGCGCCGCCTCAAGGCGTCCGAGGCGGGGTTTTGGACATTTTTCGCCTAACCTGGACGCCTTGAGGCGCCGAAGCCACCGAGGCGGTGAGGCGCCACCTTGAGGCGTCGCCTCGCCTCGCCTTTAAAAACATTGGCTCTATCTCTCTTATAGCGTTTCTTTTTCTGGTGTAGACAATCAACTCATTATTTTTAGGAGGTCTTATAGGATCAGACTCGATTTCATTGTCTTTTTCTTATTGTGGCAAATCTGAAGAAGTTAATTGAAAGGGAATGGAGGAGTCTATTTCTGGTTGCTGTCCAACCGAACTAGGGAATTCAAGGCAGATTTGACTAGGAGTCTCCCAAAACTGAAATTCCTTTCTAATATTCTCCCCCTAAATATCAGTTTTGGGATAAAAAGGCTGATGTTCGAAGAAGGTTACATCCATAGAGTGAAAGAATTTTTTAGTGACTGGGGAATAACACTTATAGCCCTTCTGATTTGGAGAATACCCAATAAATATGTATTTGACAGACCTAGGATCAAGTTTACTCTTTGGATGATGAATGTGTATAAAAACATTGCGCCCAAATACCTTAACATGTAAGTCTGTGATAATCTTAGTATTTGGGTATGAATGAAATAGAGTTTGGCTAGGAGTTTGAAATTTTAACACTCTAGATGACATTCTATTGGTGAGATAAGCTGCTATGATAACAGCTTCCCCCCCAAAAATGTTTAGGAACATGCATAGAAAACATGAGAGATCTAGCAACTTTTAAGACATGTCTATTTTTCCTCTCACAAACCCTATTTTGTTGAAGGGTATCAATACAAGAACTTTGATGAGTAATACCCTCACTTAAAAGATAAGAACCAAGGATATGATTAAAGTATTCCTTATCATTATCTGTTCCGAGGACTTGTATTTTTGTTTGAAATTGAGTTTGGACCATAGTGTTTAAATTTTTAAAGATTTGACCCACTTCAGATTTTTCCTTCATAAGGAAAATCCAAGTGAGTCTTGTATGGTCATCCATAAAAGATACAAACCATCTAGCTTCTGTAATATTGTTAACCTTAGAAGGCCCCCAAACATCACTATGAATCATTGAAAATGGATGAGATGATTTATATGATTGTGAAGGGTAAGAGTTACGTGTATGTTTGGACAATTGACAAATCTCATAATGGTAAAATTTGTGATTTTTATTGATAAACAATGAAGGAAAAAGTTTATCAACATACATAAAATTAGGATGCCCTAGACGATAGTGCCACAACATGATTTCACTATCCTTATTAGACCTAGCTACTGAAATAGTACTGACTTGGTTTTGAGTTTGGTTGTCCACATTATCATCAATCTTGAGAGATAGAGCCCTGCACGCATCTCAGCATTGCCAATCATCTTCCTCGAATCCAAGTCCTGAAATATACAAAATGTTGGGAAAAATTTAGTAACACAGTTCAAATCTTGAGTGAGTTTACTTATAGACAATAGGCTGCAATCTAGATTAAGCACCAACAACACAGATTTAAGAACTAAGTCCTTTGAAATAACCACAGAACCAGTACCAGCAACTTTAGAGAGTGATCCATCTGCAATCTTGACTGAAAAATTTTCATGATAAGGATTGTAACTATGAAAAATACTTGTATCACCTGTCATATGGTCGGTTGCCCCAGAATCTATAATCTATGGACCTGATTTTTCCTTTTTTATTTTTAATACATGCAGAAAATTACCTTTTTATGCTAATATTCCTGATCCAATTATTGAGGTTTGCTGCTGTAGGAGTTGTTTCAAAACCTCCATCTGTTCCTTACTAAATGGACTAGATTGCTTAGTTGCTGTGGAGTTCTCACTTGAAGCTGAATTGCTCCAAGCCTCTTTATCACGCACTGCTCGCTGTTTCCAGTCTACTGGTTTACCATGAATTTTCCAACATGTTTCCTTTGTGTATCCCGGCCTCTTGCAATGGTCACACCAAGGGTGGCCTCCCTTTCGTGGCTCTTGATTGTTCTGAACAGCTAAGGTTGATACTTTACTTCCTGGTTCTTTTATTTCTGCACCCAGCAACAGTGTTCTACGGCTCTCCTCACGCCTGACTTTTGAGAAGGCTTCCTGAAGATTTGGAAGCAGCTTGGTACCAAATATCCTTCCACGTACAGCATCAAGATTGGAATTTAACACAAGACGGAATTTATATACTCTTTTTATCTCAACAATCTTCTTATATTGATCAGAATCAGCAGAATTCCTCAAATGCATCAAGATGCTGCCAGTATTTCTAGAGTTTGTTATAATAATCAGTCACCGAGAGATCACCTTACCGTAGGTCATGCAATGCTTATTTGATTGTCACCAATTCAGGAGTGTTATCCTTGTGAGAGTATGTCTCTTTCACCGCTTCCCATGCCTTTGTAGCTGTGTTATGTAGTAGAAAGTTCTCCCTAATATTTGGCATCATGGAATTGGTGAGCCATGACATGACTTGGCTGTTTTTCTTCTTCTAAGTTCTATACCCAGGATCTGTCTCCTCTGGTTTAGTAACCTTGCCAATGAGATAATCCTCTTTTCCTCTGCTACAGACATAGAGAGTGACTAATTGGGACCATTGCAGATAATTTCGACCATTGAGTTTGTATGAGGTAATAGACATATGAGGAAAATTTGGAGGTTCTCCTCCATTACTGTTAAGAATGGCAGTCTCGAAACTAGAAGATGCATCTGAAACTGCATTAGTAATAGTGGTTGAGGTTTGTTTCTCCATTTTTTTTTCTCGATGAGGATGGTTGCCGAAAAAAGCAGCAAAAGAGAAGGATGACTGCCAAAAAGAGCAACAAGAGGAAGAGATGTCTGCTGAAAAGAGCAGCAAGGGATTAGGCTTTTTGTTGCTCTGATACCATATAAAAAAAAAACTGTTCTATTATTCTATGTGTTACAAGGAAAACATTTACAAAATTATATAAACTAGTTTACATCAATTCAGCCTAGACTATAGGGATTGACTTCCTAATATAGATAGACTCCTAACAAATAGATAACTAAAAAAAGAAATAAATCATCAAATCTCGTAATTACACTAAATACCAAACTAGGACTAGTTGACTTTCAACAATGATGAATTTTAAAATTAAGTGCATACCGCTAAGTAGACATACTTAGCGCGTTAGATTTTCCATCCGCAGGTTTAGGGTTTGGGCACTACAGATAGAGTCAGATGAGAAGACAGTTGTTGTGCTTCCTATGAGTCACATCTTTCTATTTTTTGGATAATTAATTATGTGTATGCAATTTTTATGAAATAATAATGTATATAAATAGTGTAAAAGATTTTGGTATTGTAAAATGATTTTGTAAATAAATTTATTAGAATGATGATTATTAAATATTGTATTTATAATTATTTGTGGGATGAAGTGATTTTGGAGTCGGACGGAGGGTACTAAATGGAAGTTGAGAATGTGAATGTATTTTAGAAATGTTAATTGTTTCCTTGCAGGGTTTTTATAAAGTTGGATTTTCAGAAAAATAGGGGAAACTCTGTCGAAATTTTCTTAAAATAAGAATACATTTTTATATAATGAACATTTTAACGAAATTTTTAGTAACGGAAATTAAATAAAAAGAATAAATATTTTAAATGAAATTTTAATAAATAAATGAATCGATCCAAATAGTATATTTCGATTCGATTTCTATTTTAATGAGAATCGGGTGGAGGGTGTTACAATTAAGGTCAAAATGACTCCAACATTTACTTGTATGTTATGTGACTATTTGGTTACCTGTTTTCGTTTCTTGAGCGGTAAAGGCAAGAAAGCAGTCCTTGTTTCATGATTATTTATTTATATGAAACGTTGTTTCATGATGTTTTATTGGAACTGTTTTAAAAAATTTTCGGACGAACTAGTCATTCTTTATTGTAAATATAGAGAAATATCAATTTAATATTAGTGGATAAACATCAATTTAAATATAATATTATATACGTAATACTGATGAGAGGCGGTGGATAGACAATTGTTTTTGTCTATAAATAGGATGCTTGTTTTGGCGTGTAAGCTCTCTCAAGTTTAATCAAGAAAAATTTCATTCTCTCTCTATTCCTCTCTATCTCTTGCAGTAAATATCAACTCTCTCTATTTCTCTCTATCTCATTTATGTTTGTTTTTTTTGTTTATTTATTTTAATTTTATAACACGTTATTAGCACGATCCAGAAACTAAAGTTTTGAACAAATTTATTAGAACCTGAAGTTCTTCATATTCTGACTCTAACTCTAATTGAGAAGTTTGGCTATAACAACCCAATATGTGTACGACTCTATCGACTCAATCATTATACTAACTTCATTAATAATTTATTGTTATTATCATACGTTGCACATCTAACTTTTATTTATTGTTATATACTATATGTGCAGTCTTGTCACCATTATTTATTATTTTTATTATGTATTTGATGCACGACTATGTCGGCTCAATATATCATTTATATTAATTGATTGTTTTGTTATCTCTTTTATCTCTTTATATTTTATGTTTTTTTATTCTCTTTAATTTATAATGTACTAGAATTTGAAGTTCTGGATTTTAATTAATGGAACCTGAAGTTCTAAATATATATTGTTAAAACCTGAAGTTATTATCTTTGACTTGAAGTTCTAAAAATATATATGAAATTTCTGGCAATATGAAGTTTCAGATATATTCATAAAGAAATTTATCATACATAAATTTTCTTTGAATATAATATGAATATTATTTATCATTTTGATTATGTCACTAATTGTGGTATTTTATGCATATAGTGATGTTAAATATCGCAAAACCAGAATTTGCTCTACTGGATATTTCAGAAAATAACTATCTTTCATG
This sequence comes from Dimocarpus longan, assembly GCA_022984855.1. NCBI lineage: Eukaryota > Viridiplantae > Streptophyta > Magnoliopsida > Sapindales > Sapindaceae > Dimocarpus > Dimocarpus longan. Next base: position 4,327,726 of record CM041018.1, read on the forward strand.
GATCCTTGATGTAGAGCTGTATTTGCAGTATTAAAGATAATAATGAAATATCTCTACAAGATAAAGCAACTGCAATGATCTTTATCTGACGTTATTTACATGAAATTCTGAAAACCCAATACCTTACAATTAAAGATTCACTTACTTTGTGGAAAAATTTAAAAGACAGGAATGACCATCAGAAAACTTTTGTCCTCCCCAGAGCTCGGCATGAGTGGAGTAATTTAAGACTCTAAGATTTCAAATCAGTTGCTGATTATAATTCTGCCCTATTTAAGATAACCCCACAACTGAACTTGTGTGGTGAAATACTGACTGATGCAGATCTATTGAAAAAGACATATACTACTTTTCATGCAACTAATGTGCTCTTGCAGCATTAGTTTCAAAGATATACGTAGTAACGGATATCATATTGAAACTACAAATGAGAAGAATGTTGAATATTTATGTATCACTAAAATTATCTCAGGCCAGAAGCTTATTGTAGAAAAACTCAAAGTTTTCTCATATGGATTGTATTATACAATTATGACATCAATTGTAACTTATGTAGTTTCAAGCTAGAAGCTCTTAAAACCAATAACATTTCGACTTTGATATGACCGTCTTGGTCATCCAGGATCTACGATGATGCGTAGGATTATTGAAAATTCTCATGGACACCCATTAAAGAACCTGAAGATTCCATTATCCAATGATAATATATGCACTGTCTATTCACAAGGAAAATTAGTAGTTAAACCATCCATTTCTAAAGTTGGTTTTGAATCTCCATCTTTCTTACAAAGAATACAAGGAGATATATGTAGACATATTCATCCACCTAGCAGACTATTCCGTTATTTTATGATATTAATTGATGCATCCCCAAGGTGGTCACATGTATGTTTGTTATCCAATCGTAACATCGTTTTTACTAGATTGCTTGCTCAAATCATTAGACTTTAAGCACAATTTTCAGATTATCCAATTAAGAGCATACGACTAGATAATTTTGGTGAGTTTACATAAAAAACATTTGATGATTATTGCACATCAATTAGAATTGATGTTGAACATCCACTCCCACATGTACATACCCAGAATGGTCTAGCAGAATCATTCATCAAACGTATCCAAGTGATTGCTAGAACTTTATTGTTACAAACCAAATTACCAGTTTCAGCCTGGGGACATGCTATTTTACATGCAACAACATTGATTCGACTTAGGCTCGTAGCTTATCACCAGTACTCTCTATTACAACTTGTACTTAGACACCAACCTGATATTTCTCATTTACGCATTTTTGGTTGTGCCATACAGGTCCTTATTGCTCCCCCTCAAAGAACCAAAATGGGACCCCAACGTTGTTTGAGAATATATGTTGGTTTTAATTCACCTTCAATTATCAGATATCTAGAACCATTGACAGGTGATCTTTTTATTGCCCATTTTGTAGATTGTCATTTTGATGAGACAACTTTCCCATCATTAGGGGGAGAAAAAATTTCTCCTGAAGAGAAGCACAAGAAAATGATCACTATTGGAGAGAAAAATGAGCTATCATGGAAGGTGACAACAATATCTCATCTGGATCCTTGCACCACCCAATGTGAAAGTGAGGTATAAAGGATAGTTAATCTTCAAATGATTGTGAATCAATTGCGAGATGCATTTACTGATGCTGCTAAAGTAACAAAATCGTACATATCAGCTGCCAATGCACCGGCTAGAATAATTGTTCCTATAGAACAATGTAATCAAACCGTAGCAAATGAATCATCTACTGCACGTCAGAAGCGTGATAGACCATTTGGCTAAAAAGATAGTATTCCTCGGAAACGGAGAATAAAAAATTCTTATTCTTCTGAAAATAACACTCAAGCTATAAAATCCATTCTCTCTAAAAAATCAACTCCCGAAGAGTTGTCAATCCCTGAAGAGATTGAAACCTTCAAAGAAGCACAAACACTTGATGAGCCACAAAATTTTAAAAATCAAGAAATTTCAATTAATTGTGCAAAAAGTATGTGGAATCGTAATGAAACAATCATCGATGATATATTTTTATATACAGTAGCTTTGAAAATTATGAATGATGATTATGAACCACATGCTATTGATGAATGTAGACAAAGACACGATTGGCATGAATGGAAAGATGCAATTCAAGCATAATTAAGTTCTTTATCTAAACGTAAAGTATTTGGATCTGTAGTCCAAACGCCTGAAAATATCAAACCTGTTGGATACAAATTGGTATTTGTATGGAAACGCAATGAAAAAAATGAGATTGTAAGATATAAAAAAAGGCTTGTTGCACAAGGTTTCTCGCAGAGACCAGGAATTAATTATGATGAGACGTATTCACCTGTCATGAATACAATTACTTTTAGATTCTTGATCATTTTACCAATCTCAGAAAGACTCGAAATGCGACTTATAGACGTAGTCCGTATACACATGCGACTTATGGATTAAAACAATTTGGGCGAATATGGTATAATCATCTTAGCAAATACCTAACAAATGAAGGATATATTAATGATCTTATATGCCCATGTGTATTCATAAGGAAAACAGAATTTGGATTTACCATTGTTGTAGTTTATGTTGATGATATGAAGTTAATCAGAACACCTGAAGAACTCCGAAAAACTACTGACTATTTAAAAAGAGAATTTGAGATGAAAGATTTGGGACAAACAAAATATTGTCTCGACTTGGAAATCGAGCACAAATCACACGGAGTACTTATCCATCAATCAGCATATATTGAAAAAATCCTAAAACGATTCAATATAGATAATGTTCACCCCTTAAGTATCTTTATGGTTGTTCGATCTGTTGATCCTAAAAAGGATCCATTTCGATCGAAAGAAGATGGTAAACAAATACTTGATCCAGAAGTACCATATCTAAGTGCAATTGGTGCTTTATTATATTTAACACAATGTACTAGGCCTGATATTGTTTATTCAGTAAATTTGTTGGCCAAGTTCAGTTCTGAACCAACACGGCATCATTGGAATGGTATCAAACATATTTTTCGTTATCTTCGTGGAACAACAGATTTAGGGTTATTGTATTCAAAATCTAATAGTAGTACATGTTTGATTGGTTATACTTATTTTGGATATCTTTCAGATCCTCATAAAGCTCATTCACAAACTGGGTATGTTTTTATTTATAATAATACAGCAATTTCATGGCGCTCAACAAAACAGACTTTGGTTGCCACATCCTCCAACCATTCTGAAATTCTTGCACTTCATGAAACAAGCCGAGAATGTATATGGTTGAGATCTGTCATTCACCATATTTAGAGTACATGCGAACTATCTACTGCTTCAAATTCTCCCACAATCATATATGAAGATAATGATGCTTGTATCGCTCAAATCAGAGGAGAATATATCAAGGGAGATAGAACCAAATATATCTCACCAAAGTTCTTTTATACTCATGAGCTCCAATAAAGTCAGCAGATTGATGTTTGTTATGGGTAAAATAGCGATCAGAATATTCGAGCCCAGACGGATCTACAGTGCAGGCCCAACGGCCCAGAAGCCAAATCATTCGCCATCATTTCGGCCCATTCTCCCAGAAGAGGGGCCCGTTAGTGGGCGCTTGTTGTGGCCGCTGACCGCTACCCCCCATTCTGACCGCAGACCGTCTATTCCGCAAGACTGGCTGTGACCGCTATATTCTCCGCCATTCAGATCGCCGTGTTCTCCTTCAACTTTATTTGCTGAGATTGATCGCTGGTCCTTGTCGCTGGCCGATGGCTCTCATCCCTCAGACTCGCTCGCCAGAATGTCCGCCATCCGTGATAGCTAATCCTGCTCACTATATTTTCGCCATGATTGACCGCCTGTCTGACCGCTATTCCTGTCCGATGGGGGCATCCGCCAAGAGGAACCATCCATCAGAGATGACCAACGAGTCATTCTCGTCCAAAGTTATCTGTCTGGACTTGTCGCTGAGTTCAAAGCATGGCCGCGTTCCGACTCCCTCGTTCATGGCATCACTCGCCTCACCGCCATATCCAGCTACGGACATACCGACTCATAATCCGCCTCCTCAATCCTCCCGGAAGACAGTGTTCAAAAACCCTCTTATTTCCCCGCCTGATTCGGTGTTCTATCTGCCGGAAGATCCGTCTCCGCCTCGTATCTGGAAGTCTCACGTCAACAAAGGTCAACAGCGCCATGCAGAGTACGATTCCGAGGCTTGCCATGCACGCTACGTCTGGCAGAGGCTGTGATCTCAACCTCGACAACCCATCATTGCGTATCCGACCCGGTCAGCATAAATCCCCTTTGGGCAAACCTCGGATGCGACAGATTCAGCCGCATTTAATGAGTTTTCAACCGCATTTAATGCACTGTCAATCGTTTCAATTGGGATTCCGGCGCATTAAATGCTGTCTGTCAGTGTAACTGTAGTTAATTGTTTGTTTTTGTCTTATTCTTTTTTACTGTAGCATGTCCCATTCCTCTATAAAAGGGGACGATTTTCACTGTAAAATGGTTCTAACTTCTGAGTGTCGTTACCCTGCCTAAATAGTGAGAGAGTGAACAGTAGACGTAGGCATCTTTTTGGGCCGAACCACTCTAAAAATCTTCTGTGTCTTCTCCTCCTTGCCTCTAACCTCTCCCTCTCATTCTCCTTGTCCTTCATGCAACCCATTGACCGTACGAAACCGTGAGCTTGGGCCCTAAAACAACCTCGTTGGCTAAGGGAACCTTTTCCTGACGTTAACAATGTTAAACAAATCCGTTCCTCCGATAATCTTGCAGATTTATTCACCAAAGCATTACCAACATCAACATTCGAGAAATTGACTTATGACATTGGAATGCGTCGAGTGTGTAAATTATATAATTAATTATGAAGCATTTTTCAGGGGGAGTATATTAAATCAATGTGGACATATGCGCACTGTACTTTTTTTTCTTTCGATCAGATTTTATCCCACTGAATTTTTCTAACAAGGTTTTTAATAAAACAGTCATTTTAAGCACATCCAAATATTATTAAATCCAGAAGATTATAATATGTTTGATCCAGTACATCAAAAAATATCTTTTGTTTAGATATTTATCTCATTAAATTTTTGCTGATAAATTTTAAATTGATGTATATCCAAGGAGGAGTATTGTAAATATAGAAAAATATCAATTTAATATTAGTGGATAAACATCAATTTAAATATAATATTATATACATAATACTGATGAGAGGCGGTGGATAGACAATTGTTTTTGTCTATAAATAGGATGCTTGTTTTGGCGTGTAAGCTCTCTCAAGTTTAATCAAGAAAAATTTCATTCTCTCTCTATTCCTCTCTGTCTGTCGCAGTAAATATCAACTCCCTCTATTTTTCTCTATCTCATTTATGTTTGTTTTTTTGTTTATCTATTTTAATTTTATAACATTCTTGTCCATTTCTCAGCAATTCTACGTCATTATAACTAAGATTTTTTCATTAATTTGGTAGGGCGTGGGGGTTATCAATTTTAACTTTTCCAGGACATTGCACATGGCACCTAACCAATTATTTCTCTTCACTTATGTTTTTACGCTTTTCAGAGGGGATGATATTTTTTCCCCAAAAAGAGATATTTCTCTTCAGAATTGTATATTATATTAACAAGGTTTTCACTACATTTTATATCAAAATCAGTTTAGACTTGCGCTTGCGGTGCCAGTTGAGTGCAAATAGACGTGACCCCTTTAACAGCTCATCTTGAGTTCGAATCAAGAGCACTATCCTCACATTGTAAATTAAAAAAATAATAATAAATATGGGGTCTCTCTCTTCTTCCTTTGTGAGGATAGTTTTTCCATTTATGTATAGGTCCTTCCTTCTTTCCATTTAGAAGTCTTTATCCGAACGACATGTTCAATGTGTATTGACATCATTTGATCTTGATTGTATCCTGGATAAGTTTAGACTTTAGTTGAACCTAGCAAAGATAAATTTTAATAGAATGTCTTAAGTTTAAAAGTTATTTTAAACCATGAATTACCCTTCTCAGTCTCTTTTCTATTCAATCCCCTATAGACTTTACCCAAATACATCAACAATTACTCCGAGACTCATGTTTAGAAAATCATCTTGAATTACCAATAACGGGGTAGAAACCCGATCCCTTATCAAGATTCTTACTCTCAAGTGTCTTTGTGTTAATCTCCAGAATTGCTAAAAGATTAATCACTTTTAAAAACTCATCACAGTACCAGCATTCAGACTCTTACCACCCTAACTTTACTCAACAAAACGGGATTTACTGGTCAGGTTGAACTCTTTCCATTTCCAGAGATAACTCATCAAAAGAGAATTCACTGGATTAATACTAAGTTATTGAATAGTGAGAATAGAGATAAAGAACTGGATGATTTTTTTCCTTATCTCAGTATTTTGACATATATTACCATTTTTACTAATAGAGATAAAGGATTTATTGATCAGGCTGGACATATAATAGTTTAAAAGTTGTGTGTTGCATAAAAGTAAATTCCAATGTTAATCATTTCCTAAATCTCTTACGTTTATTACAACAGTGTGTATTAGTGAACATCAGACAAATTAAAAATTGAGTGATTTTGTTTCGTGAAATGCTTATTCGGACTGATAAAAGCCCAACCAATTGGTCCAATTGGGCCAGACCCGATTTCAACCAGACCATTAGAGGAAGTTGATAAGTTGATAATCATGTTCCTCATAGATCCTGCGGCGTGAAGTACGCTCAAAGTCTGACATAGAATGGAACCCGCGCGGCGTGAAGTTCACAACATAGAGTTTGTTCAGAACCAGACGCGGCGTGGAGTCCGCGTAACACACTTCACGAAGTGAGGTCCGCTCAAAGCTAGACCATGCATTGCTATTGTTGGTTGAAGCTGTTAAGTCATTACCCACTAGCTTTCTGCACTCGAGTTCGCTCCGAACTCCAGTTCGTCCAGAACCGTGTCAGGTCATATTGTAACTTGCCTTGCACGTCAAACCTGTCGGAGATTACTGCTCAGATTATAGAAAATCACACCTAACCCACATAGGTTAGTCAGATAAATCCTACACCTGTCCACGACATTTAATGTAATCTGGTTGCATTTAATGTAATTCGACTGCATTAAAAATAAGTCAAATGCATTAACTAGAGTAATCATTTTGTTTTAACTCATTGTACGTCGTTGTAGCACTTCTCCTCCTATAAATAGGGGAAGTTTTTTTCTGTAACTTAAGAGTGAAACACTTGGCAAAAAACTGGCTGTTACTCTGTCCAGATATTGAGAGAAGAAACAGTGGACGTAGGCAAAGTTAGCCGAACCACTTAAACATATCTTTGTCTCGTGTTATACTTTTGCCACCTTTATATCTGTTATTCACTGTTATATGCTGTATTAATTGTTTCTGTAGTGTTGAGTTTGGAAGAATCTTGTTGACTGATTTCGAACGTCAACAATATCAAATGATATACTTGTTTGAATATCGAGGTTTATATTCTTTAAAAGCAATTTCCAAGATGGTAATGATTATGAATATCGAGTTCTCATTCCTCGCATACCATTTTGCTATAAGTTGAGTTGCAAATATGAAGCACGCGAGGTAATGATGGTGATTGGTGGCGAAGCCACGGCGAAAATTGTATAGTGATTGGACATTGGTGGAGCTAGTGTTTGCTTGTGAATTTGTGTTCTAGTCCATTATACGACAACACTTTGTGGGAGCCTGTTTCCAGTTTGCGTCTTTAAGTTTTGGGCTCCAGTTTATCAGCCCAAACTTTCCAAATTACAGTTGTTCCGGCCAAAGATCCAGTAAATTCTACCTCTATCGTTTATATGGACCAAATTAAGGTTGACATTAAATGGAGTTGTGGACGCCACTTCAATTTGATTAAATTTGTCTCTAGGTTTTCAGAAAATATAACTTTTTCACTTGATAGATGGGTATTAATACTTTTGTTCCATAATTTTTTCAAATATACATGAAAATGGTCTCTTTATTAATCAAAATTAATTGGTGTTGGGTGTATACTATTTTAGGCATAGTAATTGTATAAAAATGACTTGTCAAAAAAAAAAAAAATTGTATAAAAATGACCGACACATAAAGCTTTGCAAATTGGTGTACCAATACTTATCTTCTGTCAACCGTTTCTATCCCACTTTTGAGCACAATTATAGCTCACAACAACCAAAAACTTTTCACACTCAAAACCCTACAAGCCTACTAGCCACCCATGTCAGTCACACGGCAACACACACAGAGTCTACTTCCACTCGCTATTTCCATTTACCATCATATATATATATATATATATATTTTTATCATCAACCCAAAATCAGCCATTGATGATCGGGGTGAATCAAACCGATTAAGTAAAACGGTTTGCAGGGAGTTTGCTTGTTCATACACCCATTTCTATTACACGGCAACACGCACTCTCCTTCCACTCTCTATTTCCATTTACAATCATGTACTTTTTTTAATCATCTATCCAAAATCAGCAATTGAAGATCGGGTTGAATCAAACCCTCAATGGCAAGAATTATGCCTGCCATCCGATTTGATTGGCCAAATCCGATTAGTTGAAACGGTTTGCAAAGAGCTTGCTTGCTCTACCACTATAAATGGAGGCTCTGGTAAGTGTCATCACTTCATCAAATAAAAAAGAAAAAACAAATCAGTACTAAGCACGTTTGAATATGGATGCTTCAAACAGGCTTTCTGCAATTGCTGTAGAAATGGGGCAAGTGCAAAATGAGCTTCAAGAGCAGCGTAGACTGCTAAGCTTTTATGTGAGGAGTGTCAGAACCATGGATCCTGCAAGGAAAGAGGAGCGCATTCGTGCTACCAGAGAACGCATAGAGGGTTTAGAGGCGAGGCGGCAGCATGCATTGCGGGCGGAGCAGGAAGCTCTCCGGGGAGACTGGAATACAACTCTTTTAGTTTTATAGAAGGTGTGGTTTCTTTTCTTTTTTCAAAAATAGGAGTGTGGTTTCGTATATAATTATTTTATCATGTTTTTTAGGTATTTGATATGGTACTTGACATGGTTGGAGTCTTGGAGATATACAATGAAACGTTATTATGAAATTCTTAGGTGGATATATCTATATATATATACATACATACATCAAGAATGTTATGATAGGTGTTAATTCATTGTTATTGTTGTCTATATTTACTTTCGGATTATGTGCTTTATGCACTTAATTAAGTTATTTAATTGCTGGCCGTAACGATTTCAATTCTTTTGTTGGTTGTCTATTATTTGATTATATGTAAACTAATTATAACTTAAACAAAACGAAAAATAAGGAGAGATTTAAACTGCACCTAATTAAGTTATTTAATTGCTGGCCGCAAGGATATTAGTCAAAGATCCCATTCAAGTAAATCAGCAAATGTGTTTTATTCTCCGCCTATCGATGTGCATAATATTCCATAAGATCACAAACGTGATGAAAAGAGAAATAAAAGTAGCCTAGCCCGTAATGCAAGATTTGGAGATGGAATCCTTCTTGACAAAGAAAATAAGCTACTTACATTAAAAAGACAAAAGGAGTCCGTTTTGAGGTACGTGGCCTGATGCTCATGCCAGCGAAACTTTATTAGTCAACTTGTAGGGGATGGAATATATGAATTTCAAGATCACTTAAAAAATGTTCAAGTTAACAAAGGAAAGAAACAAGAACAAAATCAAGCTCTAGTCAGGAATTTGTGCTCGCCACGGATCATTACTCGTTTTTCTTATGTGATCTCTTTTAAAATTCTATCATGTTTGATTTGTACATCGAATATATTTTTTTGGTTCTCAAAATATACGGGCACAATTTAGGAAAAACAGGCTTATAATTGAAATATTTTTAAGATAGTATTAGCTAACCCAAGAAAATTAACTTTTTAATAAAGAACTGTTAGTATGTATGGACTTTAACAATACGGGGTAGTTACAACAAATATATTTTTTTTTCAGTTTATTATTTTCTTTTTAATTTTCAAACCATTATAGATTATTGAATTTAACTATAATTACTTTTTTTGAAATAAAAATTTAAATATAATTACTACTAACTGCCATTAATTATATAAATCCTGCATTGTAGTCTCTACCCCTTCTTTTTGTTAAAATTTGATTATTTTCACATACATATATAAGAACTATTAGGTGTGAAATCTTGATTAAGTAACAGTGCTATATAACCAAGTAGTAACATAATTGGGATCCTCCATTAGTGTGGAATTCTCACACTGTATGATGAGAACTTTCAAATGTGATATCTTGATTATGTAACAACATGGATAGCTTTATAACATAACATAATTGAAATTTCACAAAGAAAAAAATATAGAATTTCACATATAATAACTTTTATATATATATAAATATAAGTTTAAAGCATGTAATTTTTTAAATTTTTTCTTCTTAAAAATGGAAGAACTCTAGTTTAATTTTTTTGAAGGCAAAAAGATGACGATACACTATAATCATAGGTTTGTAATTGGACCGAAAAATCTTCGTACTTGGATCCACTAAAAATAAAGTTGTTTTGACGAAAAGTTACTCCATTTTTCCACATTGAGCACGTGAAAGTTTGCTATCTTTCTGTTAGAAATCATATCACGTTTAGACCTTTTTAATCCATCAGCTGTCTCAGTCACAATGGTGCATAAAGATCAAACCAAATCATTTGCAAGTTTGCCATCAAATCAAAATTATTCGGTCGAATTCTTTTAAATGGACTTAGAGCAATATTAATATAAAGAGTTCAATTGAAAAATGATTGTCAATTCGGTCTTGTCGCATATTCTAAATTCTAATCAAAACTTTTACTTCGCTCATCATTTTGGCGTGGACCTAATGTACAGAGATGATCAAAATTCTCAGACTAATTCTATGTATCGGGGAAGAAAATGAAGAAGAAACAAATTTTATCTCTATTTAAGTCTTAACTATTTTAAGTATATCATATTAATCAGTTCAAAATACTGTGAATCAAAAGAACATAATTAAGGATAACAAATGAGACAACATACACGTTCGAAACACAAGCCTCCAATTTCTTAAAAAGAAGAAAGTTTTCAAAGTAAAATAAAAGATGAATTTAATTCACTGAATGAAAATTGTTATGTATATTTTAACGACTTGAGAAAATAGGTTGACAAGACCTAATGGTTTTGTCTAACGGGTAAAAGCCCAACAGTTCCAACAGTTAAGATACCATCGCAAGAGCTCAGGTCTTTGTGTTTGAGCTCACTATCCACGGTCCAGAGAGCTGGTAATGTGGTTCCTAGTTCGCTTACCATTTTCAGCTCACAACCTGGAACATGATTAATTAGCTTGTCAAGCTCGTGCTAAGTATCTTCTAGAAGCCTGAAATAACCTAATCCAAGAAGAAGTTAATTTACCTGTTTTGAAGCAAATCAAATATTGAGAATCATGAAATCCGTTTCTGATTTGATAGAGATTGCTTGGAAAGTACAGTTATTGTAAGATCTTATTTTCCGTTTTGATTGTAATTTAAATTGTAAACCCTTCACTATAAATAGCGGGCAAAATCACTTGTAACAGAGGACAACAATTAATAGCATGTTGTTACTCTGTCAAATTTCAGAGCGACAGTCATGGACGTAGGCACATTCCAGCCAGACCACGTAAAAATATCTTATGCATTGCTCTCTTCTTCTAACCTTCTTTCTTTTCTTTTGCATATTTCACTTTGTTTTTACAGTTTAGGCTTCAAGAATGTGATCGCGACTAGATTCAGACGTCGACAGAAATATAAAGGAACTTCAATATATCAAATTCAACCAAGTACAATTACCAGTTTGGGACCTTTTGGGTAGAGATTAGAACAAACAATAGAACCATTGTAGTTGACAACTCATGTGGCTAAACCATGAGCACTAATATTGGCTGATTTGGAACATTAGGGGTAGGCATTTTGAACCTAACCCAAGTAACCTGACCCAACTTGAGTAACCCAACTCAACTCGACCATTTTGGTTGAGTTGGGTCCGGTTATCACCTCTAAAAAAATCCGGAATGGTCGAGTTGGGTCCGGTTATGTCCTTTAAAAAACCCCGGATTGGATTGCAAAGAGTAGAAATTTGAACCGTTAAGAAAAATGATATTGTGAATCATATTGTCAACATCCCTTCTAACCTCTGATGCACTCTTACACATATTTACAATGGATAAAACATCTAACTCGACCAACACTCCCATAAGCCTCTATCGGCAGCAAACTGAATCTCTTTAAGAATATAGCTGACACTTTTGCAGTCTCTGCCACAGGTCTGCATTTGACATTGAATGCAACAGCTGCCACACAAGCGCCACCTTCATTCCTAATAATGGGCCTAGTCCAACTTTGTTTCTTGCACAATTCACAGCGGCACCGATATTCAATTTTAGAGAGCAAAGGGGGGTAGGGTATAGGAGGATTCTCCACCCTTGGTTTGCAATCATAACTTAGTTGAAAGCTTTCAGATCCTGAAAACCCATTTCCTTACAGACTTTTGTGAAGCACATCTTCTTCCACCAAAGCCAATGAACTTTCATTTTTCCTGCAATTGATCTCTATCAAAAATTTGAGCAAAAACGTTGAATCTTTGAGCAAAGACTTGTAGGCAGTTTGAAGCAATTCATGGCAAAGATGAGGTTGGCTTGCGTGATTGCCTTAATAAGAACCTCTTTTCCATCGCAAGAGAAAAGACTTTGCTTCCACCATTATTGCCAGACTCGCTCTTTGATAAATTTAGAAACCTTCCTTTTATTTCTCCCAAACATAGATGGAAGCCTCAAGTACTTCTAATGACAAGAAATTGTCTCTAAATTGAAGATAGTTTTGATCTCTTCTTTCATAACTGGGGGGTGCTCAGGCGGAATGCAAACGTTGACTTTTGGAAGTTGATCACTGCCCTGAAAGTTTTTCATACATAGTTAGGAGGCTTTGAGAACCTAACACGCCTCTTTTTTGGCCCTTATAAAAATAAGGCTATCGTCAGCAAAGAAGAGATGTGAGTTGGAGAGTGTACATCTTGCCACCTTCAGGCGTTGTAATAAACCTCTTCTCTCAACCTAAATCATCATAGCTGACAGCACTTTCGCACAAAAAAGAAACAAATAGGTGATAGGGGACATCCTTACCTCAAGCCTTTAAAAAGTATCACCGTTCCTTTAGGTTCTCCGTTGATCAAGAAATTGTATGTTGCAGATTCCACATTGTTCATCACTTTCTTGATCCAATGCTGGTGGAAGCGCAAGTGATGCATTATTTTCTCAAAAAGCTTTGGCTGACCTTGTCATAAGCTTTGCTCATGTCAAGCTTTAATGCTAAGTGACCATTACTCCGTGACCTCTTATTTTTCAAGAGTATGGAGGCGTTCAAAATCCACCACTACATTATCCATTATAAGTCTTCCAGGAACAAAAGCACTTTGGTTATTTACAGCTTATTCATGAAGCTGTAAATAGATGTTGAATAATATTTTTCTAGCAAGAGTTATTTATAAATTTATTAAAAATAACATCATTAGTCTTTATTTCAAAAAAAAAAAAATCATTAGTCTTAATTAAATTATTATTTTTAAATACGCAAGTGGGTACATTAAATTATTATTATATGACATCATTAGTCTTAATTAAATTATTTATATGATCGGTGGAAATAAGAGAGCCTATGACTTTGCCATAAAGTGTTGATTCATTGGTGTGCTATAGTGAGGAAGCACTCAAGATTGGTTTATGTAGACCCACATGGCTTGCTGCGGTTTGTGTCTCCAAAACCGATCAAACAATACTAAAAATGGTGGTGAGCTCAATATTCGTGTCTTGGATGACCCACCAAATCCATTGTTGACTTGACCATGATTCGATTAGGTGAAACGGTTCTGTAAAGTTTGCTTGTTCATACAAGCAGATTGTTTATAATAGTTTGAATTGTACCAGCCATGCAATTCGTACTGCATGGCGATATATCTCTACCACTATAAATGGAGGCTCGGTAAGTGTCTTCCATCCAATTCGTGACATGGTGATCCGCCAAATCCATTGCTGACTTCACCATGATCGATTAGGTGAAACGGTTGTGCAAAGTTTGCTCGTTCATATAGGCAGCTTGCTTATAATTGTGCCAGCCATGCAATTCGTATTGCATGGCGATATTCCTCTACCACTCTATAAATGGAGGCTCAATAAATGTCTTCACTTTCTACCAAAAAATAAATAAATGTCTTCACTTAATCAAATTAAAAGGAAAAAAGAATAGTACTAGCTCGTATTGATATGAACGCTGCAGACAGACTTTTTACAATTGATGTAGAAATGGGTTAACTAAAATGAAATTCAAGAGCATCGTAAACTGCTAAACATCTATTTGAGGAGTGTTAGAACATCGGATTCTGCAAGGAATGAATAGGCATTCGCACTACCAGAGAGCGCATAGAGGGCTTGGAGACGAGACAGCAAGCGCTGCGAGCGGAACAAAAATACCTAATTGTGCATACTGTCGATAAACTCTTCTATTCTATTCCGCTCGCATCGCTTGCTGCCTGGTCTCCAAACCCTCTATGGGCTCTCTGGTAGCGCAAATATATTCTTCATTCATTGTAGGATCCATTGTTATAACACTCTAAAATGAAATAAATGTTTAACAGCCCACGGTACTTTTGAATTTCATTTCAACTTGTCCCATTTCGCAAAAAGCATGTCTGCAACGTCCATATCAATACGTGCTAGTACTAATTTATCGAGCACAGGTGTTAATTTATTTTTATTGTTGTCTAGATTTACTTACTAGTTGCGAGATGTTCAAAAGTTATTGATTTTATAATTTTATTTCGAAAGCATTTTTATAATTTGTTCATTTTATTATGTTTTCCATTAATATAATTGTTTTGCATTTGACTTGCAATTATTAAACTCAAAACTACAATATAGTTAACAATGAAGACAACTGCTACTTTGTCTTACAGATTAAAACATATTAATATAAAAGTTTGTTGTTTCGGGCAAGAAACTACGATGGAAACTTGGGCTAAAAAGCCCAAATATCTATTTTGTGCGACCATGGGCCAAAAATCCTGTGCTTGCTACGCTAGCCATTTGCAAGGCTCTAACGTTAGATCAAAAATTTGTAGTGTAAGAGATCCCTTCAATCCCAAGCACAGATCGAGAATTTGAGATAAAATATTTTGGGTTAGACAACGTCAAACTTAAAATTTGATTAAAAAAATAATTATAACATTCATTTATTAATTTTCAGTCAATCTAAGAGTTATTATATCTTGAATTCATTCTCATTAGATTCAATGAAAATAGATGGATGGATATTAAAATTACATCTTTTTTGTCAAATTTTAGATGGATGGATATTAAAATTACATTTTTTTGTCAAATTTTAGGTTGATATGGGATAATCCAATATGTTATATAATTTACAAAAAAACTATTTTTATTTATTTTTACTGTATAAAAACACAAGGCAATTGTTGCCTACCCATTGAAAAATTGGAAGGAGGCTTTGCGTTTACTCAGATAGGCGATTATCTGAAAATTTAGTTGCGGCTATAACCAAAAAATGCAAAAGCAACTACACAAAGGTTATCTTTGCTCCGATATTCTGTCTTAGAAACACAAAACACTAGAACTATATTTCCTTCTTTGTTCTTGGACAAAACAAGTATAAAATGGTTTCCAATGTAAATAAACGTAGTTGCAGTATGATAATACATACTAGATAATAGGGACATTTCTTAGTGCATAATTTGAATTTCTTGAAGTAAATTTTTTTTGAAGTATCAATGTATCATCTGTGGTGCAACAAGTCGATCCTGGGATATTATCTGGTTGAATGAGTAATATATATTTACATTAAACCACATTGGGCAATGGTAAGTCTTAAAGTAAGTTAAGTCTGTACTTTCCTTTATTATGTGAATCATGTGGTTCATTTGGAAAGGGAGAAATGAAAAAAAGCGTATATTAATTTTTTTGCTGATCTAAAATACCTAATGAAAGTGAAATTAATGTAAAAAGGAAGAAAGAGAAAGAAAACAGAAGAAATGAATCACAATCATTTTTTGTTACTAAATCTATATATATAGACAAACAAAAATGTAAGCATAGCAAAGGTCCGCGAGAGTGTCCTAATTCTTAAACAAGAAGTTTAATAACCAATCTTGTATTGAATGCTCGAGCTCTGAGCTTAGTAATATCTTTATATTCATATTCTTTTGGGAAAAAATAAATAACTAAGGACAACTGCTACTTTTAACGATTTCAATTCTTTGTTAGTTGTCTATAATTATGATTATATGTAAACTAACTGTAACTTAAGCAAAACGAAAATAAAAAGAGATTAAAACTGCACCTAATTAAGTCATTTATTTGCTGGCACTAAGGATATTAGTCAAAGATCTTATTAAAGTAAATCAGCAAGTGTGTTTTATTCTCTGCCTATCGGTGTGTTTCATTCTCTGCCAAACGATTTGCAAAATATTCCATTAAGATCATAAACGTGATGAAAAGAGAAACAAAAGTAGCCCGTAATATTCAAGATTTGGAGGTGGAATCCTTCTTGAGAAAGAAAATACGCTACTTGCATCAAAAAGACAAAAGGAGTCGGTTTGGGTTGTGTGGCCAGTGGCATGATGCTCATGCGATCGAAACTTTTGTATAGTCAACTTGTAATGGATGGAATATATGAATTTCATCAAGATCACTCTAAAATGTTCAAGTTAACAAAGGAAAGAAACAAGAACAAAATCAAGCTCTAGTCAGGAATCTGTGCTCGCCAAGATCGTTACTTGTTTTTCTTATGTGATCTCTTTTAAAATTCTATCGTATTTGATCTGTACATCGAATATTTTTTTTTTCGGTTCTCTAAATATACGTGCACAATTTAGGAAAAACATGCTCATAATTGAAATACTTTTAAGATAGTTTTGGCAATACACAAGAAAATTCACTTGTTGATAAAGATCTGTGAGTATGTATGGACTTTACCGCTACGGGGTAGTTACAACAAATATATATATATATTTTTTTAAGTTTCAAAAGAAAAATATTTATTTTTTTTCAGTATATTATTTTCTTTTTAATTTTCAAGCCATTACAGATTATTGAATTTAAATATATTTATCACTAGCTAACTGCCATTAATTATATGAATACTGCATAGTAGTCTACCCTTTTAATAATATGTAAATTACATATGTACAGCGCCTTTTCTGAGTGAGAGGTTCTTTACATAATTAACATCCATGATGACAATGTTAAAATTTGATTATTTTTACATATGGACATATATATAATGTTTTTATAATCAGACATATCTAATTTCAAAAAGTAAAAATCAACTAATCAAATTTATCTATTACATTTGAATTATATAGGAGAGAGAATTTGTTTTATGAGAGAGAATATAATGAATGAATTTAATTAGTTGGTCTTTATTTTTTAAAATCAAGTATATCTAATTATAAAAACAATATATATATATATATAAACTACTATGTGTGAAATCTTAATTAGGTAACAGGGCTGAATAACTAAGTAATTACATAATTGTAATCCTCCATTAGTGTGGTGTTGTCTTGCGTTTCATGAGAACTTTCAAATGTGATATCTTGATTATGAAACATTATGGATAACCTTAGAACATTATATAATAATAAAAGGTTATAAAATTTCACATATAATAACATATATATATAAATATAAGTTTAAAGCATGTAATTTTTAAAATTTTTTCTTCTTAAAAATGGAAGAACTCTAGTTTAATTTTTTTGAAGACAAAAAGATGACGATACACTTTAATCACAGGTTGTAATTGGACCGAAAAATCTTCGTACTTGGATCCACTAAAAATAAAGTTGTTTCGAGGAAAAGTTCCTCCATTTTTCACAATGAGCACGTGAAAATATGCTATCTTTATGTTAGAAATCATATCACGTTTAGACCTTTTTAATCCATCAGCTGTCTCAGCCACAATGGTGCATAAAGATCTAACTAAATCATTTGCAAGTTTGCCATCAAATCAAAATTATTTGGTCGAATTCTTTTAAAAAGAATTAGAGCAATATTAATATAAAGAGTTCAATTGAAAAATGATTGTCAATTTGGTCTTGTCGCATATTCTAAATTCTAATCAGAACTTTTACTTCACTCATCATTTTGGCGTGGACCCAATGTACAGAGATTTTCAAAATTCTCAGACTAATTCTATGTATCGGGGAAGAAAATGAAGAAAAAAACTAATTTTATCTCTTTTTAACTCTTTAACTATTTTAAGTGTATCATATTAATCAGTTCAAAATATTGTGAATAAAAAATAATAATTAAGGCTGACAAATTAGACAACATACACTTTCAAAACACGAGCCTCCAAGTTCTCAAAAAAACGAAAGATTTTGAAAATAAAATAAAAGATGAATTTAATTCATTGAATGGAAACATAGATGAACTTCGATATACCAGATCCAACCAAGTACAATAACCAGTTTGGGACCTTTTGGATAAAGATTAGACCCAACAATAGAACGATTGTAGCTGAGACAACTCATGTGGCTAAACCATGAGCAGTAATCACCGCAAGAAAATAGGATATTCATACCAAAATATTCATATTGGATACTAAAAGCCCAAGATAGATAACACTATTAAATTTAATATATATATGGACTTATCTATACCGAGTATTAAAGGTCCGGTATGGATAAACATTTTTTTATTATTGAAAAAATTTGAAGTCACGTATTCATACCGAGTATTGATGATCCAGTATGGATAACACTTATTTTATTTTATTTTTTAAATTTAAATTTGATTATCTATATCGAATATTAATGGTTCAGTATGAATAGTCAATTTTTTTTTTTAATTTGAAAATAATCTTTTTAATATTCATACCGAGCCTATTAGGGCTTGGTATGGATACCATTGATTATCTATACTAAGCACATAATGGGTATGGTATGTATAGTATAATTTTTTTTAAAAAAAATTAAATAATTGATGATAACTTTATTTTTATAGAATTATTTTATATTTTTAAACTTGAATTTTTGTTTAGTTCTTGATATTTTTATTATTATTATTATTAAGTAAATTATTTTATATTTTTGTATTTTTATTTTCAGAATAAATTTGGTGAAAAAGCGTATGTGAATCCCACCAAGTGCTATTGTTCGAGACAAGATTATCGCTACAAAATTAATGTCATTTGAAGCAAGTTCATCGTCTCAAGAATTACTCGAATCAGAGATCACATAAAGAAGTTATTACAATTTAAAGATCGAGTATTTTAAAAATAAATATTATGTCATGCTGATGTAAGAAATGATGTAATGAAAATTATGATGTAAGCAATAATGTAATATGAAAGTTAACTTGCATGGGGTAGATGAACCATGATGTAAGCAATGATGTAATATGAAAGTTGACTTGAATGAGGTAGGTGAACCATGATGTAAACGATGATGCACAAATGTGAAAAATTAAGAAAAAATTATGCATGGGATGATGTAATTAGAGGTGAATTTTGCCTATAAATAGGCCTTAGAATCACCATTTTAAGCATCTCATCAAAAACTAAAATAACAAGTAGTTTAGAGAAAGAGAGAGAGAGAGTTTGGAGAGGAGGAGCAAAACAGAGGAAGAAATTCTACGACGAAACTTTAATCCACTAAGTTTTCTTATCTTTTATATGTTTAATCTTCTAGTCTTTGTAAATATTAATATGGAGTAGATTTATTTTTCTAAAGTTATAATGTAGCCTAACTTTAATGTTTCAATCCTTTGTTCAATTTAATTAAGGATTTTTTATCTTGGTTGATGCATTTAATACTGTGCTTAATACTTCTAAATAACTGATTACTATTTAGTAGAATTGTTAATCATAATGATAGCGGAAACTGATTTATGTGTCTAGTTCATTGTTTTAAATGTCATAAATTACATACAGGATATGAATATACCTGCATGGTTTGTGTAGTCTATAAAAGAAATCCATAAATTTTAATGTATCCATTAATGTTTTAACTTGCATGGGGATATAGCAATTAAGTTTTATAGGGTATTTTCCTTAGACCTCGGGAGAGACTATGTGAATAATTTAGGGAATCTCGACTAGCAACTGGATAATTAATTTTTGTTAAAAAGAACAAAGGAGAGGAACAGATTAGTTATGGTGAAATCAGAACCTTAGAATTTTTATTCATTGAATTAATTCTTATTTATTTATATTTGCATTTAAATTTAGTTTTAATTTTCACCTTAAATTTCATCTACCAAATAAAAGTTGAGTTATTTTAATTTTGGACATTAATTAACAACAATCCTCGTGGGACGATACTTCTCTCATCACTTTATTACTTGTTCAGTTCGTCCACTATTTTACATGACAATTGACTATCCATACCGGACCCATAATGGACCGATATGGATAATCTAGATAATCTGTACCAGGTGGGTTAAGCACCCAGTGTGGATAATATATATAAAATAATAATAATAATAATAAAATAATTGATTATCCATACCGGTCATTTGACCCATCTGGTATGGATAATCTGAACTTGATTATCGGTCAGTTCGTTCCTCCTCCTCATTTATCTATTTTCTTTCTTTCACATCTTCTCTTTCTTAAACTCTAGCCGCTCCCCACCCACTGCACCGCTCCAGTAGTCGATTGCTGTTATTGCCAACCACCTCCATCGTTGACCACCTCGATGAATCCTCTCTTTTTCTTTTTCTTCTTCTTCTTTTTCCGTTCACAGGACGGTCGGATTGCCGCCTGACTATCGGCACAATGGTCTGGCTATTGCATTTTTTTTATCTCATTTTTTCACTTCTTTTCTTCTCTTGCAGTCGTGTTGAAGACTGTTGCCATCCAGCGCCATTGTATTTGTCGATTTACTGCTCTTCATTCGTCCGATACTGTTATCTTCATCGATCTACTTCTCTTTCGCTATTTTCTTTGTCAAGAAGGTTTTTTTCGATGTTTTAATTTATGATTTTGTGTTTTATGAATTTTATGAGATATTGTATCTATATTATTATTATTATGATTTGGATTCTTTTGATATAAACATAATATTATTGTTAAGGCAATTTATATTTTTGGTTTTGTGAAGTTTTTTTAAAGGTTAAAATTATGATTTTTTTATGTTTTGTATGTAAAAGATAT
The DNA here is from genome assembly GCA_022984855.1 of Dimocarpus longan. Lineage (NCBI taxonomy): Eukaryota > Viridiplantae > Streptophyta > Magnoliopsida > Sapindales > Sapindaceae > Dimocarpus > Dimocarpus longan. The sequence continues at coordinate 4,348,915 of CM041018.1, forward strand.
GTGTATATGTTAGTTTGCATGAATAAGTAATTTACAAGATGATTGTGATATATGTAGATGTGGTGAATATCTATGTGAATATGATTGTTTTTTTTATTCAAAGTTTAATAATTTTAATATAGTTTAACACTATATTATTACATATTTTGTTTTTGAGTGTTATATGTTTTCAATTGGATAAGTAATGATTAAGATTTTCAAGGTTAATATTTTAAACTCAATTTACAAGGACATAAGTTTTAAACCATCAATACTTTTAGCAATTTCTTCTGTCGTTTTTAAAATTTTAGAGTGTCGAAAGAATATAAAGATTGAGCCAAAAACTTCATTGAGACTGCGAACAAACATTCAATAAATACTGGTTTTATCCCTTACCATTGTATAAAATGTCTCAATGAGAGATATCATCACACTAAGATAATGTATGAACACTTAGTCATTAATGAGATGAATTCTCAGTATAAAACTTGGTTCATAAATGGCGAATCTCTGAAAACTTTTATACTTATTGAAAACATTTCCAATATATTTAGAATGTATAGTGATGTAAACCATGAAACTTATTGTAATGTTAAACTTGATATTGAAGTAAGAGATGAAGACATCACTGATAATTTGGAAGATGTTGAAAATTTTTTGTATGAAGGTTGCTTCAAGTATAAAAAATCATTAACTATTGTAGTTTTATATAAACATAAAGCTATATGTGGTCTATTCGATGAGGAGTTTGATGAACTTCTTAACATCATTCGAGACACGTTGCCATTAATTAATGTTCTACCAAAATGATTATATTCAACAAAAAAGTTGTTGAAAGTGTTTGATTTAGGGTATGAAAAAATCTATGCATACATCAACGATTATTGTTTATTTAGAAAAGAATTGGAGCATCATGAAGAATATCCAAAATGTGACATTGTAGATGGAAAGTAAATAACGTTACTAAAAAAATTCATAAAGGAATACCGGCTAAATTACTTTGATACTTTCCAATTATGCGATAGTTCAGGAGAATGTTTATATCAACTGAAATGACTAACGATTTGAAATGACATTCTACCCATATAAGCCAAGATGGAAAGATGCATCATTTTATTGATTCAAAAGTCTAGAAAACTATAGATAGGATATGAATATCTTTTGCTTCAGAGCCATATAATTTGAGTTTGGGTTTAACTGTGGATAGATTAATCCTTATAGTAACCTAAGTATAATCTATAGTTGTTGGTCGGTGGTGTTAGTTACAGATAATCTACTCCTATAGAATTGTATGTTGAAAAAAAATTTGATACTAACACTATTAATTCTAAGAAAAAAAATAACCAAAGAATGATATTGATGTATATTTGTAGCCACTAATCAAAATGATTTATAATCTTCTCTTGAATTTCGTCCTCTTTATCTTTCTTTAAGTGTTCCTCATTCATTAGCCTTATTATCTTGTTTCTCTTTTTTATTTGAGTCGCTTTTGAGTGGAAGAACTTTGCGTTTCTCTACCTTTTAGCTAGAGGGCTTGGATCATTGTCCCTATTAGATTTCTCTAATATCTAGTATCTTATCAATTTCAGCTTCGATCTCTCGAAGCCTCCTCAGAACACATTACCCCCATTTCTAGGTAACTTGAATTCAATTGACGATCTCTAGTTCTCTTCTTTTTACAGTTATAATCTTTATGATTATTCACAACTTCCTCTATGTTCTTTTGTTGAGTAGGAAGCAATGCTCTGGTGTTTATCTACCTCCAAGCTGCTTCTATTTTTTGTTTGCTCTCGGGTTCACCTTGTAAATCCTTCTCTGATCATGAACCACCAAACCTAGAAACTGCGTGATGTTTGTAACAAGTAGGGGGTAGGTCAACAATCAGAGCTCCACTGTTAAAGATGAACCACTTGTGCATTAGGAAAGAATGATCTCCACTGAATATTGCAAAGAAATCTGTCAAGTCTTTCTTTAATAAAACTCTCCCCTTCCTGCCTATTCGAGCAATTTAACTTGTGCCCCTTGAAACCCAAATCTAATAACCTACATTCATCTGCAATTTCTCTAAAGTTTGACATTGCTGTATTTCATCAAGGGCGACCCCCTTTTTCTCTTCTACTTTTAAAATCTCTTTAAAGTCTCTCCCTAGGAGCCATGACATCCTGAACATGTTGTTTAACCTTTTGATAAGATTCCAGAAATGTTGTCTGTGATACTGCTTTGGTTCCCCATAAATCCCTGTAAACCTCCACCTGAGAGCCCCCTACAAATTAATTATAACATCGACGTGCCACATTATGAGCGGATACTTACATCTACCACATCTCTCCACAGAAGCAGTAGACGCCCCTAAACCCGTTTCTTCCAACCGTAAAGCCATTTTGGAAGCCCAACACCAACCTTATTCTATCTTCTCTTCCTTTAACAATCCTAGTCTTTGAAAGGAAACCAATAGGGGATTTTCTTTTCCTGAATGTTTGAGGGTTCCCCAACACTCGAACATTCTAGCATAAGATTTTCAATGATATCAATAGGGCTGGTGACTAGCCTCCACAGTTGGATCATTCGACAACATACTTCTACCTCTCTTCCTATCTTGAACATTTTCCATCTCAACACCAGCTTCTCGTTTGCCTGCCTCGTTCAACTTACTTTCCAAGCTGGTTGCTTAGTTCTTTCTTCGTGCTACCCTTTTCCATTCCTTCTTTTTTTGGCTATTAGAAGTGAGAGTTTGTCTGCATTTCCTTCTTTTTGAGTGGAGTATAAATCTCCTCCTCTGGGGTTGGGCTTGAATGCTTCCCCCGACCTTGTCTTAACTAAGTCTGGGCCCTTCGTTGCACCAGCAGGGCTTCTCGTCTCCGAACCTTCTTTCGCTCTTATTGTAGTTAATTCCTTGTTGACAATTTGATTTTTCGTTTCTGTCAAGAGGTCTCCTTCTTTCTCCCCTATAGCGAACCCTTTTCCTCTACTACGAACCTTTGTTTCTAGTTTGCTGTAGTATTCCTCTCATCAGCTTCTTTACCGCCCTCCCTTGAAACGGATTGGAGAAAACGAACGTCCTTGACAACAATGTCTTCTCCTAAGCCTATATTAATCCCCTTTCAAAGACAGTTGTATTCGATTCCTTAGGGATCTCCTTTCTGTTGCTGGTTTTTCCCCCTAATTTCCCAATTGCAATATTCCTTACAGGTGTTAGATTAGCAGTAATAATTCCTTGTTGCTGATTCGAACTATTAAAGTCTACATTATCTGTTCTATTATTAAAATTCCTATAGTGCCTGTCAAGGTGTCTGCCCTCATCTAAGAACCAAATTTCAAGAGCTTCTTCTCAGTATATTATTAGTGTTGAAATGACATTCACGGGATAAATGACCCATTATACTGCAATAGTAACAAAAGTTAGGAAGTCGCCCATACTTTAAAAGTACTAAACACTCCTCTTCAAAATCACCCATCGTAGCTTTTAGACCTCTACGGAGGGGTTTTGTGACATCGATATTGATATGAATTGGTAGCAATTTTCCCAGCAATTGTCGTTCGGTCTAACGTTTATCTCAATTACTTGCCCTACCATTTCCCTTAGGAAGAAGCCCACTTCTTTGTTTATGCATGCAAGTGGCAGATTGTGCATTTGTACCCAGAAGGCTGTTGATCGAAAGTCTTTCTCAACTACTTTACCTATCCCCTTTAACGCCTTAAGAACTAGGAGATGCTTGTCAAAGCTCCATGGACCGTTCCTCCAACACTCTTTTCCTATCCCACTGACATCTGAAGTGGAAAATGTTGGTAATGGCTCCCACCAGCTCAATATCCACCTCCCTTTTAGCCCTCCATATCTTTGGGATAGTGGCTCCAACTGCATCTCTATTTATTTTCTTATTGGTAATAATGCATCCCACTAAACTCAGGGCTACCATTCTTAATCCTTTTTTCTGCATCCCCAGTTCAACTCTACCCACAGGAATGTCTTCATTTTCCTCCTCAATCGAAAGCTTTTTGCAAATTTTTGCTAGATCATCTTCATCCAGCTAAAAACCCTACACCCTAAAATACCCATACAAGTTCAGCAAAACAGATCGAAAACCAGAAGAGGGCAAAGAGAGAAGAAACGCAAGAGAAGGAAAACACCCAAAGAGGGTTGGGACTACACGCATTGGGCGTGGTCGCTACTTACACAAACTCGTCTCCTTTTTGCGTGAGCGAGAGAAGGTGAGAGTTGGCATGCTGGAGTACTATTCGATATCATATGCAGAAGGTGTTGTTCATTTGCTTTGTGTGTTCATACGTATATAAATGGCTTATTAAGAGTACGGAAGAGCTATATATATATATGTAACTTCATTGCTTGGAAGGGTTTTTTGCCCTCAACCACCTCTTCATTGGAACAACCACCCTTTTTTTTTTTTTTTTCCACTTATCTGTATCCTGTAACAAGCCCCACTCGTTATCTAATAATTGATGATAATCAAAATAATTATGAAGTTAACTAAGAAGCCAGAGGATCCAATTCACCAAACAGATCAAAATTATATATGCGACGTTTTATCTTGAACATCGACTGATCAAAGTTGTGCCTTCCAGTACTTTTAGATACGTGTACTAATAAAACGTTTTAAATAATTAAAACTATTTTTTATTCTATTGGTTCAAGAGAGAAAAAAAAAAAAACCCTCTTTTAATTATATTTAGAGACCAAAAAAATAATAATAAATAAAAGCACAGCCTGTATTGTGTTACGTTTGAGTCAACAGTACGATAGGTGATGTAGACTGCCACTTGGAAAATGAGCTGGTGAAAGTATTGAGTTTTCCTCTGTAAGAAATATTCGTCAATCATGGATGGTGGAATCAGTAGAAATTAGAAGGAGATAGTCAGGGGAGCTGATGTTGACACAAATCTTCCAACGACAAGTCAGTGTATATATATATAGTGTAAATACTAGGAAAGTAGTGAGGTAAAGTGGGCAGCACTTGGTTTTATCATTTATGGAGTAAAACAATAGGACATGTTCATTATATGAACTCCTTACTCCTTTGTTATAGACAATAATTTCGCGAGTTACACATAGGGAGGTCAATTTTATTGTGTCTTGTCTTGGCTACATTATTGTGCCTTGGGCATGGAGGAGCCTTTTTTGACAGTCCGTGCCAAAATTCTTTGTTTGATTGCTCACGCAGGGCCACATAATGAGCAATTTTATTATCAGCTACTTGCTTTGATGTTGACATGCATAGTGAAAAACTTAATTTTATCTGTAATAATTTAAAAGAGAAAATACTACATAAACAATTTTAAATATATATATTTTTTATTTTTTTTTAAATAAAAAACACAACACCTACACGTACTATAATATATTTCACAACAAATTTCTTTACGGGAAAATGAATTTTACAATAAAAGTAAATTTCAAAGACACTCCAACTTAACCCATGACACATATAAGACCTGCCGCTTTGCCTATCTTTGCCTATCCACGGATCCACCAATTGATGGATAAACAATTGTGCTGCTAAAAGTTTATATCTTGATCAATGATATGCCCAATTATGTAGGGATCTTTCTTGTCCAAACAAAGTGTTATTACTGGTCAATAATGTTATGACTGTTAGCGCGTAAGATGTAACGTGCATTGATGGTACTGCTTGATAATTGATACTGGTTAGGAACGTGGACTTGGTGCCGAAGGCACTAACAAAAATTTCAAATAAAGTGGTTACTTTAAGGATCTATAGGCAAATAAGTGGAATCTAAGTGTTATTCTTTGCCTAACTTTCCTAGATAATTTAAAATGCAGCAATAATTATGTTCCAATTTCATCCAAGTACATCAACCTCGATTTTCCCAAATTAAAATAGCATAAAAAGTGAAGCTATCAAGAATGTATGCATAGGTAGGAGAATAAGGAACTATCTATAATTAAATCCTAAGCTGCCCATAAAAAAAAAAAAAAAGCATTAAAATTGGTGGCTTAGGATATGATAATCTACTTTTTCATCTAATTTTCTGCAATCGTCCACTGGAACAAAGGTGGGAAATCTTCCCTTGCCAACCCATTCGTTCTTAGGCACCTTAACTAGGCCTATAATTAGAGAACTTAAGCTAAAAGCCACATTATGTGTCTCAATTGTGATCAGAACATTATTGGAATCAAGAAAAAAGGCTTTGAATCTCTTGATCTATACTCTAAAATAATCAGAAAAGACTGGGAAAAATTGTGTGAACCCAAAGTGTACTTTTGATAGATGCATGGTATGAACCAAAGTTAAAGTGCTCCAAGCATAAAATAACAACATTCTACTTTTCATCCACCACTAACATGGTTTATAGTGAATATTAAAGTCGATAAAAATCTGGAAAAGAAAGAAGAGAAGGACATCCAGATCATGAGGGGTGGTGGAGGCCTGGTGGGGTTGAAGATTAGGGTTTGAGTGGGGTGGTGGGGATTTAGTGGGTGAAGCACTAGAGTCTAGAGCCATAGTTTTGTGGGCCCCGATGAATCATTTCCATGGCAACATGACATGTCGTTTCAAGAAAGTAGGACCATCGATTTCTTTGTGCAGCGTCTGGTTTCTCCTTCCTTGTTGGGGGGCCCGTTTTTCTTAATCGAAGAAACCCAAGGGATCTGGTTGTTGTGGCAGTTTTTTCGGTTGGGTTTTTATACCAATTATGTCTACTGTTCCTGGGTCGCCTTTTCTATTTTAGGCTAATTTTTATTCAAAGTGGGTGCTTTTGGAGACGGCTTTGAAATCAGTTTCATAATCGATAACTAATTAAGGGGCTAGCACCATTAATTTGGACACAACTAATTGGGGTTTCTATACTTGACTTCTCCTGGTGGTTTGTCATTTCAAATAAATAATCGCACTACACAAATCAATTTCTACGAGCTAGCTAGCTAATTGAATTGTGTCTATACAAACAGAACTGGGACAATTTATCTCCTATCAAAAGAAATCGAATTTTGATCAAGTCAAATCGGGTGATGTAGAATTTTACTGACCCACTTTGCCATTCCATATCATTTTGCCGGTAAGTGTCATCCCATGCATGTTGTTTAGGATCAAAAGTACGATTGATTGATTTATTTCATTCCAAAAAAAAAAATAGGATATTGACGTATAAGAAGCTTTCTCATACCCATCTGTCCATCACTAATTAGACCCAAATTTTAGTGCTTTTCTTTTTATAAGACGATCAAGAATAGTGGAAGATATTATTAATAAAAGAAAAGGAAAGAAAGGGATACAAAACATCAACAAACAAAACGAAAACAACTGAAAACCTCAGATAATAGACATCTTAATGTCAAAGTTCTGGGAGAGTTATGTTAGTATTTTCTTTAAGAGATAGATAAAAATGATACTAATAAATAAAAAAATAATACTAGTTCTCAAATATTTTACTCAAATGATAATGTGACGTGTGTTGTAAAAATCTTATTAGTTATCACATCATATATCACATTATTTTGATGTAAATTTGGACAGAATATTTTGAAAACCTAGTATTACTCTAAATAAAATAGAAGTGTAAATAAATATTTTATAAGATATATATATTTTTCATGACTTCTAACATCAAAGATGTTTAGTGATGTCTCTTGTTGTACATTATGTTTACACTACTATACAGGAACTCCAGCTTATATTCATTAGATTGCAATCTTATCATATAATAAATGAAGAGTATTAATAATAACACTAATTTTTTTTTAGAAGAGATGGTATCTCCCTTATAATTGCCTCTTTGCTGTTATCGATTCAATATACTAGAAAAACCTTATATATAAAGTTCAAATTTTGCACACTAGGTGGAGAAGGGTTTAGTTTACATCTATTATAATAATAATAATTAAAAAAATTAAAACATTGTGCGGGTTTTGGAATGTTCTGAATATTTACCACTTATTTACTTGAAGGGTAGAAACATAAAGGTTCTTATAGTCACGAACCTATTAATTTATTTATTTTGAAACCGAAGTAATTAATAATTTATAGGGTATAGTTTTTAGTGGGATGAGTAGTTTTTTTAAAAAAAAAAAAATTAACAATCATATTTTTAGAATACATTGATAAAACTAAATCTTCTCACATCCAAATATGAACAGAATTAAATATTCAAGGTTTAAAGTAGCTCACATCAAAATGAGGAGGAATTTAATTTATAACCATTTCAAACATTGTATAATTTTTGGAACGTTCTAAAAGTTTACCCAACATGCGGCAGTGAAAAATTAAGGATTTATTTGGTACAACAATTATAAATTAGTACAGATGAAGGGTTATACTAAGTAAAAAAAATTAGGATTATATCTAGAGGGATCAGTTAAAAGTTGTATATTTGACAATCATTTGTCTATAATAAATTAATAAATTTAAATCCTCTCACATCCAAATTATTGGAAAACATAGGTGTGGAAGCGAGAAGCTAGTATCAATAACAAGGAAACAATAATGAGCAATAGAAAAAGATCAATCCAATCACATAACATACAAATTTTATGAGAAAATCCAAAACACAGAAAAATTATGATTGTTGGAACGAAAAACGAATAAATACTATATATAAAATTATTATAAATATACAAAATACTCTCTTTAACCACAAACTCCAATTACAACCAACCCTTACCTCTCCTATTGTCTCTTAACTCTTTTTTCTGATCTCTCTAACAAAGAATAATATCTCTATTTATAACATGAGTTTATTTGGTGCTAAAGCAATCGTAAACCTTTTAAAAAACATGTTTTCTAGCTCCTAAAGGAAGCAATAAACCATTAAAGTAGTAAAATTGTAAAAATCTGTAATAGCCTTTTTCTGCAAAAACTGACCCCAAGACCTTCTTGGAGAGCGTGACTACCCGTGAGGTTTTGTTTTGCCGAAACAGATTTCGTTTGACTCACTTTCGAACCAATTGAAGTTTGCTTTAGGAATACTAGTCACATTCCTAACACAAATTTTAGTAAGATTAAATGTAAATTAAGGCCACTAAAATAATTATTTTAAAAAATATATCATAACAGTTTACCTGATTTTATTATATATATATATATATATATATATTGAAATGGTTATTTTTTTAGGACTTGGAGATATGTAGTTAAAAGGTTTTTGACCGAAGCATGACATTTCTTTTCTGTTCAATTGTAAATTAATCAATGTTTTCACATTTTAGTAAATTTTTTCCTTTTTTAATTATACTACAGTATAACTCGCTTTCAACATGTGCATATGAAGAGTTTACCACCAACCATTTCAAGCTCTATTAATTTGATTATTTATAATAAATTGTATGTTTAATACATGTTTTTGTTACATATATGTATATAGACAATTTATTCAAAGTCTAAGAATGATTTTTCTTTTAAATTTTACATGATGAGGTTAGGCTTAGGCATCTAAGAATGATTTTTCTTTTAAATTTTACATGATGAGGTTAGGCTTAGGCATCTAAGAATGATTTTTCTTTTAAATTTTACATAATGAGGTTAGGCTTAGGCATACTCACTTTCAACAATTTTCTTTTCTTATTTATTACATGGATTCAACTAAGTGGTGAGGCCCCTTCTCATTAATTATTACTTTATGAGCATATTTGTAGCAATTAATGATTTCAACGATCTCAATAACTACTTCGATTAGTGCAAAATTTTAAATTAATAATAATTATAAAATAAAGTTAAATTTTCAAAATTAGTAATTTAATTATAACAAATTATAAATTTGTTTGACTTCGATGATATTATTTTTTTTGGTCAAACTGAGTCTTTGATGGGCACAAATAATCTTAAATATTTATATATTTTTAAAATTAAAATATAATACATTATCTAATTTGAATTTGAATAGAAAATGAGAAAAAAAAATTAAGAGTTATTAAATAATTCAGCTATGATTTAATAATCTAGCATGATCCATCTATATAATGTTCATATTCGTTAACATATCATTCACATATCACCATTCACATATATATATGACATGCAATATTTAATTATGAATGTCATGTAAGTTACGAGAGCAAACAAATGTACGATTAAAACTACCCTATGTGGTATCATCCTTCCTTTGGATAATTGGACACTTGGACACATTTGAATATTGTAGACTTCTTTACCATGCCATTTACAATTGCATCGCATTGGGGTTGGGACAGGCTGTAGGCGTACACGGTTGGGTTGACTTCTTTATTGAATATAAAACATCAACGAGAATGATAGATAAATATGAAGAGACAATAGTGAAACAAATTTGCTATCGAGAAAGTAGAGAGAGATCATAGTGAACATAATTTAGAGCATGAAGATAGAAGCCAAGATAAAAAGGAGAGGCAATTATGATGTAAAAAAGAGAGAAAAAATTTCAATAAAGGAGAAAATAGATAAAGAGAAGAGGGAGAGAAAAATTAAAAATATATTTATTTTAAAACATATAAAAAGGAGTAGTTTTGTGTCTCGACAATTGTTAAATGTTAATAAAAAATTTGATCTTAATAAGTTTGGATAAATTTAAATAGAGACATATATATATATATGATTATTTGGGATTATTTTTTTCTAAAATAAAACATGCATTGAGGTCTAAGAATAACATTCCTCCATATTCGAAAGTTTCTTGAAAATTCAAGATTTCAACAGAACTCAAGCTTATTTGTCTGTGGATATAAAATCGACCACAGGGGTTGGATACAACAAGAATAGGGTTGGATATAAAGTGGACCATAGAGGTTGGATACAACGAGATAAGGGGTACCCTGGTAATTCTAATATTTCCTAGTCCAGGTATATATGATCAGGAATAGGAATATCATGTATTCCTATTAGGATTTTTGTGCTTCTGTGTCGGTGGCATTCATCAGTATGATGTTTTAATTTATTATAAATTAGTTGGCTTGCAGGTGTAGCTTCAAAGTAGAATCAGAATTTGCCGCCATTTCTGCACTATTTTTTGATTTGTTAGAGAAAGAACACGGTGCTTACAGCACATTTAGAAACTATTTTTATTGGAGCCATAAGACCCACCATTAGCGTTAGTAAATCGGCTCGTGTAACACAAAAATAACATTTTTATTACATTTGATATCGTACTCGATCCATGCATCAAGATTCATTTTGACATCTCCATATTTAAATTTGTCTTTAGACATAAAGATTTTACATCTAGTTCTCATGGAAAATGATATTTTTTTCTAGAGCAACTTAAGCACCACACCTTGATAGTAAAAGTCATTGCATTTTGTAGCCAAAACTCAATTTATTACATGACTATTTCTCCAAACCGTTGACTGATAATTACATTATAGTTAATAAGACGGATATTATTATTTGAGCCCCTAGATTTGAAAATAATGTCAAACTATCCCTGATACTGAAAATTTTATCTAAAATGGTCCAACCGTTAGAAAGTTAGTGGTTTCCATCAATAAATTGACAGTCCTATTGAGATGAAAGGACATAAAGGTAAATGCATTCTTATAGACAGTTGTATGGAGTAATGATATTTTTAATTAAATAAAATAAAAATTATTAATTTTAAAAAACTCCACCTTCTTTTCCTTTCACCAAACCCAATTATTTAAAAAAATTCTACCATATCTCTCCATTGTCGTCTCACCCTCTCTCCTCACCATCTCTCTCCTTCATTTCACCCAACCACCATCACCGTTCATCACCGCCTACCCTTCATTCTACCCTAATCCCAACCTCGTCTTCTTCTCTTTCTCCTCTTCCTTCTCGTCTTCTTCTCGGCCAATCTCGGCTACTGCTGACAACAAAATGACACACCCTAATCTCGGATACCAACAACTTATCTTCTTCTCATCCTCCTTCTCTACCGACAATGAAACGATGCCTCTGGTTCCTGGTTTCTCTTCCTTCACTGCTGCTGCCTTTAGGCCATTTAAAACGGCGTTCTTCCTCAACCAACACCTCCGCCTCCTTCACCTCTAGTACTTGATTGCTCTTCCTCCACCGCCACCACCTCAAGACCTTCAAAACCACAGCTTTGGTTCCTTGTTCCTGGTTCCCTCTTCCTGACATAATCCTCAAAATGTCTTTTCTTTTCTTGACAATGTTCTCAAAATGACTACCAAAGGCTACAAGACATCTGGGTTTTAGATTTGACTGGTGGCTTTAATTAAGTGAAGTTTAATTTTTATTTGTATCTTTGATTAATTAAAGTTATTTTTTGTGTTTAGAATGATTTAGATTTAAATTGTGTACTGGTGAAGAACTGATTGAAAAAAAAAAGTTCTAGCTTTGATTTGTATGCGTTATAGGTTTCATTTGTATACTTAATGTACTGGAAATGATTTGGGTACTAGTGAAGAACTGGAATTGGTGACGAACTTGGTTTGATTTGTATTGCTTCTGGGAAAGCTATTTTTAAAGTTATTTTTTTATTATTTATGTTTGGCTTTAATGAGAATCTAGGCCAGATCTTCAAACTTTGAAGATCTAGTATCCAGATCTTACTTTTTTATTTTAATTAATTTATTTTAAATTTTAATTATTAAATGTTGTATAATTATAGTTAATTATAACTGCAATTAAATTTTATTGTTTAATTTTTCAATATTTTAAGGGTATTTTCGTCTTTTCATGAATTTACCACAAAATTGCTCAACTTTTGGATGAAACCACTTTTGAACTAACAGGAGGGGGTTTTTTGGCTAATATTTTCAAAATTGGGGTGAACTGACAATACTTTCCATTTTAGGGATTATTTTAGATTTTTCCCTTAATAAAAAATAGAAGATATAACAAAAAACTCAAAAACAAAAGAACTCGAGGGTGTATCTCCCACAATCTCCTTCTTGACTGGAGAAGATTGTTCAGAGATTGTAACAAGTCTAGGAGGAGATTGATGGTCGGATTCACTGATATTCTATTTTATTTTTTTTTATTTTTTAATTAATGTATATTTTATTTTTATTTATAATAAATTTAAAAATTTTAAGTTGTGATATGGTGGTCTATGACTAGATAACATCTTTTTTAAATTTTAATGTAGCATATAAAAAATTGCTTTGTAATAAAATAATTTTCCTCTGATAAGGTGCAATTGCCCTTACTGTTAGGGTGTGTTACTATTTTTTCTTTTTTTCCTTATCCTGACTCTTTAATGATATACTTGATTTATTATTAATTTTTTATACTAATGTAATTGGAACTTTAGAGGAGGCAAACATAACTCAACCTCATTGATTTATTATTTTTTATATATAAATTAAAAACATAAGATAAATTTTAGCAATCCTTTAAGAATGTAATCTATAGCTTTTAAGTTAAGGGATTTCCAAAACTTGTCATAAGTTTTGACCTTTTTTAAACAATTTTTTTTTTTTTGATAGAATATTAAATTGAGAACATTGCCAACACCTTATATTTTAGGATAATAGTAAAACTTGAATTCTTGATATTTTAGAATTAAGAAAAATGTTCAATCACTCCTATAAAGAGATGATGTACAAATAACATTTTATTTTAAAATGTCAATGATTCATTTGTTTTTCTATCGTTAAATTGATAGATACTAAAGCCACATAAGTTAAATCAAATTTTTATTTATGTAGTTATTATTGAAAAAAAAAAAAAGTTAATCGTCAAATTTAGTTTGTTTTGGATTCTTTCTTTTTAAAGTTATATAAGTATTACAACTAAATATTTCTAAATTCATTAAAAATCGTTAAATATTATACATAAGATACCAGAGATTTTGGTACTACGCAAGATTTGTGAGTATCTGTTAGATGGTGGTATAATGATACACTTTTTACTATATATATTTATTATAATTTATTTAAAACTTTTATAGTCAAAATTTTGAACTAAAACTAATGGATATTAACTATGTTGTAATTATATAGGCTTTGTAAGTAGCATAAGCCCATAAATATAGACCAAAATTAAAAACATGTTTAAAAAAGTAATACTATTAATGAGCACAAATATTTTATCCAAAATTCCATCTCAAATAATGTTTTAAGTGATTTGTAATTGTCATATTTACTATATAATCTCATGATCCACACATCAATTATAAATCACTTATCTTGTTATGTGAAAGAAATATTGAATAAAAAATTTAAATTAAATAACATTATTTTTTTAAAATGTCATTATTAATCTCTCATAATATTATCAAAAGAATAATAGACCATAGCACTTCATCAAGAAATAAATAAAACGTAAAGTTATCATTATAAAAGTAAACGATATATAATATCAAGAAAAATGTAAAAGATAAATAGTAATTAAAATAACATATATTTATTAGATGGTATCAAATGATTTTGTAGAAAAGTGAGAAAAAGAAAGGCAAATCAAATTGGCCTCAAGCTCAAAATATAATAACATTTGAAAATTAGAAAAATAACACCTTAGAAGCGGGTCAGGTGAGACCCACGTATAAGAAAGAAATATCCAAGTGAAATTGAAAAAAAAAATTACGAGACCGCCTCATCGTTGATAGGAGACAAAAATTTTTTTTTTTTTTTTTAAAAAAAAAAGGACATTATTTGATTTTGATAGCCGCGAGGTTTTCTAAAGAAATTGAACCCACAACGCTAGAGAATCAGAGGAGACGCCACGACTGCAAATCTGTTGGCAACGAGTCCACAGGAGAGTACGTGGCCCAATCACTGCCATCATCTTTCCGCAGGCCCCACAGACCAATCAGATCGAACAATTTTTTTAAGCACAATTTGCGGGAAAATAGAACGAAAAGTCCCACGAATTCTGTGGCGTGGGCGTGGCATCGATGGCAACGTCAACAGTTCAACTCGCTATTATTTTTTGTCTCTTGAAAGAAACTTTTCTTTGAAACTTCTCTTGAAAGAAACTTTCTATTTCTTATTTGTACATTATTTAGCTCTCTCGTCATTACTCGTTAGTCGTTACCATGTGTATTATTGTTTGCTTAACTACGTGGTTCCAGACATGATGCCTATGTCACACTACAGAAAAAAAAAAAAGTTTATTATTTACGTTTTGACTTAAAACCTGCATGCAACAATCTTGATACAAAAAGCTTTTTATATTTGGTTCATCGCATTTGAGACGAATAATTAAATAATTTTAAAGATTGAACATAAAACTTTAGAAGTGTCATATATATATTTATATATATATCTTTTTTTTATTTAATTTAAATATAATAGATGAATTTAATTAGTTTGTCCTGACTTTTTAAAGTTTAAAAATATTGATATTTATATATATAATGTGATAGATCATATTAGTAAAGATAACACTTTTTATATACAATTTTTTACAAGTTTTTCTCTTTAATGTAACTTGAATTTGTAATTTAAGGATATGACATCAAATATAAATTTATGAACCCAATAATATTCAATTCCCAAATTGAAATTCACAAATATTAATGATATATGCTTGGTAAATGTTAAATTGATAAACACATCACCTCCTACTCCTAGTATATGCGATTGATCTAATTTGGTGGTGAGGATTTGGGTCTCACCAAATCTATTTTACTAGTTTTATATGAATATTTGCTCAAATTATATGAGCAATGATTATGGTAGGTTCAAAAACTTTTGAAACATTCAATATCAGTATGAAAAGATAAAGTTGTTTAGATGGAAAAATAATCGCGAAAGTGAAATGAGTTAAGTTCTAGAAAGATTCTGTTGCTAAAACAATTTCCCTCTTAAGTAAGTAATTGTAAATTCACAGTGATTTTTCGGCAAGAACAAAAGGATCTAATAGATTTAAAATCTGACTTTAGTTTGCCTAACTCTCTCTTTTTTGACAATCTTTTGCCACCCAAACTTTGAAACTGAACCTCTCCTTCACATGGGATTTGGTAGCTTCAAAGCATCTCCCAAGTCTTTGCCCTCCCGTTTTGACCATCTGATTCTCTAGCAAACCCTACATCGCTTGAATTACGTGGAATGGAATCTGTTTTACAATCACAAAATTTTATATAGTAGTAGAAACATCCCAGTTCAAACACGTGATTAATTTTATGCGGACGTGCTGACTTTAAGCGAATCTCCCTAAATTTCTCATGAACTCTCTTGGGTCTTCTTTTTATTCTAGTTTTAGTTATATTCTTTAGTAGTTTTTAATTTTCTAAAATGAAAATTCTTTTGGAAACTGCGACCGTCTTTCGTTGTGCTTTACGACATTCTTCACACAAAGGATAAAACAAAAGTATAAAAGTAAAAAGTAAAAAGCTGATGATCTCTCATCATGTTAATTGGTTTGGAGACTGAGTTATGTATAATTAACAAGGTAAAGCTAGCTTACCTAGCAATTGCAATAATGATAAATTAATGAAGAGTTGATAATTAGTTAATGGATGAAGACCATCAAAACATGGAAGTGTGCGGACCACATATGGAGAAAAAGCCATGCAGAAATAGCCAAGCAATGAAAGCTAATGCGGACACGAATGCTTAAACGCTAAAATATTAAGAGACAATAAAAACAACGCTGCTGGTTTTGGTATAAACAGCATGAGGTTAGGTTTGGAGCTGCTTGTTTCAGTAATCTTACAAGGGGCGGTGTAAAAGCTTCTGCTATTTTCGCCTCAGATCGATTTTATGCCCAATTTTTTGCTATTCATTATTCATGTATAGTCTAGTCATTGACAAAATTGGACCATATTCGCATAAGAGTTTCAATTACCTTTATAATTAAGCTTAGTTAGGAACAAGTCTTTGGTCTATTACGTGGAACAACTCCCGATATTTTTGCTTCTTTTTTTTTTTTAATATATATTTATTTTAAGTGTGTTAGGTATGTATGTATAACTTAAATTAATAGGTTCTCAAAAAAATAAATGAATGAATAGGCTTCTTTAAACTGTTGGAAATTGCTATTTTACTATATTTGTGACTCACGTTCCTTTAATTCTTTAAATGCTTTCCTTTAGGTTGATAACACGTTTAAAACTGTTTTAATAGAAACTTGAAAGATTAACCAACTAGGTGCTTTTCAAGCATTCCAAATGTTTTACTAATTTAAAAAACATGGGTTTCTTCACTTTTATATTCGTTTCAATTAATAATGACTGCTTCCATAGAACAATAGCGATAAAGTTCAAAAGTTTTGTTGATTTCTTCATCTTATTCATTTTATGTTAGAAAATTAGTATCATTTACAAATACCAGACAATTTGTTGTGACATATATGTTTTGGTCTCCGTGTAAATATATTATTTATAGGATCATTCTTCAACATGCAATAATTATATATTCAGTAAAAAAAGTTATTTCTAAACACACCCTCACATGCACTCTAATTAAATATTAAGCCCTAATTATCCCTCGACCAAAAATTGATAATAAGAAAATACCAATGGATGACTATAAAAGAACATGTGACAATAATTAGGTATCTTTCTTTAGATAATCAATACCAACTAGATTTTCATTTAGTAAGAAATCACCCACCATTGATCATGAGTCATGTCTACTTACTAGTTACACTGCCCTAGACAAACTTATTCACTCTTTTTCTAAGTCTTACCTCGGATGTAATAGCCTAACCCTGCATGCAGATATAAATTATAAATAATTAGTAAACAAGAAGAAATGACGACTTGGGAAAAAATTTATCACTTGGCAAATACTTTTCTGATCAATGTTTAGTCAAACCTAAGACCAATCAAATATATGGAGAGCGGTTACATATAATTGAAATGGTCCGTCACCATTTTCTGACTAGTGTGCTTTAGAGTAGTATTTGCCTCATGTAGAGTCCCTTTCCGACCCCCTCTCTTGTATTGACAGATATCTAGTAAACCCTCCATTCAAAATTGTACATGACAATAACATAGATATATACAATTGATGAAAATGGATTTAGGAGTATTTTTAGTATTGTAACAAATCATTTTCAATAGTTGAAAACGTTTGAAATTTATGTAATTTATAATATTTTATTGAAACAGTTTAGATCATAATTGAAAATGTTTATGAAAGAAGTTCTTTTTATAATATTTTTTTCAATTACTTTTTATGAAAGAAGTCCTTTTTCTTCAAAAGTATACTCCATAGATAAAAATAACTGCCTTACAAAAAAAGTTTCTATAGTGCACTTAGAAATATTTGACAAAGTAACTTTTAAAAAAGTGGTTTTATTAAGTACTACTGCATGCTTAGATATAACAGCATTCCCACATATGCCTTAAAGTCATCTTGTTAAAATGTTAAAAAAAACGTAAGCAACAATAATTATAAGGGGCATAATTTGAAAGACATAAAAAAAATGGTCCATAAAACATAAAAATTCAAAGACGTCAAAGTTGGCCCATAAAACATAAAAATCCAAAGGAAGTTAGAAAAAAAAATTGATTATTCGCGCGCAGTGAGGGTGGTCCCTCTCCCTCCATTCAATAAAAAAAATGAAAAAAGGTGAATGGTATGAGGTCGAAAAGTACAGTTACCCCAGAAAACTGGTAGTTGTTTCGTCGGTTAGTGCCGTGAAGCGAAGTTTAGAAAATTGACAAGGCAATTTTCCCAAGCTGTCACTCCTAACTCAGCGTGTGTTTAGTGCGCGCGTGTGATTTTCACCTTTTTGGGGTGTTTATTAAGCCCCCCAACCCCCTCTCGTTCTTTCACTTCCAAGTACCCACATCCCCATCATATCAACTCTCTCTCCTTCTCTCTCTCTCTGTTTTTTCTTCTCTGTTTTCCACTCTGTTCTTTTGTCTTCTCAAACTATCAGTTTCTGGTACTATACTATCTTCTTCTTTACTCACAACCTGTTTGTTATTTCATGATTTAATGTGGTCTTGATCTTGATGTTTACAGTGTGTTTTCTTCTCCTGTGTTGTTGCAGACTTTGTTTTTAAAAGAAGAGAAATGACTAACCAGAATGTGGTGGTTTCTGATCCCAAATCGGGTATTGGGGTTAAGATCACGGTGATGTTGTCAAACCCTTCAATATTCTCACCGGCGGTGAATAAGTCGCTGCCAGCACCACCTGGAAGGTTCTTCGCTATGCCTCCAAGAAATGTGTTCAAAAGGCTTGAAACTGGTGGAGGGACCAAAATCAATGCATGGGTTGACTCAATGAGAGACTCTTCTCCTACTCGTGTCAAGTCCTCCGCTTCTAGTGTATCTGACACTGAAGAGCAACGTTCTTGGATTGTAAGTTGTAATAGTAGTACTCTCTAGTAGTGATACGTGATTGGTGATATCTCGAACATTGCTGATTATTCTGTTGTAATAAAAACAGGCTCATCATCCCTCTGCTTTGACCAAGTTTCAAGAAATAGTGAATGCTTCAAAAGGGAAGAAGATTGTAATGTTTCTCGATTATGATGGTACCCTGGCGCCGATTGTTGCAGACCCTGATCAAGCTTTCATGACTAACGAGGTTTGTTCTCTTCAACTCTTCTCAACTACTACATGTTGGTCTCCATTGAAGTTGTATTGGTATTAACAGCACTTGTTTATGTAATAAAAATACAGATGAGAGAAGCTGTAAGGGACGTAGCAAGATATTTTCCGACAGCCATAGTGACAGGGAGGTGCAGAGACAAGGTACATTTTTTTGTTCATTTGTTTTTCTAGTTAATTTGTGTGTGCGTGTGTGTGTGTTTCTTTTTCCTGTCTAGTTATAAGCTAATATATGTTGTTTTATGTAAATTTGCAGGTTTTTAGCTTTGTAAAATTAGCAGGGCTTTACTATGCTGGCAGCCATGGCATGGACATCGAGGGGCCGCCCAAAAAGCGAAAATACAAGAAGGTGAGAAGGAGAACAGCATCTGTAATTGTAGTTCTTAATTATCATATATATAAAATCAGTTTTTTTTTTTTTTTAAAAAAAATTCCTTATTTTTGGATTATATCATATTCAGGGAAACCAAGCGGTCCTGTTCCAGCCAGCCAGTGAATACCTACCCATGATTGATGAGGTTTGTTTGGTTTTGTTTTCATTTCAATATCTTGTAGCAAAAAGAGACGGCAACAATACCAGCCTGAAAGATGTTAACTTTATTTTTTTTTCACATTCAGGTGTACAAAACCTTGTTAGAGAAAACAAAATCAATACCAGGAGCTATTGTGGAAAACAACAAATTTTGTCTGTCAGTACACTTTCGTTGTGTTGATGAAAAGGTACGAGATCAACCCACTAGCTGGGTAATTTTTCTTTTTGAAGATATTATAAATAAATTAATAATAATAATAATAATCTATTTTGTTTTGTTTCTTTGACAGAGATGGGCTGCGTTAGCTGAGCAAGTTAGATTAGTGCTCAATCAGTATCCAAAGCTTAAACTAACTCAAGGAAGAAAGGTAGATTAATCTATTAGTAGTTTGTAAATATGTTCATTTTGTTAACAATATTTCAACTCATTAAATTTGTTAAATTTTCTTTTTTACTGATTATTATATTTAAAGTGAGATTGTTCGTTGGATTAAACAGGTGCTTGAGATCCGACCAACTATTAAATGGGACAAGGGACGAGCCCTTGAATTCTTGTTGGAGGCACTAGGTGACTATTAATTTACTCAATTTCCTTAATTTGTTGTGGTTTAGTATTTATTATATATTAATGGAGTAATAATATTCTTTTGTTGGTTGTGGTTGTTCAGGGTATGCCAATTCTAAAGATGTTATACCGGTCTATATTGGAGATGATCGAACTGATGAAGATGCGTTCAAGGTATCTTAATTTAAACTTTCTTTAATTAGTGCTTCCTTTTTCTTCTATTAAATATGTTTAATCTAAGTCATTAATCAAACACTTATTATGTGGTGATCATTAGGTTTTGCGCAATAGAGGGCAAGGGTTTGGAATCTTGGTATCTAAAACTCCAAAGGAAACAATTGCCTCCTATTCTCTTCAAGAACCATCGGAGGTATAAATAGATAAAATTAGTATTAATGCTTTTGTGTTGGTATATGTCATTTAACTTAACATATGTGTATGGTTGAAATTTGTTAGTCTAATATTTTACTGATGATTTTACAGGTCAAAGATTTTTTGCGGCGTTTGGTAGAGTGGAAGCGACTGTGTCTACCACCACGATATTAATGATTTGCTGATTATTGTAATTGTAAACACAGAGAAGATAAATTAATTCCAACCCTCCGAAAATTACTGATGGTCGGATCAATTATGTAATTTTCTTTTTTTTTTTTTTGACATAATTATGTAATTTTCTTGTTCAGAGATTTTAAATGATGAGTATGAAAAGGCAAATAGTACTTGTCCATAAATTGAAAAATGTCTAGCGATTCTCTTCTCTCTCTTCTCTTTTACTAGCATTGCCATTATTAATAATTTATGAATGTGAGATGTGTTTTTCTGAGATGTTGAGAGAGGGTTTCCATAATAATGAAAGGGAGCTTGTTCCATGTTCTTCAGCTTCGTTGGTTTGTGGATGAATTGTAGTTATCATGATTCATGCAGCTGGCCCAGAGCATGTTAAAAATGCTGTTTATTTCAGTTTTATAATTCAGCAGCATACTGCAGCGAAGCTTTGTGATAACTATCAGTCTGTTTATTGCTATCTTTCTTTCAAAAGCAATGAGACCAGTAACTTCAAATGAGGGTAAATAATTATCATAAGCATTTTCAGAATTACAATAATCTATAATTTGTGTTTTAAAGGAAAATCGTAAGACTTGAACCCTTGACCTTATAGAGTCACCCTTGACCTTATAGAGGCAAGGTGGGTACTCAACCACTTCTATTAAAAAGTAGTGTGTACCATAAACATATTTAGTTAAAAGTGTTTGTAAAATGATATGTATAAAAATATATATACTTTTTTTATGGAGAAACTCTTTTTATACTACATCTTTTGTTAAATTACATGTGCAATATAAGTGTAAATATAATTGTTTGGTCATATAATATAATATAATTTCAATAAAAATATTGTGATATTTTGGATATGCCTAAAGCTTCCTCTTTTAGAAATCACCTAAAATATAAGCTTTTTAGATATATAATTTTATGAAGTGTGTTATTTTTTTACCAAAAAGTACTTCAAACAACTTTTTAATTCAGATAATATTTCTTGTTAATTTTAATTAAACTCTACAAAACAACTTTAAATATATGGTGTGATTATTTGAAAGTGTTTTAATTGATATAAAAAACAGTAATATTTATACATTTTTTGTCAAACAATAGAACTCCTGAAATTTCTTAATCCATTCCTTGGGGACCATATTCATATGATTCTGTGCACCCTCTTTATTTATTTATTTTTAGTATGGGATGGGGCTGTATTGCCGGTTCCTTATTGGTATATATCTCCGGTCTCTCAATATGTGTGTGTGTATATATATATTAATTTATAAATAAATCACCACCACCAAGAATCAGGCAAAGAAATTGTATTCGAAAGATGTAGGCATGCAGTTAGAGGCAACTATGAATTCTTCAACTGGGTGTTATCACCATCTCTTGTGTCCATACTATCACTACATGTTTATGTTAATGAAAACTCAAATAATGGACCAAAGCATCTGTCACAGTTGTAAAGGTACCAAGAAAGTCAGACAGCGTGGCTCTTATGCCACATTTAATATACATATATTCTCTGTTATATATTCAGGTTCGTTACTTAAGTTAATTTAATACTTATATATAATTAAATTGACCAATTAAAACCCTTGAATATTGAGAAAAATATATACATCGACGACCACAACTACTCAAATAATGCAACAAGAACGTATTTGGATATTACCAGTCGCCAGTGGCTTTATTAATATACTTTAAGTGTTTTTCATCTTTTCCTATTTAAGTAAGAATATTGTGTCATCAACATTATTATGTATTGTGAATGTTAAAATGAAAAACTTTGTTACACATGCCATTATATGTGCATTAGGTGCACTTTCTTCCTAGCTAGTTTTGGCAAGAACTTATCATGAAGGTTCACGATTATGAATTTGAACACTGATGAATCTTATCTTTATGATTTTGGATAGATTATACAAATTGTGTGGATTAGATAACTAGATACAATTATTTAAGACTTTGATTGTACAAAAAGTTAATGATGTATGAGCTTCGTTGAAGATGATTACCTAAAATGTGTCGACATTATCACCTTAGTTGTAAAAATAAAAAGTTGTACTTTTTCCCTCAAATTTTATTAACTTATTGTTTTCTCACCAGTTATGTTATACTAGCTACATATTTCATCTTAATTTCCTTCGTGATTTTTTTTTTTCCGGAATTTTCCACCTTGATTACTAACCAGCTGCCTAGCTATTCTATGGACATATTGGTTACTATTAATTATTCAAAACCAAAAACCTTATGGATGTGCACTTTCTTCCTAGCTAGTTTTGGCAAGAACTTATCATGAAGATTCACAATCACGAACTTGAACACTAAAGAATCTTATCTTTGTGATTTTGGATAGATTCTACAATTGTACGGACTAGATGACTAGATATAATTTGAGACTTTGATTGCACAAAAAACTAAATGATGTATGAGCTTTACTTCATTGAAGATAATCACCTAAAATGTGTTGATATTATCACCTTAGTTAAAAAAAAAAAAAATGGTGCTTTTTCTCTCCAATTTTATTGACTTTTAATTATTGTTTTCTCACCAGTTCTACTAGCTAGTTACACATTTCATGTTAATTTCCTTCATGAATTTTTTTATATTTTTTATTCTTTTTCGAATTTCTCACCTTGATTGCTAACCAGCCGAGCTATTCTATTGACACATCGGTCACTATATATATATATATATTATATAAAGACTACACAAGTCAAGCTTCATCTAGTTGTTGAAAATAACACAAAGACCACTCAAGTCAAGCTTCAACTAGTTGTTGAAAATAACAGCTCAGAACAGATTAACGTGTTTTAAATTGTAAATATTATTTCTTTCCAAAAGTGCAAAGTCCCCTAACCCAACCCTACTGAATTCACACATGATCCACCTGACTGCTGGTTACCCATCTTCACCCCTGTCTCGAAGATTGAGTTAACAAAGACAGTTAACTAATTAATTAAGGTTAATTAGCAGAGTCAAGGGAGAGAGTTGGCAGCATTATAGGGTACTGTGATCACAAAAATAGAGCACAAACATAACTATTATATCATTAAAAGATATTTAATTAGGACAGCTAAAAAGTACAGACCTTGATTTTTCTTTCCTTTTTTTTTCCCTTAAAAAAGGACATGATTAAGTTCATTGGTAATATAACGATCCTGATGATCCTTTAAAGGGACAGAAAACAAAGGCCATTGCTTGCAAACAGAAATATAGACCTAAACCATTGGGCACTTAGATTTTAGAGAGCCCACCTCAAAAGATTATAGGAATCTAAAAGTTGCATTTGAATGGATCAAAAATGTATTATAATGGTTATTTTCAGAGAGTTAGGTAGTGAAAGGGAAACCCACTATCAGGTGAAGCGGAATCCATATGGTTGAAGAGGAGTTGGAATCCACTTTAAGTGCTAGATTTGAAGAAGACACATGGAGTTTTACTGGGGACACCCAACATGCTTCCAAGCCATGAAACACCCTTCTCTGGCATTGTCATACGTGTAAAGCTATGGTGCCACTAGATAACAAACCATCATTGGTGCCCTAACCTCGAATAAATTAACTACTATTACTCCAATTATTGGTGGAAAAGGAACACTTCCCCACAACAAAACCAACCATACCTCACTAACTCATCACACTCGAAACAGCTTTTACTCAACTCACTTCATTCATGACGTATGGTCTGAAAATAAACCTGTTAGATCTTCTATAAAGTGGGTTCTCGAGCTAATTTACATGCCATTTTTTAATTAGTAGAATCCCTCCAACTCCCAACGAACCATATCCTATGCTTAAGAGTATGAAATGATATTTAAAACTATTATAAAATTACGGTTACAGCTTCATCCCATGATGTGGAATAGTTTACTTGAGATCCATGCTTGTTGTATTATTATAAAGTCTTCCAAGCTTACTCTGTCTTGTATATATTATTATACATGTATTGTGGTAAAACATCAAGAGTTTTCCGTATGTTTTTTGTTCTAGAGATGCTCTCACTGCGGCATGTTTTTTGTCATGGAGATGCACAATAATGGATTTTCGTATAGACGTGTCAATACTAGCAAATGACCCCCGCACAGAGGGTCGAGCTAACAGGGTGATATAGCTTCATTTTCCATAGAAATAATAATTATAATTTTACACTAAATTGGTCAAAATGTTGGGTTGTGTTTAAATTTTGATGATCTGATTCCCATGTGATGAAAGATGAAAAGATGATGACCTAGTCAGAGGGAGCAGATTTATAAGGTGTTTCATATTTTTGCATATGTGGATTTGTTGCTTGGATCGTACGCACCACATTAATATTGGTGCAAAAAGATAGTACTGACACAAACCGACCAATCGCCGCTCGAGTATTTCCTAATCAATCCTATCTCTTTTAAGCATTGTAAAAGACAGCGGTATGTATATATTTATAATGTGTACATGCACTTTGTATATATATATATATATATAACTGTGTTTGATGGGCTGGCAGCCTGCAATTTAAAATGTAGTAGGTTTTGAACTTCGAATCTTTGAAAAGAGAAAGAGCGACGATACTTAAATTAATTAATGACTGGTACGTGCCCCTAATTAACCAGCTTTAGCATATCTTTAATTTCTTGTTTTCGGATTGGTGGAAGGAGGACAACATTGTTACCATTCCACATTAAACTGAATCTGAAAAGGTGCCCTCTTTACTTGAATAATTTTTGTTAGTTTATTAGACACTAGAACAGAGATCACTGTCTTGTATAATGTATTGGTGGTGGACGGCGTGTGGGATTGGGATTATCAATTCCAACACAAAACCCCAAAGCAAATAGTACCTTGGTGTGATCAGGCTTGTGGTCACACATATGGTTTTGCGGTACTTTAATAACTTTCTTTTATATTCTCTTTGAAGCATATTTTTCTGTATAAGTATTTGTAATTCATATTTTGTAAATATTACTAGAAATTGAATCCAAAATCTTATCTCCTAAAATGTGTACTGCTCTTATAATTGAACTTAATCTTAACTGGAATATTTTAGCTAGTAAAGTACTTTAGCCGATATCTTCTTTTCTAAAATGACAAAGCATCCAGAAGACAAGTTGTTGTCACTCATCATCATCATAAATGACACGTCATTCTACTCGATATTTGCCCAAGTAGCGTGCTCAATTTGGCTTTGTCAAATAGCAAATAATCCTTGTTTCTTTCATAGTTTGAATTCTTGTATACACATGAAAATCTTGATAAAGTAGACCTGTAATTCAAAGTAATACGACAATGGCTGGGGAGATATGCACGTTAATAAAGAGGGCCATCCATCCAACTATGACATAAAGCAATCATTAATGTAATAACTAGCTAATTGCTATCATTAATTAGTTGGAGAGTTGAGACCTTTGATAGAGGGCCAGCAGCATATATCCACCATTGTGGAAGTAATATTGATCAATCATTACGTTGTGGATTCTTACAAAAAACTTTAAATGTATCTGTTGGAAGGTCCATAGTGCTTTAGAGAATATCATGAACGATTTAGAAAATTTTGGAAACATCAAAGTTGATTTACTTTTTAAACAAACCTTAGAGTTTCTTAGAAATTTGCCCAAATTTGTATATATTCAGGACCTACCAGTTCCAACTTTTGATTAAGATTGTGTTTAAGAATAATGATGAAAAACACTAGTAATTAGAAACTGGGTGGGATTTTTTTTTTCCTTTTCTGAAACAAACTGGGTGGTAAATTTGATTTGCAAGGATTGTGTTTAATTCTAATTAGTTTTGTAACACTTAATCACTGGTACCAGACCAATACAAACAACGTAGCTTAATTAGTCTCTATGCATTGCCTAATTAATTTCAGAAATTCTTATTGAGATCGAATATATATGTAAATAGTATTTGTCTTGTGCAAAAGTGGGTTAATTAGTAGTGCAAATTTACTGTGATCCAAACAGTCGAGGAACAATAAAATTGCACACGAAATTACATGGTTCAGTTTTATTTATATTACACATGACCAACATCTAGGAAAATGAATTTTATTGACAAACTCACAACATATCCGAAGCCCCAATGATAATACACTCACACAAGTTGCTCTTGAGTTTCACTCAAAATGGCTCTAGGCTCACCGGTACATAAATCCAAAGACAAGAAAAGTTATATATATAGATGAAAGGTTATTTAAGTTCAATAAAATACAACACCCTGTACATGTTTCTAGCTCATAAGTAACCCAACATATTAAACGAAACAAAGAAACGTGCTTACTACATGTTTCTAGCATGCATGCATTTAACTCAAGCCACCGACCCCATGCGTTACCTCAATCCTCTGGAGAAATAAATGAATGCCACGGCTGCCGCGGCCCAGGGTCCGGGTCGTCCATTCCCACAACGGCCTTTTTCATTTGGCCAAAACTATGCATGCATGCATGCAAGTGTAGAGAGAAACAATTCAAGGCATTTATATCAATGTGACTGGCGCATTGATCAGTGACATCCGTGATTAGATGTATCATTTTCAATTTTTTTTCAATAAATTTTTTCTAATACCATCAAGGTCTGTTTCTTTGAAATTGCAACGAAAACAAAAGAGAACTGCTACGAGTCAATGAATTTAAGAACATGATTGAACAATCAATGGAATCTAATGAATTATACAAGAAAGTTGCCTATGAAAGTATTCCAAATGTACAACAATACAGATTGGGAAGCTGGGAGACGAAAGTAAGAGAAATACATGCCTATAAATCTGATTGTTAGTATTGAGCCACACCACAGCTGCTGTAAATTCAGAATCTAATGACACAATGTCATTTCAATATATAGAATCTGGCTAATATTATAATATCAAGCCACAAACAAGGCCTACGACGAGGCCAATGGCAAGGACAAAAATAACGGTGATGAGAAAGCAACAGAAGCATAAACAAAACGGCCGTCTCCTCTTGTTGTTGTCCGGGTTACGATGGCGTTCAACGATCAATGCATTTTCAGGGGGTGGCACACGATATATTTGATCTTTAGGGACTTGGACGATAAAGGTTCCAGGCCTGAAAGCAGGGGCTGTAGGCTCTAAGGAAGATGGTGGTGGTGGTGGAGGAGGAGGAGGAGGAGGAGGAGGGTCAAAGTTTGAACTTTCAGGAGGTGGGACCCGCTCCGCCATGAGAGGATGGGGAGCGGCCGTGGTGAGAGAAGAAAGAGGTGGCGGCGTGTATGAGAATTTGGAGAACAGAGGTGGGTTGCATGGGATTGGGATAATGGGAGGCTCAGAGCCAAGTTGAGTTGATTTTATGGGCTATTTTTAGTTTTTAGAGGTTGCTTACTCGGTCAATTTAATCAACTCGCCGGTTCTTTGTTTCTCTTACTTACCCTTCATTTCAAAATACAGCCTACATGGCATACAATATACACATTGACATTCCACCCAAATCCATACATATTGTACGTACATCGACATACAATATACATATTCATTTCTCACTTGTAATCGTCAATGGATCTATAGGTTTGGGCTTTTGGATTCTATATGTTTGGCAGACTTGTCTACTACCCAAAACAGCTTTTTAAATCTTTTTTTTTTCCCTTTTTCTTAAGCTTTTTAAATCCTAATTTTTTTCTCTTTTTTTTTTATTGATTGTCGTACTAATAAAGTTATTGAATAATTAAAAATGCTGAAATACATCTATTTGGAGGAGCTCAAATTTTAAACTTATCGAAGTAGATATTTTAAAAACATTTTTAAAAATGTTAAAATGTTTAATATAATCTTATTATATTTTATGAATTTCATTATGCCCTTATATTTTGAAGGGGAAATTGCATAAACCTAGATGAAATTGTACCAATATAGAAAGTTTAACCATAATTATAGTAAATTACTATGAACTTTCAAAAGTATAACATAAATACCTCTTATCGTTAGTTACCCACCATTAAATGTCATATGGTCAAAGTCAAACTTATAAAATGATCAAAATGTCTTTAATTTGAAGGATCAAAGTCAAACTTAAATATTTTCAATTTTATGAATAATAAATTATATTTTCTTAATTTAAGAAATTAAAAAAAAAATCAAAATAAAAAAGCGGTCTCCATCATCATGGAGATAATCCCCATATGATGAAGACTAGACTTGATCTCCAATGGAGATAGAGACTAGGTCTGGTCTTCATCTCCTCCAATGGAATCTCAATGGTAAGATTATTGAAACTCTTTTTTTTATTATTATTTAATAATTTTTTTTATTATTGTGATATCAAAATATTGAATTGACAATTTTACTCTTAATTATATGGCTTTAACGGTAACCTTTTCTCAATCAATTATAGTAGGGAGTGTTTATATCATACTTTTCAAAGCTCAAGATAATTTGCATTAATTGTGACCAAACTTTTTATATTGGTGCAATTTTATCTAACCTCATAGATGTTTGTGCAATTTTTTCTAATTCAAAACCGTAATAAACTCTTTCTTTAACATACTGTAAATTTTTCATTTCTTTCTACGTATTCACTTTAACAAAAAAAATTTTAACAGTTTTCTTCGACTGATAAATTTTGGAATATTTTATGTGCTTTAATTTTTTTTTTTTCATATTGAATTTCATTTTTACTTTGAATATAATTTTTTGATGTAATGTATAAATATTGTGTTGTAAATTATATAACATTGATGTTGTGTAATTATTGAATTTAAGTGAAAGTTGCTTACAAAGTTTATTATAAAAGATAATAGTTTCTCAAATGTTGCTATATAATATTTTACTTCTTTTAAATGTCCCTTTTTGTAATCTTATAACTTAAAAAAGTTTTTAAAATTAATATGAGTGCTTGTTTGGTTGGCCTTTTTACTGGCATAAAAGTTTTACTAATCTCTATTTAATTTTATTTTTAAGAGATGTTTGGTTGGACTTTTAAGAATGTCTATTTTAATTCTAGTAGAAGTTTCACTTTTACAAAGCAAAAGCTTATTGGGAGAAGCTTTTCCAAATAGATATTTTTTTAAAAGATGTATTTGACCTACATATCCCTAAATTTTTATGATTAATGTCCAAACACCCTTATTAAAACAAAATTGTTGGATTAATAACATTTCCTTTTAAATAATTCAATATTATAGTTGATATTTTGTCATGATTCAACCAAATGCTCTATTACTATTAAAGTGTTTTTTTTTTTCTTTTAAATTGCCAACCAAACAACTATATATATATATATATTTCAAATCCGTTTCTAATAAATTTTCTAGGAGTAGACATTTTACAAATAAAGATTTTTGAAAAGTCCAACCAAATAAGTTATAAACGCTCTATAACTTAAAAAAAACTTTCTTTTTTTTAGTCAACTAAACTTCTCTCTATCTTCTCTCCTCCCTTGGTGACAACCTACTTACCACCAACTGCCTCCAAATGATATTTTATAGGAGATTGTTGACGATTGTTGATTGATGGTCTGGGTTTTCAATGATTGGAAACCAAGATTTGTGGGTTTCTAATAAATAGAAACCCTATTTTTTAAAATGTTTTTTAAAACTAAAAAATCTTTAGTTTCCGAATTTTTTTTTTTAGATAAATTTTTCATCGTTGATAGACAGATCCATCAATGATGGAAATACATCATAATCAGATTTCTTTTTTTAAAAAAAAAAAAAATTAACTGCTAATTTGATTTTCTTATTCTAAGAGAAATTAATATTTTATTATAAAATGGATGCACGTTAATATTCCATTGGTTTGAAATTATCCATTTTTGGAAAAAAATTTGAATGACATGTGTTGCTTTCTTATTGGTGGATAGGTTAAAATTAAATCGTTATGTTAAAGCGTAAATTATTAATTTTATACTGTTAAGGGTAATTGGTCTTTTGATTTTATTTTCTATCATTGTTGACCATTAATAATATAGTTAGCGGGACCAAATTAATAAATTTTTTGATAATTTAGAGTTGATGGAACTATAAACCAATTTACATTTAAAAAGTTGAAGTTTAAGAAAAATTTAGGGATGACATTGAAAATTTTCATCTACTCTTTATCATTTCTCATCACATGAATGCAGAACACAATAACAAATTTTACCTATCATATGTTCGGTTCAATGTCACGGCCAACCTATTATCAACAAGTGATAAAAAAAGATAAGCTAAGAACGAGTTTTGGAATCCGGTGTTAGACTAGTATTCTCCTTGGTTTAGGAGATTGTCAAGTTAGAGGTTTTCTCTCTTTCATTTCCTTCCATCTTTTATTTAATTATTTAGGATATATTTACTTCATAGATTGAAGAATAAGAATAACGAATGATATTTACTTTCCTAAAAATTATTTATTAATGAAAATAAAAATATGGATCCCACATAGATCTAGAGTTATAGAATGGAAATCTCATTTCCCCTCACTTTACTTAAGAATTTTATTCTCATTCTCTCTTTCAAATTAAAATTACTTTTATACCCTTAATAAAAAAATGTGCTTATGAACTTTCTATAAATATTATGTTGAGATTTTATATTTACATTCTTAGTCAATTGCTATTATGCTTATGAACATGTAGTTAGTTGTTTTTATATTTATAAATATGAATATTTACATATGCTGAAATTTTAGAAACAACTTTTGGTTCAAGTTTTCATATATATATGTGTGTGTGTGTGATGGACATATTAAAAATACTTTATAAAAGCAAAGCAAATTTAAGTTACATTTTATATTAAAAAAAAAATTACGATTTGATATACAATATAGATACACAATATACTTACGATAATATTGTTAAGAATTTTTTTTTTTTTTTTTAGCTTATTAGATGAGTCATATAATAAAAAGATAATACTATATCTTAAACATAATTTTGCAAAAAGATACATAATGTTTTTTTTAGCAATTTGCAAAATCTCAATGGTTAGATTTTTTTTTTTTTTAATACAAAAATGCTTATAGTGTACATAATTTTAATCAATGACATTTTTATAATTTATAATTAATTCATTCCGATTACAAAGTAAAATAAGTAGCTCAATAAAAATATTATTGATTCCGATTCTGACTTCGATTTCTGTAATTGAAGTAAATAACTTATTCTGATTCTAATACATCATTCCGATTTCAAGTCATCTAGATTATTTCGATTCTCATTTAACTTCCTGCAATTGAAATAATCACACCCTTATACTATTTGTGAGGTTTAATGTTTAAGGGCAATTTGGTAATTTTGACTGCAGCTGTGAGGGTAATTTTACAATTTCAATAGTTAAGTCTATCGAAATTTACAAATAGCAGGGAGATTTTTGTCAATTTATTAAACATTTGTTTTAATGTGTCAAAGAGCGAACCTTAGGTTTCGTCTAATTTGCTCAGACAAAAACCCCTAGTCTTCCTGTCAGCCACCACCGCTGACAATCCTCCTTATAAACCAGCCCTCCACAAGTTCTTCGCGTCGCCGCCCATCGCTGTCCCAACTTTCAACATCTCCCGCTGCGACCGGACGTAGTGAATCCGTGGAGTCCTGCGGCGTTGAACTTCAACAATTCTGCTCGTCGGTGAATTCCACGAGCTTTTCGAGGTACCGATTTCACAAACACAGCTTCCAAGTAGTATTAAGAACCTTGTAGATAGGAATGCTAACTGAATTTTTTTCCACTGCAAGCTACTTACATTGGGAAGATAACATTTTTATGGTGAAACTATTAGCTATTAAGCATAAACCTTAAAAGCTTAAACTTATATAAAATGCGGTCCAAATTAGTATTTATAGCGGAGTTTCTTCTTTTATTGGAATACGACTTAGTAATCTGATATATTACGTAAAAAGTAAAAACCCTCCTGCTGTTAGTTAAATGGTAGATGCTGTTTGAAAAAGTGACACATTGACGGAATGATAAGAATTTTTTTGTCCGCGTTTTACTGCTATTCTGATTAGAGAATAATATTACGCTTGCGGTTAAAAGATTGATACTGTTAAAGTGTGTGTGTGAAATAATTCGTGTATGGTATTATCATAATTTGTATATGGATTAAGTATATTAGAATAATTTTGGTATGGACTTGTGTTTGGTATTGTTACATATACACGCATGTGTGTGTGTGTCTGTGTGTTGTATTTCATTCACCATTAAGGGGAGAAGACATTAGCTAGCTTTTGAAGCCAACAGTGAGTGGGGAAGTAATTAGCCCAGACTGTCGAGCTGTTATAACTCAAGTTCCACTTGGCTATACAATGGGCAACATTGTTGCATACTCTTGAAACAAAAGTGAGGGATACAACATTCTAAGAACCTAACAACTTGGTATTATTATAGATTTAATACCTTGACTATTATTGGTTGAAGTTTAACTGGTATTAAATTTTTATGTTTAATTTTTCACAAAGCAATATATCTAAAAGAATTGTGTTTAAGGCATCCCGGCCCCTAACAGGCGTTGATCTGAAGCAGAATTTGAAAACCCCGTTTGGATCACATGTTGAGTTTGGGACATCCTGTCCCAAATTGGTTACTGGTTTGGGTATCTTGTTCCAAATCATGTTCGAGTTTGGCTTTGGGCTGGCTGATCAGGCAAGGCCCGATCTAACCTGCTGCCATCCATAATACCCATTCCATGAATCTTGATTGAGTTCTCAGAGCAACAATAATCTAACATAGAGCATTGAAATATAACCTCTTCTTCTTCCCTCTTGACTTCTCTTTACTCCGCTTTGCAGATCACACAGACGAAACTAGAAGTCTAAAACACACGCGGACAGAGATGGGGAAAAAGGCTAAGAGCTCAAGGAAGGGGAAGAAAGCATGGAGAGCCAACATAAGCACAGAAGACATAGAGGATTTCTTTGAAAAGTCCACCAAAGACGCTCTCTCCGGCGGTTCTCTTTCTCAGCTCCCCAATGACTCTCTTTTCTATGTAGACAACTCCAAAGGTTGGTTTGGATTCAATTCCGTGTGGGTTTACTTTTTCATTCATTTTTTCGTTTGTTTCTTAGCTTGATTTATTAGGAGAAAGGAGTTTGTTTGTTCATTTGGTTTTTGTTGTTGTTGTTGTTGTTGTTTTTATTTATTATTGTGGAGAATTGTCTTTGGGGGTTCATAATTTGAGTTGTAGAACTTATTTAATTAGTTTATTTTTAAATTATGTCCTGGATTTGAAAACACATGTGTTGTTAAAAGTTTAGCTGATTTAGACCATTTGAAGACAATGGAATTGTGAAGACATGAATGTTGTTATTAGGTTTCATCAAGTAACAATTTTGCCTTTGAAAGCAATGATAGGAACCATAGTTTTTTCTTGTTGCATTGAGAAATATACTTTCATTTTTCATTTTAAAAAGTTGGTTTTCATAAATAACGCCATCTAATCATAACTAAATGTGTTTTTGAACTGGTTTTCCTTGTAAAAGAGAGTGTTTTCGGTGTTTTATATGATTCCCAACCTGATGTAGCCTGTTTCTCTAGTTTTGCATCTGTTTTATTAGTAACCATATTTGTTCTTGACTTGAATTTCTCCTCTTTTGGTGTGTCAGACCTCTCGGTGAAGCGGAAGATTGAGAAACATAGAGAAAAGGTGCTACGCACTGATAGTGTGTTGCAAAAGAACCCCTTTGTTCAAGCAGTGCCATCTTCAAAGCCTAAGCTGAAGAAATCCAAGAAAAAACAGAAAGATGTTTTGAAGGAAACACCTGCAGCTCAAGATGGTTCCAAGGTATGAAATTGTGGGGATACAATTTATTGTTATAATTAAATAAAATTAATTATGCATTTTCAATTTATCAGGATGTTGATGTCACTGCTTCAGGCATGGTTGACTTATGGGCAAATGAAGGTAAGCATCCAATAACAACTATATACTATCATGTAATCTCTTATTTGGTGATCAATTGTTTGATAGGCTACCCCTGATTCTTGTAGGTGAAGGTGGAAACAAGTCTAAAAAGGTATGCCATTGTTGCTGATAATTGAAGCGCAATAGCAATCACTTCTAGATGCCTATATAGAAAGAAATGGTTGTATGCCTGTTAATATTTTTATTTCTTTGTCCTTTATCTGGCATGTAAATCATGTATTCTGCATCTTTTAAGCTGGTTTTAATCATTGAAACAATGCTCAAGTTTTTGTGCAGTACCATTTGAAAGTACTTCTAGAGAGCAATGCGTTTCTGATTTGTTTCATAGTGCACCTTGATGATAGAGTCATTGACAGGTATCAAAACCTTCAGTTATTCCAGCAGTAGAAGTTGAGGCTCCAGGATGTTCATTTAATCCCTCACATGAAAGTCATCAGGTAATATCTCAATGGTTGATATTTGTAAATGTTTTCTGTCTGTTGTTTTTTCAGTAAGTAGCCAATGGCATTTCCTTTGTGTCACTTCAGGAGTCGTTGGCTCAAGCTGTCGCAGAAGAAATGCAGAAAGTATATCAAAATGAGTTGGGTCCTGAGCCAGTTCCATTTACTGTTCCTGGACAAGCTATTGATGATGAGGATGTAAGTCATTTTTGTTTCATATATTTTGGATTTACTTATTCTGTCGTTTAAGAATTGAAGTTGCGCAATGGTCACCAAAAAGTTTAATTATAAATTGTATAACCTTTAAATTATACACCTTAAGCAGAACTTTACAAACCTTATTTATTTATACTTTTATAGAGGTATTTCCTTGAGGTGGATAATGCAAGTGATGATGATGAAAATCCAGAGAATTTGAGTGAAAATGACGATAATGCACATGAGAACAGGTAAACTTCATGTTATTGTTATGTCCATTATAGTTATTTAATTTTGATTCATTTTGGCAGTGTAGCGTTTCATTTTTTCTAAATTCCATTCTTGATGATAGCAATTCCTCCAAAAAGAGTACTGTTGTAACAGCCTCTGCAACTTTGTCCTAATGCCATTCGTTATGAACCTGTTTGTCAAATATGCTTTAGTACACTTACATATTTATAGCTGCAGAGTAGAATGAGTAAACAATATCATAGAAACTTGATTGTGTGAATTAATTATGTTTCAATACCATGCTGCAGATCAACAAAGACAAAGAGGGTTACTAGAGTTGAGTTGAATAAGAGAGCTAAATGTAGAGAACTACAGAAAAAAGAAGCAGAAGCCCAAAAGGTGGAAGAGGTGTCCAAACAAATTGAAAGGTAAGATGATTTATTTTGTGTTTAAACTAACACTTGTTTTTCTGCAGACAGTGATCACTGTGATCTTACCAAAGATTTTTCCTACCACTTGTAGCTTGCCTGATATCATTCAAGAAATAGCCAAAGAGGATGAGGAGAAGCGAAAAAGACATATACGACGACTTGTAGCTAAGCAAGAAAGACTAAAGGCTCGTCCACCACGCTTGGGAAAGCACAAGTATGACATTCTCAAAACTTGTGAAATAAAAGGTTTTTATGTGCGGCATATACTGACTTACTGCCAATTTTATTACAGATTTGAGCCAGCTCCTACTCAAGTCCTATTATCTGAAGAAATCAATGGATCTCTCCGAAAGCTGAAGGTTTGCTGATTTTCTTTTATTCCTCTTAATGTTTTCTTAGTAATTAAATATGTTATTGTTTTTTGGTCGGGTACGAACTGAAGAATTTTTTTATTTTTTTTTTTCAAATTAAATGAAGAGTTGTAGCACTCTTGTAAAGGATCGGTTTAAAAGTTTGGAGAAGAGAGGATTGATTGTCCCTATGAAGAGCAAAAGGTCAGTTATATGCCCTCATTGTTTATAAGACATTGCATCTTATGATTCAACAAAACAAACACTCTCATGGCTTGTACTCATTTTCCAATAGAAATTAAACTTTTCTCTTTCTGTCATGCCATTCCATGTAGTCTCTTACTTTGCTTACATTTGGAGTGATTCTGCTCAAATTATTGATGTTGGCTACTTGATCTGTCTTCGAACAGGAAATAGAAGATAGTTCGCTTACTGAACTGGCGGTTGTTTTAGCTTTTGATAATTGTTATTGAAGGAGTACCAGAGTCTGTGTAACTGGAATGCATACAGGAGCATTTGTCAGATCCTTGGACTGACGCAGAACTGCCAAAGATTTCTGCTTTTATGAAAGGCTTTTACTAATCATTACTACTACTTTTTTTGCTTTTTAATGTAATGTTACTTCAGTTTTCACAAATTAATGTAGAATGTATTAGTAGTATGATATCAAAACTTTGTAGTTGTCCATGAAGTGTTGAATTACAGATATTAAAGAGGTATTTGATAATATAGTCATTAAGTTATGACTCTGAAACATTAACAAATCATCGCAACATTTTTATACAATTGAGTGAAAGGGGTAGAAGATGGGGGCACAAGGACTTGCACAACGCCATTAAAATTCTGTGTGGCCATTCTCATAGTCCTAGAGATGGGTCCTCTCAAATGCACCAGTCCACTACCATCCCCTCCATCTCCTCAACGTCAGTTCTTGCCTTTTCATCTACTACCAATTTCCCTAGTCTTCTCTTATTTTAGCAGAGTTTGCGAATCCAAAGTTCGAAAAATTTTCTGTGAATAAAAGAATATTTAGAGCGATATCACATATTGTGTACTACCTTAGGATGTTCTTTTTCTAGAGTTTTTATCTCGAGATATATTTATATAAAATTAATAGATGGTTAAAATTATTACATTTTTTTTCTCATACATCACTTAAACTTCTCTCATAAAATGTGCTGTGTTAAGATATTTTTTTTTTATATTTTTTTCATATATATGTATCTCATGATACATCAATATAAAAATAATGAATAATTAAAATTATTATATTTTTTCTTTTTGGTATATCATTTAAATTTTTTTTATAAAAAGTCAAGATAAAAAACAAGACATCTCTATTTATTCAAATGACCCCGTTCATTAACAGTAAAAACGTTTGAATCAAACAGTAAAACTCAGACTGGACAATGAAATTGAACTTATTTGAAGTTGAATATACCTATTCCATTTCCAACTCGATACTATTAGAATGTAACCGTTTGATTGATTAAGTAATGATAACTGTCGCAGATCCAGCGGCTGGGAGTAAACCTTATATCACATTTGCCTATAAAAGTCTGAATGGCGTTGTAGCCATGTATAAGTCGCAGTAATGAGGATGTGATGATTATGACTATTAGTTGACAGCTGTTGGCCACCAAATGTTGCTTAAAGCAAACGAAACAACTAGGTTTTCAAAACGACCAAAATTACTAGCTCATATTTAAAGCTGAAGGGCTAATGTTGTCCTTAAAATACAACCAAGGGCTAGAACCCAATAAAGCCTAATAAGAAAGCCCACATAATCTGCCACGCCATCACATGCCACGTCAACATGATATTTTACAGCTAAAACTCTGAGTGGCCAAGCAACGAAATAACGAGCAGCAAGACAGCTCGAATCACAGAGCCCACACGCTAGAGCAGCCCACATTGATTACAACTCAAACAGTAAAAATTGACATGTTTCCTTGTTTCAACAAAGTTCCTATAGGTGGAAAGAGATCTCCAGCAAACAAGTAACTATACAAACTAGGAAATCTCTATAATTATCTTTTGATATGAAATCTGAGTATTTAATGTGGATTGATATAAAATAGGGAGGATATCTTAATCACCCTTCTTACACTAAATGTAGATTGATATAAAATAGAAAGAAAATCTTTGTCATTCCTACATTTCAGAGCTTATTGTATAAACATAAGAAACTCTAGCATTATAAATAGGGTCATTCATATGTGAGAAAGGGATTCCAACTCTCGCTGCCCATACAAGAGCTCTGAAACCTGGGCTTTTCCCCCTCATTGCAATAATATAACCACAACATAAGTTTCAATTTAATAAGTCGAATTGAATTAAAAACTCTTTTATCTCTTCCTTTTATTGCTTTCATATTACTATTACATTGTTTATGACATGATCACTTTTATTATTTCATTAAATCTGCTTAGATTGTATTAAATCAAGTGTTGGCCGATTTTATTGGCAAACGGAAAAGCAGACCATAATTTGAATAAAAGTAAAAGTTTTGGATCAAATATCAAATAAAAAATTTGCAGCCACTTCAGAGAAGCCAAAGAGCAAACAAAATGTCTACATCCTAGCTGAGGTGTACATTAAATAGCCTGCAGATTCCATCTATTAAGTATATATAAAAAAATAACGTCAAATAGCCTTTTCAAATTTGACAATATCTTTTTCTCTGATAGAATAATCTCAACCAACAAATAACCATCGTTTAATTACGCCTACAGTCTAGTTGACACAGCTCATTATACAATTCCCCGTAATCTTGATATGGACCGAAAGGCTAATATCCGTCAACATCATCGATTAGGCTTTACAATTATGTTCAAAACATGATTGAATTGAACCCGCTTGAATAATTAATTAAACACGACTTCCACACACTCCTAACCTAAAATGAACAATAAAATCATAATCAATCTGGTAGCACAGCTAGGTGGACGGCTGTGTGGTTCTAATAAATGATCCGGTTAAAAGAACCGACGACGATGATGTTTCAAAAAAATTTAGGAATAAACCCAATTTTTTCATTCGCGTTTGAAGTAATCGCCAATTACCCTTTTAGTTTTTATAAATCTCATTTTATCCTTTCTATTAACTCTATTTGTGAAAGATGGATTTTGACTATGACAGTACCTAAAAAGATTAAACTGTTTCTCAATTAAAAATAAAAAAACAATTAAATTTTTTTTAATGTAATTGTTGATGTGAAAAACCAGTCAATTAAATTCTTTAGTCCAATACCGCAACGTAAGAAGATCTGAAATAGAAAACCAGATAATAGCAAAAGAAAAGAGATAAGGAAGAATAAATCAACACACAATTTTTAAAGTAGTTTGACCTTTTTTGAACTGCCTACGTCCACTATCTCTCTTCTTGCCTTGATGGGAACTACCTGCCTCACCTTTTGGGTGACTAACCTTCCTCGAGCTGAAAGATTCTTCTCATCTGATCTCCCTGTTGGCTCGCTCA
This sequence comes from Dimocarpus longan, assembly GCA_022984855.1. Taxonomy (NCBI): domain Eukaryota; kingdom Viridiplantae; phylum Streptophyta; class Magnoliopsida; order Sapindales; family Sapindaceae; genus Dimocarpus; species Dimocarpus longan. The sequence goes on from CM041018.1 coordinate 4,388,862, forward strand.
TAGAAATCACTCAGGTGACTTATAGATGCTCTCATAGAGCTTTCCATCCTTTCGAAGTCCAACCGATATTGCAGTCAAGATCCCTTCATTAGACGGGCTTTCCACATTGTTGATTTTGCTCCTGAATCTGCTGACATAGTCCTTTAACGATTCTCCTGAACGCTGAAAAATTGTAGCGAGGTGGTAGGCCGGGGCGAACTGGGGTCTTATACTGATCGAGAAACTTCTGTTGACATTCCTCCCAGCTGTTAATGCTGCGAGGCGGGAGGTTTTTCTAAGCCAGGCCCGTGGAATGTCTCCAAACGGCGCGGGGAAAAAGCGGCACTTCACCAACGAATTGGATGTCTGCAGGTTCATTTGAACATTAAAAGCATCCAGATGGTTATAATGGTCTGAATCTCCATTGTACTGCGGAATGCTTGGAATTTTGAACCTGACAGGAAGTGGCTCCTGCTCTATTTCCACTGTGAAAGGACTCATGTCCTCACTTCGTCTCCCCATTTCCTGAGTCCCAGGCCTTGCCTCCAGCTGCTGCATTCTTTCTAGGAGTTGCTCAATTATTGGATCTCGGACTCCGCGTTGTCTTGCAGGAGATCTTCCACTTCTTGGGCTCGCCCCGGTAGAGGAGTGCTGATTATATCTCCTGCGTCCTTGGCCTAACTCATGATCCTCATCCCCTTTGCGCGGGCCTTCCTGCCACCGTCGCAACTCGTTTTCATTTCTTCGAACTGAAGCTCGCGGGTGCCCATTGCTCACTTCAATCCGCCTATGTCCGTTTTGGCTAATCCTCACTCTTAACCCCTAAGGTTGAGCTACATCTCCGTTTCCTCGAGCTCGCTGACTCCGGGCTTTAGGCCGTCTATTCGATGAGTGGATGGATCCTTCTAGGACAGGTACTTCTCTTGCGACCTCCGGTCCGGACGGTGGGACTACAGTCGTTCTCGAAACATTCTGATCTCGACCTCGCATATAGCGCGTATAGCGGATACTTTGAGGACGTTGACGCGAGGTCGAGATCAGAATGTTCCGAGAATGACTGTAGTCCCACCGCCCGGACCGGAGGTCGCAAGAGAAGTACCTGTCCTAGAAGGATCCATCCACTCATCGAACAGACGGCCTGAAGCCTGGAGTCAGCGAGCTCGAGGAAACGAAGATGCAGCTCAACCTTCGGGGTTAAGAGTGAGGATTAGCCAAAACGGACATAGGCGGATTGAAATGAGCAATGGGCACCCGCAAGGTTTAGTCTGGAGAAATGAAAACGAGCTGCGACGGCTGCAGGAAGGCCTGCGCAGAGGGGATGAGGATCATGAGTTAGGCCAAGGACGTATGAGGTATGATCAGCATTCCCCTACCGGGGCAAGCCAAAGAAGTGGGAGGTTTCCTACAAGACAACGCGGAGTCCGAGATCCAGTAATCGAGCAACTCCTAGAAAGAATGCAGCAGCTGGAGGTAAGGCTTGGGACTCAGGAAATAGGGAGACGAAGTGAGGACATGAGTCATTTCACAGTGGAAACAAAGCAGGAGCCACTCCCTGTCAGGTTCAAAATTCCAAGCATTCCGCAGTACAATGGAGATTCAGACCCATATGACCATCTGGATGCTTTTAATGTTCAGATGAACCTGCAAACATCCAGTTCGTTGGTGAAGTGCCGCGTTTTCCCCATGACGTTTGGAGACATTCCACGGGCCTGGCTTAGAAACCTCCCACCTCGCAGCATTAGCAGTTGGGAGGAATGTCAGCAGAAGTTTCTCGATCAGTATAAGGCCCTAAAAAAGCAGCTCGCACCGGCCTACCACCTCGCTACAATTTTTCAGCGTTCAGGAGAATCGTTAAAGGACTATGTCAGCAGATTCAGGAGCGAAATCAACAATGTGGAAAGCCCGTCTGATGAGGGGATCTTGACTGCAATATCAGCTGGGCTCCGAAAGGATGGCAAGCTCTATGAGAGCATCTATAAGTCACCTGAGTGATTTCTATGAGCGAGCCAATAGGGAGATCAAATGGGAAGAATCTTTCAGCTCGAGGAAGATTAGTCACCCAAAAGGTGAGGCAGGTAGTTCCCATCAAGGCAAGAAGAGAGATAGTGGACGTAGGTAGTTCAAAAAAGGCCGAACCACTTTAAAAACTGTGTGTTGATTTGTTCTTCCTTATCTCTTTTCTTTTGTTATTATCTGGTTTTTTGTTTCAGATCTTTTTACATTGCTGCATTGGGATCAAGAATCTGATTGACTGATTTCCCACATCAACAGTAATCAAATTAAAAAATATAAAAGTGGAGATCCATTGGATCTCCATCGTTTATTAAAAGTTTATGGATAATATTGTATCTTTGTTATTCTTAACATAAAGAACATCATCATCATCCATTCAACCAACTCTTCATTCATCTCCATTCAACCAAACCTTTATCGGCAACAAACACCATCATCATCAAACTCCTCCAGCATTGTAATAACAACATCAAACACAACAGAACCAACCTACATATCTTCACTCATCTCCATTCAATCAAACAATTCAACAGCAAACACCATCATCATCAATCACCCCAACACTATAATAACAACATCAAAAAGAAACAAACAAAATACAACACAACTTTTTGGGTTTCTAACATCGGAAACCCAGAAATCTTTGGGCTTCCAATGTTGGAAACCCAAGGAACGAAAACCTAAAAATCCTTTGGTTTTAGGCGTAGGAAACCCAAAGATTTTTAGGTTTTCGCGTCGAAAATCCAGAGTGTAAAAACGTAGAGATCTATGGGTTTCCGTAACGAAAACCTAGAGATCTTTGGATTTCCGACACTAGAAACCTAAAGATTTTGGATTTGCAAGACGAAAACCCAATTTGAGTCTTAATCGATGTACGAAGACCACTACCAAGAGAGATAGAGATAAGAAGAAGAAAGAGAAAGGAAGAGAGAGAATAAGAAGTAGAGAGGGAGAGTAATGTGTTTAAATTTTAAGTGTTTTTTTTTTTATTTTTTTTTTTATTTTTTTGAATTGTATCCATCATCCATCATGTTGGATAGATGACATAATTTTAAAAAAAAATCATTAATATTTTTAAATTTTAAATATTTTTAATAATTTTTATCATCATCGTCTATTTTAGAAATTGGTAATAGAGTTTTTTTCTTTATTTTTTAAATATTAAATTATTATTTTATTAAATATTTATATTTTTTTATATTTTATTTTATTTTAACAGTTTTATTCATCTACGTTAACTGCTATCTTGAGTTTTAACGTTTCAATCGAGGATAAGAGTTTTTTTAAATATTTTAAAAAACTACGAAAGATTTTTTATCGATTTTATAAATTAAAAGAAGGTATTAATGATTTCTTAAATTAAGTGGGATTTTGACTATTCCATCCAATTAGAGCAAATTAGGATTACCCCGTAAATTTGACGGTTCCAAAAACGCGGATGCCGGCATTTTAATGAGGGGTAGGCCCCGCAATTCCCAAGTCAGCGGTCAAACGTACATCCTTGTAATGCACAGACCCCTCTTCTTCAGTCTCCACTAACTGCATTTAATTAAATTTGAACGAGACACCAAAACAAAAACAAAACCCAAAAAATAAAGCTGTGAAGTTTCCGATGATGGTGATTGAAACAGCAACGGACGGCTTCGATCGACTCCCGGACTCTCTGATCCTGCTCATTTTCAACGCAGTCTCCGACGTCAAAACCCTACTCCGTTGCAGTTCAGTCTCCAAACGCTTCAACTTTCTGGTCCCTCAAACCGAGTCTCTCTCGCTGAAAGTCGACCAAGTCATCTCCACCGAGCCCGACTCCGACTCCCTCCTCCTCACCTTCTTCAAATCCTTCTTGAAGTCACTCCACGACTTCCTCACCACCACCTATACCACCACGACGGAAACCCACCACCCGACCCGGACCCGAGTTATGAACTCGCCCGCTCAAATCCTGACCCAGTTCGACTGCGTTAAGCGTCTTCAGCTAGAGTTACCGGGCGGTGATTTGAAGATAGAGAAAGGCTTAATGGTGAAATGGAGAGCGGAGTTTGGGACAGGCTTGAAAAGCTGCGTGATTGTTGGATTCAAGTTAAGCGAGAATCCCGGAGAGAGAGGTGACGTGGACATCGCTGGAGGACTGAAGACGAGAGTGATGTGGACGATAAGCGCGTTGATAGCGGCGTCGGCGAGGCATTTAATGTTGGAGGAAATCGTTAGAGAGCATGATGGGATGGAGCAGTTGGTTTTACTGGACAGACAAGGAGTGGGTACTGTAGTGATGGATAAGGAGGGGATGAGGGAGTGCAGGTTAGAGGCTGCGCATGTTAGCCAGAACCGGGCCTTGGTGCCTAGTGTTAGGATGCGGATGAGGCACGTGCCTCGCATCCTGCTTCGTGCTGGGGTTTGGGTGAAAGGTGCCACGCTTGTGCTTGTTAGACCTAGCTTTCAGATAGATGACGTGGATGATGCTGAGCTGGCACTGGCAGCGTTTAGTAGTGATGCTGTTTGTAGAGACATTGTGCAGAGATTGCTCAAGACTAGGAGTTACATGTTGGAAATGAACTCCTTTTGATGTTATTTTTGGTATGCTTTTGTGTGTTGTGTATAATTTGTAGCAATCACTTTAGGTTGTTTTCTTTTTTATTTTTTTAATATCACAAAAAATGTAGCAATTGGAATTTATGATATTCTCATATTGAATTAATATTCTACACCATCAACTCATATTGGAACAGAGAAACCAATTAGGTTGTGATTATATGCATGTAATGTGTTTTTTAAAGCCTTTTTATTTGAAACAATTACAAAATGATTGGTAATTTTCATAAATATGATGTGCTTGCCAAAAAGAAAATAAAAGTGATAAGGGCTTTCAATATGCAATATGCAGTGTAGGCAAACGTTTGCAATTGCGCTTCGCCAATATCTTCAAAACACCTTTTTGAAGGCTTATAACACCTATGTATTTCCAATAAAGTGATCAACCCAGTGTGTGAAAAATAATGGGTTTCACATACAAATTCACAATCAAAATCAGGTTGGGGATTGGTGACTAGAGAGACTTGTGTATGACTCGGTACTCTCCGAATAATGCAGCATTCTATTTTCGTATAGAGCCAGCTTGGACAAATTTGTGGATCTCTCAAGTCACAAACAGTCAACATATAACAAATGATGGCGACCACATAACACCACAAAACATCCAACCAGCTAAACTTTCAAGTTTAGAAATAGGACTAAACCAACAAAAATAGTCACAAAAATTACCAATTATAGCGGTAATTGAGAGTGAATATGTAAGAGCCATATATTATTATGCACTAAATAAAAAGCTTTGAAAGAAAAGATTTTGACATAAAAGAATTTGATACTGAATGCTGTTGTGAAAAGGGATGATGCAAACCATGATCAAGCAAAACAAAACTCAATCCACTCAACTATCCGTCAGTTTGCTTCATCTTCATACTATTAACATGGCATGAGATTCATTTCAAGCAAAACGCCCAATGAATTTCTTAGAATTTAATACATTGATGAAGCTAGAGTAGAGCTTAATTCTTGTTTTTAGGTGAGAATTTAACTTCATTCCACAACAAGCAAGTGGCAACTAGTTTCATCGACTGACATTGCCCTTATTATAATGTTGCCACTTAGCATGCTACCCTTAATACCGACAATTCTACTTGAAATACTTGGTGCTATAATTTAAATTCTCATTGACGAAACTGTCAGTCTGCCACTAGCTATGATCTGTTTATGTTCTGGTTCAGATTCAATTTACGTGTAAGCATATCCACATTTATTATTGAACATCATTTTGTAGATCCAAGTTTACAAAACACGATAGCTATGAAAGATTCTGATTTCTTTTTCCTAAGCTTTTAACCAAGATCCCAATAGTTCAAATTCAAATGAAACATCTTAAACTGGCTACATTAACATTCTGTTAAAAACAGATTTCTATAGAACAACAATTTGGACATCAAGAAGTAAAAAGGAATGTTAGTGTTCCTCTATGCAGAGTGATCCATGAAAATCACTTAAAAAAATGTGAAAATAGTAGTGAATTGATATTTGAAATGTTACACTATCCTAATAGAATATAACCCTAAATATGATGCATCTACCGTATTTACAATACAAAAACCAAAAGCACAAAGAATAAATTTTCTGCCTGATAGAAATTGTTTGACAAGTGAGAGCAGGCAAGGACAGACAAGACAAGATCAGGTCAGGCAACGGAGCAGTGTGTTCCAGCAAGTTACATGTACGTTTGGTACAACTTATCTACTTACTAAAAGTACTTCTTTAATGCCCAAAACTCTACTTATTATTATTTTTTTTTACGTTATTTGATTGTCATCCTAATAGAACTTTTAAGCAATTAAAAAAAGTTGAAAAATGATCTATTTAGAGAAGCTCGAATTTTAAACTTTTCCAAATAGATCTTTCTGAGCTTTTAAAAAAATGAAATGTCTAATATAATCTTATTAATATCATTATACCCTTAAAACTATTTAATCCTTTTTGGTAAATTTATAGTTTAAAAGATTTTTTTTAATTGATAATCAAACAACCAATATATATATATATATGTATTTATTTATTTTTAAAGTTCTAACAATAAAATATCTATTTCCAAAATATCTACTTGGAGAAGTTGTATCGAACGAAACCAGCTTAATTTGCTCTAATAGTTTCTTTTGTCTATTCCTTTCTAACAGTTGATAGACTAACTATTATATGGAATAGTTTGCATATCATCTATATGATTTGATAATGGTGAAATGCTAAGACTGCTAACAAGAGATCTATTAAAATGCAGTATCAAAGAGAATTTCTCAATCAAAGCTTGTGATTCAACATTCAACTTAGTAATATTATTTAGACATTTCATCTAAGGCATGCAGTAATTTTCTTAGAGCTGTACTCAGTTTCGTATGTTTCATAATCAGCTAGGTAGATATAGCATATCAATTCTACAAACAACCCACTAAGACATAAAAGCACAACCAAACGATTTACTAGAGTACAGTAACATGAAACCACAGCAGTTAGCGAGATATCAAGCATAATCTAATCCATTTCACAAACAATTACTGATTCATCAAAATCTGATCCATATTACAATTTCCTACAAAACTATCAACCACAAATACATATATTACTATTTAAAGAACACTTGTCCAAGTTGATCAGAATAAGGAACAACATACCTTTCAATGAACTTCATCTTAGATAACGTACAAATTGTACCCAAACTAGTTCTTGTCCGAAGCAAGTTCTTACTCTTCAATTGGTCAAAAACTTCTAGCCGCGGTTTCAGGCTACTCTCAACACTGGAAAGCAGCACCGAGGGGTGGTTTACGATAAAAGAATTATCCACATTCCCTCTTGTACGCAGCAATTCTATCACCCCTTTAAGCTTCTTCTCAGATATGGCAAGTGCAGGCGGCATCCTCCTGAAAACAGACAGAATATCATTTTCACTGAACCCCAAACGCCCAAAAAGCTTCAACTTCTGCTCCCAATTCTCCTTACTCATCGAACTTATGGTTCGAATAGCAGGAAGAAACCTCCTAGACTCCCTATCAACTCCCAATTCATCAACCCTTTTAATAAACTCCTTCATGTTCTCAGGCTTCTGGAGGAAAAATCTAGGGAATGTAAACATGTGTTGAACAATTTGTGAAGAAGCAACCCCACAACTTGTCAAAAGTTCTACGTTAGGCGTCAAGGTCTTGTCCAAATCACATTTCAAGAACCAAGCAGATACCTTTAGTAATCTGGTGACATCAGCATTAGATCCTAGAATAGTTTTCAACACTGATATAGCTTGTGATAGGGCGTCAACGCTTCTTTTCAAAATCCAGGGATCATTGGACATCAAATCCATAATGTCGGTCGATGAAAATCCCAGGTCTTGAAAAATCTTGAATTTGGGCTTGACCGTGTTGTCAAGATTGGCGGAGAGGAAGGCGGGTGCTTTTTGAATTAGGTTCTCGATTTGGGTATTAGAGAAACCGGTTTGTTTGAGAAACGACAGCACTGAATCCGAGTTTTGAGGCTTTTTGAGATATGTTTTGATAGAGGAGGCTTTTGAGGCCGCTTCGTGTGAAAATTGGTGTTGATTGACCAAGTAATCTTGTAAAAGAACTCTGTTGAGGGAGCGAGAAGAAGAAGAAGAGAAAAACAGGAGCGATACGGAGTGTACAAGTGGTGATTTGGAGTTGTTGGAAGAGAATGAGATGAGAGTTTTGCACATGTAGTGATTCATTTTTTGTTAATGGAGTCAGGAGGACTGACTGGTTTCTGATTAGGGTTTTTGAATTTGTTGCCTCCACCCATTTTCATGAATTTCAATGCTTCATTTTTTGGGCTGAGTCAACTTAATGTCACTGTGCTTGTTTCGAATTTCAATGGGTCCATATTCAGCCCAAATCAATTCTTTTCAGTTGTGTATTTATGTGCAAAGAATGTCAATGGAGTGGAGTGGATATGGATACTGGGGTATCAATTCCTGTATTCATTTGAGACACAAAAACCGTGTCTCCCTATTCATCTCCATTATTATAAGCAAGACAAATTCGAGTAATTATCTAAATTGTAATAAGGATTTTCATGCTCCTTCATATTCAATAAAAAATGTTAAACTATTATATTTTACATGCGAAAATATAACTACCATCTAGTCATGCAAATATAACTTTCACAAAATTGAATATTAAGAATAAGAATACAATCATACTTTACATTGAGTTGTCAAGGAGATTACTAACAATATCAATTATTTAAAAGCAAAATACTTGTACAAAATATTGTCTCACGAAGCTTAACATGGACAATTAAACACACAAATGCAACCATTAACAGTATAGAGGGCAAAAACTCAAGCCGGATTGGGTAACTTCATCCACACTTGAGGTTTACTCGGTTTTCGTAAATCGTGTATCGACCTAGACAATACTCGGCAGGGTTTCAAATATCCAATATCTGGAACTTACCAAAGCTTAACCCAGTTTTGTTCAATAAATATTTAATGCATTTTGAATTTTCTGAAAACAAAAAGCGGTGAAATCTTTCATATAGCATTGAGTTGACATTGTATGCTGATAATTGATGTTTGTGTGACCTTCCAATAATAACGTGATATATGATATAGATTTATTGGTTTCTTTCATCTTTTACGAGAAAATCTTTATTTAAAAAATTATATTACGTGTCACGTTATTATTAATTTTTATTTAAAAAGCTATATCACGTGTCACATTATTATTGAAAAGTCATACTAATATCAACATATAACATCAGTATACAGTACCAACTCAATGCTCCATAGAAGACTTTCTACAAAAATGGATATAAATTAATATTTTTCAAAACCATAAAAAATCCTATAATAATATATTTTAAGTCTTTTCCAAATATTTGACTTTGGAAAAGGTACATCACATTTTAGTAAGAATAGTTAAACATTTTTTTTTTATTCTAAGAGATTAAGAGTTCAAGTCTCACATTTACCTTAAAATATAAAATGTGGACAATTTTTTCTGAATTGAATTCCCTCTCCCCATCCCAACGAAAAAAAAAAAAATTAAAAATAGAGGTGAAGGCTTGGCGTTGTGGTTAAAACCAAGGGCGGCCCTACATTAGGATCAGAGGGGGCACATGCTATCCCTGAAATTTTTTTAAAATCAATTAAGTTAATAATAGCAATTGTTAAATATTTAAATATATAACATATATTATATATAATTTGAAGTAGACAATGACAACATACCTTAAACAACGTTGTTGACTTGAGGCGCATTTTCTCAATCCATAGGTATTAGGTTCGATCCCCAACCACAACATAAATATTTTTCTTAATCTTTTTTAAAAAAACAAGCATCATGTTATGTTAATATTTAGAGTAGACACTCACTAACAGAAGATGGAACAGTGGGTTTGAGGCCCGCATTCTTTCGATACCCGCAGCACAACAAAACTTATTTTCCCATTTTTATCCTACAAAAATGCACCATTTATTTTATATATACTTTTTAAAGTAAATTAGATAACAAATATAAAAAGGTTTTGGTGCCATAAGGTTTGATCTTCCTTTTTATGTATCATCATGGTTCAATTCCATATTATAATAGATCATTTTTTTTAAAAAAAAAAATATCATAACACATAATTTTTTCCCCTTATTTTCTTTTCTAAAAAATATCCACCGTGTATGGTTTAATTCCCCACCATAATAATAATTTTTTTTTTCCAAAAAATACATCGTATATAGGTTCGAACTATGAAAAAAGATGATAAAAAAATACTGTGAATTATTTTTTTTTACATAAACTATTTTCCATGATAAAATTTATAAGTAAAAAAATTCATACCAACTATAATTATTTTTATCTTTAATTTTTATTTTACTTTGTTATAAGGTGTCTCCCCTGTTATAGGTATTTTTACAACCTAGAAAAATAGGCCGCTAAAAGCCCAAATGATTGGCCCAATAGTCAGAAGTCCCGTAAGCCCGGTACTCAGGTCGCTGTATAGAGCTCTCTGTTTCTTTCATCAGCTCGTACTTTGAAATTCTTCATCAGCTTGTTGGGTGACATATCAGCTCATCGGATTATCCTTCCAGCTTGTGAGCTCGTCATGATTAATCCAGTTGACCTTCTAGAGCTTGAAACAGTCTAATTTAAAAAGAACTCAACTTTCTTATTTTAAACCAAATCTAATCTCAAGATTCTCGGAATCAATTGTTGAGTTGGTGGAGACTATTTTGGTATCATAATTAATGTAAAATAGTCTTTTCTAGTTTGAATGTAATTCAAACTTTATCACCTCTCATTCTATAAATAAGGATCCAAACTCATGGTAACAGATAAGAGAGAGATATAACATACTGTTACTCTGCCAAACTTAAGGATGACAATTGTGGATGTAGGCATATTTTCGTCGAATCACGTAAAAATAATTGTGCGCACCTTGTTCTTCCTCTTTACTTCATTATTTTTTGTTATTGTTTTAAGTGATTCGTAGGTATTGGACTTGAAGAATCTAGTCGACTATATTCCAATGTCGACACCCCCTGAAATGAATGTTCGGGTTCGCCACTGGTTAAAACGCTGCCTTCATAGGACCTTAGTCTTGGGTTCGAGCCTCACTAGGGGGGAGGGGTGAAATCATTGATCCTCTTTAAGGGAAAAAAAAAAAAAAAAAAAAACCCTTCAAAAATGAATTTAAAAGTGAAAATTCTAACATCTCATGACTTTTTTATGAGATATTGTTGAAAATTGACTTGGGAGGAGTTTTTGATAATTTAGGGACTAGGTGTAATTATTAGTTTTGATTCTAGACCAAAAATGACTTCAAATAAGTTTTGAGCTAAGTTTGGTTTGTTTTGAATTTATCCCTTATATTTTTCCAATTAACATACGTAAAACTATGTTTTTAATAAATAATGTTCTTAAAAATATATATATAGTTAGTGAGACTTACTGGAGCAAATTATGTGCACATTGAACTTTGGAAGGGTACATGTCCCTATCTCTCCTTAATTTAGGTAGCAAAGATTTTGCACTATCGGAGATGGGGCTTCATGCTACAAATTAATGAAGTTGGGCCTCAGCCCAATTATGCATTTCTCCCAAAACCTAAATTCAAATACGCGGAATTATAAATATAGGAACTAACAAACAAAATTGAATAAAAGATTAAAAAATCAATAAAATTTTAATTTAAAAGATGACTAAGGAGTTATTTATTGGATCTGAATTATACCTATTAAATGATTTTTATTTATTTTTCTAAATGGTTAAATAATTTAAAACCATCCAAAAATCACGAAAAGAAAAAAGTTGGAATTTTTAACATGTCAAATTAATTAATGTTTTTTTTAAATATATTATTCCAAATCTATTCTTTTCAAAATAACATATTTCTAAATTTGTATTAATTTTATATTATATATATTCATTTTAAATGTAATTAATAAAATACTATAATGACTAAAATATACATTATTTTACAAGTTCAACTTTTGTTGTAATAGTAATTCAATTTAAGAACATTTTATTTATTTTTATTTAAATATATAATTTTAATTTATTTTACTATAATAATTTATTTATGTATATATAATTTAAAAAAATAACTTTATTATAATAAATAATCATATTTTAATTATGAATAAAAATATTATTAATATATACATAAAAGTGGTTTAGTATTTGTTAAATAATTTATTATAATTATTTGTATCATATTAAATGAAGTTACATAATAACTAATAGTAAAAGAATATAAATGTTAACTTATTAGTTTTCAAACAATTTTAATTTTAAAAAACAAAAAAGAATACTATACATTCAAAAGTTAAAAAAAAAAAAAAAAGTTATTCACATTTCTTGTTTTGGTCACTATTCAACTTTCAGTCTTCAGTAGTATTATTCAGTCTTTAGATAAAAAACAAACGATCTCTAATTCATCTTTGATTTGATTGAAGACTGAATAGTATTAAAAGTAACTGAAGATTGAATAGTAATTTATATGAAATCTGAAAAACATGTTTGTATTTTTTTTCCTTTCTTCCGAATGTATAATAATCTTTTTTGTTTTTAAAAACTAAAATTATTTCAAAACTAATAATTTTATATTTATACCTTTTTATAATTAGTTGTTATGTAATTTCATTTAATATAATACAAATAATTATAAACAAATTATTTAACGAAATCTAAAACACTTTTTTATGTATATATTAGTAATGCTTTATTCATAATTAAAATATAATTAATTATTATAGTAGAGTAAATTAAATTTATATATTCAAAAATAAATAAATAAAATGATCTTAAATTGAATTACTATTACAACGAAAGTTTAAATTGTAAAGAAAAATTGTGAATGGGATGTTTAAGGTTTTTAGTTGTCAACGATATTTATTATAACATTAAACAGAATTTATATAATATAAAATTAAAATAAATTTTAAAATATATTATTTGAGGAGAGTAGAATTAGAATAATATATTTAAAAAATCATTAAGCAATTTGATATTTAAATAAAAGTTAGAATTTTTTTTTTAGTGATTTTTAGATAATTTTAAATTATTTAACTATTTAAAAAATTAATAATAATAACTTAGATCCAATTCAATCTATTAAGTGATAAGCATTCAAAACAAATAAGCTGATGCTATCTTAAAAAAAAGGCACTAGAAGTTTCATCAAAAACTTAAAATTTAGAATTTTTTTTTTTCCCACTAATTGATTGCAATTCTGTCATTCCCTTTATTTTTTCACTTCTGTCTCTCTCAATGGCAGTTAAATGGTACACTGCTGGGTACATATAGCTTTTACAAGCTTAAACAACTGATATTATGGAATCAAGAGGTAGCTGACATGAACTCCTCATCCGACTCAAGACCGTGCATTGAATCAGGGGTGAGACAGACTTCCAAATCTACGCTTCCATCACCTTCACGTCCTGGATACGATGACACTTTCCCATCAAACTTGTTCCCATACCCACTTCGAAGAGCCACTGCTTTACCCAACCCAAACTCGATTCCATAGTTGTTGAACCTCGGTGAATTTCCCATTATAACATTTTTTGGATTAAACGTCTCACTTACGTTGCTTATAACCGGAGATTTCTGCCATGAGTCAAGCCATTCAAGCACTGTTTTGCTAGTGTAGCCAACCACGGCTTGATGGAGTTTCAAAGCTGCCCATCCAAGGTCATGTTCCACCAGTTCACCGGCTGTGGCCGTACCTTTTACAGCGCTAACACAAGCTCCGAAGTAGTCTTCGGACAATGGTGGCTCCAGTCTCGATCTGTTATTAATTGGAAGAAGGTAGCTGGTTGTTTCATCGTTTGGTAAATGGCGTGCCCGAGTTATGGACCTCCAGACAAGTGCAGACAAGGACTGGAAAGAGGAGATTTTGCTGGTTTTGCTCTCTGAATTGGCTCTAGCTTTGAGTTTTGTTATAGATTCTGTTGTAAAGTGGAAGCACCTCTCTAAAAGCAGTGGTGCTTCATATCTACTGAGGAACTCATCTTGGTGGGTGAATGGAAGGTTAATGATTCGATCATGACCATCTGGAAACCATCGCTTGAGAATTGGTGGGCGAGAGATGGAAGTAGTACTTGCTTGTGCTTGAAATATCTCTGAAAATGCCTGGAAGAAATTCCAATAAGAGGTTCCATCTGCCAGAGTGTGATTCATGGAGCAACCAATGAAAATTCCATCCACCAGGTCTGTTACTTGAATTGACACCAAAGACATGGTGTGACCATCATGGTTGATTGCTCGATCATGATCAAACAAAGATTGAACAACCAATGGTACATAAGTCGACAAAACAATGTCCGACACAGTCATGTCTAGAGAGGCATGAATTAGTTTAGCTCCAGGGCTGTCATTGAGGTCTACAAAAACCACGTAAGAATGTGGGTTTTTGCTCTTCACTGTCTTGAGTCGGCCTGCAAGAGGGTAGAAATGAACAAGGGAGATAGAGAGGGATTGCTTTAGCCTATCCAAGAAAGTGTTGATGAAGTCTTTTTGATCATCTACTGCTGGTTTGGTATAGAGAAGACCTCTTTGGATATAATGTGCTGAAAGCGCAACAAGCTCCCAAGAGGTCAAATAATGAGGCTGCAGCATCTCCTCTGAAACATATTGTGGTTTGACAAAGAATTCTGAGATGTGTTTGACAGTCTTGGGATTCATTTTTGTAGAGTTTCACTTTGCTTAAGCTAGATAATTATTTTGTCTTGGATCGCTACTGCCATACTTTGGTGCTTTACTTCTATATACAATTTGTTATAAACTTTTTTTCTTTATAAATATTACTTTGAAATCCATCCGAATCTATCACTTAAATAAAATCTATGAAATCAATGACTTTTTAAATATACTTAGATTTTATTGGATTCCATATATTAAATACATCTAAATTTTAATGGATTTCTAACAAATTTATATTGAATACACCTAGATTTAATGGATTCAATGAATACATTTGAACTTTTAAATACATTTAGATTTTATTAGATTCCATACATTAAATACACCTAAATTTTATTGGTGTCTAAATAAATCTGAATTGAATGCACATAAATTTTAATAGATTTTAAACAAATCTATATTGAATACACTTAAATTTCACTAAAATCCATTCAAATCTACATTAAATGTATCTAAATTTTTAAAATCTTTTAAATGACAATGAAACTTTTTAAAAAATCCTTTAATGTCAATGTAGCTTCTTACCTTTTATATACAATTTGATCTGTTTAGCCAATCGAGTAGGATTGTCGATTGTATTAGATTGGTAATTGATAAAGCTAAAATATATCATTATTTTGTACCCATTTATCTAATATTTGTGATGGGTTCTTGAGTAAATTATGTTAATGATTTTGTTTTTGTTTTTTTTTTTTGTCTTTGTGTAATTGGTGAAATATGAGTGAAAATGATCAAATGGGAGAGATATTGAATTGTTTCAATGAAAAATCATGTGCTGACTCCATTACAAGAAATTATAACATGACCTGCTTATTTAAATCCTACGCTTTGACTACATTTGTCTTTAATTATTTTAATCTATGCAAATTGCAAGCTTATTTACATTTGAACTATTAAAATCCATGATCATGTGACGTTTAGCCATACGAATTATGTTTGGGGTCTTTGAATATTTTAATTCATGTGTCGTTGAATTGCATGTGTCTTTGCTTGCCATGAAAGTGCATTGAATAAATTCTCCCGACAATTCGACTCTTGATTTCCAAATTGAATTTATGCGTAATCATGTGGATTATTATTGAATAATAAGCAATTGAATTATTGAATAATAAGCAACCGACTGATCGTTGCTTTAAATAATTTTTAATTGAGCACGTTGCACTTGATTGAAGAAAAAGTTAAGTGCATGCAGTACATCCAAGATAACACTTGGAGAAATAATCAAGCAGCGGGAGACGAACAAAACATGCAGTCATACATGGGTTGTCACAAGGAGCATTAATCTTACAATATCAACAGCTGCAAAGGAGTGATCACAAAATCACTATTTTATCCAAAAGGTTGAACTTGAAGCCCAATTACAAATTCAATAAATGAAGGTATGTGATCTTCAACATTCCATAAAATTTATCTGGATAGAGTAGAAAATTCAACAGTCAAAACCACCTATAGTCCTGTCAAAAATAAAATAAAATTATCTATTTTACAAGGTGTCAAATCAAAACCTAAATTCAAATACTATTGCACTGTTAGGTCAACTTTGTCCAGATATAAAATTCAACGTAGTATTTTCTAATATACCTGTTAGCCATATGTTGAAATAAGCAATCTGATGAGCTTATGTGTAATTCTCTATAACCGACCATGTCATAATACAGCAGAATTCCATGAATTGGTACAGAAGAATGCTTTAACGTTGAGCCCTCATGGATTCAGTCGTCTTTGAAGTTCCTTGACAAATTCACTTCTGGGAACCTCCTCTTCTTCCTTGGTCTCAAGGTTCTTTATTTTTACTTTGCCTTCATTCAGTTCCCGCTCACCCACTATTACCATCCAAGGGATTTTTGACTCTGTGGCACGGTCAAAAAACTTGGTTACTTTCTTATGGACCATGTATTCTGCTTTCACCTTGGCGTCCCACAGTTCGCTGACCAGCTCAGCAGCTTGAGGTAGTTTATCCCCAAGCAAGGCCACCAGTACTTGGGTCTCAGTAGCTCTAACGGTCTGCAAAAACCAAAGCCTTATTTCCCACAGCAAGATTCAAGAATGCTTTAATTTCTTTGATTCTCATCCTAATGAGCAGACAATTGTAAATCTAACAAGAACCAAGAGGAGCTTCAACTAGCTTCAACTATGTTGAATATCAATCGGATGCCCCATATATATATATATATATATTGCACTGATTTTATTAATATTAATTTCAAATTTGTGGGTCATTTATTATGCATAAATAAATAAATACAAATATTAATTATGAAAAAATCAATGCATCTGATGGCTTACAAACTTAGAACTAACATTAATAAAATCAATTCGTCTTGAGGAAAGCAATATATCAGTGTGTGTGTGCATGTGTGTGGTCTAAAAATGCACTTGAATGTTGTTGATACCTGGTTCCTTTCTTTCTGAAGCTGCTCCATTATAGTGAACACACGCTCAATCCCAAGGCTCACACCAACTGATGGAACCTGCTTTGTGCCAAACATTCCAATGAGGTTGTCATAACGCCCACCAGCAGCAATTGAACCAACCTGAGGACATAAAAGAGAAAGTCACATAACATGATAAGAAATACTAACTTGGTTATAAGAGCATAACTTCTGGTTGCATTTCATACAAATTCTACTTTTAATGAAAGTTACTCATGTCAAGTTGAATCTCAGTAAACTGTAGTGAAAATTGAAAAATAGCACGTATCAGTTACTTTCATGCATGTTATCCTTAACTTCTGGTGAATACAAATCCTACTTGTCACAACATTTTAATTCACTAAAAGAGAAGGCTCATCGTAACCCAATAGATATTAGATCCATGTACCATTTTATGGAGATACAATCTGATAGATATTGATGAATCACAGTCACAATAAGCATATGATTAAATGAGGCAACATATTTATATCTCCACTTTGCATCAAGAAAACTTGATGGGAAATATATATATTCATGGCATGTTTTATAATTACCTGGGTGGCACCCTTGAAAACAGCTTCAAATATGACCCCAGTATAATAATCAAGGCCTCTGGCAAGACTCAAATCAAAAACCACTTTGTGAATGCACTTCGACTTTTCTAGAGCTTCAAACAAAATTCCAAGGTCATCCAATGCAAGTTTTGACGAATTGTTTTCCAAAAACGAGCTGCCTTCCTGTTTAAGCTTCGATAATAATACCAAAGGTAATCCCCTTTCCTTCACAAAATCTCCAATTTTATCTGCCGTCTCAACAGTTAAGCCCTTCTCCTCAACCTTGCAAATAGTAATTGATAAATTCAATAAGAAAACAAAACGAAGACATACAAAAATGAAATGATATTTTTAAAAACAGAGATAAAAAGTAGTGTTGTTATCAATTGCAACATAATAAGCTACAAACTTCAGAAGAGAGGGAAAACTTTGCCAATAATTGAATTAAAAGTATATAGCTTCAACATTAGACTGTAAGAGCAAATGTGACAAAGCTGAATTTAATATATAAAACTTCAAAACTATTACACCAGTCACCAGTTGTATTCCATACACAATTACCATTTCTTTTTTAATCTGCTCGAAGGATTGCTTGTCTAGTTTGTCGATACTCGAACATATAGTTCTGAATTTTTCAGGGGCCACCCCACATATTTCCAACATCCCATCCAGTAACATTCGATGATTCAATTTTATCTGCAAAAAGTGTATAAGAAAATGATTATGATAAGGCAAAACCATTTTTAAGAAGTTTCACCACATGTACAAAGGTTTGTTGAATTAGCTTATTACTGCTAATGAAATGGGTTACAAAACTTTATTTAAACACAAATAGAACAAAATAGTTATCAAGACTGACCTCATAATCTCCAATGTCAAGTTCATCGAGCAGTTCTGTCAAAATTTTAATGACCTCAAAGTCTGGACCCATCCTTTCATATTGGCCGGCAATATCTAGGTCACATTGATAAAATTCACGAAATCTTCCTTTAGATGGATTATCCCTTCTATACACCTTAGCTATTTGGTGCCTTTTCATTGATGTAAGGCCATTCATTGCCACATATCTAGCAAATGGAACAGTTAAGTCATAACGCAGAGAACAAAGCTCTCCACCCTGTAAAGAAATTGACAAAAAGTTATATTCTGCTGTAAATAAAAATTATATATTATTTCTTTAAATAAAAAGAAAAGGATATAATCAGAAATTACTTGTTAGCCATCGAAAATCCAAAGAAAGTGTTCAAGAAGGGAATGGATATATAAACATAAAATAAGACACAAACGCTAAGAGGATTAAAATCAGAGACTTACATTATAATAACGAGATAAAAACTTAAGCCACAGAAATTCCTAATCCTAAGTGATCTATTCAAATACAAAAACTTACAAGAACTTGATGCTCAAATAAGAGTAAAAATACATAACTGGGCTAAGACTCTATAAATAAACTTAGGCTTTAATCATCCACATAGTTGCAATATTTTGTAAAAAATTATAAGGACTAAAACACACCTTGATCAATCATACTAAATCTTGTGTAAATATATATCCCTATATGGTCTACTAGGTTGTAAAAGATGAAATCTGTACATGGGTGTAGAACCCCAACCCTTTTTTTTTCCTATAGAATGCATTCAAGCATAATAAGATTAAGTTGTGTGCAGAAACTTTATACACATAAGAAATTTTATACAAAGACAACTTACCATAGAGTAATAATATAACAGACATAAATTCAGTTGAATGAACTAAAAATCATGTATTTATACCTGGTCAGCAAGATCATAAATCAACTTTGAATCCTCTCCATATTTTCCCATTAGAGTCTCTCTCAATTCAAAGACAGGAGTATCCAGGGCAGTGGCACCATGCCGTTTAAAAACATCAGTTATAATCGAGAATGCTTTCTCTCTTATTGCCATTTGTTCCTTTGCAAAATCACGAGTACCCTGATTTGCACCATAATGTGTATTTGTGAGAACACTACGAATGCCATCCAAGGCAAGGGAAAAATGTTACAATAACTCTACAGAATATACACAAAATCGGACTAAAAGCCAGCAATAGTGGAAGCTTTTTTGAGTGGCCAACACATCATTCCATGAAGGAAAACAGTTCATAACCTTAGACGATAGTCTTTTTTTAAAAAACATATGCATGCCAATGATATGAAGAAATCAAGTTCATTGCTTTGCATTCAGCCACCCGCTAATAAACTACACATCAAAATGGAACTGTAAATAATGCAATGGACAACTAATATGGTTGGAGATGCCCTTAGCTGAAATTAAAAAGTTGTATTATTACCTTGGGAAGTTTAGGGAGCCTTCTACTCTCATTACTCTCTACAATCTCTTTCAGCTTCACCAACAACACATCAAACTCCGGGTTCTTCGGGTCCAAATACGAAAAAATATCCTCAACCCACTTTTCCAAAACCCCTAAACCCTTGCTCTGCAACCTATCCTTAATCAACTGCACTATAACCCCAGTCCCCTTCCCCAAAACCACCTTCTTCTTCTTCTTATCCGCTTTCGCGTCCCTTCCATTTACCTTCTCGCTCAACAACTCGCCGCCCTCAAGTGCCACAAACGCCACAACTGCCTCCCAAGTCACAATCTTCCACACAAACTCCAACAACACATTGGCTTGATGACCAAATTCCACATAATCCTCCTCAAAATGTGCATCCAACACGGTCTTGTATGCACTCCTCAAGCTATCCCTACTCGGGCAATCCTTCTCGAACAAACCCCTCAAACGACCATCACAATTCAAATTGGTTTTGGCACGTAACAAACTACTCTCACCCAAGTTGTTGATGGCAGCCGCCAATGCTACCACATTGGTCCCCAGAGCTTTGACAGTCCCGCCAATCCCACCTCTCACACTCGAATTGAGTTCGATTCTGGTGCTCGAATGCACCGCCTTCACTACCTCTCTCAACTTGCCACTTATTTTGGGAACCTCTAACGCCTCTTCTCTCTTCGTTTTCCCAACCAGCTTGGACCCATTGAGCAACACCTTCAGGTCACCCGCAACCCCAATCTCCTCCTTCGCGGTGAACCCATCTCCAGAATCCACCGAACCAAACGCCGACACGTCAGCTCCGGAGGCCTCGCACGACAAGGCGGCCACAGCATCGATAATCGTGGACAAAGCAGTCGACCTGTAGTCCAAAACAGCACAGATTCCACATAAGAAGGAAGGCAGAGCCAAACTATCCAAGACAACACGCTCCTCTTCCGTCACACCAACCGAATCCGAATGCGAATTCAAGGCCTCCGAGATGCGAACCGGAAGAGCAGTACGAGGGGGAGAGCCGGAGGGAAGGAGGAGCTTGTTGAGAAGGGCGGCGAGGAAAGCGCGAAATTCCGGAGGGGAGAGGGAGCCGAGTTGTTTGGGGAGATGGTAGTTGGTGGTGACAGGTGGCGGGTTCTGATAGGATGGGAGAGCAGAGGAGTCGATGCGGAGGAGAGAGAGGGAGTAGGCAATGGCGTGGAGGGAGGAGGAAGTGAGGGAGGAGCCTTTGCCTCCGAGGGTTATAACGGAGGTGGAGCCTTTGCCTCTCTCTGCCATTCTTCAAAATGGAGGGGAGGACTGGCGCTGCTTCTACTGTCTGTCTTCTCAATTCATTTTCATGAACGAGGGTTTTATAGTTAGGCTCAGCCCACTTGATTCACTCGTTCCCATTTTACTGGCTCCGCATTCGGCCCAAAACACTTACAATCAATTCTCATGGAATAGAGATATTCACACCCCTCTACACTTGTATTTGCACCCCTTTAATAAGTACGTACCATTGCATATATTTTAAAATATCCTAATTTATTTAAAAGATAATTTCAGTAAATTTTATTTATAAACATATGATATAATAAAATAAAATAATATTTTTCAGATTAAATGAATTCTAAATATTTATTATAATTTTTTAAATAAAAATTAATCGAATGAACTTACAAAAAAGGTGTACAAGCATTGTTAAAGGAATGTAAATACTATCCCTCTTGTTCTTCTCATTAGATTGAAATTGGAGCCCAATCAAAACTTACAATGTAACGTAGTAATAATAATAATAATAATAATAATATACCATCCGAAATGTTATATAAATTCATTATTCAAATAATATGATAAGTTGATTTGGAAGTATTCTTTCAAAATTTTGAATAATATAACATTACTTAAAACGTAAAACTATGGTTTTTTCACCCTAAAGGACTCTACCCATGAAATTCGATCTTCAAATCTTATTGGAGCAACCAATAAATCCAGCAATTCTACTAAGCCCTCTTAGTTGTGAAGCGATTAGTATCACTAGCTACACTTGGAAAATAACTGTTTTTAATCATACTCAAATTCAATTATACTGAGAGGATACTGTGGGGGAGAGCATGCATGGTCACAATTGTAGTGAAAAATTATTTGTGTGAATTTATTGATATGACCACCACAATTGTTGGCTGGTTTCTAGAAACTTCTTACTGCTTTAAACCCAATATCCCGGTACGACACGCAAAATTCAAGAAGAACATAAGTACTCGAATTCCCATATATGATGACTCAGAATTATAAGGCATCATTTCCTGTTTTCAAAGTCCAAAACACTACCGTCGCCCTGAATTTAATCATAAGACATAAAAATTTAATGGGTGCTAATCAATTTAGTTAATAATGTCTCTAATATTTGTATAATACGACTATAATTTAAACTTTGCCTACATCAAATTTTAGGGATTTGTTTTACATTTAAAAGATTGGGCTGGTGTTGCGAAAGAAGAAAGAAGTCACAACTTAAGTAAAATATCATAATTGTACGTTTCTATTATTCATATACATCTAAGTCCAAAATCATGATTCCAAATTTCTAGTGCATATACTTCTTATGGACGTGTTTTTTTTAAAGATTATTGTATCCTAATCCTCTATTTTTGTAGCATTATATTACGAGGGGAGACATTATTGCCACAATCTGAGGACATGATTCGAAAAATCATCAAAGTTTGGGTTTGATATTAGTAGATTTAGATCGTCAATGGGTCAACGCCTGTAATACTTTAAGTAAACGGATCATGTTTTAGTTATACATCTTCAACCTGTTAACCCACTTAACATGATTATATATAAAGCATCTTGTTTTAAATTTCAACTTTATATCATAGTTAATTATTTTCATTTATCAAATAGAGTTAGTAGATTGAATTATGTAACTAAATTGAAAAAGAAGTTTGAATCATTTTAGAATTTTAAACTGGTAAATGGATTAATGAAATAATAATAATAATAGACATCTCACCTCTTAGACCTCAATTGCAACCAAATCTTTGATGGGGCAAATGGGTGAATTGATAAATTTTACAAATGAAATAAATGATTATTAATGTATATCCATTCACCATTTTTGACATTATGAGATAGGATTCAAGTGAGATACAAGAGGTGGACTATATAACATTGCCGTTAATTGAATTAGCATGGCCTATTAAATAATGTGTTAGATGAGTCTTAGTGAATTATTTATTTGTTTATTGAACCATGTTTGGGTTTAAATCTATGACACGTTAAGTTTAATGTATGTGTTTGGATAAAGCAAAAAATTGTCGGGCTGTATTTGAATTTATACAAACAAGACACAGTGACCCGGTAACTCATATTGTCACCCTTGATTTACAACAAGAATCACAAAATAGTATACTTATCATATGTCCCATAGGTAATTTTATAATATTTGCAAAGCACAACCTTCCATTTTTAACCTTTAAATGATTATGACACATAAAATTTGAAGGTCCAGATATATATATATGTATGTATTAAAAAAAATAAAATAGTAACTTAAAAAAAAAAAAACCTTCATTACAAATAATATCTCTAGTTGCACATCCCCTTCTAGTACATATAATTATGTATCTCCTCATCCATCTTAGTGATGGTGATTTAAGTCTCATTAAGAGTATTTTTAAATTTTTTGTGGGCAATTTTATACTCTTATTATAGAAGTAATTTCTACCTATTTATGAGAATAGATATTTGGATCATATCTTGTCAATCATGTGATCCATTTAATGTTAAGGTTTGAGTGATGTTTTCACTTTTCACTTAATGATAGGTAACGAATCTTATTAAATTATTTTGTTTGATTTTTTTAATGATAGAATCACTTAAATAACTCTTAAAATCGTTTAACTACAAAAATTTGTTTTTCACTTAATTGAATTAAATTTGCATATTTTACTTCATAATCTATATCTTGTAGAAGTTAAAATCTACAATTATTGCAGCTTTTTGGACACTAGCAGCCTGCAAAAATACTAAGAAAATTGAGGTCAAATGCTTGGACAGTGGGATGGTGCTAGTCAAAAGACTTCGAAGCTCAAGTCAATAAATTGTTAAGAATAATGAAAAAGAAAAGAGGGCAAAAATAAACCAATTCTTCCATGATAACATATGAGTTGCTAGTAAACTTATTGTTGATATCTGAATCTAGTCGACTAGGTTTTTAAAGCCCAAACTGCAAAACAAAGTAAAATATGCAAAAGAAAATAAAGAAGACTAGAAGAAAAGAGCAATGCACAAAGTATTTTTATGTAGTTTGATCCGAATGTACCTACGTCCACTACTGTCGCTCTGAATTTGTCAGAGTAATAGTTTGTTATTAATTGTTGTCCTCTCGTTGCAAGTGATTTTGCTCTCTATTTATAACCAGGGATTTACAATTTGAGTTACATTCAAAATAGGAAATAAGATTTTACAATAACTGTACTTCCAAAATAGTTTCCACCAAATCAGAAACAAACTCTGTTATTCCCGAGATTTGATTTGTTTCAAAATAGGTAAGTTGACTTCTTTCTGGATTAGGTTGTTTCAGACTTCTAAAATATGCTTTAGACTAGCTTAACGAGTTAAGCTTGCTCCAGGTCACGAGCTGAAGATGATGAGCGAGCTAGGAATCATATTGCGAACTCTCTAAACCGTGGACCGCAAGCTCGAACACAACGGCCTGAGATCCTGTGATGACATCTTAATTGTTGGGCTTTTACCCATTGGACTGAACCATTGAGCATTGTCAGTCTATTTTCTCAGATCATTAAAATATACACAACACTTATCAAAACAGAAAGATTAAACAAGTGAAGCAAATATCACATTTTAATAGTTTGAATGAAGTAATCAAGTAGAAAAAAAGGGGTGGGGGGAAAGGAGGCTTGAATAAGTGTTCTGTAATGATTTCTACAAAGTAACAGTATTGGCGTAGCCAGAGAGCTTGAAATGGGTCGAAAGGCACCTTTTATAGGCATGAACATTTATCTGTTACTGGTGGCATTATCCTCTTGTGTCAAGGGACGTGATCCCTTGATCTCAGCCCGCACTTGACTTGGTTCTCTCTAACCAAGTCAAGCCATAAATGGGGAGGTTAGTTGTTGATTGTCTCTAAAGTTGGGTCAGCTACACCTTGGGCCAAGGAGCCGAGTTCATCTGGCTTGGGTTGCACGTCTATCATTGTTAATGGACCTATGTATTGGGCTCTTGATTTTGACTACTACACATTCAATTTAAGAAAAAGAAAAAACATAATATTTAATATTTAGTTTTCAGTCGTTATTTAATGTTTAATACAAGTCGACATTGTACAAAATTTAGAAAAAAAAAAAATTGTAACCTAATGTACTATAATCCACTCAATGTAAACTTAAAAGAACATAATACTTAAAGTTGACCTCTTTCTTTCTTTTTTTTTTTTTTTTTTTTTTTTTTTTTTTTTTTTATGGTGGGGATGATGGATTAAATTAAAAGAAAACTACACACATATTGTGTTTTATAATAAAAGTGAGATTTAAATTCCTCTTAGGATCAAGGAAGAGCTTAACCAATCCTACTAAGTGGTGGTGTTCTCGAATATTCAATTATTAATTATTATTACAAAATTGCAAATAAACATAGATTTTATACTATTACTAATACAATTTAACATTTTTTATTTAGTGTAGTTTAATATACCCTACCAAACCTTCTCCAAAGACACCGACACTGTCAAAGAGACGTGGATGCGTAGTAATAATATTTTCTTTGGAAAAAAAAAAAAAATTATTCATTTGGGGCCCTGAAGAAGGAAATTCCAGCACACCCAAAACGATAATTTAGTAAGCAGTACAGAGGAAGCTTCTGCAGCGGGCCAGAGCCCAATAGTGTTTAGAGTAGGGCCCCCCAAGGCGGCAGATATGTACATATCTCGATTGCCTAAGGAGATAGATACAGAATATGAATCATGCATCATCACTATTTACAATAACACAGTCTTGATGAAATTAAAATATTCAACTAAAGATAAAAATGATTGAGCAGATTTAGCATCTCACTTTGGTAATCATGCATCAACAATGGGTTGCATTATTAAGGGGCCATTTTGCTTAGTTCTCCATCTTTTCTCTCATTGGCTTTTAAAGCAAACATTTGGTTCAAAAGTACTGATCTGAAGATTAGTGTTTTTAAAAGGGAATTGAACCAAGTCTCTTAAGATTAATAGGATTAAAAGTCAATAATAATGATTCCAAGATCAAACCTATCGTGCCTTCAAATCTTAAATTCCATATATATCATTTAAATTTCAAAGTGTATTTGATTAAAATATTTTCAGAATCATGCTACAGAGAAGATTAAAATAATTCAAAATCTGCAAAGTTAATGTTCTTCTGTTTTTTTGAGACTTTATACGAAAATTTTATAACGAAACTTTAGATTAATTATTTCTTGCTCTTAAAAACTTATTTATTGATCATGAATCAAATGTTATACAAACCAATTTCCGTTTCCTTGTTTGATTACTTGTTAACATTAAGGGCATATTAAATAATCATGAACAAAAATAACATGGAATTGAATTCCACTAAAAAAAGGAAAGGAAAGCAATCAAAACTAGAGCCAATTTGACATTGATATAGATTTTAAAATAATTACCATTTACTATGTTGAAAGTTTTAAATGATGTTAAATTAATCAAACGAATGTTGGGCTGCATTTAACATATCACATATAAACATGATATTGAAATTTTTACTCTTTTAATTATTCAATATTTGAAATTGAATTAACATTTAACCAAAGTGATTTATTAAAAATAACTATAGTTGAATTATTAGTTATTTGACATATGTTCATTTAAAATGCAACGTTGCTTCTAATGTTAATGGATTAATTGCACAAAAGTACTCTGATATATTTAAAACTTCAACTATAATGCGAGTTTAGCATTTAGTACACACTAGCAAATTCTTGACCAAAACGGAACACTGAACTTTTGAAGGGTAATATGGACTTTTTCATGTTAAAATTACTTAGATCAATCATATAATACCATGTCAATGCACTTATTTAAAAATAATTTAAATAATTTTATTATTATTATTAAACAAAAATAAAAAACCAGTAAATATCCAATGTCTAATTTCGCCGTAGGTTTTTTCGTTGTGGGACCAAACCCAACGCTCCTCCTTGTAGGAGGAGATCTCCTCTGGCGAGGAGGAGATCCATTGAACTCCTCCCAGATGTGGAGGAGATCGATCTCCTCAGCATTTGCGAAGAGACTAGTGCGGATCATCATCAAAAATTTGCATTGACTTCTTGTTCGTGAAATTATAGAATATAGAACAGGTATGCCAGTATCCCACTTGTAATAGAAAGGAATCCTTGGGTTTGGATATTTGGGACACCACCAAGTAACCAATCCAACAAATGACCAACACGTGTTTCAAGCCTCAAACTTCTTCGGCTCCCACCATTTTCTCCCATCCCTATATTAACTTTTGCTTATTATATTTATTTATTTATGAATTTTGTTTGTCTACTATATTCCACCCAACTGGAGGTTTAGCTTCCTCCACTTGCATGCTTTTGAGTATGTTCTTATTTATTTATTATGTATGTATTTATTTATATGAGATTAAATTTATATGAAATTATTTATATCTTCAACAAAAATAAAATTCAAACTTTTGACATTTTACAATTAAAAAAGATGTTCAATCATTTCTACTAAAAAATAGTTTGCGGAAGGTCAAGACACAATTACTCTAATCAAATAGACTAAACTTGGGATCTCAAATTATGAGATTTCTAATAAAATTAAGGGTCCAATCAGTCTCACCTTGGCTACTGTGTAAATAAATCCTAGGTCGCCCATACCATTTTGCAATATTTTTCACTTCGACCATTCCTCAATATTAAGTTATATACTAACAAGTTCGTCTGCATTATAACATAGTACGTACAAGAAAGTTCGCCGGATCAATGTAATCTGAGAGAAAAGCTGTGAAGTAGTAGCTAATGGGTCCTTAATTAATAGAAGTCATAGAACATGGTCTTGGTGAAGTGTTAAAAGAGGCATGTATACCAGCAATATATAGCAGAGCATAAGTACTACTTTTAAAGTGTAAGCTAACAATATATTAACCATAAAATTCTTTTGTGAATGAAGTAGTGGCCCCTAGCTTTTTATCTAAACAAAGTTTGAAAAATGACACACCAAACAAGCTAAAAACTAGCTTGGGGGGAAAAAAATCAAAGAGGGTGGGTTGCTATAGATACCCCACAATTCATGAAGCCATTGATCAATTTAATTTACAAATATTAAGATAATAATAGTGGCACAAATGCTAAAGTGAAAGATATACAGATAGAGAAGAGACTACTAGAGCTAGATGATTCGTGGAATTAAGGTCCCAAAACAAAAGCAAAGAAAGTCTAATCCTCACGCCAAATAATATAGTGGGCGGAGGTGGAATGGAAGGGACCAGTCCGCCCCCTCCTGCTCTCAAGTGCATTACCACCCTGACCCTCATTATGCCTTCTTCACTTTACTTGCTCTCGGTTTTCCCCTTTTTAAAACCAAGGTTTTTTTTTTCTCTATCAACCCATTTCCAATTTTCATTTTCTGTGTCCCCATTATTGTTATTTGTTATGTTAATTTCCATATGTTATCATGTGCTTGGATGTCACCTACTGTCAAATTAATTTAAATGTATAACATCGAAGAGGATCACAAATCGCAATCAAAGCTTAATATATCCTATAACTAGAGCTAGTTAATTAAGGTCTCTTGTCATGTGTCGTGTAATAAGAGGACTAAAGGGTCTCGGTTTCCATTTATTGTAATATATAAAAATATTTAGAAAAAACTCCACTTATTGACCTAAGTTTTTAAATGAATTCATCTAACAATGATGACACAATCCATCGTCCAATTCTGAAGCTTTGCTTTTGGTAAGCCAAATATTATTATTCTAAAAGAGTTAGGCAAGAATTGACAGTCCTGTATTAATTATCTAATCTAACATTGATATTTTAATGAATTTTGGTGGGGGTTATGGTTGGTACTAGTTGAGATATAGGGGGCAGTAGGAACATAAAGAGTTACGAGCAATGAAACAATGAATGAATGTAACTGGCAATGGGCTCACCAGTTGAAGGCATGATTGGATCACGAAACAAGGCTCGTGGGCTTTTACTTTTCTCTCCAACTTTCTTTATTTTCATTATTTTAAATGTGTTTGGCAAAGGAGAAAACTTATTTTTTTTTTAAAAAGTAGAGGCTAAGAAAGGAGCTCACTTGTGAGGTGTGACCCCATTTCGAAGAGGGAGCAAAAAGGAGTGTTAGAAAAATGAAGAAACAGATGGTAAAGATATCAAACACTAAAAAGCGCAAAAGCAAAGTAAGCTGTCAAATGCTTCTCTTCTTTCTTTTAAAACACCCTTCAAACTTCCAAACACATTTCATTAAAGCTTGATTGATCACCATCAGGGTCTCTCAAGTCTCAACAAACAAGTAACAATTACTGCAGAGAAGAGAAGAGAAGTGAACAAACAAGCATAAAAGTTGCACCATGAAGGGAAGAGAAGCCAAAGGAGCTCCAGCTGCAGATCTGTTGGTGTGTTTTCCTTCTAGAGCTCATTTGACTTTAATGCCTAAGCCTATATGCAGCCCAGCAAGGCCATCAGAGTCCAACAAACGCCACAATCAACACCATCACAACCACCACCACCACCACCATTTAAAAAAAATAACAACGAGAGGTGCTGGCCAAGCTAGAAGTCCTATGTTATGGGCCAAAACCAAGTCAATGGGGCCTGATATTTCAGAACCAACGTCTCCGAAAGTGACCTGCGCTGGACAGATCAAAGTCAGGCCTAAAACAAGTGCATGCAAGAGCTGGCAATCGGTGATGGAAGAGATTGAGAGGATTCACAACAACAGGAGGAAAGACAAGAAAAGACCAACTTGGGCTGAGTCCATTGGGTTCAAGAAAGAGATCATGCAATTCCTCACTTGTTTGAGAAACATCCGCTTCGATTTTCGCTGTTTTGGTGCTTTTCCTGAGACGGATACCACAACTGATGATGAAGAGGATAACGAAGAAGAAGATGAAGAATATCACGAAAAACATGTAGCTGTTGAGGAGAGTCATGATGGTAATAAGTCTTCTAGAACTGTTTTCTCTAAGTGGTTCATGGTACTACAGGAGAATCAAAACAATAGTTTCTATAAAGAGGAGGCTATAAAGAAAGAAAAAGAGAGGTCTTGTGTTGATGATTTTTCAGTGGATGCACCACCTGCCGCTGCCCCTACTGTTCCTCCACCAAATGCTCTCTTGCTTATGCGGTGCAGGTCTGCTCCTGCAAAGAGCTGGTTAGAAGAGAAAAAAGAAGAAGAAGAAGAAGAGGCTCTACAAAATGAAGACGAAGATCATAAAGAAGAAGCAGAAGAGAACAAGAAAAAGGAAGAGAAGAAAAGAAGAAATTTACAGTCACTAATGGAAGAAGAAACAAGAAACAATAAAGAGAACTTGGTAGTTGCAGCATACGACACTGATTTCTACAAAATTTCAACTGATATTGCTAAAGAGACATGGATTGTTGGTGGCGTGAGGGATCCATTGTCAAGAAGTCGAAGTTGGAAGAGGTGATCATCGTGACCCTGGTGACTCTACCGCTTTTTTTTTTTTTTTCTCTCTTTTTTTATTTTCAATTTTTTCCTATTAGTTAAACTTTTTATTTGTCTTCATAAATACTTTCCCTGGTGTTTGTTTTTCAAAATATATTGATTGGTAACTGGGAAAACCAATCCTGATCCTCGCAATCTATAGTTTACTTGCGTTGTTTGATCAATTTTTCTGTATTGGAAGTTGTAATTCTGTATCTGAATTGTACAGCTTTTCTTTCCTTCGATTGGAAAAGATTTTGCTGCCATGTAAATTTTCTGTTGTATTTTTCTACCTTAATTAATAAATAATTTCTCTATATATACATTATCTTATGTCCTCTTCTACACACCAGTGCTTGTTTGATACATATATATATTTTTTGGATTTATGAAATCCATATCTCTGTGTCATCCGAATCCAATGATCCAGTCACATGTGCATAAAAATCCAATTATAATGTCACATGTATTTTGATCCTCATCCCTCTCTCATTTCTATATAAACTTTTTAATTTTTCCTTAAGCGGACCTATTTTAAGGCTTGTTTCTGCCTATTTTCTGTTTAAATGGCGTTTCTCATCAGATTACTAATAACTCGTGTCGTGTGGTCGCTAACTTGCTGCAGCAATATGATATCTTTCCTATAGCACATTAATTATTGGATACCATGATAAGTTAATAACATATTTTGGGAACTAAAGCTGGCATAAAGAAATGATAGCTATAATGTGAAGTTAATTTTATAGGGAATCTGGTAACTTTTTTTCTAATTTTGAAAATTGATTTAACTGTATTTGATTTAATAATTGTGAAAGAAAAAGAATCAAAAGAAGGAAAATCCGTTGGCCTAGTAATGATTCCTAATGATGTCGTCTGTCATGCCGAGACAACTGACCACTAATTGATGAATTCTGTCCCTTTTATGTTGCTTAATTTATCCTTTATCATCTAACTCTATTTTTCTGTATGACAAACAATATCAAATTTTTGTATTAACCCTTAATAGTGGGCACTAATACTGCCCCGATTTTTTATATTTTATTTTTAATGAAAGTAATAGTGAGGTTAGCTAGTAAAGCTACTTTAATTCAAGCACCATAGCAAAATGCAACTATAGTATCAACATAGTGATAACAGAATTACTGATTCCAATTTTGTACTTGGGTGATAAAAGTTGAGAAGAGTGAGTAATAACCAATAAGTCTTTACACTCACCGTCACATGTAGAGGACGGGGTAGACTTTAACTGTACCCCCCTCTTCAAATTTGAAATTATAATTAAACAAAGTTGTACTTAGATATTAAAAGCTACAATTTTTTATAGAGCAAAATGCATTATACCCCCCGAAGTAAACATTTAAAGACGCGTAGTCAATGTTTAGATTTTATAACAATTTAACCCCCCAACCGTTTGAAACCGTTAATCGACGTTAGTGTATGAAGGGTAATTTCGTCATTATGTTAGGAAACACGTTAAAATCATTTTTCATCTCTAATGCTCTCTACCATCCTCCACCACCAGACGCCTCCACCATTTTCTTCTTCTTCTTCTCCTTCTTCTTCTTTCGCAGACGCCTCCACCATCTTCTTCTTCTTCTTCTTCTTCTTCTCTCGCAGACCTGGGTTCGTCAACAAACCCAGATCTGGGTTCGACCACCAGACCCCTCCCATCTTCTTCTTCTTCTGCTTCTTCTTCTTCTTCTTCTTCTCTCGCAGATTTGGGTTCGATTGATTGGGTTCGATGGGTTCGTCGAACGGAGACGAGCCCAGATCTGGGTTCGACGAACCCAAGTCTGGTCTGGGTTCGTCTGCCACCAAACCCCTCCCATCTTCTTCTTCTTCTCTCGCAGATTTGGGTTCGATGGGTTCGTCGAACGGAGACGAACCCAGATCTGGGTTCGTCTCCGTTCGACGAACCCAGATCTGGTCTGGGTTCGACGAACCCAGAACCTAGACGTCGAACCCACTCAGAACCTAGACGTCGAACCCAGACCAGATCTGGGTTCGTCTAGGTTCAGTTCAGATTTGGGTTCAGTTGATGATGATGATTTTTGGGTTCGAATTTGATGATGATTCTGAAGTGATGATGATGATTTCTGGGTTCGAGTTTGATGATGATTCTGAAGTGATGATGATTTATTGTTGATGATGATGATTCTGGATTCGAATTTGATGATGATGATATGAGATGATGTTGATTTATTGTTGATGATGATGATTTGAGATGATGATTCATTGTTGATGTTGGCGATGATACTGGGTTCGACGATGTTGAGGTGATTTTGAGGGTATTTTCGTTATTTTATCATATAATGAAGTCAACTGTTATATTTAACTCCTTTTGACCGTGAAAGTGGGGATATTGAATTATAAAACTCAAACTTTTATTATGGAAGTTTAAAGGTTTACTTAAGGGGGGTTATGTGCATTTTGCTCTTTTTTATAACACTAAAGATGATTTATATTAATGTTAAAAAAAAAAAAAGATAATTTATGTTTTGTAAGGTTATATATTCAAACAGAAACGTTAAAAGTGAAACTCTAATTCTCTTTAAAAGAAAAAAAAAAAAAAAAAACAAATTGAAACTCTAATATCATTGTGGTTTCGTGCCAACGTTGAAATAGAATAATTTTGGACATGGAGTGGGTAAAAAGTCGGAAGCATTTATTATATCAAAATAAGCCACTTGTCTTCGTTACATGTCCAGCACAGAAGACAGATCCAGGGCCTGCTACATAGACTACCCAAATAATTTTCAATGGCCCATTTAGGCGTAACTGAACCCAAAACCCAATGTTTTTCTCTCAAGGCAACAGTGTAATGCACTAGATTTGACGCTTCATCTCAAAAGACAGTCACAAAAGGATCCTCATTTACAATTTGATTACCATCAAAAGTCAGACTAAAGAGGTAGTACGTAGCTCGCAAAACAATCTTGTGATTTTTTTTTTTAAATACTATTTATTATGTCATATAATTATTTAAATTTTAAATATTGTGAGATTGAATGAGTGTTGATATTACATGATAAGACAACATGTATGGAAATTTCAAATACGGGGGAGACAGAGAGACAGGAATTTCAAAGAATAAAGTCCCATTATCCCAGCAGCATTTTGTTTGTAATAAATCTATTACTTACCTAATAAACAAAGCATCATGCACATACTGAACTTTTGGTATCAAAAGTATGGAATATGAAGCATGAAGGACTACACAAAACCTTGCTTTAGGCATCAAGTCAAAGACGTTGAAAAAAAATCATCATAATAATTTTTTTTTTTTTTTTAAGAAAGTAACAATTGGATCTCTAGGATCTGTTTTTATTTAGATTCCCTCTTGACATTTTGTGATTAAGGGAAATTATATTGACCCGGACATTATAGTCTTTTTATTAATTTCATTTCGGTACCTATATATTATTTGAAAACTTTATTTTTTTTTTAAATGTAAATCCGTTTATGAATTTCATGGTCTCTCACATTTCAAAAACACATCATTTTGGTTACTATCAGTGGTCAACCTTAGTGGAGAGCGGATTATTTTTATCATTTTAATAGAGTTAAAAATAAAATTAAAATAAATAAATTTAATATAAAAAAACAAAACATAAAAACAAACTGTGACCTCCATTGTCCATCAGAATATGATAGATTGTGGAGATCATTGTAATAAAATAAATTAGGAAAAATTTTACTTTAGTTTATAACTTTTGATGAAATATTACTTTTTTAATTAATAAATGTGTTTTCAGTTTTCGTTATCCTCAATGTTTTATAAATTTATCAATTTAGTCTTTCAATTGGAAGGTCTTTTGGTCTTTTTGTTCCACTAACTATTTAGAATTAATAATGAAAAAAACTTTAGATCTGTAACGTCTCGATATTTATTTCTGTACGATGAAAAAAACTTTAGATTAGTATTCGTTGAGTTAATAATTAAATTCGAAATCGAGCGAATTAATGCGATATTATATATTTCGTTATTTATTTAAGAACTTTGTTAATTTTCGAAGATATTTTTCTCGATAACGGATTTAATAAGAGAATTGATGGGAGAGATTGAACGATGGAAAAATATCATTGGACAATCAAGTGAGTGCAATTGGAATGGATCACATAGGATTAAAGTGGGAACCAATGAGAAATTTTCTAAAATTTTAATGGAAAGTAAAATAAATTATTATTATTTTTGAATAAAGATAAGTTTATGGATAAGTTTGAGAGGTTAGTGGAAGTGTGAATTGTCAAGAGTGTCCAATAGAAATTTAACAAGTGTTATGTGGGGTCAAAATATAAATAAAAAAAAGTTGAGATAAAGATGTAAATAGGAGAAGTTTGTCGGTATAAATATGAGGTTTCTTTGAAAAAAATTTTCATCTTTCTTCCATGCTTCTGCCGACTTCTTCTTCTCTTTATTCTCTCGGTTTTTCTTCTTATTTTACTCATTAAATCATCAAAATTTCTTGTTTTACTCATTATCCACCCATTCAAAACTTCAATTTTATCAAACCCCATCTGTTTTTCAAGTTTGATTTTGCTAGAAAAGGGTGCAATCAAGGTATGTTGACTTGGGTTTTTGTTTTTATGGTGAGTTTGGGTTAGAAATGATCTAGATTACCTCTTGAGCACGTAGATAGGATCATTTGTGCATTTGGATTTTTTGTTTTGATTTTTATGTTGGAATTTATTTATTTTAAAACCCTAGGTAAGGGTTTGGTGCGTGAGGAGGTGGGGAAAGCTAAGGAGAAGTGAAAATCTCTCATTGGATATGTGAAAAGTTTAAGAGCAAACCTATAAGGTTGGTGTACACATATATTGCAAAATCACTTTTGTTAGTGTGTTTAAAATTTAAAATTTTCATTGAACTTTGATTATTTGGTTTTATTAATGTGTTAAATATATTTGAATGGTATTTGAGTGTCAATTGAATGCCTTTTTAATGAGATTTGTAATGAAAATTATGTGGAACAAAAATTTTAGACAAATGGTCTCTTAAGGCCGAATGCACACTTTAGAGTAATGTAGAGGTATTTTGGTCATTTCACTCTCATTTACATGTTATTCTAATGATATTTGAGTGGTTGGTTTGATGAAATATAAAGTGGAACAAAATTTTTAAAAATTCACACCCCTTGACTGAATAGTATACATAGAATAGTTTAGGGGTATTTTCGTCATTTCGCTTTCATTTACGTGTTATTTATATGTGTTTTGATGGTAAGTGTGACGGATTTGAAAATTGAAATGAAAAATTCAAGAAACCCCTCTTATGGGGTCGAATTATAGTAAGAGAAAAGTGAAAAAAGTGTTTTGTTAAAATATGATACCGAAACCAGAGGTAAAATGGTCATTTATAATGGCATAAAGTGATGCCCCAAATAAATAAGGAAAATGGATTAAAAAATGTATTAAAAAGTTTACGCAATTAAAGTTTTATAAAAAAATTGAAAAATTTTGTAATTTTAGAAAATTTAAAGGGCCCACATAAAACTAGTCATCGGTAGGTGGAGATTGGTAGTTGGCTAACTAATAGAGTGATTATTAGCAGTACTGCACTGTTATGATTGATTACCGATGTTGTATGACGGACTCTTAAAGGCACTGAGTATCCGGTTCAGAATTGGAAACAGATTGTGATATGTGACTCGGTAGGTAGTAATCGAGTGGTCGAAGCTGAGGTCGCCATTGATTCTGGCAAGTAGCTATCGAATGGTCGATGCCAGGAAACCCATTGTCGATCAATGATATCGTGTTAGATTTTATAAAGAGCTCTAAGAAATCCAATAAGGGCAATTTTGTAAATTTGTTTGAAAATTAAGTTTATCAAGGCAATATCGTAAATATGTTTAATAAAGACTTTTTGGAAAGTTTATATAAGTAAAGTTTCATTTTGAATCTTGTTTAATATATATGTTCTTGAAAAGTTACTAACTTATGCATGTGGTTTGATTTCATTATTGTATTTGTGAAAATGAGTTTGGTTTCATTTTGTTATGTGTATACCCTCTAAGTAGAAATTCTTAATCTGTTGGATTTACCACGCGCAGGTTATTGAGTGGGACTTATAGTCAAAGACTGAAGACGAAGCACTTGCAGATTTCTCACAAGTTACATCCGATATAAATTTTTGAATAATAATCATTTTTGTACCACATGTGTATATTTGAATTGGCACCATCATGTTATATGCATTTTTCTAAAGTTGTAAATTTTGTAAAGAATAAACTTGTATTAAAGTTTATCAAGTATTGTAAATAATATATATTAATTATCGAATGTGCCCATATTATTTTCATGAAGTTTGAAATTTTAAGTAAATGATAATTATATATATTATTGTGTGGTGAAATGATTTGAAATCGGACGAAAGATCCGAAATGGAAGTTGAGAAACGAATTTATATGGAAGTGTAAATCTTCTTTGTAGGTTTTAAAAATTTAGATTTTTAGAAAAATAGAGAAAACTCTGCCGGATTTTCGTCAAAATAAATCAATGTTTTAAAAGAATTTTTAATAAAGGAATTTGAAAATGAAAAAGGTAGCTTCCCTCGCCTCGATCTTCGTATAAACGGAGAAATCGGGGTAGGGGTGTTACAAGATCTCCACCATCTATCACACTATCCATCAAAGTTGTGATGGATGGTGGAGATTTAATTGAGAAAAGATTAAATAAAAAATAAATTAGATTGAAAAAAGAACAATTTTTTTTAAAAAAAAAATCAAGGGTTGAGATGTTATAAAATTAAAAAATAAAATCATTGGAATCTTTATCGTCCATTATAACAAATGGACGACAGAGATTTGTGTGGAAAAATTTTTTTAAAAAATTTACCAGTTATAAATTTAGTTTAAAATAACTAACAAAAAGTTGTATTTTAATTAAATTAAAATAAATATTGAAAAAATAAAATAAAATAAAAAATGATCTGTTAATCAGATTGAATCTAGTACCAGATCTATTGAAGAACCCAGATAGAAAAACAAATGGGTTTTGATAAACCACTCTTTACCTTTCACACCTCTAGCCTCCATTTCTCTCTCTATAAAATCACACACTTTCTCTATTTACTCTCTCTAGTCTTTATTTGTACTCACTTATATATATATATATATATATATCATTTTATTTTGAATAATATTGCTTTAAGTATTGAGATTTATATCATAGATATATACTTGATTGACTCGATATATCCAAATATGAAAGGTTATTTAGCTTTATATAAAGGATAATAGTATTATCTTCCAATGTTTTGTAGTTGTCAACCAAAAGGCGCTTGAAAAACATTTGATTATGTGCACTTATCATTAGGTTGTGTAATTGAGCTTTTGGTATGTGGAAAGCACAGTGAAAAATCTTATATCGCGTTCCTAATTTTAAATTTGACGAGCAAGTTAGCTATTGTTATGACTTTAATGGTTTTACATAATTTCATAAAGAGGAAGGTCATTGCATATGGAGTTTTAATCATATAACAAAAAAAGTCAAGATTCTATGCTAAAATCATATATGAATTTATTTTATAATATATGAAAGTGAGATGGGTGTTGTTTGTAATAGAATTGCAAGAAAACCAATGCTTGGATAATTATATTTTTTACCATTATCAACAAAATTGTGTGTAAAATTATTAACATTATATATATATATATATATATATTACTTCAATTATGATACAAAACTATTTCATAAATAAGAGATTTTTCTCAACCAAACAAATCCAAAAGCCCCTCTAGGAGGACACAAAAATAAAAGCTCTTTTTTATGTATGCTATCCAAACAATAGTTGAAAAGCTCAAATTTTTCCTCATCTTCTTCTACAATTAAAAGTTAAAACAACAGTTATCCTCAATAAGACCTATATAACTTTATATATTGTGTCAACTTAATCTTTTTGTGTTTTTAGGTTTAATCTGGTCAAGCCAAACCAACCTTATTAGGTTGGAACCTTAGACCAAGTTGGGTTGTAAAGTGGTTTTTCTTTTTTTTTTTTTTTTTTTGTCGATAGAAAAGAATGTTAAAGAAATGTTTGTATGAGGCTCAAATGGGAAATGCAAAACTATTATGTAATTTTCCATTTTGTTTTGTTTGTTTGTTTGTGGTCTATGAATTAAACATTTCTACTTAATTTATTCTTATGTTCATGTTGATGGATACAAAATGCAATAATCGATACTTCAACTGATATATTATGTTTATGTGACTTTACGTATGTTATATCAAATTACTTTTATTTAATTTTCTTTTTTTTAAAAATTTTTTTGGGTCTAACATGAACAACCCAACCTGACCCAACCAATATTGGGTTGGGTTGTACATTTTCAACCCTAAATTTGATGGATTAAAAACCAATCCAATCCGATAATTATGGAGCTATACAAGTCGAAGCTCAGTTGACTATTTGACCGTGGGCTGGAACAGCAATGCTGTCTTGCCCTTTCTGATCTTCACATGTTTCGGCCATTTCATGATCACTATTCAACCCCTCCACTATTGGCTAACTCACTATTCATTTTGGCTTTGTTTGTTCTTTTTTTCTGTTTTGTTGATATAATGATATATGACATTCAATACTGCCATGAGAGTGAGAGTGAGCTAGAGTGGGACTGAGACCGGGACAGTTCAAAACAATCCAATCCCCTCACAATATTTTCTTATAGTAAAAACAACAGGCTGTTTTCTAATCAATCTATTACTGCTCTTTTTACCTAATAAACTATAAACAAACCATCATGTACCAAACCGGACTTTTGGTGTCAAAAGTATGGAACAGAAAGCCTAAAGGACTGCACAAACCTTGCTTCAAGCATCCAGTCAAAGACAATCAAGAACTTCAAATTAAAAACCATCATCAAGAATTGAAAAAAAAAATTCATCTACAATATTTCTTTTTTTTTGCCGCATAGATTTCCTCATAACCTTTTTCTGTGCTATGCTGGCAAGAGTTATAGAGGCCATTAGGCTCACATTCCATTTCTTGCTTGCTTCTCTTGTTTCTTTGTTAAGTGAAGTTTTTTGTTCCCATGCCCATGCACAAATTTTCAGTTAATTTCACGTTAATGTTTCGCTCCACCGCAATATATCCTCAACTGCTGTACAATTTCACTGACTTTTCCAACAAATCACGGTTGTTTGCAGGAATGTCTTTGACTCTTGATCCGTTCTTATATATCTTGAAGGCTGGGATGGAGTTCACACCTTCTGATTTTGCTAAATATGGGTGGTCTTCGACCTCCACCTAAGTTATCAACAAATAACATGTGTCAGAAAATTGTAATATAAATACCATGTTCCGTGACACAGCTATCTACATTTAATAATTCCAAACCTTGAGGAAGTTGACAGATGGGTATGTCTTGCAGACTTGCTCCATAAGATGCAATACTTGCTTGTGATTTCCCTTGTGACAGAATAATACCACTGCCATACCTGTCACTCACAGGATCCATGATCAATTCAAAAGAAATAACAATATTCATATACATTGGTAGTACTCAATGAGATAATAATAGTAACTTACCAGGTAAGGTTACGAAGTGTCTAAAACGTTCATTGCTAGAGATGAAAACCAAATTAGAACCAAATTTCATGTCCTTAACGTCCTCCCCACGTTGCTTTTTGAGTTGCACACGAGCCTCAAACAACGCCCGTCCCACCTCCTCATCTCCTGGAATTTCTCTTATCAACATCTCATAGTCTCGAATTGAAGCTTCCCATCTTTCCAGCTAATAGGGCATTAACAAAAAGAAATACCATGAGCACTTTTCCCTTTTCCATCTTTTTTTTTTTTTTGACCTTTTTCCCACGAAAGCAAGGCTATTATATCATACTTTGTTTAAAAACAGAGTAAGCCTGAACTTCGTAATGGGTCAACAAACATTATTTAACATAGCAGTAATTCACCTTGGCATTGCAATCTGCCCTGCGCAACCTGGCCTTGCTGTAAGAAGGCTGCAAATTCAGAGCTGCTGTGCAATCTTCAACAGCTTTCTCGTATTGGCCAAGCTTGGATCGACAAGCTGCTCGATTGCATAGTAAGATTGAGTTGTGTGGATCATGATCCAGTCCTTCACTGTACACAGTGCAAGCCTCCAAGTATTTTGATGCCTTAAAGAGCAAGTTACCGCTCGATCTAGCTGAAGCTATTGCTTTAGCCTTCTTTGCCAGAATATTCACCTCCTGGTTGTTTGGATCAAGTTGAATTGCACACTGAGCTGCTTTCACTGAATCTTCAAACCTATTCATCAGTGATCAATTCTGATTAAGGCCTACATACACTTGACCTTTTGTAAAACAAAAAATGATATAAAAACCAACTGATTCATTTAATTAGAACATAATACGAAGAATAAAATATGTTTACTAACCTGCCAGCAGCCATGTAAACTTGTGCCTGAATCATTAACAGATAAGTGCTACCAGCAAGGCCAAACAACTCTGTAGATAACTCGCTGCAGAATCTCGGTCTCTTCCTGTGGGTGGCGTAGGCCTCTTGATGTCTTTGCAGCCTTAGTAAGGCTTCAACTTGCAGAGCATATGCCTATGAGTAAATGTACATAATAATTGGCTTAATCCCTTATAGTTTGGGAAGTATTATACCTCAAATAACACAAAAACTTAGACATGCAAATATTTTGCTAAAAAAGAGGATGTCTACTCAAGGAAGCTAACCGGTGGAGCAGAATCAGCTCCAAATGATATTGCATATTGGGTCTCCTTTAACAAACCATCCCAGTCCTTTAATTTTCGGGCTTCGTTGCATCTATTCAGGTGTTTCTGAACAGCCTCAGCTTTAGCAATGTCTTCCCGTTCAATAAGGGAGCCTGAGTGTTTGTAGTGATATGTTGCTTTCTCCGCCTCTCCTAGCCTGAAAGATAAAAATTCACACAATTCATTAAAGAAACACAAGTATAATACGAAATTTGAAGTTCTCATATCATTCTAAATACCTGAGATACAATGTTGCCAAACGATGATGAGCTCTGTGATAAGAAGGATCAATCCGAATGGCCTCTTTACACTCCACGACAGCTTCCATTAGGCGGCCTAAGCCTATCAAAGCTGCACTTCTATTGCATCTGTAAGTAGCTTTATTCGAATTAATAGCAATCGCCCCATCATATAAAGCCAAGGCATCTTCAAATCTGCCCTTCTTGTATGCTTCATTTCCCATGTTCTTCAATACCTCAGGATCCAATTTATTCATCGTGTGAGGAATCTCACCACTAGACAGCCTCACAATGTTGCCCATAACACCTTTCCCGCCAATTCTACTGCGGCCATAACTTTGCCTAGGCTTGGAGTTCACATCTTGCATGGTCCTGTAAAGGTAATCAACAGTCTTAATTGTTGCATTAGGACTATTGTTCCCAAGGGTGT
Organism: Dimocarpus longan; assembly: GCA_022984855.1. Classification (NCBI taxonomy): domain Eukaryota; kingdom Viridiplantae; phylum Streptophyta; class Magnoliopsida; order Sapindales; family Sapindaceae; genus Dimocarpus; species Dimocarpus longan. The sequence continues at coordinate 4,430,920 of CM041018.1, forward strand.
TCCCATTTCCAAGTTGCTTCAAGTTTCCCAATTGGCCTAAAAGCATTAAGTTACTCGAAGTGACTCGAACAAGATTTTTGCCATCAGTAGTAGCTGCTTTTTGGTAATTACCAACAACCACAGTGCTAAGCTCCATGGAGGTGCAAGTGGGATCTGTCTTTGGCTTTCTCTTATCTGCGGAATCCTGAACTTTTGACCCCTTGGTTAGGCCTGAACTAGAGGAGGATGATGTTGAGCTTCTGGCAGCATCTGAAGTTCTCCTACTGTGACCTTTCAGCTGAGAAGTTGAATGTCTAGGAGGCACTGAACCAGGGCTCCTCCTGTGTTTTTGTTCTGGTTTGGTTGAAGGTTTAGCCACATTGGCTGACTCCAAAAGGCCACTGTCTACAGACACACTACGCCGTTTCTTGGAACTATGAGCAGGAGGCTTCTTGGAATTATCAGGGACCGCAACCCTCAACACATTGTCACTGCCATTTGCTGGCAGCGAGCGTACTGATGCTTTTCCAGGCCAGTAGCTCCAGCGTTGGAAAATTCCACCCATCAGACTACAACCCGGATCAAGCTCCACTGAATTCTTGCTCAGTTCTGCCATGACTCTCTCTTATAGTCCCTGATGCCTTGTGAATATGCTATTTAACAAGATTTAATTGAAACAAACTAATAACAATTCGTAAAATAATTAGCCAGTCAAATACAAGCAAGATGCATGTATGTGTAGTGGAATAATAAATTCAATGAAAACAAACATTCAAGCTTAAACAGATGAAGGAATGTGAAAACTACTAAAGAGAGAATAAAATGATCAAGAGAAGGCTTGTATGAGAAGAATTCAATGAAACAGGCATAGTCCCCAGTTGTATATATTGAACTCAAAGTATCCTAGAGTGGCTTCCAAGAAAGAAACCAACTTTATCTCTTTTTTGGGTACTGAGAGAGAGAGGGAGGATCAAGAAAAACTAAATTAACTTTCAAAAGATTTTATTAGCCCAAAATCCTTTCACTCGAGTCCACATGATACTAAACGTACAAAAAGGACAAGTGCAATTCAAATTTGCAATTTATTAGATAGTGTGATTAGTAAATTGCCACTACTTATGGAAACTGGACCTCAACCCCTCTTCGTGGGGCCTCATGTTGATAAATCACAAAGGTTCTTATTTTTTTTTATTATATTAATTAAAGCATGTTCCATTAATTTCCAGGGCACAATACTTTGTATATATGTTAAATAACTCAATCAGATTCATAAATATCTCAATATCCATATGGAAATTTATCATTTTGTGCAATGTGCATCTTGTTGCATATCACTGAAAAAAATCGTTGTCAATGGTGTTTATAAATCATAAATTTCTTTGGCATTCAAATAAACTTAAACCAAGAGATGAATCAATAACTTCAAGCTTTCAACATGATATTAAAATTAAAATTTTTCATTCTATTAATTTAATTGTAAACTGAATCAGACAAAAGAATTGAATTTTGGTTTGATGTGAAGTAATCTCTTCATAATTTGCCAAAGTGACAAGTTTAAATGATCACAAATTCAAAGTATAGTCAAATTATTATTAGAAAAGTTTCTTATGGAGGGTTCATTTTTAGTTAGTTTGGTATAGCTTTTCTTTAATTACTCATGTATGGTTAGGATAATTGACATGCCAATACACCTAATTGTTTGCTCAAGCTTTAACTGTGAAAATGAACAAAATAAAGTAGCCTAATTGACCAAAACTCCACCAAAAATAAACAGAATGTGATAAATGCATACGTCTCTTAATTAATAGGGCCATCAGATTAGAATTATATGAACCAAGAAAACACATTAGAGTTTGTTAATTTGGTGGCTATAATTCCTGTTTATTGTAAAGAAAAGACTATAGGGGGAGAAGCCAATTAGAGATCCAAATGTTGAACATTTGTCAAACAAGTAATGAGACGGCAGGAGTGTTTGGCTTGGCCAGCTGGATGCTTTTTCTTGAACCAATTTCTTCTTTGTTTCAGTCTGACTGTGACCTTCCTTTGCTTGCCCTTTTTTATGGGGTGTTGGTGGTAACAGTTATCTGTCGTCCTTTTGTGTGATGTTAAAAAATATATATATTAAATATATATTTGTACGTTTGGAATTTTGGGCTAACAAACAAGACATCATTTTGACTTGGCTCTGGACCACTTACTATGATAGTCGGTGCCGGCTTGTATCTCCTCACAACAAACTCCTAACACTTTAATTTCGCGGCTTTAGCGCGGCAACACTATTAAGTATTGTTATGCATATTTTTAAAACTACATAAATGAGCCGATAAAAATCTAATAATTTGATCCAATAGGTTGGCTCAATGGACAGAGGCCCAGCTCACCAGCATCCAACGTGCAGAAGTTAACCCTCAGATCATGAAACATCCAGCTCATAAATACTAGTATTCAGTGTACTAAATGATTAGCTCACACAGACAAGCTCTCAGGTCGCTACTCAGCACCTAGCCTCAACTCACCCAGAGTAAGATCCACCTCGTGGCATGACATGCACGATGAGTTTTATCAGAATGGTAACAACACAATTTAAGGAAAACTCAACTACCCAGTATGGAGATAATGACAAAATCATATTTTCACAAAATTTGATTTTACACTAATGAGTGTTAGTCTTGGAAAGTGTAATTAATATAAAATTATTTCCTATTTGTACTGTACAAAAACTGTAGCTCTCATCTCACTATAAATAGGAGGCAAAATCATTTGTAAAATGAGAGACAAACAATAAGATATCGTCACTCAGCCAAAATTGAGAGTGAATGATTATGGTAATAAGCACATTCTGGCTAAATCATGTAAAAACCTACTCGCAACAATGCTTCTTCCTCTTCTTACTCTTCTTTTCCTATACTCTTTAGCTCCATTTGCAGTTTGGGCTTCAAGAATTGGAGTTGACTGAATCCGAACATCAACATTTTGACATTAGAGAAAGGGCCCAGAATGCAACTTCTTCAATATCTCACCCGCTATGGCAAGAGGAAGAATGACAAAAAGTTCAGATACAGCGGCAATCGAACAACCACAAACACGTGCAGATCAGCAGCAACAGGACGTGTCCTTTGTCTTTGCAAACAATGCTACTGTGAGTACGCCTCAGCAAGCCCCTTGCCAAGCAACATCGACAGTCCGTACGACTGGAGGGCTCTAGGAGTGGCATAAGCTGCAGAAGGCGTTGGAAAACGCAGTGCAACAGCTCGTAGATGCGGTCACGGCGTTGGCACAGGCCCAAGCACAAAACGCGTCCAGACTTGAAGGTTCTGTTCCCATAAAAGTCTACCAATAACAACAAGAATAAGTATCTGCTCGTGAAAGACCCCTTGGAGAGGTCTCATAACCTGCTGACTTAGATTGTCCCCCCAATTCACTTTCAAGAGCTGATGATCATCGAGCTCAAAAAGTGAAAGTAATCTATCAGCGATGTTCAAAGTCGCACCAAGTTAGAAGTTCGCGAAGTCCGAGATATGTTCCTAGTCATGGCTCTTTAGGTCGCGAGCACAGGAGATAATATAGGCCTCAAGACCCCGAGGTTAGAATAGCTCCTCCAGAGGGTTCGCCAGCTCGAATCGTGACTAGGAGCTCAGGAGTAAGGGGGCTAGTACTGTGAAAAGACTTAATTGACCTTGAAGATCGAGCTGGAACCACTTTCCTCTAGATTCAGTGTCCTCAACATTCCACAGTACAATAGGGACACTGACCCTTATGACTTTCTAGACGCATTCAACATTCAGATTGATCTACAGACCACCAGTCCGCTAGTCAAATGTCGTGTCTTTCCAGCAACACTTGGAGACATTCTACAAGCTTGGTTCAAAAATCTCCCAGCTCGCAGCATAGATAGTTATAAGGAATGCAAACAAAAATTTATTAGCTAGTACAAAGCTCTTAAGAAACTGCTCGCACCACCTTGTCACTTCGTTACTATCTTTCAACGTATTAATGAATCATTGAAGTATTACATTGCCACATTCAAGCGCAGGGTGAACAATGTGGAGAATCCTTCGGACGAGAGCATTCTGACAACAATATTAGCGGGACTCCATAAGGATGAGAAGTTCTATGAGAACATTTACAAGTCTTTAGTAAAGGACCTGAGCGAGTTTTACACGCAAGTTGTCAAAGAAATCATATGGGAGGAAGCCTTCGGCTTAAAACAGCCCAACCATGAGGGTGAAACGAGCAGTTCGCACCAATCAAAGAAAAGAGATAATGGTGGGGATAGAAGTGAAGGTCAGGATAATGGTTCAAACTATCAAGTCACCAAGAATGCTAGAAAAAAGCCTAGGAGCAAGAGACTTCAGTGTCAAAGTTACCCTTATGGGCTATAACACTCTATCAAATATGCAAGGTAAGATCTTTACAACAGACAAAAAAAAAAGGAAAACTTTGGGAAGCCTAACCCTCTGAGGACTCCCGTTTAACGTAGAAACTAAAACAAGTTTTGTGTCTACCATAATGAGGTTAGACACAACACCTCAAGCTGCAGAGAGCTAAAGGACGTTATTGAAGAACTAATAAAGTAAGGTCGTTTGAGAGACTACGTTGTGCGGCTAGCAAACTAGCAACTTCAACGGCTAGCACAGTGGTAGCCCAGCAAGCTCCCCAATAAAATGTGAGCCCACAGCAAGAATCATCTTCACAATTCATGGTGACTCTCACCTCACAGGTGCATTTCCACACTCGGTAACCTTCGAACACCTGCCTCAAATGACAAAATTAACATTAATAAATGTGTTAAATTTTCCATATTGCTGCACATTTACTGATTTTTTTTATTAAGTGCTTTTACTTTGAATGGAATAATTCGAGCTATGTAAACCGAGTGACGACCCTCTGGGCATAGCTCACAATCTATTATGCTGTTATCGGGTAACAACTCTCTGGACAGCTCAACCTATTATGCTGTATCAGCTTAGGTTTCTACTCTTTAAGCACAATGGAGGTTCCTATCTCCTCAACTTTCGCTATATAATCCGGGTTCCAACCTTCTAGGCATAGCTTAAAAGGTTTATTATGCTGTATTAGTTCGAGTTTCGATCTTTTGAGTGTAGCCGAGGTTTCCACCTCCCAAACTTTCTCTATGTAATCCGGGTTCCGACACTCCCTTGGTATAGCTCGAAAGATTTATCTTGCTGCGAGAACTTCACCGAGCTCACGAGCTTGTATTAGGTATTATTACCTCTAATTTATGCATGAATAACTTTATTTTTCAGTCCACAGAAAATTCAAGGACTTAGTAGAATAAAAACGACTTAGTGGAATAAAAACAACATTGAAGTAAAACAAGTAGATGTCAAGCCTCACGACGAGAAGAATCAGGCAATCTGCTCCCAGTGCTTCTCCACCTCACCGTCCTAGTAAGAGCGACCTCTAGTCGAAGCTCGCCCCAAGGCCTTCCTCAGTTCCTCCTCACTTCAAAAGAATTCGAAGTCTGACTTTATTACTGTATGAACACTTTCCTCGTAAGTCAAAATGATATAGACGGAGTTTGAAAAAGTAGCACTACAGGTCCAGACATATCAGCTTTTACCAGCTAACTCAAGCTCCCAGCCCGCAGAATGAACTCGGAGCTAGGGGGCTAATGTTGTGGGTATTTTTGGGGATGTATAAATAGGCTGGTAAAAACCAAATGATTTGATCCAATAGGCCGACCCAATGGACAGAGGCCCAGCTTGGTAACATCCAGCTCGCAGAAGCTAGCCCTCAGATCATGAAACATCCAGCTCATAAATACAAGCCTTCAGTGTACTAAATGATTAACTCGCATAGACAAGCTCTCAGGTCGCTGCTCAGCACCTAGTCTTAGCTCGTCCAGAGCAAGATCTAGCTCATGACGTGACGTACACAATGAGTTTTACTAGAATTGTAGCAACGTAATTTAAGGAAAACTCAACTAGCCAGTATGGAGATAATGACAAGATCCTATTTTCACGGGATTTGACTTTACACTGATGGGTGTCAGTCTTGAAAAGTGCAATTAATATAAAACTTTTTCCTATTTGTACTGTACAAAAACTATAACTCTCCCCTCACTATAAATAGAGGGCAAAATCAGTTGTAAAAGGAGAGAGACAAGCAATAAGATATTGTCACTCTGCCAATATTGAGAGTGAATGATCGTAAACGTAGGAACAATCTGACTGAATCACGTAAAAACTGACTTGTATTCTTCTATTCTTCCTCTCTGCCTCTTTTTTCTTGTTTTTGCTTTGCTTTTACTTTTATTGCAATACTGGGCTTCAAGAACCTGAGTTGACTGAATTCAAATGTCAACAATTATCAATTATTAATGATTTGATTTCTCTCTAATAATCAATCATTAGTACTAGATTATTAACAGTAATTAGAATTAGGTATCTTACTCATAGGTACACAAGTGTCAATATCGATCCCAATTAAACAATGTGATACAGTAACTAAATTGTACGTCGTCAAATAGATGTTGGTCATCACAAACGTGCGTGGAATTATACGCCTGAGGTGGGGATCATCCAGTGAATATGAGAGGCAGAATCTCACTGAAAATATTGGTGTCGGGACGCAAGGGAATGAAAGAAGTGGAGGTGCACCACGTGGTTTATAATGCATTTATATGCTATATTTGCCGACAAATGAAAAAGTTTTTCCAATGCTATTTTCCTGAAATGTTAATAGAAACATGCTACAAAAGTGGGAGAGGGCACTAAATCCCCAGAAAAATATGTTGCTGGGCTGGCCGTGCTAAAAGCTAAGTCAAAGTTTACAGCTTACAGGGAAAAAGGAGAATCTATCTTTTCATCATTCATTTGCCTTTGCATATTTAAAATATGGACAGAAGGAGTCAGAGAAATGTAAAGGGTTATAGAGCGAGAGAGGGGTTTTAGGTCTATTAATCACATACTGGCAGCCAGCACCCAGGACATCCACGATAGACATTGCTTGCTTATTCAGAAATCCTCAAAGTTTAGGCTGATAAAACTGACGTGAGCTTGGTATGGATATTTAAACTTTTAGATTTTTTTTAATTTATTTTGTAATTAGAATTTAAATCTATATATTACATATATACAAATGAGTCATATAATTAACATTAAGTCTTTCAATCTTGTATGTGTGGGATACATGCCAGAGAGCTATATATGTATTACTTCGACCTTTTATCAAGACAGTTTAATTTTTACTTATATCTAACAATTAATGATCTAATTAGATAATAATTTTTATACTATATGATATGAGTTCAAATTATGCAAGGTTAAAGCATTCATTAGCAAACCGAAGAAATTTTTTTGATAAAAGACCAAAAGGAAAAGGACAGAAGACAAAGGGTAGAATTGAATTACATTTGTTAGCCAGATCTACCCTTCTTGAGATAATGTCTTTTGCTAAGTTAAAACCCACAAACAATTCGAATTTAATTAATATGTTTATGCTAGCTAGTGAACGAACTATAATGATAAATTATTGGACCAATTATAGATGCCTTCTGTATTGGGCAATCCAAACAAAAAGGCACATGTGATGATATTGACATTATCAAGCCCCCACCTGAGAATCGTTTTAATCAAGATAAATCCGACTAGGCATGTAATCACAACTCTTTACATGCTTCTGTAACACTCAAGTTTTTAAAAAGACCTAGCTAGCTAATCACTCAATAAACAATTCCATTTGGCAAACTAAAAGCAAGATTAAAAGTACAAAAGAAATTGGCCACTTGGGAATTGAATTTGATGCCAGCCAACAATTTAAGTAGAGTTAATGGTGGGGTTACATGACAGCCAAATGATGCGTCATGGCCACCCATCCCATATGTTTACGCGAAAATGGTAATACTTTGTTTGGGTCCGATCAAACTTTTATTGGCCATGGCTTTTCATATGGCATTGAGCCATCATCACCATATCAAGCTCACAATGTTGTAATGCCGGCTTGTTCACTAGTCGGCTAGACATAAATAAAACGCAAGCTAAACAAAGATATGCTAATTGAGCATCAGATTCTTAATATATATTTATATATATGTCTTTGTCAAAATATATAATGAACTCTTGTAAAATTCTACTTCAAGGAGCTTACTCTCTACGTTGGAATCTTCAAAAGATTTTGGGCAGGCTTGAGATTCAAGGATTTCAGAGTAGGAAGTGATACTTACAAGGTATGGAAGTGAGGGTACACTTCATGAAATTTTGCTGGAAAAGGAATCAAGGCTTTGAGGAGATAATAGATAATAAAATAAAAAAAAAAAGTATGCGTACGGGGCTTGAAAGGGTTCAACACAAGAATTTTACGCAAAGGAAAATATGTGTTCACGAGATCCGAGGCTCTCAAAAACTACACAAATTAAAAATAAAAATAAAAGAAAGAAAAACCTTCGGTTATAAACATGGATTGGTTTTTGCTTCACATCGGGATCAGCCTCAACAAGACATTCTGGGGTCCTGTCACTCACCTCCAGGCTCCATGCTATTAGCTGATCAAAATTTCAGAGAGATTATTATAAAATCAATCTGGATAACAGATAAGCGCAAGCATTATTATCTTAACACACATAAGAATCTCTTAATATCTAACATTATTGATTATGATATATATCCATGGGCCACGTGGTCCAGTTGTTGCCTGCACCCTGGTCCAACTTAGAATAGAAACTTGAGAATAAGTAACAGAGGTGGCCTTGTAATTTGCTTTCCAATTGTGCAGTTTAATTAATTTGACAGTACAACAATCATGAATAGGCCAATCAAAGAATCAAGTTTCAATTGAGTGATAATTGTTGGCGCTGCAGTTTCGTCCTGCACTATGCATTTTAGTAGTTAATTCATATTGCAGACATGATTATTAGCTTCATAATTATGAACATGATTGTTGTGCAAAAGTAACATGCTGAGAAAATATGTACTTCCACTACTGATTTATATATCTTTTTTTTTTTTCCACACAAGCAAGCAATACACTACCTACCAGCACTTGTTCATTTCCCGGAGAAACACGTAGCCATGAAAATTGATGGATACCTAGAAAGCCATTATTACTTCTACAATTAATTTAGCAGAGGAACTGCAAACTTTGATGGTACCGTCAAGCTATCCAAAAATTTAATTACAAATAAGAGGCAGCATGTCTGATAACTGCTTTTTTAGCATTAATAGAATTTACTGGAAACCAAAGTAGCCGAGATTGAAAAGTAAATATGCAAAGGAAAAGAGGAAAATGTGGCAGGTTATTTGTGGGGATATAGTGCAAGGATAAGAGCAGTAAAGGTATTTTCTTCAATATAAAACTAAGGTTCATATGCATTTGCTTGTTATTCAAATGCATATTAAGATATATCTACCATGATATATGGATGTGCCATATTATTTAGTTGACAACTTTCCAGATCATTCTTTTCAAAATCTTTCAAACAGATTGATAACTTTACAAATCTTTAAAACTAAAATGTGCAGTATCACCCTCTGGTTATAATTTAAACATGGTTTTGGAAGATAAATAATTCGTTAGTAAAGAAGATTAATTGATTTAAGCAAAGCAGTAGAGTGAATGCTTACGACTTAAATTATAGAACACATGTCACTTACTAACTCACCCATATGCAAGCCGTTGTATTCGGCCAAGGTTCTGACATACATGAGCTGTTCAGATCCATTCCAAAATCTTGGACACGCGTTGCAAACACTATAAGGTGAAACATATTAATTAACAATCTCATACTACTAAAAATACGCACCAGAGAAACCGTTCTGAGAATGAGCTGAAATCGCCACATATGCCTATTAGTTCTTGATGCCAACTTTAAAAAGTATTCCAGGGTCCTGTCAATTGACCAAAACATTGTCCAATATGCAAGCATTAACAGCCGTCTATGATTCTTCCTTTGGCTTATTTTTGCAGTGCTGATATGTTTAAAAAAAAAACAAAATAGATTATAAAAAAATTGAATAATTAACATGTAAGTTAACAAAACGGCTTTGGCCTATTGAAGAACATTGCCAGTGCATGCGGCATGTTATTTGGTAGCTTCAAACTGCAACATAATATGCCTTCGAAGAAAATGAAACAAGTTTTGTCCCGTCAAAGAGAATATTATTACCAGAAATTAATACTAAATTCTGGCCTGTGAAAACCATTGCTGCGCAAGGCTTTATGGCCATATTCATACAACTAAATCATTTTGGAAGAAATAATTTCGTCTCTATAAACATCGTGAGCTCTACAAGCCCCTCCTCAATTCAGAGCTCTGCTTAGAAAGTAATTAAATGCTAGCCGTTATACATCATTTGTAAATCTAAAAATGATGAAAAGCTTAGAAATAAGTTGACCTCCACGAGCAATCAGAGAGACTTACAAAAATTCTATGTACATTGGGAAACATTAATTAATATAGCCCACTTCAGCCTATTAAATCTCTCTGAATTAGAAGTGCACCCATCATTAAAAATTTTAAAATCAACTTTACTATAAACACCGATTGTAATACCAAATCTAACCTTATGAAAATAAATTCATTTATTTACTAATAACATCCAATTAAACTATTACTACACCCAAATTTAAGTTTAAATAACTCTTTGCACTTAAAAAAAATTAAATTCTTCGTATATTTTTGTTTCTTTGTTTTATAGAAAAGCTTAATTCTAACTAATTATATTTCTTAAGATCAATTTATAAGTTTTAAAATTTAACATTATTTTAGTTTTACAGTATACTTCACTTAATAGTCAAAACTGATTAGCCAATGCAAATGTAAGTGCACTACTTTTTTTTTAATTATTATTATTTAAAACATTAATATTAAATTAAACTATAAATGAAAAAATTAAATGTTTTTTAGAATTAGAATATTTATCAATTTAGTAAATTATTTTTTTGTTATTCATTATAATGATTAATGCTTTTGGAACCAATTAAACAAGAAAAAAACAAGTTTTACAACTTTTAACTCCAATTTGTTTTTGTTTTTTTAACTTTCTTTTAGAAAAACTTATGATAATCACGTACATTAATTATTGTAGTAAGATTTCAAATTAGAGATTAATATATTAGGATAAATTGATGATTATAAAAAGTGTTTTGATAAAATTATTTAAATCCAAAATTAGGACTTAAATATATTAAGAAAGATTGATAAATATGAAAATTATTTTAATTAATTTATTTTAATCAAATTGACTATAATGGTCATTTTGTTATAGGTTTTTTTTGTAATAAACTTTTATAATAAAATCTAGATGTGTAAATTTTAGGTAGTTATAACTGCATTCATTCTAAGTATTGGGATGAAAATTTTTTCCCTATTGATGGTCTTTCTTGTAGTGCATGTATATATTAGGTTATGCTAATTATCTTGTATACATTCAATCTATACATTTACACAAGAAAAAAGTAAAATCACAATAAGTCAATTTCTATATATATATATGTATGTATGTATGTATGTATGTATGTATGTATATAAAGTAAAACCAAACTTCAATATATTCCTTAAAAAATGAAATTAGATGTGAACGTATGCATTAAGAACAGTTAACGGTTTCTTTCCAAAAAAGAAAGAACAGTTTAACGGTTTTAAGAACAAGATTATACAATTAACAGTAAACGTGTTATAACAAAAAATAATCTAAACGGTAACAGAACAGAATATGCATCTAAGAATAATTCATGTATTCAAAAAACTTAATGTTGAAAGCCCAACAAACAAGCGATGCTCAAATATATAGAACTTTGACGCAGACTAATGTTATTCAAGTCTCTAAGGCAGATCAAACTGTTTAATTCATATGACTGTCACAAATTTCATGTATTAGGGAGTTGATCCAATGATTGCTTTGATTTCAAACTGTTGACCACATTCCACACGCGCGTGCACTCTCACGCATATATATTGATGTTCATAACATTTTAATAATGGTGTGATCATGCGATGCAGGTTGATTCACAACTGCCATTCGTGATTTTTGATTCAACATCGGGCGTGTTTCCCATTGTGAAATCGTGCTACACGGGTTCATTTTGGGCCGTACACTCGAGTCCAATATATCAACCGAAATACTTATCAAGCCCACTGGACTTTTCTGTTGTTGGATGCATAGGCTGCACAAGAAAATAAAATAACTTCATTTTCGGCTTGCATGTGTGCTTATATTAATTTAATAAAACTTAATTTTAGATTTTAATATCTAATTAGTTTATATTTTAATTTAAGAGAGAGGATACTAAAATATTTTTCTATGTTTTAGTTTTTTTTTTTAATTAAATTATAAAAGAGACGTTTCAATATAACAAAATATAAAAGTACAGTGACATCAGCATCTAATTTAAATGAGAAATCCATCTACATCATGTGGTACAATACCAGTGGCTCAGGTGTATACTGTCCGTACACATTCAAACGTCTTCGAAGAAAAAAATAGTCGGATCTGAAATTTAAAGTCACTTTTAACGTGCACATTAATTAATGAGAAGAGTTGCAAACTATATATAAAACCAACAAGACAGAAAAGTCAAACCGAAAGCGTCGATTAAAGAGCTACCATGTTCTCAACTACTATCCTATCCATGTCGATGTGGGCCATCTATCAAAAATTCTAAAGTCTAATAAACACAACGCAAGTTTCAACTGTTACCACAACAAGTGAAAACACAACTTACCATTGGAGTACTAGTTGTCTTTATTCTTTATTCAGAGGCCGTCATTTTTTTTTTTTTTTAGTGTGTTTTTGTTTTCTAACTTTACAAATTACAATGCACATCGCGCGCAAATGCAACAGCAGGGTCTAGTGCGTGTGCGTGAAGCCGTAAATTGTTTATTCTAATTAAACATTTTCGTCCCCCGTACAACAAGATGCTTTTAGTTGAATCCGCTAATCCGTGCAAAACGTGTTTGGAATCTTAGCTAGGGTTTTTGTTTTCAAAATATTAAAATAATTTTTATGTCATTTGTTGATATTTATTTGAAGTAAAACTAAGTATTTAAAAGAGCCAAAATATAAAAATATGTAATTAAGAAATTAATTACTTTTTTTTTTCTTTTTATATTACTTTTAGAAAAGCTGATTTTATATAATGCACACATTGATTCTGAGAACTTAATTATAGTGAAGAATAGCATCTGCAGTAGACACAAGACATAAAATAACTAAAAACTGCTTTGAATCAATTTTTGGCTTGTCTGGAGGAAAGTGATGGCCTGGCATCTTAAAAAGCCTAAATTAATATTAATAAAAGAAAGAACTATAAATAGATTTTAAACATTTGATCTCATTATCTTCTACACGACTATACATATGTCGAAACTGTTCAACCATTCCATTACAATCATTGTCATAAATACTTTATGGACTAGACAATTGAAAATTTTGAAGTTTATCTACACGATTACACCACTTTAAACTAAAATACAGTAAAATTTTGAACAACTTTATCTCTTTTATTTTTTTAAACTTCATTTGGAATTGGGATTGTTATCTTGAAGACTTGAACACAATCTACATGATTCACGAAACAGAAATATTATTATAGGAAATACTATGAAAAGAGGGAAAGAAAACTTGGAAAATGTGGTTGAGGATTCACACTATGTATATATATAATTGTTAACGCATATATATATGTGTGTATATATATATAAATATATATATATTTATATATGAAGGCCAAAGTCTTGAGTCAGATCTGCATTTTGTTGAAGAAGGATAGTTAAGATGTGAAAGGTAAAGCAATCACGTTGGTACGAAATTTTTAATATTCCGTGTAGTCATAAAAGACGTAAGAGAATTCAATTTGGATCTTTAGAGTTCATAGGATTTGGCAGACACCCCCACAAATGGCCCTTTTGATAGAGAACAACATTACATGTACTTTGATAAAGACTCCTTGCAAATCACATTACTAGTTTTTAATTCATCTTTTATTTACAAACAAGTATGAATTAGGCTTGTATACATAAAGTGCTATTATTATAATTAAATGGTTTTGATGGTTGTAGCCAACTTTTATGTGTGGTTGAACTGATCTACCCATCCTAATTAAATAGTTTGTAGGGTTCATTCTTTTTTCTTTCTGGAGAATTAAACACCAAGCAACCATTTGCAAGTTACAATATTAAAAGCGAAAAAGAATAAATGCTCAACGAAAACGACTATACTAGAGCATCTATGATATATTATTATTCAATCTAAGTTAATATCATTTTAAATTCATATATAATCTCCCATTAAAAATGTTGAAAATAATAGAAGAAGAGCACTATGATCACAATCTAAATTTCAGCACCAGGTGAACAGCAAGATGGTAAAAGATTCTCTGATATAGCTCAATTATAACTTGGATTTTGTTCCTGAGTTTTGACTTGGTCAAAGGCTGAGGTTTGGTTGAACTTGTTGGTATATCATAATTCGCACTTATGAATTTTATTGAAAATCAAATTAATACATTGATAATAGAACCCAGATCGGCAATATTACACCAATCTTGTCTTTCTGCACCAAAAATCATGAAAATTCTGTACGCATAGTTGTTCCAGATCAATCATTATTAGGAATGAAATATCAAATTTTGAATAAATTAATGCCTTTACATAGACATAATCCGTATAACTTTTTTTTAATCTAATTAAAAAGCTTAAATTACGTGTAATATGTCAAAAAAAGCCAAAAAAACTTAAACACTAATGTAACTATTATATAAATCCATTTTTCGAGGGTTACTTACAGAAAATTTGTATTTCACTTATTTCTAAAAGAATAAATAGCAGTTTTCATATATTTAATAATATTCTTGTAATTTTCAAAAAAAAAAAATTTCGAATTAAATTGATATATATATACATATATACATATATTAGATATAAAGTAATTAATGCTACGTTTCTAAAAATAAAAAATATATCTAAGTATACATTCAAAAACACTTTTTTGTTTTTTTAATATCTAGTATACATTCCAATATGCTTTTGCCTTTGAAAAAGAAAATACCTAAAACACATTTCAAGTGATGTGGTGAGTACCACCATCTAATGTGACTTAATAGTATATGGTGCTCATTTAATTTAGTAATGACTCAAGTGTAAGTTGTCCAATTGTAAGTTGTATCTCCAATAAAAAAAAATGAAAGTGATGTTGTAAGTTATTTGTTAATTCCATATATATGATGAATAAAACAACATGTAAGTGGTATCTTAAAAACAGGTGATGTGGTAAATTATTTGTTAATTCCATATATGTAGATCATGGAAGAATATGATAAATAAAAAACAATAATATTTTACTTTTATATTATTTTTGTCAAATTTTTTAGCTATGTAACATTAATCTACATGTAATGTCTTTATAACAAAAATTTACTCATTACCATTGAATGTATCATAATAGTAAAGAGTTTTTATTTAGCTTGATAATGATTCAGGTTTGAGTGGTTCTACTATTAATAATATTTAAAAAAAATAAATTTTATTAATTATATTCAAATAAATAAATAGTATAATTTTTTTTTTCAAAAAAGAGAACCTCTAAATAAAAGAAAAAACAATTTACATACGAAGGAGAAAAAGTCGTGATAGATATTATAGTCGTTAGTGTGAGCATAAATTAATAAAAAACAAGATTAATAACAAAAACAGAAGTGGTGGTGGTGGTTTGTTTATCTCCTGGCCGCCCAAGTTGTTCCCTAGTACTCCTTGTCTCCGTATTTCTTTTTATCTTTTGCCTTTTTTTGTTTTCATTTTAATTTCCAAAACTTAAAGCACATATCGTTTTCTCCCTTTCACATTCGCAACATGGACTAGGGATTAATAGAGATAGATAGAGCGAGCCAACCATCTCCCTCTCTCTCTCTCTCATATTCAGTTTGAGTTTGACCCGTTGCCAGCCACCGGCAACTCTTTTCTCTACTCCAATGGAGACCCCACCCAGCACCCTCTAGAGGATCTTCTTTGTGGAAACATCTGTTGTCGTCCCCCACCCTCTTTGTTTGAGCTTTAAGCTTAAATAACGTCACCTCTCCTTTCTTTTCTCTCTTTTCCAGGTTTTCTTCTCCAAAAACCCTAGCCTTTTCACCAGCAAGAAGAAGAAGAAGAAGATACACAAGAGTGTGTATATATATATATCATATTATATTTCCCTTTTTTCCCTTCTTCTTCTTCTTAAAAGCCTCCATTTGCAGATCAAAGTATATGGCGACTTTCTTTTTCCTTTTAAAGCTGTTTTAGAAGATATGGAATTGCTTCTTGTCATTGATCACTTCTGGTCTTCTTTTGCAGTCTTGCTTTTTACAGATATATAAATATAAATATTCTGGTTTCTTTTGTTCTGGAAGTTTGTTTTCAAATTGAAGAAAAAAGCTATGGATTCTGGAAACAGTGGTAGTATGCAATCGTCAAGTGATGAGGAGTATGATTCACGGCCTGAGTCTGCAGGCGCTGCAGCTTTCTTGAACCCTTCAAGCAACTTTGGTTCTATATCAAATCCCAACCCTTCATTTCTCTCACATCATCAAAATCAACAACCCCCTGCTGCTTTCTTCGATCTTTCATCGAATTATCTCCATGCTTTCTCTCAATCGCAGCCGAACTCCAACTCCAGTTCCCTACTAAATCTTGAGTTGGTGGGCCCTGGAAGCCTGAGATCAGACCCCAACTGCACCGACAAAGCTACCCAACAGGGCTCCTCCTCGTCAGCCCAGCCCATGATGCTAGCCGCTCAAGGACTCAACCATGCTCAATTTGCCAGCTCATCTTCCATGCAACCCCGATTAGTCCATGATAATGGTGCACGATACTCAAATCAGACTAATGCTGTCAAGAACCCAAAGAAGAGAACAAGAGCGTCGAGAAGAGCACCAACAACTGTTCTCACCACGGACACGTCCAATTTCAGAGCAATGGTGCAGGAATTCACTGGGATCCCAGCACCACCATTTTCAGGGTCGCCCTACTCTCGTAGGCTTGATCTCTTCGGGTCGGGCTCGGCCATTAAGGCAGGTCAGATGGAACCGATAGGCCCTCTTTACCCTCTCCGTCCTACTACACACAAGTTTCAACCAATCCCTTTTATAACATCTTCTTCTTCCATGGTTGATGCCAATATTTCTGCTTCTACAAGTAATCTTGCTACTGCCGCCACTACTAACAATAATAATACCATTACCATAGCCACTTCCCGCAATCTAGCTCCTACTTTCAGTTCACCTTCTAATAGTAGTAACTACCATTTGGTATCTGATTTAGGCCTCACCAAAGAGCCTCAAAACATATTGAACATGCAACCAAACCAAGTGCTATCGTTCCTGCAGCCTCCTCTTAACCCTCCACAGCTTAATGTGCCTGGTTTTGGTGCAAAATCTCAGGCAAGTTTTGGCATGCCTTCTCTTGAAGAATTAGCTATGGGTGGTGGTCATGGACATGGACATGTTAATACAAACCTTGGTGGGTTGGCTTCTGGTCAAGATCAAATGTTGAGGCCTTTCGATGGAAATTATAATAATTCATCACAAAGGGTTACTGGTACTTGCAAGTTGAACTACACAGCTTCTTCGTCAGATTTTCACCATGACAAGAGTCTGGAAAACGTTTCCTCAAGGGCTGAAGGTACTGTTGATTCATGGATTTGTCCTTCTGATTAGCAACTCAACCTTTATGCCAACTTAATAGTGCAGAAATGAGGTTTTTGCTGCAGTCATCTTCATATTTATAGTCTCAATTTCTTCTTTTATTACAAATAATTATGGTATTTAGCTAAAAATATATGATGCTTCTTGGGATATCAGTTTGGAGGTGTAGATATTGATGACATATTGTCTTTCTTCTTAATGATCGAGATTAAGTATAATTTAAAAAGAAAAAAATCGATCTTTTATTTCAAATAATCTTTTCTCTTTTAACTTAATTCAAATTTTCATGGGTATGAATATAATTGTTAGGCAACTCATAGCAATTAAGAGAATATTTAAACAAGAATTAATGAATGGAAACCAGAAGTGGCAACATTTTGATCCTCGTATCATGTCTTGATAGGTCGGTGCTGTGTTAATAAATGACCTGTTATGTTGGTGGCTGTAATGATCCCATAAGGTCCTGACTATACTCTATTGCAATCACGAAAGCACTGGAGGTCTTAATTGTAGAGAATGGTCCAAAATTTTATTTTGCTTTGAATAGGGCAAAGGGACGAACCTTAGCTGCCGTCTCCGCAGGTTTATTCATCTGAATGTGACTTTTTTGGATTATTTCTTTCCGCTAATTTCACTCCTTGACATGCCCAATTCTCCAAATTGTCAATTACTTCTCTTTTCTAGGATTTTTTCAATGGTAAGACATAATTTAAAATCATGAGAAAGTAGAAATAAAAATTAAGGAACTGTATTTTAACATAGATAATCATGTAATTACTTGTTTTTCTTTTAGTCGTACCGTGAATAATAATACCATCATGATAAGGGTTATTGTTTTTGTAAATTTGATGAATATTACATGACAATAATGGCATAATGGGCTCATCCTCGTGTTATGTCTCTTGCATGATATAACATTTACAAGTGAGAGTGTGATAATAGAGCGGAGCGATTAGTGGCAAGATTAGGGGAATCCTTACCTGCCGCAATCATGCTCAAAATCTCTCCTTAATTTATGTATTATTTATTTTCTTTCAATTTAATAAGATGTATAGCTTCATTGGATAAAATCCAAGTAAAAAATCTTCAATATCTTCGGGAAGATTTCATATCTTAATTTAAGATTTTGAGCCAACCCTGTGGAGACATGTGCCCTAGGTCTCTCATGCTCCCTTAGCCAGAGACCATCTCATTATCATCTAAGACAAAAACTCATTATCCATTTCAAATCATTTTAATTTGCTCCAACTCATTCCCACCGTTTATTGTTTAATTTAATAATTGTACAACAGCTGCCAGAAATAGACAATTTAAAAAAAAAAAATTTAGAACATCAATCCCATATATGGCATCTCTAATTTATTAGAAGAGTTGTTAAAATCAGGATAAGCATGTGATCCATGCATGCCAATTCATTCAATTATTTATTGAGAAGAATCCATTGCGTGCTTGCATTATATTATTTGTATATATATATTCTGAACTTTGCAAATTAAAGCTAGCTGTACTCTTCTGATTCGGCAACTTTTTAAATTCTTAATTGTTTTATTATTTATTTATTCACATTTTTACCGGTTGTATGAGAAGGGTATCGATTCTCTGTTAATTTGAAGTAAAAAATAGATAGAAATAAATTTTAATTAATCAAGATATTTAAGAATATATACAAAAACAGTCGAATCAACAAAATTCAAATCTCAAACCCTCAATTGAAGTGTATAAATCAATTAATATATCGATAACATGCAATTCAAGTGGTAAGATGAATGATTAGAAGTCAATAGTAACAAAGTGTTTGCATAAAAATTATGTATTGATGGGCGGATTTCTTTAACATGGTGAATCTTTTTCAATTAGCCTTTACAAGAGATTACTAATTTGATTGTACTAAATATGATTTATGAAGCAGAAAAGTATGAGGTTATTATGTGAAAATGAATAGCAATGAATTAATTCATCAACATCTTAGTGAATCATTTTGATAGTCAGAGAAAGATATAAAAAATGAGCTGGGTGCTTAGAATCAAAAGGAGGACAAAGACAATGATTTTATTAAAAAAAAAAAAAAACAATTAAGATGATAATGAAATAATTGGACAACAAATGGAGGAGAGATGATTAACCATGGCAATTTGGAAGAAGAGGACATGTTGAGAGGATGTGGTGACATGTGACTCTTTCTCTTTTGGAATCATGGTGGCCCATGCCAGAGAATAATCTGGTTTTTAGCAATCATGATTTGTGTTTTTATTATTTGTTTTTTTAATTTTTAAATTTATCTATCCATCTACCCTCACTTGTCCTCAGCTCAGTCTCCTTCAGGGTCATGTGAGAAAGACTTCTGCCCTCAAAGTTTCCAACTGAAAAGGCAAATGCATATGCATTCTCTTTATCTCCCTCTCTCTCTCTCTTTTTCTCTTTCTATCCTTTCAATTTAGAGCCAAGCCACCCAAAAGACACAAACCTTTTAGAACCCAATATTTCCTTCCTCAGAAGAAGCATATATATATTCAAACGCAGGAAGCGACAAATCCTAAAGTTACTTGTTTAAATTACCGTATATAATATATATAGAGTTCTGCCTCATAACAAGGTCTAATTTAATAATTTTAAGTTACATGTAGATTAGAGAATGTTCGACACTTAAGATTATGAAACAATGTATAAAAAATAAGGGGAAATTAAAAATAAAAGAAAACTATGAATCAATATGTTCATATATTAGAAACATTCTTTTCAATTCATGCTGTTGATGGTGCCATCTTTACATTTGACCTTTAATGTAGTTTAATTATGTAAAACTTAATAATTACAATAAGCTAATAAGCCTAATATGCGTAAGCGATGATGAAAGTGGATTAAAATCTGACGCAAGTGGGTCTATGAAAACTTTGAAGCAAGGCTAGACTTGTGCCTGCAATATTAGACCATAAGCTTTGGATCCAGCATAGAAGATTTGGATTCCTTTGACAATTATTTGGCCTATAGACTGGTTTAAATTGAAACATTATTGTTTGAAAGAGATAGAGGAATATAAATTACAGTTGTCATACACTAACGTTTTATATGCACATCCATGGCCAACAAAATGTGTGTCGACGCATATATATATATATATATATAGCGCACCAAGCACACATTTGTTTAATTAATTAGACTTTTTGCAAAACATTGGTTGACCACATGATATTGGTATCTGCCCTTTCCCCTTCCCACCAACATGTGACCTCACAGTAAGCAGCTCAGCTTTCATCTTTAAGGGTTAAAACCAATCCTCCCTTAATTTTTTGTGCATCATCTTAACCCCAAAAATGTTTTTTTTTTTTCCTTAATATTTTCTTTAGAATATACAAGATAAATAACTATGCATGAGTGCATGGTACAAATAATTTTAAAATTTACCTGTGCAATACAATTGTAATCTCATTTAAAAAAAAAAAAAACAAAAATTAGGATATATATATGTATACAAAGTTGAAAACTAATTAGAAATTAATAACTTGATTAAGTTATACCCTAAGAAGAATTAATTGCAAAGAGGGAGGGCCCAAACGATAATGTTCCTTCAACGATGACTGTGAAGAGGTTAGCTTTCTAGCTACTTGTCTCAGTCCTAGTGCAGTTAGGTAGCCCACTTGAGAAAAGTCCTTGGTTGGAAACATCAACCGAACCCACAAAACGTTACAAATTTATATATTATAGTT
Organism: Dimocarpus longan; assembly: GCA_022984855.1. NCBI lineage: Eukaryota > Viridiplantae > Streptophyta > Magnoliopsida > Sapindales > Sapindaceae > Dimocarpus > Dimocarpus longan. Next base: position 4,452,243 of record CM041018.1, read on the forward strand.
TAAAGTTGGTCAAGTTGAACCAGGCTAGTTTCTTAGTCTGATTTCTTTGGCTCTAGAAGCTTTGAAACAGTCCGTTACCTAAGAAACCATCGACCGAGTTTTGCTTTCACAACTTAAACCTAATAATTCCCTTGACAAGTACTCATATTCCCTTTTATGCAGCATCTTACGATTGATTGCAGAATCCTGATCTGTCTTTCCAGGATACACGAGCCCACACAGCCTTTACTTTCTTTTACTCCAAAAAAGTCCCAACACAACGTGCAACTTAATGGTCATTATCCTTGGGGTAATTTCAACTGTTTATTTCCTGGTAATGACGGTAAAAGACAAATACTAAAAAGACAATTTATCTACTTCTTTGAATACAAAGCTGAATCAAGGAATGACGTTGTAGTTATTGTCGTGTTTAAACTTTAAAATAGCCTGAATTCTACTTTGAATTGTATGTTATTTGACTTCCAGCTTCTATTATTTCAATTCTTGAATATTAATTTAGATCATTTTCTCATTTCCTTTTTATCTAGGGTCCGGAGCTAGGGAGAGGCCACAAGGCTCTGACCCTGGACCGAAAAAAATATATTAATTGTTTTGCTTTAGTAAAATTACTAATCAATCCCCAAAATTACTTAATTTTCTTCTCTTGTCCCTAGTTGATTGCGCTCCTCTTGTTTGTCCCCAAATATAAGGTGCTCTCCCCACAACTAGTTAAGTTACCTTCTACTAATTATTTTGTATGACATCAACGCATGTTGTTATTAATAGAAAGTTGGGATTTGGATTTTTTTTTTTATTACTATTTTATAAAAAAGTCTAAATATTAACATTTGAAGAAAAGATAAGGGAAAAATTCTTATCCCGTAATAAATGTAATTCTATTATTATGAAAGCATTAAGATTTTAGTACAAGCAAGCATCACTATTTTTTTTATGCAACTCGTTCTAGAGTTAAAAAGAGTTGAGATATTGACAGATGAGGGGGAGAGATGCTTAACAAATCGCAAATTCTTTTCAAAGCTAGGAACATTACAAAACGCACAGAAATGAGGCTTATTACAAACATGGAAAGTTAATTGTGTCTGCCTCAGCAGCTCTTACGTGATTTTCATGAACCCCACATGTTTCCCACTACGACTTTGCCTTTTCCAAACATACCTGTATCAAATATAATTGGGTTTAAAAGCAACCATTTAGCGTTTTAATGGAGTTGTGTCTTTCCATCAAAAGGCTACAAAATTTATAAGCTTTTAGGTTCCGGAGTTTCGGGTATATATGTATATTTATGATGTGTAGATAATGTTAAAAATTTAAAATCAATGGCCGGCCGAAAGATCTACCTTGGAAATTGTTATAAATCCTATGCCTATGTAGTAAGTGTTGTGCTTTTTGATTTCTATAAGTTGATCTTCACCTTAAAATCTTATATTAAAAATTAAAACATAAATAAATAATATATTATTATTATTATTCTTTCTGTAATAATATATTAGTAGAATAAAATGAGTGTATTATTAAATTTGGGACCCTTAAAAGAAAATATTAAATAATTAAATCACTAAAACTGTAAATTCAAATCAAATTCTTTTTTAACCCCCAAAATTGTGATAGTTGAAAAAAATAACTCCAAATCAAAATAAGATCCTCATTATGTATATATAGCTTTTTCTTTTTCCTTTTTTGATAAAATTACAAGATAATTAAAAATTTATTGACACTCATTGGTAGGATTTATTGAAATTGAAAATTGTATGTGTGGTCAAAAAATCTACACCCATGAAAAATATCTGCTCTTATAATAAAAGGAAGAAAATTTATCATGCTTTCTAATAAATGATTATGGTGAAAAGTTCAACCTTTATCACTAATATAAAAAAATATATTAATTATGAATGAATGTGTTAATATATATTGATTGGAAAGGAAATTTTTTAAATCCGTACTGTCACTTATTCTCAAAATACATCAAGTGACAAAGGGAGGTAATTTTTTTTTTTAAGAAAAATAAGATCCTAATTTAATTAAAGAGAAGTAAACTTTAAAAAGGTTGTTATATAACTGTTTTTAATTTATTAGTTCTAGTGAGTCTTCTCTATAAAAATTTCTCTCTTAATCAAAAAGTATACATGAAAGATTAAATCATATTTATTACTTCAAAAAAAATAATAAATACTTTAATTTGTTTTACAATATAAAATTGTTTTCAAATTTTCGATTGTTTTAGATTATCCATGAAAATAATAGTCTGCCAAAATTCCGTCCTGGTAGTGGTGTCGCCCACCAAAAAGGCTGCGGCAGCCAGAATATCTTGCCAGCTGCCACCCCCCAAATCTCTCCTATATGGATGTGTTAGTAGATCCAATCGCATTATTGATCCACTATTACAAGTATATAAACCTGTCACGACTCATCACATGATAAGATCTTAAGCAAAAAAGACTATATGCAATTAGAAAACAAAACATTTATTAGCTGAGATTTATGAGCTACTCTATCGCCGTGACTTGTGACTTGTTCGTGAGAGCCAAAAGCGGATAGGCGGAGGAATAAGTAGTGAAGTGACGGGGCGGTGAGTGACGGGATTGTGACGCGTAGGCCAGTTCATGCTTGCATAAGACAAAAAAGGAAAAGCACGTGTCAAACGGAAGATCGAGAGGCGGGAAAGAGGAGGAAAGGGACACGTGTAAGGTGGGATGGGAGATCCACGTGGGGCGATAAGGAGAGAAATGATGATTAGAAATGTGGTTGATGTGGTGGAACCCACAATGGACTATGGAAGTGGAGGCGGTGCTCTCACTTGTGTAAAATGTACAAACGTAATGATACACACCCCCCTCAAGTCCCCAAACAGATCTGACACTCTGATTTCTGATCCCTCTCTCTCGTCGCTTTCACTTTGTGTTTCCTCCCACTCGCCTTGCCTGTACCAACATTATTGGGCTTACGATTGGAGTGGACTCTTGAGTTTGTAGCTTCTCTTTGGATGTTACAAGGCCAAGAACCTTGATCGGCTTGGCCCACATTATTACAATTTCTGACTCGCAACAGAGATGCCCTACCGCGTTTGAATCACTTCGGTCCACCACTTCACAAAAAGCCAGAACTGCTCATATGATCAAATTATCCCAGAATACGGTAGGTCTATTCTTCTGGGTTTGGCAGGATGCACAACTGACCACCTTTTTTCTAACTCTTAGCCTATAACTTAATTTACTAAATTGTTGGATCTACTAACTAAATTTGGATCCTCTTATAACCTGAGCTTTTCACTAATATAATCTAATCTCATAGCATATTAACATTACAATAAATGAATTGTTTGGTTAAGATTGTTTTTCACATTTATTTTTTCAATTTCAAAAAATTTAGAAAAAACCTACATCAGGAGAGGATCCAGATCCCTACTTATTTCAACAATTGAGATTATGTTACTATTATTTTGGGTATAAAAGGAAATTGATCTAATGATCCAAAATTTGATTTTTTTTTTAATTAATATTGAATAAGTCAGACTAGGACATGCTAAAATAAGATATTATTTATATTGTTCGGTTACAGTCTATCTTTACTTGTAAAAATCTACCTATATCTGCTAACATGGCTTAAATATATACTTCCAAAATTAATGGGATAATCATAGTAAATTATCCACACAAACTTGTAAATGTATTTGACGGATCAAACCTTAATACATTGAAAATAATGGAGAGGTGAACGTAACTTTTACAGTACTATTTTGATAAATATTAGAAAATATTCTAAATATTTAAAATAAATTTATGGATAGAGAATTAAATTAGGCAATATAACAGAACAAAGTAAATGATTAAATAACCATTTGCAAAATTTTGTCAAGCCCAAAAAACGCTTTGGGCTATGCAAATCAAGGAATTGTCCAATTACCGATAGCAAGGCATTGTTTTTTTAAGCTCTTTATCAGTTTCACCTCAAATTGACAAATAACAAAGAATATTGCAGCGTAATGTACGGCAGAGCTGGAAAAAGATTGAATAATGGCTGAGCCCAACAAGATCTAAGCAGCATCCATTAAAAAAAATGAAAACAGTTTATTTATTAAGGAAATAAATATACAAATTCATTATTGCTATTTTTTGTATCTTAGTTGATCAAAATTTATACGTATTTGGCATGACTTTTGTAAAGTTTTTCTAACACTAAAAACTATTTTAAAATCTTTTTTTATTATTTAGCATCAACTTGATAAAGTTTTTTTTTATAATATTAAAAAGACTGTTTTATATTTACTTGAAGAAACTTAAATTTTAAACTTATTTATTACACTTATAAAAGATATATATTCTTTGAAAGAATATAAAAGATATAAATTGTGTTGAATATTCTTATTTTATTTAATAAAATTTGAGATATCCTTTATAAATATAAAACTTTACTTTATTCTGAAATTCTTTATGTAATTTCTCAAACTTATTTTAAAAATAAACAACCATATAACATTAAACCTTTTACATGAGTTGTCTTGTGAAAACTTATTTCAAAATATTTATTCATAAAAGCTCTATATAAAAGGCCATACCAAACACATTCTAAACTATTTTTGAAACTTTAATATATTAGAAAAATTTTTTAATATTTTTGTCAATAATTTTATAAATTTAAAATATAAATCAGCATATTCTCAATCTCACCTATCCATATCTATTTTCCTTGATCCCAGGGGGCACGAGTCAGGATTGACGCGAGGCATATACTAATACTAGTAGAGACCTTGAAAATTGTAATAAAGTCCACAAGCAATTGTCAGCTGTACACGTATCAGAGATGAAGAAGAGCCACGTGTCATTGACCATCCGGTCTTTGTCCGTTACCAGAATCCCAACAATCGAAAAGCAAGACAACACTAGAGCAAGTTGAAACCTCTAAGAATAACAACCCTCTCTCACTCTCTATGTTTCATAAAATACAACTCACCAAATAACTCAAACACACGCAAAATGAAAGGAGAAACGGTGACACTGGTCCTGGTGAATTTGGCTGGGATCATGGAGAGAGCCGATGAATCATTGTTGCCAGGGGTGTACAAAGAAGTGGGTGCAGCTCTCCACACGGACCCAACTGGCCTCGGCTCTCTCACCTTGTTGAGGTCCATTGTCCAGGCCTCTTGTTACCCAATTGCCGCTTATCTGGCTACGCGCCACAATCGGGCCCATGTCATCGCTCTTGGTGCCTTCCTTTGGGCTGCCGCCACCTTCCTTGTTGCCTTCTCCTCCACTTTTTTTCAGGTTCAACTCTCAAACTGACATTTCCCCATCTGCTTTTTTTTTTTTTTCTTATTTTTTTTTATTTTCCTAGATTTGTTTGATTGATGAGAAAATGAATGGAACAATTCAGCAATTATAGGATTTGTGTTATGTGTTGTTTTGAGAAATAGAGGAAGTCCAAGGTTATTAGTATAGTTTTTTAATTGACCTTTAAGTGATGAGAATTCTGTGATCATCAAGGTTGTAATTTTTTTTTCCTCTATTTTGCACTTGTTCAATCTGCACGTGAATGGGATGTTTGTGGTTTTATTGCAATGTACTAACTAGTGATGGTTTGACTGGATTGCTATATAGAGACTATAGTGATTGTTGAATGTTTTGCTGATTGTTGGATTGCTAACTGTGGTAATTTTACAAGTTTCTGATTTGGTGAACATGATTAATGATGAAAATGTTGTTCTTATTGATTTGTTATTACTTGTTTTGAGATTTATTGATTTGAATTTCTGGGTGTAAAAGAACATTTGATCTCTTAGACTTCGAGTAGGATGAATACAGAGATGATCTTTGTCCATCTGCTATTCATTTCAAGCTTGTCTGTTATCATTTGGAAAATTCAGTACCTTCGAAAAATTGGCAAGAGATTGCGCTCAATGGGGCACCGCCACTTATGGAAAGGTTGAGCATAGAGTCTCGTATTGACAACTCTATGCTGCATAGAGTCTCATATTGAAGTATAAAACTAGAGTGCACATAATAAATACTTTTTTGTATTCTCGTTTCAAGGAAGACACCCGTTAGTCATTGTGTGAAAGGAGACATGGAGGACTAAGATAGCGTATTTCTCATTTATTTACAGAAATTGAAGACGCTGTTCATGTTTTCATCGTGTTGTTTTACACTTGACTAGTAAGGTAAACAACAGTAGAGTTTTAGGGTAAGACAATCTTATACAGAGTATAGGACATCCGTCTAATCACATATGCTTTCCATGCCGCCAGGCATGCAGTGAGTGGAGCTGGCGAGTTTATCATTTTTAGCTTATCAATAATATGCTTAATTAGATTCGTGAATTATAGACTGGGTATTATTTGATTCTTAATAGGACATCCTTCCAGTCACACTTGATTTCCATACAAGAAGGAATGCAGTGAGTAGAGCAAATAATTTTATTATTTTTGGATATACCTTGATCAAGATTGTGAAATCTGGAATAGGGATTATTTTGTTTTAATGTGAATTTTTTTCTTTTCTTGAAGTTAAATGACATTGAACAACTTAAATTAAGCAATTTGATTTAAAATGGTTTTGTTAATTAAAAAAATTATAATGGCAGTGTTGATATAAATTACATAAAAATGTAGGTTGCTAACTAATATCGACATATGTAGACGTAAACAAAATTCAACTAGTGGTGATAGTATAGAAAAATAGATGGATAGTTTAATAGTTTTAAGTTATTTCTACAATATGTGTTCTCTGGAATTTCTTTGTACGGGACACTGGTTTAGAAAATGACACAGACACATTCTTAAATCTAGAAACGACAAATTGAAAACACTTCTTCAGTTTCTTAAATGATTTTAATAAGCACATTATGAAAAGTGATACTAGACGCGCCCTAATACCTTTAATTGTTCTCATTTCTTGAACATGAACTACTTATTTCAGTTATCCTATTCCCAATGGCCAATCATTCTGTCAGTCACTACCAGTAGAGGTTCTTGCATTTAGGATTGATATTTGGTAAATGTAAGATTCAAATTTTAAGTTTATTACTAATTCCTAACTTCTCTCAACCAATTAAAAACAACTGCACAAGAGAAAAAAAGGGAGTAAGCATTAGTTACTCTATATAAAGAGTTTTATATTATTGAATAAGAGCAACATCTGCAAAGAAACCATTAATGGAATGAGTGTAGGATACACAATTTTAGATTTGCATTAAAAATATTGATTCTGTTATGTACTAGATCTTCAGCTAGTTCAAGTCACTAAAAATCCAAAAATGAATTGCTTACATTTATTGATTAATTTCTATGCATTCAAAAGTCTTTCCTAAGCACCTATATGAAGATACCACTTGACACCTATGATATACGAGCTAATCATATTTCTTTTAAAGTCATTTAGCTTTTGTCAAGCAGGTGGCTGTTTCTAGAGCACTGAATGGCATTGGCCTTGCAATAGTTGGACCAGCAATCCAGTCCCTAGTTGCTGACTCAACTGATGATACCAACCGTGGTATGGCTTTTGGATGGCTGCAGCTAACAAGCAATCTCGGCTCAATTCTTGGTGGACTTTTGTCAGTATTAATAGCTCCAATAACATTCATGGGGATTCCTGGTTGGAGGATTTCTTTCCATATGGTTGGAATAATCAGTGTTGTCGTTGGTATTTTAGTTCGATTATTTGCAAATGATCCACACTTTTCAGATAATGGTGCAATAACAAGTGATCAAGTTTCAAGTAAATCATTATGGGCAGAAGTAAAGGATCTGGTCCTGGAAGCCAAGTCTGTCATAAAAATTCCTTCTTTCCAGATTATCGTGGCTCAAGGTGTCACAGGTTCATTCCCATGGTCTGCTTTGTCATTTGCCCCGATGTGGTTAGAGCTTATTGGTTTCTCCCATGAGAAAACTGCATTCTTGATTGGCTTATTTGTAATTGCTGGTTCCCTTGGAGGGCTGTTCGGTGGTTGGATGGGGGATATCCTTTCTACACATCTTCCAAATTCTGGGAGGATAATTCTAGCACAAATAAGTTCAGCTTCTGCCATCCCTCTAGCAGCAATAGTTCTACTGATTTTACCTGATGATCCATCCTCAGGGTTCATGCATGGTTTGGTTATGGTCATCATGGGTTTTTGCATATCCTGGAATGCTCCAGCTACAAACAAGTAAAGTCTCTCTGATATACCTTTCTTCTTCCTTTTCTCACACACAAATTTTCTTCTTTATGCTATAACATGTTAAAACATTTTTTGCATTAAAAATCAGATTCTGCAACAATAAACAAATAATGCAGCAAGGTATTTGGAGAGAAAAACATATTAAACAATTTATTGACAAAAAGGTTGTGTTGAAGCAGTTGAATAGTCAAAACTGTGTGGCATACTTTTGCACAAAAACGAATGAGACTACTGGAAATTGTTTTTATTGATAATTTAATAATGCTTGTAATATGGTCTATGCAGTCCAATATTTGCAGAGATAGTTCCTGAGAAATCCCGTACTAGTGTGTATGCTTTGGACCGATCTTTTGAGTCCATACTGTCATCATTTGCACCTCCAGTGGTTGGGATACTGGCTCAGCATGTTTACGGTTATAAACCTCTTCCTGAAGGGTCCAGTGTATCTGAAGAGATTGCTACAGATAGGGGAAATGCTGCTTCATTGGCCAAGGCTCTGTACACAGCAATAGGAATTCCAATGGCTCTCTGTTGTCTCATCTACTCATTCCTTTACCGCACCTACCCAAGAGACAGGGAGCGAGCTAATATGGAAGCACTTATTGAATCAGAGATGCAACATCTGGAGTCCTGTGATTTACCTGCGGGCACTCATACTCAGTTCCCGGAGTCAGATTTACCATATGATAGGGACAGAACTGTTATTGAAATGGATTACGAAGGGGACGACGGTCTTGATCTCGATGACAACGATGAGAAGACATTGCTTTACCGGCAGTTAACATTCGCCAATCTAGGTGAATAGCAGAGAATTCTTTTGGTCTTGATAACAACGATGAAAAGGTATGGTTTTCAATAGGCAAGCGAAACTCCGAAAAGAGCTAAATCTTCCTTCTTTACCATGTCAGTGCCTCGTCTAGTTTACTGGAAAACTGAGCATTTGGTTGGAATTTGTTGCAAAGGAATTTTGAAAGATTGTAACGAAAGATGTAGATTCCATCAGAGCATCTGGAAATGCCATGAATTATTAAAGCATACAGGGGTTTTGTTCATATTTTCAGCCAAACATTTTACGCCGGAGAGAAAGTCTGATAGGCAAAGAACCAACTTTAAGCTATAACATTGTTGCATAGATACTGCATCTTTTGTACCAATTTTGTCATTGCTGTTTACATAGTGATTGCGTATTGTATAGTTGGAAGGAGTATGTAACACATCCCGTTGATGTGTGGAATTTTTTGAACAGTTGAAACGAACAAGGAAGAGTAGAGAATTTGAAATTTGAATTGATCATCCGTGGATGAACATTAATCAAAAGTAACATGAGATACAAACTTTCACGTCTCCCTTCCACTGCATGCACTAAACAAATGGTTTATTATTTACAGACTTGCACAATGTATATATCCTGTAAAGATCGATTAAAATCTATAACACTGGAGAAAAATGCATAAATTTTTATAAACAAATGTCACTTAAATGCCTTTATGAAAATATTTTGAGAGGCCAGGATGGAAAGCAACTGCCAATAGATCTTATTCAGGCTTTGTAACAGTAAACATCACAAAACGTCGATTCCTTATGCAAGTAAATCCAACTAGGCCACAGGCTTTGCACAAATCTTCTAGTTCACGTTCAGATTGCGGAAAATAGTTGCCTCCTATTTGAAAACTCTGTACGAGAAAAAGAATTACACAATCAGCATAGGTAAGAACAACAGGTTTAATGCTGCTGAAAGTTAAGACCATTCAAGCAAAGCTTGTATGACGAACTTGACAACCTTGGTTAACATAGTTCAGAAGGGTATTGAGTGGAGGAAGACAAAGGACTTTTGTGAATGTCACATGTCACACATGTTTTTGTTTTCTGTTTTTATTTTCGAAAGTCATTATAGCCAAAAAATGGTGTGATACAACTAATCAAAATTTTGATAATAGCCCTTTTACGACCATTGATTCCAATGGGGCATTTTGAACTAAATTGCTGAATTGCGGCCGCAACTTGTAAGTTGAGATAATGTACCTGGCGTATAGTCTTCAAAAAAGGAATAAAATTGAATGGTCCATCAAGTATGAAGGTGGTTGCAACAAATACTCCTCCAGGTCGCAAAACTCGACTTATTTCAGCTACCTACAAATTACAGGCATCAGATCGCTAAAGCTTTGCTGGCAAAGGATATCAACATCATATGAGGTGCGAAGACTATCACTTGAAAAGTGCCTTGAGATACACATATATTAAAAGCATGAATCAGATAGTGGAAAATGATATATAATATCAGAAAGGTTCTATGAGTTAAGAGGTTAAGAAGTATTTCCTTACCATATATATACCCACTATAGACACTAACATTTCTTCACTAGCATCCACTCTGAAAGACTACTTCATATTTGAAAAGTTTACATCAGAATTTATGTTAAACTTTCAGAACCTAATATCTCATGTTAATCAAGAAAATTACAACTATATTCAGAGCATTTGGCATTTCAAACAGCTGCAAAGCTCCCTTTAATATCATCATAAACATGCATCCTATAAGATGCCTGGGTGGGATATAACCAGCCTATTCCATCGAGTGATTTTCATGCAATGTTAGGGAGAAGAAAGCAAAAAATAGATATATTCCCACTGAAGAGGCAATAAAATTCTAAGAGAGTTAAGACGCTTTGTCAACATATCCACGAGAAGATCAACATGGTAAGCTTACTCCTCCAGTTACATCTCAAACTACAATCATCAGAAACATGGAACATCTACTTTTTTTAGTGTGTGACACATACAGGTCAGAGCCCTGTGGCTTTTCTTCCAAGTCTCACATCTATATAAGTCTCAAACATATCAACATAAAAGCATTGCTTACATCTCAATAATCTGGGTGCAAGAAGCAAGCAATAATTAACACTATATCTATTATTTATAGACGATGCTTACAGCTGTTGATGGAGAAGGCCAACAGTGAATGGCAGCACCAGCATGCACCGCATCCACAGAGCTTGATGCAAAAGGAAGTCTACCAATATCAGCTCTGACCAAGATGAAGTTCCTAAAAGAAGAAGAATAAGTCTCAGTCATGCAGAGATACTCAAAATATAAAATTAAAGAAGTTCAAAGTCAAATCCTGACTCTTTGGGAAAGTTCTCTTCCTGCTTAATAAAACCATAACACTGCTGCAGCATGTTCTCGGAGTAGTCCAGAGCAACAACTTGAGAAAATAAACCACTCTTAGCAAAAATTCTAGAAAACATCCCACTGCCACAACTAGCATCTATAATATTTCCACCTAACGCAGGCTTCAGGTAATCCTTCATCAATTCATACTGCAATTAAAATCATTATTTGATTAGAAGCTCTACCATTAGGCATTAGGTAAAATACAAACAGACAGTGGCATGCATGAGCCCAGAAATCTACAATTGTTCACATTGTCATTAGTCATGCGATGTACAAGTTTAATGACAAATACACTTACAAATTCATTAGCATTTCAATGCAACGAATCATGTATTTGGCAGTTCTAAAATAAGCTATTCGATTTTCTGCGCCATAATCCGAAACACCAATTTGCAAATCGACTTCTTTTTGCATTTTTCAGTTATGATGACAGGGTTGGTGTGTACATTAAAACGTGATGAAAAAAGATGGACTAGGTTAATTTTAATGATAAAACAAATTTGCTCTGGATAATTATTATTATGCATCACCAACACCCTTAAACAAGAGCTAATTCAACATACACAACTTTTAAAGCTTTTGAAAAATATTGCAGCCCACATGAAGAAACATTGTAGTAGAAATGAAGAGGAGACCCATATTACCAATCCTTATAGAAAACATAGATGAATACATACAGATATGCAATAGAGAAATAGTCATCTTACCTCTTTTTCTGGGCCTGGAAAACCACCCCAAAAGAAATTTTGGCGCCAACCCCTTTCATAGAGAAATGATACAAGTGGAGTCCTGATTCAACAATTAACATTTCAGTTACATATTCATTTAATCTTATGAAAACCATACATGATTAACATAAATGACAAGTTCAATGTAAAATGTAAATGGACCATTAGAACTCATACAAAAGCTAGAGTATTGATAATAATGTCCAGACGTGTCCATTCCAGAAACGCAAACAAAACTCAAATTAAACATGAAACGATTCATTCTCTTTTCCACAATATAAAAAACCATTAAGAACCACGGGTTCTCTAATCACTAACAGTATGAAAATACCAGCATCCGCTACTAAGCCATAGCCACAAAATTTTCTTCGTTGAAATTGCCCTATACCAAATACTCATACCAAAATAACACTCAATTGATGACTTCATTTTCTACACAGCCATAAATTTGGAATGAAAAATACCTGAAGATTTCAGTAGCAGGAGGCATGGATTCACCAAAATTCTTAGCCCCACTAGTCGCTGTTAGGTCAAAATGAGTTTGGGCCCCACTGTAACTCTTCTTACAAGTGTTACATTGCAAACTACATCCAGCTGCTGAATCTCTGAAACAATCTCAACCAATCAAACAACAACAACAACAACAAACCAGGTTTTTTTATTTTTATTTTTAAATAAACCCTTGTAAAATAAACTTACACAGACAAGCAGGGATCACCAGTCCACGTTACAGGTTCAAAACAAATAGGACAAGCCAGTATGTTCTTGTTTACACTACTTCCTTTTTCAACAACCACAGGCTCCTAAACACCACTACAAATTGAATTAGATTACTGAAATACCCGACAAAAAAATTATATCATAATTTGATTTGCATACCGTTGGTTTGGTTTCAACGACGGCTGTTGAGGAAGCGCGGATTTTAGCTACAAAATTGCGTTTAGCGATCGGAATAGTACTGGGTTTAAAGAGACAACGCCTCGAGTTACCGAGTTGACTCGGTGGAAACACAGAGAAGATGTTAGCGCTTCTGACTGTGGCCATAATTCTCTCTTCTTCGCTCTTTCAAAGCGAAAACTTGGTTTCTGCTTGTTATTGTTGGCGCACTGACGCTAAGACTAAGCAAGCAATTACTTTGCCTTTTTTGTTATTTTAAAATTGAATAACTCGAACGACTAAGACAACCACAATTGTGTGTTAACAATTACCGGACAATTTTAAAACCAGATTTGTGTTGCTGGTTGGCGTCAGAGAGACGAAAGCGGTTAGACTGGATATATTATTCTTTAAGGGGTGTTTGTGTCTTTTCCTGACATCTGGGCCAGGCAGAGGAATGGACTTCTGGTTCTGGGCCCAGCTTCTAGAACCTATGATTTTCATTCTACGTTTGACAACGACCAAATGTCATGGAATTGATGCGAATGACTAAAGATGCATGTGTGGTCGAAATTTTTTCGGATAATCCACTTTTCCCTTAGAGTTTGGCATAATCATTAATTATCTTTTATAGTTTCAAATAATTTCATTTTACCTCCTATCATTATTACTATTGTTAAAACCATCGAAATGATCAAAGTGTCATTATAATTTTATCATTCTACCATAACTGTTAAATTTTAATTTTTAATATCAACTTTAATAATAAAACGTGTTGACGTTAAAATTTGATCAACAAGATTTTTCGAAGCTCAAGCTGCAGATTTGTAAAAAAATTGAGAGAGAAAGAGAATAAAGGCAAAGAGGAAGAAGAAAAGCACACAAGAATCTATGTGGTTCGATCAAGGGGAAGGCCTACGTCTACGGCGCCGGCTTCGGTGAGAGGCGACAGTCACTGTTATTACTGTTTATTTTGTTACAGCTGTAGAGAGAGAGAAAAGTAGAGAGAGAGAGAAAAAAAAAAACTCCTTTTACAATGAAACTCACCTCTATTTTATAGAGAGAGAGAGGTGCTATAGTAATGGGAAAACATTAAATACATATTACAATTTTTAAAGTCTTCTGTCAAAAAGTCTGAGTCTTCTGACACTGCTCATACTGTAGTGGTTGAGTAAATCACGCTGCCACAGATTGGGAAGATTTAGCGTGTACGTCACGCTGTCTGCGAGCAGCTCTGGGCGGTCAGCGGGCGAGCAGGCTCTAGCAAGCAGGCCAAGCGAGCAGATCAAGACGTTTTGGAGCGAGCAAGCTAAGCGAACAGGCTCTAACGGGTGACTGGACGAGTAGCTCTAACAGCTGGCAAGGCGAGCAGACCGAGCGAGCGGTCGGGCGAGCAGGCCGAGCAAACAGCTCTAACGAGTTTATGGCTAACCAGTTGGGTCATTTTCTTTGGGTTTTTACCAGCCCCTTTGGGGTAGCCTAAAAATACATACAACAAAAGGTTTTTTGAATATTTTTATAAACTACATGGAGTATTTTGTTTATTTCATAAATCGATAAACGAATATTAGCAATTTCTAAAATGAATATTAGCAATTTCTAAAAATATAGGAGGATTTTGATATTACATCAAATTACATGGAAAAAATAGGATTATCCCATTTTTTATTAAAAAAAATTGCAACATGGTGTGAAGACTATATTTCAAGACTTTTTTAAAAGGATTTTCAAGATATTTTTTTGGAGGACCTTCAAGATTTTTCTGTCTAAGATAAATATAATAGACCAAAATTTATAGGTTAGCTAGCGAAGATTTGCCTCAAATAGGAGGAAACAAGTGTTTGAAAAATATAGTCAAGGATAATTCTGCGACCGGAGAGGTAGCAAAAAAATATTTTCCATCTATCTATATATATATATATACACACTCAGAGAGCTGATCTGGACCACTCACATACAACCGCGTATGCTGTGACTGTGCCCCTGCAAGTTTGTGTGGAATATGTTGCATACTATGGCTGCCTGGGTGTTTCACGTTGCGTAGCTTCCAACCGCAAACATCACAGTTCACAGGCTCGATCGTTTTCGTATTCCCTTGCATGCAAAGGCTTATACTGTTGGACCAGGCTTAAGTTCTGTAATTAATGGATCAGGGATCTAATCGGGTTAAGTGGCCCAACATGGAGCAAATTTAGGTCTCACTATTGAAGAGAGTAGCCATGTCTACTCCCTTCAAAATCTGCATGTACACCCTTTTTTGTATTTACACTGCATTAAGATTTTTAAAATTAAAAAGTTCATAACTTGTAAGCACACTTATATATTATCAGTTATGTCTATTCTTTTATTCATATAATTACATACAAACTAAAACAAATAAAATAAAGACTCTGTTATATTATCCAAAATTTTATTTAAATTTATAGTCCTAATGATGCGATAAACATAATATAACTATTATCATATAATCAATAGATTATCATATAATTAATATGGTTGTTATAAATCATCTTCCCACCTCACGCGGATAAAAATAAAAATGAAAATTTTTTTGGAAAGTATAATATCATTTTAAAATAAAACATAAAAAAAAAAAAAAAAAATATCCATAAGAGGCAACAGCCTTGTCCCTGATCTTTGATAGGGAAGACTACTGCGTCTGTTTTTTAATACATTTTTATTTAAGAAGTTTTATTTTCATGTTTGGGAAACCTGCTACTATCTCCAACCTCTTCTTATTCTTTTCAATGTTAGTTAGATTCACCCACAGTCCCACTTTGATCTAGATTATTATTACTATTATTATTTTGAAAATGGCAGGATATGTACAAGATTAGCCATCGAGAGCGAAATAGCAAACAACACAAACAATCAATTATCCACTTTCATCTAGATTAATTTTTTATAATTTATTTCATTTTACTTTTTATTTAACAGATTAATAAGAATTCAAAATATAAATAAATATTTTATTTATTGATATGGATTTTGATATCTACATTTACTTTATTTTGATTTTTTATCAAACGTATTTTAGTTAGTAAGAATTAAAAATATAATTAGAAATGTATTCATTTTCATGTCCTAACTCATAATGTATCAATTAATGAATGAATATTCAATAATGATTATTTGTTTCACTTGAAAAATATATCTACTCCATCAATTGTCACTTTTTTAAACATTATAATTTGTGCCCTACATTAGTAGGTTATATGTAATAAAACAAAATGACTCTATTGCTATCCAAAGAAGTTTTCTCCCCACTCATGTACTTTGTACAACCATCTTTAAAATTTAGAAATTTATAATTTACTTTTGTCAACCTTCAAAGTTGTTTTATAAAAATCATTGAATTACTTTAAGAATAATCACAAAAAATAACACTAAAAAGTGTTAGTTTTCAAACAAACACCAAAAAAAAAAAAAAAAATTCTTAGCAACACTAGTATCCGTGAACAAAACGAAAATTTTGCTAATAAATAACCACAAAAAATATAGCTTTCAAATACTAATGATGTAAAAAAAAACTCAATTTTTCTTTTTTGTGTTAGTTTGAGAACTCATATTGTTCTTAGCACTATTTTTATTTTAAAGTTATTTAATTTATCATAGGATCTCTAATCGATTGTTTTAATTTCCCTTTTTTCCACCAAGAGATAATAGTTTATGAGAGTATCCTTGTGCTTCCTTGTTTATGATCTTCCAATAAAAGAGTTCTAAATCAAATGTTATCCAATGTTGAGAGTTTTGAATTTGGTGTGAAAAGTATAAATTTAGTACATGTAATTTGTTTTTGATTAACATAATGGAATATCTTATTTTATTGGAAAGATGTTTTGTTGGATTTAGATTGAGTGAAAAAATAAACAAAAAATATTATATTTAAAAGTGGAAGAGAGAAAAAGCAAAATGCAAATTAATCTCATCTATTAATCAATAATAGATATTTAAAATAATGCACAAAGTTGAAATTGTCTTAACTAAAATAGTTATTATTAAGTTCTTTTCAAGACCCCTCGACCACAAAAGCCCGTCTAGCTCAGTCGGTAGAGCGCAAGGCTCTTAACCTTGTGGTCGTGGGTTCGAGCCCCACGGTGGGCGCTTTTTCATTAATGATTTTCTTCGTAAATTCTCTCTGATTTTTGTTTATTTCTTAATTGGGTGATATTTTTGGGAAAAAGGAACACACAATTACATATAAATTTGAAAGTATCAAAAAATATATAAATTTTTTTCTATTATGTTGCAACCACGCATTATTTAATTCTTTAACATTATTTTTATAAATCTCTCATAAAAGTTGTGCACGTGTTTAGTTGAGGAGATACCTTAGTATAACATTTTTATGTTTTTTTGAAAGAAATAATAACATTTTTATTAAGAATTCTTGCTATTTTTTTTTTCTAGTTTCAATAGTTTTATTATTTTTGTCAAGAAATACTCTTCTAAAGATTAAACCACTATTCTAACACTTTAAATTAAGAAATTATGCAAAAAAAAAATTACATTTTGCACAACTACAACTTCACTGTCTTACCATCTTCGACTATTCTTTCTCTCTTTTTATGTGCCACAGTTTGTCTTATCGAATATCCATTTCTCTTTTTCGCCTTTGGCTAATCTTTCTCTCATCTGTATTGCCTTGTTCGAACTCCAACTCATATTTGAGGTTGACGAGTGTCATACTCCTAAAAACAACAACGAGCAATCCTCCATCGTTGGTGGAGTTTAATTATTTATTTTTAAATATTATAATGTCTTTTTTAAAAAAAATAATAATAAAAATTGATGAGTGTTATTTTGAGGTAAGTGTAAAGTACATTTGTCTTGTAAGGGTAAAAATAGTAAAATTATTATAAATAGCCAAATTTATTGAGAATACTAATGATAAATTAGTTTTGAATTTTTGCCTAATTAGTTGGTACTTAATCGTAGGAGCGAATTGAATATGATTAATTGTCTTGTTTGGGATGGTATTGGCTTAAATTGAACTTTATCCCTAATATTTGGCGATGCATGGGGATAAAGAGTTTGCAGTATATAATCAATTCAAATAAAATTTATAAATATGAAATATAAAACAAATACAATGAATATTGAAGTATAATATTTAATAATTATATGTAAAACATGAAGTAAATTTTTTATATGTGCATGTGTGCGTGTGTATGGATATGTATATGAATATGAAATAATTACTCAGAATCTCTGTGAGGAATGACTTTTTACATCCGGAAACAAATTTTCCTTTAACTAACACGAAACTTCCACTCCATTAGTCAATATCGTTAAACTTAATAATTGACCAAGTGTTTTAGTTAAAATAATCAAAATACCTTTTATAAAATAAAAATAAAGAAAAAATTTATATTTTAAAGTTTTCTATTAATTTATAGACAAAAGAAAAATTTGAAAAAAAAAAGATTGATGGATGTCCATCATGAGATTATTTTTATATAAATTAAAAAATTAATATAAAAATTAAAAAATTGTAGATGTAATCTTCAAATGTGATATTCTCTATCTATTTGTCTCTTCTGTCATCTTTATAGGAGTCTTTTTATATCTTCATCTTTTTTATGCTTCTTTTTGCTTAAAGAATTTTCAAAATTATTCAGAAAAGAAAAGGTAAATGATTGATCGTTGTTTATGTATTCCAGGATGATATTTCCTAGAAAGCTTTTCTCTTTTCTAGGAGAATTTGTTACCTTGAGATTTCGCTTCTTTCATTTGTTGTGTTGTATTTCTTTCATTTTTCTATCTATAAAACTGTAATTAATAATGCTAAACATTTTAACTTTTGTATTTCATCTTGACACTAACTCATGATGTAGTAGGTAATAAATGAATGGATTCATTTTTAAGTGAAATAAATAATCATTAATGAGTATCTATTTATCTATTGTTACATCATGAGTTGGAATCAAAGTGGGATACAAGGTTGGGAAATCTAATATTACTCAATTGTAATATATCATCGAATCGATAATGAAAATTCCAGTGAACATATGATATATTAAAAAATTACTTTATTGATTATAGTATCTTGACATAATTTAAGGGGTTTGTGACACACTAACTTTTAACATACCATGGATTGATTAATGAAAATTCTACAAGTAGTTTGGTGTTCATGTCACACTCTCAGCATGACCTAGCAATGGCAACCGCATAATTTGACCATCAAACCAAATTCATGACTATCCATAGTGTAAGGGGTTTCTTCCAAAAGTTATTTACTCTTTCACTCGTTTTTATAAATGTATGCACACATGATATTCTATTTCTTTTCTCATTCATTCTCTACATACTTTCTTCTTATGTGTGTTTTTTTAATCTACCAAACATTGGAGTGTTTTCTTCCATTTCCTCACTTTGCTCACAGCCAGGAATTTCTGTGTGCACCCAATGCACTTGTTGAGTGAGGCACCCCCCATAGCGCACCTGACCATAAACAAGTTAACACATTACGCATGTATAAACTTTTTACTTGAATATTCACACATTCCTTTTTTTTTTTTTTTTTCATTTATCTCACTGATTCTTTATATTACTTTTAAAAGTTGAGATCAAATTTTGATGGCTGAATATGCAATATGCCAATATGCCAGTCAGAAGGGGAACTTGATGCGTCCAAGATTTCTCCAGCTCCTAAATCAGCTTAAACTCCACCTAGATTGCAATCTCAATACTTAGAAATTTGTGTTCTTAAAAATGCAATATCCAAGTAAATATGAATTTCCGTGAAAATATTTAAAATCTAAATTTATTGAAATATTAATGTAAATATTGAAACTAGTGAAAATATTCAGAAATACTTTTTATATTAATCTGTCTAAAATATGAATAATATTGAAAATATATAAGAAATCACATCGATATTTACTTCCTTAACAGTATCCAACTACACATTTTATTCTGCTCAACCAAAATATTTATGCTTATTTTTCTAACAAAGCAATTACCTATACAAGAGATTGATGATGGCTGTTTTTTTAAAGAAAAAATCAATGGTAGTACTGATCAAGTAGGACAGGTTTTGATAGTTCATTATTGCGTTCGGGTATTAGATTGATTTAATTTGTATTTTCTGCAAGGAAAAATTAAGTAAACTGTCACCGGTAGCCACCGAGGATGAAAATTGTAAATAGGTTCGGTTGCAATATATCAAATGTCAATTTTTTTTTTGAAAATATATCAAATGTCAATTTCAATTTCCCCTGCCGACATATCTTTGTCTGTTGGCTTGGCTCCGCTTGAATTTGGGCTATAACTTTTCTAATTTTCCTGGTCCATCAAATTAATCATTGGCCCATGACATCGATGTTTAGTCAAAATTTAATTATTTCTTTTTTCTTTTTGAAAAAAAAAAAAAATATGTTGATGTTCCTCCATACTAACTCGTATGTTATGACTTATGATATTTATTTGCTTTTAAAAAAGTAGAATATTAAAGTCGTCATTGACAAATTTGTTAAGTGATCTAAATTCTTCACATTCAATAATTATAAAATAATAAAATAATGGTGAAGGCAAATAAATAACACTCACTCAACCTCAAGTTTGGTGCGCTGTGCATTTTTATGTATAATATATCGGTTAGTAGATAAGAGAGTCTCACTCGGTGCACTGCAACTATTCCAACAAAACTTCGTCTCCACAACCAATTTACAAAAGTTTCAAACACCCTAACAAAATAAATATTATATTTATTTTGATATTTATCTTTGAATGAATGGTGTAGATCTTATTTTTACGATTATAATGAGGATTCAAATCTTATCATATATATATATATATTTGAAATCTCATCTTATGTATAGTTTTTTCCCATATATTGTGGGAATGAGTGAAAAAGAGATTTTTTACTAATATTATGAAAGCATATATTCAAAAGGTATTTAGTGTTCCATTTTTTTTTTTTATAGATTTCTTTCATGTGTCATGGAAATATATATGTTTGAATTATGTATGTAGTAAATTTGAAAGATTATAGATTGATTATCAAAATTTCGTATAGACAATCATATGATCAGCATCTAAAATATTTTGGTAAAAGAGAAACAGCTACAGGACGTAGATGACTTGTTAAATGTTAACTAATGATAATCATAACGGCAGTTTTTAATATAGTAGTCTAAAACTAGGGAGAGGAACGAGGATAACATAAATAATATTTAATGAACGTAACTTATTATAGAGAAATAAAATAAAAGAAAGTAAAATAACCTAGGAAAGTGAAGGTTATAGGTTGTTTAAGGATTCTCCAATTGGGTTTTGGGTTTGTTGGGTATGTTCCAAGTTAGGTTAGATTGCAGTGTGGGACACATCATTATTTTCCACGCTTTCTATTACTCTTTTCTATGCATATTCTTCGTATGCAGGAGCCCCTACCTATGTTATCATGGAACCCATCCTCTCTTCACCTCCATATTTGTTTCCCTTTTCCACATACAAATAAATTTGTAGGGTTTAATAGTGTTACAAATATCAACGGATCAAACACAGGATGGTATGATTTGAGAAAATTTAAAAACAAAATTGATGAAACGAAAAGAAAATCATTTTTCAAAAATAATTTTCTAAATAAATCTTAATAGACCCATCTGCGTGCACATTGCACTCAACCTGATATTGTTTATCAACTGCTGCCACGTATTGGAGTTTGGATAAAATTACGAAATGTAAGAGCTATTTTTCAAATTCTCCCTTATTTTGAATGTGCACAGCCTTTCAAATCCGGAGTTATAATATAACCTTCTATACCAATTTAGACGGTTTCTGTTTGTAATATAGAAATTAAAAATAAAATATATTTATTATAATATAATAAATATCATTTAATTTTTTAACCAATGACGGATACTAAAAGGTCATGAAACTATGATGAATTAAACTTAATTATGAAAATTAGTTATCAATATGATGCCATTCTTGATTATGAAATTCATAATAGATTTTTTTTTTTAATTTGTTTTTCTTTTTTATCATAAATTCAAACAATCAATTATTTTGTTAAATGTAAAATTAAATTTCAATTCTTTTCAACCATGCACAGTCTGAGCTTGAGGGCCCGGAAGCCTCAACAACTCGCAAGTCGCAATCCATTTTGGGTAATGATGGAGCTGATTGGCACAAAGTCGAATAAGGAAATTTGGTGCTGAATGTAATTTCATTAATCTTGAAGGAATTATTAGTAATTGAAAAATTAGAATTTAAAATTGTCCTAATTCCCGTAATTGAAGCCTACATGCAACTTGGAATATATTCACTTTATCATTACGCCATACAAGAGAAGAGATGGAACAAATTCTACTTATAATGACGCAAATGCCCTTCCCACTACCTCTCTCCACCCTAATACTTTTTTAAGTATTGCACTCCCGAACTTTGTCAAATTTATCTAAATTAAACACTATTATCGAAAATTATTTTTATAATAGTATAGTGATTCTAAGGAATGTTACTATTTATATATAAAATAAGATGAATATTAAAAATTTATTGATAAGAAAAGCGAAGAAAGTTGATTTAACAATAAAGGGTATAGTTTAAACTTAAACATTTTCCAAAAACTTAATTGCATTTTGTTTAAAAGTATTAACATTTTATTAATTAATTAATAGGGTTAATGGGTGATTATCTCAATAGAATATGCACTCACTTATGGAAGGGTACTTGGTGTGTATTCACCACACGTGAAAGTTGGCATGTGCCCCACAAAATGATGCAGTTTCTAGAGGAAAATGGCATCTAAGGTTTCAATCTTTGATTACTTTTGGTCACATGGGTCGGACATATTAGAAAAAAAAAAGATGATGCATTTCTTGGAGTAGCAATGAGGAGAGCATCTCTGTCAAACTATCATTTCATTAGGTCACCTAAACAAAGTGTAATTGTGCTTCACATTTTTGGACTTTGCTTGCCTAAATCACGAGGCCATCTTTTCATAACCAGCAACTTTACAAGCTCTTATTATAGCTACATAAACATTTTTTAATCATAGTAAACCCAACCTTATATTATACGATCAATTATGGTACATTTTCAATTTTTATCTAAATTTCATATTTCCGTTACTAAAGTTCCATTTAAATCATTTGGCAGTTATCAAAATGTTATTTCTTGATTATTTCGAAAATAAATATCAGCTTGTAATTAAAATTTAAGGTTGGTTTAAATGAGTCATATTGACTTCTGTTGTGGCTGTTGAAAAACTGGAATTAAAGTGCGTAAGAAAGTGTAATACAGTTTAAAACTTTATAAGAGTCATCCACGTGGAAGGAGGATTAGTCCAAGGAAGGAGAAGGACAAAAAAAGCAATGATGAAAATGAAGAGGCAATTAAAGTAATTGGACAATAATTATCCGGTTAATCTAGTTGGGTGACAGGCACGTGGCAGTAGCAGAGAGCACATGCGTGGCATAAAAACAATGCGATGGCTAAGGAGGGCGGTACAAGATTCAAATTGGGGATAGTGGAGAGAGAAAGTTGACGGTTATATATCCACAATTCAAATTTCTTTTTCTTAGCTTTTAAAACAGAACAAACGAGTAGTAGAGCAGTAGCTACTACTCTACTCTTAAATATTTTTATTTTTTATTTTTAAAATTTTGAAGCTTCCTTGTTCTCACTCATCATCACTCCCAAAAGCAAACTTTAAAGTTTAAAAGAAAGAAAGTTCCAGATCAGGAGAAGGATATCTTCGTCATTTCCATCAGATCCATACATCCATCCACCCATCTTTTCTTTTTTC
Organism: Dimocarpus longan; assembly: GCA_022984855.1. Classification (NCBI taxonomy): domain Eukaryota; kingdom Viridiplantae; phylum Streptophyta; class Magnoliopsida; order Sapindales; family Sapindaceae; genus Dimocarpus; species Dimocarpus longan. Next base: position 4,475,925 of record CM041018.1, read on the forward strand.
TTGCTCTCTTCAACAATAACCAGAACCAGTTGCTTTACAAAATCAAAATCCAAAATCTTGGTAGAGAAGTGAAGCCAGCTACTACTACTGATCGCCCTCCCACTATTTATATTCTCTCAACTTACTTGCTAATTTGGATAAACTAATAATTGTTCTTCTTGTTGTCGGAAAGTTGGGTTAACAGAAAAAAAAAAAAAAACATGGAGAGAACCACTCCGGTCAGAAAACCACACACATCCACCGCAGATCTCCTTGTTTGGTCCGAAACTCCTCCGTCCGAATCTCACCCTCCCACCTCCGCCACGCGCCCCGCCTCTCGCGGCCAGGTATGTATTACATTTTTTAAATATTTTCTTTTTTTGTGTTTTGTGTTTTAAGTATTTAGTTGACGACTTGGCGTGCAATGGTAGCCGTCGGATGGGATCAGGAAAGTGGTGTTTGGGGGTCAGGTGACGGATGAGGAAGTTGAGAGCTTAAACAAAAGGTGAGATCTGCTTTCCTTTCAATTTTTTTTTTTTTTGGTTTTTATTTTTAGCATTTTTTACGTGACATTAAATGCGCATGGACGTTCCTGAAAAATCTGTTTTGTTTTGTTTTGGTTGGTTCGATATATATTTTTTTGTCCGCTCTGTATTTTGTCTCTACCGTTCACGGTTTTTTCATTAATGTTTTGCCTGTCTTGTCTGCAACGGTCTTGAGATTTTTTGTGTGTTTCCTCTAGTCTTCAAATTTTTATTATTTTTTGATCTGTTCTCTCATGATCAATCTCTATACTACGCCATATAACAATATAAGTATGCATTGAACTAATAATTTAAAATCTGTTCTTGTTGTATTATTCTAAATAATGGATTAAATTAACTAACTTTATTTAGCTGTTAAATTAGCTTGTGAGAAGAGAAAATGAGTTCCAGATGCTGTGTCAGATCTTTTCTTTCTCTGTATTAGTCTGATTAGTTTTATTTATTGTAATTTGACCTATAGTAGGAATCTTGGTTCACTGTCCTTGTATTTATTGAGTAAATTGAAGTAAATTTTACACATAATGTTAGTTTGGCAGTTTTACCTATAAATTAGAAACTAAAATTTCTGACTACTTGGTATCGTATTGAAACTGTAATCTTCAGCATCAATTGACAATGTGGTTACTCTACCAGTTGGATTAGGTGATAATGGGCCGGTCACTCTTGACAAATATAATTATGTATAGCCACCAAGTTTTTGTGATTTTTTCGAGTTTAAAGATTATGAATTGCTGTCTCGATTTTAAGTTATTATACCTTGTTTCTTACCCAGGTAAAAAAGAATAAAAAGGAGGAAGACAACCATAAGACATGTCGTTATTGTCATATATATAGATATTGTGTAACATATCCTGATTTGGATTGAATCTTTTAACCTGTAAAATATCATCATTTTCTTACAAAACTTTTGGGTTTGTGTAGCCTTGTAGGTGAGTTTTGTGTGTACAAGGCCATCTATAAGCATATCACATTAATAGACCAAGAGAAACAGAGTAGGCTGTGGCAAAGATAAGGCAAAATGTTCAAAAGCTTGTTTTCCATCACCATTTGTGCTATGTTTTGTTGTAGTGTATCGTCAAATACCACATTGACCTTATTAAACTTCAATTTCAATGCAAATGAATACATAACATAGTAAATGGACCTGCTGATAATGAAGTTGTGAGTTGAATTGTTTGCTTCCTAGGCTATCTGCAGCTTCTCAGTTGGGTTATACTTTGGAGGATCCACTTAGTTGTCTGCTATTTATGGTAGATGTCTGAAACCATAGACTTTTTACTTTTCAGGAAACCTTGTTCAGGGTATAAAATGAAGGAGATGACTGGTAGTGGCATTTTTGTGGGCATTGGAGAGGATGATACATTAGAATCTGGTAGTGAAAATCCTACACCCAGTAGCAAAACTGGACTACGCATGTATCAGGTATCTATTAACTCTTTGCGTATTAGATGTCGTTGGTATCTGTTTATAAAATGGGAATTTGCCCACTGTAAGGTACGATCTAGTAACTGATGTTTGGAACTGTCAGCAAACTCTTGCCGGAATCAGTCACATCTCGTTTGGTGAGGAAGCGAGCGTTTCTCCCAAAAAGCCCAGTACTATACCTGAGGTAGCTAAGCAGCGTGAGCTAAGTGGGACACTAGATAGTGATGACGATGCAAAGTTGAAGAAGCAGATTTCTGATGCTAAGAGCAAGGAGCTTAGTGGACATGATATCTTTGCTCCCCCTCCAGAAATTTTACCACGGCCAGCTGTACGCGCTCTGGCATTGAAGGAAAACTTTGACTTGGGAGAATCTGCTCCACAAAATGTACGAACATATGCTGAAGTCTCTAATGTGAGTTATGTGGATGCATAAACAAAAGTCTTTCTCTCTTGCTTTCTCTTTCCCTTTCAATGGAATATTTGGGTTTTGAATCGGGGAGATGTGTCATAGGCTTCATGAATTATGCCATATGTAGATTTAATTACATCATTTACAAAACTGAGCTTGCATCACATGGTTAGGAAGCATCAAGCATGTAATGAGTGCCTTGGGAAATGGGTATGGTTATGGTGATAATATTCATTACCTGGACCATAAATTATGAAGAGTATTTATTCCATAATCTTGGACTCGGAAGCATGGTTGTGTCCAGTTTGGGTTCTTCAATTCAACTATATGTTCACATAGTTTCTCCAATCTTTTGATTCTCAACTTTTGTAGTTTATATATATGTTCTTTGTTCTGTGTCATGATCTAACTGCATTTGATTCTAACTTTATTTAATAGCCTGCTGGTGGTCAGAGCGATGAAGCATCTAATCAGGAACCTGTGGTGAAGACAGCAAAGAAGATTTATGACAAGAAATTTACTGAGCTTTCAGGAAACAACATATTCAAAGGTGATGTTCCTCCATCATCAGCTGAGAAGCCACTGAGTGGAGCTAAACTGCGGGAAATGAGCGGCAGTGACATCTTTGCTGATGGGAAGGTCGAGTCCCGAGACTACTTGGGTGGTGTACGCAAGCCTCCAGGCGGCGAAAGCAGTATTGCCTTGGTTTAGCTTGTTAGGTCTAACTCAGTCATTCTATACTTTGTGTTCTGTTTTTGTGTTATCCCTAGTGGGGGTGTGATTATATTATTTTGACTCTTGCATTTTGTGGTTTTGGGAATCTTTTTCTAGGGTTTTAACATGTTGCCAGAGCTATGGACCGTCTGCTAATTGCGTTTGTATGTCCATAATCTTGTGCTTTTCAGTGCTTGTTTTAGTGAAATTTGTGGTCTGTTCCCCAGATTTAATTTTATTGCTTAGTGCTACATTGATATCATTAAATTATTGGTGATTAACGCGCACTGTTTTATGCTTATGTTTACAACCCACCTTTTCGTGTGCTTGCCAAACTTCCAGTTTTAGTTTATTGGGAGTTTTTTTTCTTCATTCCAAATATGTTAAAATGAGTTATGGTTCTGCCTAACACCAATAAAAGGTGGTTGGATACTTCTCTCAATTCTAAGTTGTTATGGTTTTAATCCTTATTAGGTATACTTCAGAGCTTGTATGGGTAATTTTTTTTTTTTTTTTTTTATCGTAGGAGTAATTGTCTCCTATTTATTGGAGCACATTTTAGAGCCGCACAATTAGTATCTGAATTTAGAAGGTTTCAGTGAACATTTGATCGATCCAGTTGGTATCAATTTTAAAAAAGTGTTATTCCAGTGAACATTTGAAGTATTTTAAAAATCTGTGTAGATAATTTTCTACTCTCACTATAATAATTGTTTTCTGTTTATTTGAGTAGATATCAAGACTATACAATTAGTTTTGAATTCAACAGATTTAGATAGTGATTTGATACATTTTGTATCAACTTATTAAAAATGAAGAAATATTTTATTTTTGTCTTTGAGATATTTTAATTTATTTTTTTGAAAATTGTTTTTCCTTTATCCTCTATAATATTTTGAAAACATTTTTAAAAAGTTCGTATTGTTAGTCAATTAATGGTCAAATGGAATAATAAGATGGGGTGGGAAGGGTATTATGGCATTTCACAATAATAGAAGGGATGATGACACATGTATGGTTAAGACTAAAATGAAAAAAATAAATTTATTAAAAATAAATTTTAAAATTAATTAATTAAAAAAAAAGAAAGATTTTCACCATCCATATTTAAAATGGACTGTGGAGATTAAACTTAATACAAAAAAAATTAAAAGAAAACAAATTAAAAAAAGCCTAGATCTTGAGGATTTTGGTTGAAGTTTGGGTTCAACTAGATCATCTCTTGACAATTTGGGTTTGACCAAATTGTTAAGAGATTATTTGATCACCAGATATTGAAGATGGATTGGAATCCAGATGAAGTCATGGATTCTGTCATTGGTTTCAACCCAGAGCTTCAATATCTAGTCGATCTTCATATGCGTTGGATTCCTAAAAAAGAATGTGTTTCTAAAATCTAGAAATTAAATGCATTTTTTCCTTAAAATCAAGGAATTTAATGCACCGAGGTATAGATCCCAAAAATAAAGAAATTTAATAATTCTCCATTTTGACAATAAAGAAATAAGGAAACTCCATAATTCTCTATTTTGACAGTTGAAAAATTTGAAGACGTATATAAGGTAGTATATAAAAATGAAATTAATTAATGATAAATAATAAATGAAAACATAGAAGTGTCAATACAAAGACCTTCCCTTTCATTATTTCATGTATAATAAAATTGAGAGGAACAGAGTGGTGTAACTCTTTAGTGAAAAGATGGGTTTTATTAAGTGTTAGAAAATCATTATTTTCTCGGGTATAATTGGGATTTGAGTAATAAGGATTTGAGTGTTTGTAACTCCTTATAGTGAAAGACCTTCAGTAGCTCCGTGGATGTAGTCTACTTTAGGTGAACCAAGTAAATTTTGTGTGTTGTTTTATTTTTTTTTCGTTACTTTTTTCATATTATTTTATCGTTTCATGAACTTAGTGTTTTGAAAAATTTATTTCCTAATAATCTAAGTTCCAAGCTAGATGCCATCTAAAACAAACAAAATTAAAACAATTAATGAACAATCAACAATCAATCACCACCACTATCTTCAACATAAAAAACTATCGAACATCATCATTAATCAATCCACACAAAAACAATCCACCATTACCACCATTGCAACAGCCATGTCGAATCTAGGTCTCGAACTCAGTTAATCATTTGGGTTTAACTTTAAACATAGATGAATGCTGGCTTATTTTTGGGTTGTTGGATTTGACTTCAATGGTGGTGATTGGTAAATGTGGTTGTTTGCTTGGACTTCAACGGTGGTGGCAGGTAAGTGTGATTGTTTGGGTTGCTGTAGGGTATTTAGGTTGTTAGGTTGTTGATATGTGACGGTGATCTAGTTGTTTGGTCAGTAGATGATGACGGTGGTTTGACGTTAATTTGGAGAAACCAGATCATTCATAGGCATCAATGTGTGTATGTGTGTGTGTGTTATTTTTATTTTTTAGTCATTTTTTGCTTATGTAAGAAAGTTTTAAATTATACATATATATATTTTGAAAAAAATCTTATTGTTTAATTTTTATTATTACTTAATTTCTTTTTAAAAAACAATAATAAGATTTTTCTTTTCCAATTTATTTTCGCTTATTTCATCTATCGTATATGCTTAAAAGATAGACGATAGAGATTTGCTGTTATTATATTTTATTTTTTTATTAAATTAATAGTGAAAAATACTTTTGATTTTCTTAAGGGTAAAATAATCATTTTAATATTTTGGTTGAAGCAAGGGGTAATTGAGTCTTTTTAAATTCCCTATTTAGTTTGACCTTGAGTTGATAGACGGAAGGAACTTTTTTTGAAGTGTTTTTAGAATAGTATGGAGGAAAATAGTTGTAACACCCTTACCCCAAATTCCCGTCTGTACGAGGATCGAGGCGTGGGATGTTACTCTTTTTCTTATTTCAAAATTTCTTTTATAAAAATTATCGTTTTCAAAAACTCTTATTATACTTTAACGAAATTTCGACAGAGTTTTCTCTATTTTTCTAAAAATCCAAATTTAAACCTGTAGAGAAAACACACTTCTAAATCAATTCATTTCTCAACTTCCTGGTTTCGGACCTCTCGTCCGTTTCTAATCCACTCCAACACACAATCATTTGATAATAAATATTTCGATTAACGATAATACCATATAAAATCTTTTTCAACGGATAATTTACAGAATTTACTTCAAATGCTAACCTTTAAATATAAATTTTGTTTACAATAGTTACAGTACCAACAAAATGCACACAACATGACTGTGGCCAAAATAAGATATTCCTACAACACAAAAATGATGATTACCAAACTGATGAGGGCGTATGTGACTTGAGGGAAACTGCAGCTATTTTGTCTTTGTCTTTGCTTCAAGCCCTATTCAACTACCTGCGCGCGGTAAATCCAACGCGCTAAGTCTTTCGACTTAGTGGGTGTACTCATATAATATTGAAATCATAATTCTTTTCAAAATAAAAACATAAAATACAAACAATATGTACGATCACAATATTTTTATCAATTAACACACTCAGTAAATAAATTCACAGAATAAGACATTATCATATGATTTTCCCAACACATTTCGTTGCAAACATACTTACAATTTAATCATTACAAAATCAATTATCAACAAAATTTACAAGACTTTCTTTATTCAATTTATTAGAGCCTTTCGTAAAGTCTATCACGATACCATGGATCGGCAACGGGTTTCCTGGCATCGACCACTCGGTGGCCACTCGCCAGAATAAACAGTGACCCCGGCATCGGCCGCTCGGTGATTATTCATCGGGTCACATATCACAATCTGTTTTCGTTTCAGGACCGGATACTCAGTGCCTCTCAGGGTCCATCATACAACGTCTGGGATCAATCGTAACGGTGCAGTACTGCTAATAATTACTCTATTGGCTAGCCAATTACCAATCCCTACCTACCAGTGATTAGTTTTACTAAGGCCCTTTAAAGTTTTCAAAAGTATAAAATATTTACATTTTTAACACAACTTTAATCGCATAAACTTTTTATTTCATATTTAAATCTATTATTCCAAATTCTTCGGGGTACCATTTGTGATCATTTCAAATGACCATTTCACCCCTAATCTTGTTATCACATCTTAATAAAATTATTATCTCATTTCTCTTATTTTTGGGACGATCCCAAAATAGGATATTCTCAAAATTTTTCATTTCAAATATTAAATCCATCAAACATACCACCAATACATCACATAATTAACATCTCAAGGCAAACAAAATGACGAAAATACCCTTATAATAATTTATACATCAATTTCGACTATAGGGGATTTTAATTGCGAAAATTGTTTCGAAATCATTTTTCTTCAAATAATTTCATCAAATAACATATAATTAATACCCAAAACAATTTAATATCTCAAACAAACAATTAAATCAACTATCACAATAATAAATATATATTAAAATTCGGAATTAATAAGCAAAATTTTTAAAAATATGAGTACACCAACCTTTGGGCTTTCTACTAGCCTCTAACAGCTCCCAATTGATTCCTAAAATCTTTAATTGAAATTTTTGGGATCAGAATCGCGTATTTCTCTACCTGGGGTTTGAAAAATTAAAGAAAATCATGCTTGAGAGGAGATTAAGCTATTATATAATGGTATTGATGCTTCCTAAATATTCTAACATGCTTCTACATGAATTTCTACATAATTTGAGCTCTCAAACGGATAAAAACCTTGACTTACCCGAGATTCACTTCACTGTCAATTTTTCCAAGTCTAGATTTAAACACCCAATAGCTTGAATGAGGTTAGATCTAGGTGTTTTGGTTAGAAAATGGGTTGAAATGGGTGATTAGAGTAAAAGAAATAAAGAAAATAGAGAATAAAATTAAAAAAAACAAAAATTGCACCAAAGAGCGCAGCTGGCCGAGGAGAGAAGAAAATGAATAATGCCGGTCACTATGCTTATCTTTTTATATAATTTTTTTATGTCAAATTACAATTTAGTCCCTCAAAAATTTAAAATGTTAAATCGACCCCTAAACTTTTTAAAATTCTCATTTAAACCCCTCGAATAATAAATATTCCTAACTTGATATTTTCTTTCATTTCTTATTCCATCTTAACCCCAAGACCAACTACTTTATTACCTTTATGCCACTCATTGAAGTTTTATTTTAATCCCACTTGAAAATAAAATTCAATATATATATAAAAAAAAAATTTAGAAAATTTTGGGACGTTACAATAGTTGTCTCCAAAAGAGCTTTAAAATCATGATAATTTTTTATTTCTCATGGACGAAAATGAAATTTCTTCAAAAAAATGGTTTAGGGTTTTATTATTATTATTATTATTATTTCTTTTATTTGAAGATTACATAGTCTTGAATATTACTAAAGACGGGGATTAAAATCTAAATTTTAAATGATATGTTTGTTTTTATTTTATTTTATTTTATTTTATATTTTTTAATGTTTGAATACATATATTAATCATTTGTTTTTCTTTATCATTTGTTTTTCTTTAGATAAAGATATCTGAAAGTAAATACTTTTATGTTTATATCATTATAACTAATAATTGTTTTTCTCAAAAAAAAAAAAAACTAATAATTGTTTGGTAGTTTTATTTTATATTATATAAGTAGCAAAAATCAAATCATTTAATAAAGTCTAACAAAAAATATCAATATGTTTCTAATTTTATATAAATATAATTTTTATTGAAAATAATAAATATATTATTTTTAAATAATAATAGTTTAAGAAAATATTAAATTCACATAGCTTATACATTCTTTTTAAATTATAAATATGTGTGGTTGAAATTGGTGTACAAATATAAAGATTCAAGGTAGCAATATGAAAAACAATAATTCATAGGATGTTAATGAAAATAAAATTGAAAATATATATTCATTAGAAGGATAGTTATAAAACAAAATGTTTTAATTATTATTTCAAGTTTCAATCACTATTTAACTTTCAATATTCAGTAGTACTGTTCAGTCTTTTGATAAAAAAACATGATTTCTTGGAATCTTTATTATTTTAATCTTTTTTTGTAATTTTAAATTATTTAATTACTTGAAAAAAAATAAAAATAACTTAATAAATCTAATTCAACTTTATTTAATGACAAATTACAAAACAATTAACCTGCAAATTTAAATTTTAAGTGAATATTTGATTGAAATATAAGCCCAGTTAAAAATCCATTTTTCTCTTTGGTAGTCGACACGTAAAAAACTAGAATGTACTACTTGGATGAATTAAATTTGAAAATTAGTTATTATTGGCAACCCAATTAGTGCAGCGCAGCTCTCATTACAAGAAAAGCAAATACAACTGCTGATGACTGATAAAGAGACGCTTCTGCGACCTGTCCGGCGCCACCGTGCCAGTGTTTCTGTTCCTTGGCCTTGACGTTAACATTTGGATTTGTTCACAAAACAACGATTTTCCATTTTATAAACAAAATATCTTAATTTTAAAAAATAAAAATTAATTAATTAAAATATTTTTTAAAAATAAATTATCTCTTTTATTAAATTCAAATATAATAAATAAATTTGATTAATTGATTTTTACTTTTTAAAGTTAAAATATTATGATTATAAAAAAAAACTCTATATATGTTTGTGAAAAGTAAAAGGACTCATAAAGTTAAATCATCTTATAAATTTCGACAAGTGGGTGGTACTAGGGTGGCATACAAGTCGTCGCGTTATTGCTTGGGTGACAAGAAACCAGGAGGCTAATAGGTGTCAATCGATGCATATAAGATGCACTTTACCTATTCACATACATATGTATATAAAATCACCGAGTCATTTGTTCGTCGATGAGTCATGACCAACAAAAAAAAGGGTGCCATTTTATTTAATCATTGTCCTTCACGTAATTAAAACACTAATTGTAGATAAATTAGGAGCATAACAGACAGCAGTGAAGCCAGCTACTAAAAAGCATTTATCACATGAACTCAGCCACAGTGTAACAATCACACACCCTGACAGAATCAACTTGACTATTGATCCCCGATCAAATCGATTATGATATTAAAAAAGTAAAAATATCCGAATCAGGGTCAAAAAGATCAACCTCGAAGGGAGAAAATCAAGCAGCGTTTGTTGTGGAAGAGGTTAGCGTTCTGTTAAGTTCCATGGATGCCAATAACTAACAAATCAAAAATATATTTATATTTAAATGACTTAATAATAACAAAACAAAAGATCGTTCTTCTACTTGAAAAAAGAAAAAAAAAAAAGGTGTACTAGTCAGATTCTCTCATTCTCTGCAGTGCGGAGTAGTAGTGCACTCGTTCCACTTCATTTTCATGGTCTGTTTGTGTGTTGTGAGCAGTGACAAACCGTACACACTCACTTTTATATAACCGTCAAAATCAAACAAACAATTTTAAACAAATACCCATCTCTCTCTCTCTCTTTATATTTCTCTCTCAACACACACACACAAAATCGTTTCATATTCCTTTTATAATCAAAAAGAAAAAGAAAAAAAAAAACCCAAATGCTACATGTTATTTTTGTTTTCTTTTCTTTCACTTGACACACACATGACACAACAACAAGCGTGTTTAGTGTTCGATGATGTTTGTTTGAGGGTGTGTATTGGTATCTGATTTGGGTTTTTTGAATGATGTATAATCATCTAGGAGAGAAGGATAACAAGAGAGGTGTAGTAATGGAGAAAATGAAGAGACAGAGAGAGGAGGAGGTAGGGAAGATGCTGAATGAGATACGTGAAGCTTCTCTGGGGGGTCATCAAAACGTGGTAAGCGGTGGTTCAGGCTTTGGTAGAGTGTCTCTGCAATCAACAGAGCAGTCTTCTCCATCCAGTTCATGTTTTTCCAACAATGGGTTTTGCTTCTCTGAGAAGGCCTCAGCCTTTAACACTGACGAGTACAGCAGGTCACCTTGTTTTAATGGGTTGTGGTTGGATTCTAACCAACCAGCTGATGTTTCTCATTACAAGAAGAATGTGAATGTGAATGTGGTCGATGAACTGGGGTTGTGTGAGAATCTTTTTAGAATGAATATTAGAGATGAGGACAGTGTTAAAATGAAGAGACTTGAGGATGGTTTTGGTGATGGGTATTTGGGTAGGACTCTACCTTATAATAATAATGTTGGCTCATTTGATGGTTTTGATTATAGAGGGGGGTTTGGTTCGTCTCCTAGTTCAGGTTCTCTGAGTCTTGATGATGAAATGAACTCTTTGTTGACTGGTTTTGGTGAGGCTGACTTAAAGGGATGTAATTTTTTTCACAATCAATCATCAAGTGATTTGCGTTATTATAATAATAACCAAAGGAATTTTGTATCTGAGAAAAGAAAGGAATATGGAAGGAGCTGGACGAATACGGGGATTCAATTCCAGAATCCATCTAGGATTAGGCCTTACCTTGATGATGCCTCACACCAGTTAAATGTTGATTTGGACAATCTCTGGTATAGTGGCTCATTCTTGAAAGATAGGACTAGTACAATGCCAAACAACAACAGGGGGCCCGTGATTGGAGGAGGGGACATGGATGGTTTTGGTTATGAGGATAGTTTCATCATACAAGGAAAATGTCTGAATCAGGTCATCAACAACAAGGGACGTGCTGATTCGTTAAGGGGTCACAAGAAGAACAGTCTCAATGAGATTGCTACAAGAAGCTTGCTAGACAAGGCCTCTAAACTTGACACTTGTGGCTATAATGGAGGGATTTTTGAACATGGTCAGAGCCTATGTGGTTATCACTCACTGCATTTGCCACCAAAACCAAGTTCCTTGGCGGAGGTTCGCGGTTGTATTTACTCAATGGCGAAGGATCAAAATGGCTGTCGGTTCTTACAGAGAGTGTTCGATGAGGGAACTTATCTAGATGTTCAGATTATATTCAATGAGGTCATTGCTCATGTTGTTGAACTTATGATGGAGCAGTTTGGTAATTACCTTGTGCAGAAGTTGTTGACTGTTTGCAGTGAAGAGCAAAGGATGCAGATTTTGCTGATGGTCACCAAAGAACCAGGACAGCTAGTTAGAATTTGCTTGAATACATATGGGTAAATATTTTAGTAGTGAATGAATACAGTGGTTGTCTTTCTTATATATTGTTCAGGTTAAAAATTCCTTGAACTCTTTTTATTTTGTTTCTAAATGATATCGTTGTGGTTGCGAGCAGCACACGCGTGGTACAGAAGTTGATCGAGACTCTCAAAACCAGGCAGCAGATATCTTTGGTCAAAGTGGCACTGAAACCTGGTTTTCTTGATCTCATTAAGGATCTGAATGGAAATCATGTGTTACAGCGCTGCTTGCAATGTCTTAGCAATGAAGATAATGAGGTATAGCTCTTTCGTTCCGTCTATTTTTATCCATGACATTTTAAGTTTTGTTCTTAATATCAAATGTTTGTCGAAAATGTTGATACTCATGCTTTATTATTTGCTTTCTTGAGTTCTAGTGTGATGTTTTTTCACAAAATGGACTTCTAATGCATTCGTTCATTTTCATTCTTATTCAATGATGTTACATTGTTCTACTGCTTGTTGTATACTTATCGAGTGACTTCTTCAAATGTAGACTATGCATTCATTCCAGCATGATATTTCCCCTAAAATTTGTTTTTTATATATTCGTTTACCGTGTAAATTTTTATGTATTGCCCCTAATGATGTTTTAATCATTGGAGCTTAGGTTTAGCATCTTGGGGTAACTTGTATCGAAATTTTCCACATTCTTCCCCATATGTGTGTCATAGGCATAAGACAAGAAGCAGAGCATTTTTTTAAAATTATTTTAAATTTTATCAACACATTCTGAATAAGCACTTTCTGCTTTACATTTCTCGCAAATGGCTCAGTTTGTGCTCCTTGTATAGGTGCTTTTTATAATTTCACCTTAGCATGGTGATATGTACCTTAAAAGGGATAAACTAATTTGGAACCTTTACCAAAACTTTTCAAGCTGCGGTTTCCAGTGATTGGACCAAAGTTAGAATATCACTTTAGAAAATGACACTGATTCATGCCTAGAGATTATTGTATTGGGTGTCATGGTTCAGTGTTAAATTTAATGTCTCTTAAATTCCTCTATATTAGTTTCTGCCTCTTAAATCATTATGTTCATACAACTTTGCAACATCTTTTACTTTACTCCTTTAGTCCAATATATCACGATACTTTATGTTCTCTTGACATATAAAAGTTTGTAGCCGTTAAGTTTCTATCTTGAGAGCACATGGCAAGATATCTTAATTCAAACAAATTTTCTTGATTTTATGAATACACTCAAGACTATCCCTGAGCAGTGCTGAAGATGTTTTGGTTCCTTACAACTAGGAAATATGATATTCTTGCTCTGTATAGGATCGGAAACTGTGTCAATCCTGCAATTTGGTTTAGAAATATATATTATTACCGAATTAATTTTATCATATGCTGGAACTTTGCAGAGAAAATTACCACTCTCACTTTGTTTAGTAAACTTCTCCTCTACTGTGTATCCTTTCTGCGGATGTGGGTCTTGGGAGTGCATGTGAAACAATGTAGAATAACTTCGATACTGATTTGGTTATGTGTTATGTGCCCACTTGCATTGGCATATAAGATTTAATCTTTGATTTGCTCTAATTACAATGCATGTAGATGTGTTATGAAGGGTCACTATAAGGTAAATACATAATCACCACACAGATCATCACTTATATTAGTTTTGATGGATTTTCTAACCCATATATGCAGTAATTGGCTGTGGAATGACAATAGTACTTGACTAACATATGATCTTTACATGGTATCATCATCTGGAGTTTTCATTTGCACCAAGAATGCTGGATGGAAAATTTGTGAAGCTGATCATACTGGTCATAAACACAGCTCAGTAATGGCAGGGTGAACTTGAAGTTATCCAAAGACGTTTTAAATTTTTTATTGTGTATACTGTCTCAGCCTAGAATATTGCCTGAGTGAAAGCGAAGTTATTTGTTAAGCTTTAGTGAAGGAAGCATGCATCACTTAAACATTCTTTTCCAAAATATTTGCACCTTTTCGGCTCTGCTTATAAGCTATTAATTCTAGTGTAGACTTTTTCTAGTTACATGCTTTTGTTGACAGTATGCATATTAAATTTTCTAAACACTTAATTAATCCTTTTTTTCTTTTTACCTCTTTCCTTCCTTATCAATGATCTTTTGCAGTTCATATTTGATGCTGCTGCAAAGTTCTGTGTTGACATTGCAACTCATCGGCATGGTTGTTGTGTGTTGCAAAGATGCATTGCTCATTCCATTGGGGAACATCGTGACAAGCTGATCAATGAAATTTCCGCCAATGGGCTTCTGCTTGCACAAGATCCTTTTGGGTAATCATCTGAATCTGAACCACATAATTATTATTATTTTGGTTCTGTCTGACTAATACTTCTAATGAGTTATGACAGTGTAAGTTAAATGTATTTCTGATTAAATGTATTTCTGACATTTTTGGTTAATTGATGAATCAGTATATTTTTCACATTGAAGTTGTCTTTGATTCACTTCATCGTTCCAGTTAAAACCTAGCTTGAGGGAAGAAGTTGATTCTTTACAAAATATAGAAAAGTTGACACTACTAAGTTGTTGTCATTTAGAGACTACTTTCAATCCTAAAGGAGAATTCAGAGTGACTAAAATTATGGAAGTTAATTCAATGTGTAGAGCCATTTATTATGATGAGAACACCTATGGCAACTTCTGCATTTCTATTATGCAAGGAATGTACTGCATTTGATAGGGTATTGAGTACATATGCATGCAATTTAATGTGACAACAAGAGAAAGTGTTCTACTTTACCTAATTTTTAGTGTCCACTACACATTTTTGCCTCATAATTCTCTTCTATTTCACACGTTGCCATGTCTAACAAAGAGTAAGATTTGAATATACTGTACTCTTATGCAGTATCATTGATTTGGTGCCTGAAAATCTATAGATTTTATTGAAGGAATTTGGTAATTTTACTAGAATCCAGAATATTTTGTCTTTCATTGTGGAGTCACTGTTGTACAGGCATTTGATATACGTGTGGCTCACTTTCTTTGAGAAGCTCTTCAAAAAATGGCTTGAGTACTAGCTTGGCAATGTTATTATATCATGTTCAGAAGACTGCTTTACCTTGTGCTTAAGATGAAAAATTTAACAGAATATTTGTCTACTTATAATGGCAATGAACAAACATAGTTATCTTGGTTACAGTTTGATCATCGTTCAGATGGTATATTTCAGTATCATACTTGAAAGTTTGAAAGTAGAGAGCCAACTTTGAGTTCAACACTATTTCATTAACTGAAATCTTTTAATTAATAGATATGTATCTATCTTCTAGAATACTTGGTCTCTCCTTATCTTTTTCGTCTCTCTTTTCTGACAGTAGCATATGTGGAATCTTATTTTCTTGTCAAATCACCATCCTCATGGAAGGGTTATCACTTGTAAAATTTTGTTGTACATCCTAATCATTTGATTAATATTAATATATTTTTATCTGCCTAGTCAACCCATAAAACTTGACATATTTTAACTTTTAGGCTGCTGAGCCTCTCCATCTACAAATCTTCAGTCACTGATTTTGCATTGATATCTATTCATGGTCTTTTTTGCAAGCATTCAGCTGCATGAGCAAAACAAATGTTTTACATTTGATATTGAGCTAACACTTCCTCTTTCTCTTTACAGTAACCTCTCATTAATTATAATTCCATCTGGGAAGTGGTTGCTTGTGATGTTTTTCTTGGTTTTGTGCCTCATTGTTACTTTGTTGTCTGACTCAAAGCACTGTTCTTTCTTTGACACCAGAAATTATGTTGTTCAATACATTATAGAGCTGAAGATCCCATCTGTCATTGCCAACTTGCATTCTCAGTTTGAAGGACACTATGTTCACCTCTCAAGGCAAAAATTTAGCAGCCATGTGGTTGAAAAATGCCTCAGGAACTTCGGAGAGAGTCGATCACAAGTTATCCATGAATTGCTTTCTGCGCCACATTTTGAACAGTTGTTGCAAGATCCATTTGCCAATTATGTCATTCAGTCTGCATTGGCAGCTACAAAGGTTTGTCGACAATCTTGCCTTTTAGTCACTTTCCTACTTTGATTTTCCAATTCTTCCAATAAAATCTCTCTTTGATTTCTCTGCCATTTGTACAAACCAGGGTCCTCTTCACGCTTCATTGCTTGAAGCTGTTCGACCTCACACTATCTTACGTACCAGCCCATATTGCAAGAGGATTTTCTCACGGAACCTCTCGAAGAAGTGATGTATATTTGTCCGTGGTAAGGAGTGTTGTTCTCCCAAAGCTACTACTACCCTGTCGACTACCAATAAGTATCAATCTATCTTGGGCTACTAGATGTTGAATAGCCTTCAGAATATGATGCAGATATCCCTGATGAGAGAAGTTTTGCAGCTTGGGCTTTGTGGATTATGTACCTGAGATAGATGAATGTAAACTGAAAGTTTTGCTTCCAGTTGTTTGTTTATTATGCAAATATGACTTGTATGTACTATTCTGTTATCGTGTTGTTGTCTTGTTGATCTAAACTATGAACGAATGTTATTTCACACGGTTGGAATTGCAGCTTTTGCTTTATATCTCTGTAAAGTGATGCAGGATTATTTTTCTTCATCATTTCTGAACCTAGGTTACTCAAGATGTGGTCTGTTAGGTGCAATATTAGTAGCTTTATAGCCTGCCAATATGTATATGAGTAAGTACTTTTTTTTTTATAAATATAGAAAAGAATTATTATAGTAGGGATTGATATAAATTTCTTCTAACATGTCCTAAAGATATAGGTCAAACGCACTAGATTTTATTATCTACTTGATCTTTTAGATACCACCTCTTTACACTGACGGTTGTTGTTGAACATTTTATTTGTCATTTTGTTGCTTAACATCTCAAACTATTTTGACTTATTTGCATGGGATTATTAGATTTATAATTCAATATCCATGCAGGGGAAATGCATTTTTTCCTTAATGTTGGAGGGTTTTCAAAATAATTAAATCCTTGTGATGGAAACACTTTACATTTGTGTCCTCATGAATTTAAGTTTTGTTCCCATTCTTAAATCTTGAATTAATAAAATAGTTCTAAGAAAAATGAATAGAGGACATACTATTGTATCGCCACTTGCGTACTTGTGATGATTCGTAACTTGTTACAATCACAAACATGAGAATTGTTTTTATTCCACCAATAATGAGATCAACGCACAATTGGCCAACCACTTGCTGCTTTATATAACCATACCACATGATAAACTTAACAAAAGTGATAGCCTAGTAGCAAATGCTACCACCATATTAGATTAGGCAAACATAAACAAAGTTTTTTCACACTGGCAAGAGTCTCATGAATTGAAGAAAAAAACATTCAGGACAATATGAAAACCAAACAGCAAACCTTGATAATAGGTAAATTATTTCTTCAGCAAAAAAAGACAGGGACAGCTCAAGCATCCTCGTGTCCTATCAGTGCCAGAAGCATTTTTTCATAGTCCCCAGTGGTGTCCTTAACAATGGCTCGATCCAGAGGAACACTGTTTCTTTTATGGTACTCATCTTTTATAATCTTCAAGTCAACCTCAGCCCTTGAAGCAACAACTCTAGTAAGAGCTCCTTCATCTGTTCCCTGCCTGTTGATTGCTAGACGAAGGACCTTCTCAAAATACATCTCAGGGCGGATTAAGCACTTAATTGTTGCCCTGAGTAATGCAAGATACTCGTCCTTAGGGTCAGTCTTCAAGTCCTGCATGTAGAAGTGCCAAGACAGTAAAATTCTATTAGCTGATGATTTCTTGTGAACAAACCTAAAAGAGAGGCTTCTCAGAAATTTGAAATTCCTGGTCTTTGTGATCACAAGTAGGCTACAAAGCAATTTATTAGATCGTCGATGCTTTATTTTGTTAATTTATTTTGATTTCTTTGAGTGAACTAAGCACAATTGGTAGACATCAGACATGAGATAGAATTTAGAAAACCATCAGTGAGGTCAACCATCTGGTCTCTGTCATTACACCAAAGATAAGCATGCCATATAAATTTAAAAAGCAGAAAATAAAACATCTAAAAGATAATAGATTAAAAAGATATCTCGCCAAAAAATAATTTCAAAACTCATTGGCCTACCTTGTTGATATCATTCCCATATTGATTTTTGTAGTGGTTTAGAGTTGCATTGATTTGTGTTTTGCTCCTTGTAGCCAAAATCCGAATGAGATCCTCATCATTGTACGCCTTATCAGAGATTTTCTCATGAAGTATATTAGCTTCTGACTTTGCAAGAGTCATGTTCACCTCATCTCCCTCATATCGATATGAACTCACAAGAGGCAGCAAAAGCTAGTAGCGTAAATGTATAGCAACATTCAGTCATTCACAATACAAACAATAAATAAGATTTCATCGGCTCAAAATGAGATGTTTATAAGAACAACAACATAATTGTTCAAACTTACGTTTAAAAGTTTGAAATACATTTATTGCTAACCAGAAAACAAATACTAGGATAAAAAACTATGTAACTGAAGCAGCTAAACTTCCCATAAAGAGCATAATCATTATCATCAATATTACTTCAAAGCGCTTAATTTAATAGTACAGAAGATGTACCTTGCGGAAGTCTCCAGTAGTGTGATGGGCAACATCCTCTTCAACGGACTTCTTGTAAAGAGCATGGTAAGCCTGCCTCGCCTGTAACAGTTGATTTGAAGTCCTTGTGCAGGCAATTTCCATAAGAACCTGATTGCTTGAAGTCCACCTCTTAGTTGCCTCGTTAACCAAAAATGCATCACGTTCAGCAGGATCAAGAGTCCAAAGCACGACCAACCTCTGTTGTTAAGGAAGGAATTCAGGCAAAAGAATATTTCAGTCTCTTAAAACATCACACTGATTCCTTATCCTGCACTATTCAGCTCATCAAACATCATATAATAACGTGATAAATAACTGGTAACGAAGCTTTAAGACTTCATCAACTATTTAAGCAATCGAAAAGAAAGCTGAGATCTGCTATGCCCTCAACCATTCTATAAATGTACTCTACAAGGAAAAATGAAATTGCATTAAAAAACTGACCTCAAAGTCGCTGGTAAGTTCCTTGTCGAGTGCCTTGAGGAGATCTTCTCCGTAAGTTTCAGCATAATGTTGTCGAATCAACTTACGTTGAGCAGCATTTCTGTGGCCCAATATGGAAATGATCAGCTCCTCGTTTGTTCCCCATCCTGCAAGAGATAAGATTTGAGGCTAAATCATTCAAATCTAGAACTAGCAGTGAATGCACAAGGCAATGCACCGGAATATCTACGCATCAAAAAGGTTATTAATGGTCATTTGAATATACTAAGCATTCCAAGAACAACATAATGATAAATAAGAGACACAACAAAAGTCGATGAGTCCTGATATTAGGCTGTGATATGTGTTTAATCATACAAATTTTTGCAAGTTTTATATTAAACTCTGTTCCACAGTTTTTGAACAGAATCGAAATCACGAAATGTCAATGCAAAACAATTTGAATGTAAGATCCAAGCAGTCAATCACCAATATTCGAAGAAAAAAACTTTTCCAATGCAAGTTGAGATGTACAATTACAAATCAAAATCCAACAAAATAGCAAAGATGAAACAAAGTAAATGAATACAGTATCAGATCATCGAACAACCACCGATCTAAATCTCAAACATATATAAAACCTGACTGAAGATCGGATATATTTGTAACAGTACTATTGTTCATATAATCAAAAACCTTAACAGATCAAGCTCGTTAGACCATGTAAACGTAAATCGCCAAACACATATCTAATATCTTCAAAAGCTTCATATAAAATATCGTTTCAACAAAAAAAAAAAAAAAAAAAAACACATATGTCTTTGTTAGATCAAACAAAGACAACGGTTTCATGTAAAAAAATCTCGTCAACTTTGACCATACGAAATCATGTCTAACATCAACAACGCGTAAACAGCCACCTATACTATTTTCACATATGATCAGATCATCAAGAGATCTGATTGTTGAAAAGAGAAAATCATGAAAATGAATCGGTTGGACGACACAGTGGTAAAAGAAACGGAGAAAGAGTGATGGATCACCTGCAAAGGCTTTTCTGAGTTGCTCGCAGTCTTCGGCGACAGAGGGGAATTCAGATGGGACAGTGAGTGTAGACATTGTTGGAGTCTGTGAAGAATCGAGAACGAGAGTGTGAGAGACAAGTGAAGTGCAGCGAAGCGAACAACAACAACGTAGTAGTTGTCGGGACGTGTCATGCCATTTTCGCCTTGTGCCACGTCACTTCCTATTTTAATATTCAACGGCGAATATTAAAATATCCTCCTGCCACGTATGAATAATTGCATCGTTGCAAGAGGTTTCCGTTATTGGACCCACATTTTTTTAAAAAAAAAACAATTGCATTTTAATTATATGATATATTACTTGGCCTTTTCCATCCCAATTATAAAAGAGTAAAAATAGGTTTTTAAAATATTTTATTTAAGTTTATATTATGTGATTTATCAATATTATATTAATTATTATATCGTGATTTATAGGATATAACATTACTCTTATGAAAAATGTTTATTTTAGTAATGGAAATATATGAATAAAAATTTGAAAATATTATTTTACCATTTATATTGACAGGGATAATTTAAAATTTTGAATTCAATATTAAAAATTTTAAAATAAGCTTAACAATAAGCACTCAATCTAATATCAGAAAACAAATCTTATGAAAGCAAATTTATTTATTTATCAAAAACATCCAATTAAATTATTTGTACATTCAAATTTAAGTTTAAGCAACTTTTTATACTTTAAAAAAATAAAAAAAAGAACCCTCTTCTTATACATTTTCTTTGTTTTATAGAAGACCTTAATCTTGAGATTAATCTTTTTTTTTTTTTTTTTAAGATTAATTTCCAAGTTTTAAATTATCGATTCATCATTATTTTCGTTCTCAAGCTTTGTATATAGTATAATCATTAGTCAAAATTGTCCATGCAAATGCAAGTGTAATATATATATATATATTTCATTGATAACATTAACTCTAAATTAAACTACAATGAAAAAAAATTAAATATTTTTAAGAACTAAAATATTTATAAAATTACTAAATTGCTTTTTATTCTTCACTATAATGATTAGGGTAGAGTTATTGCTACCCATAAAAATGATTTAAATACCAATTTTTACAAAAATTTGCATAGGTCAAAATTATCCTTAAATAAAATTATAAAGGAGGACAAAGACATATTAGTAAAACAATTTATTTACTTCTAAATTTTTCTTTTTTAATTTTAAGTTAACAAAACAAACATAAACCTCATAAATATTTCTAATAGAAAATCTATCAGAAAAAGTTTATGAATATTATATATATTAAATGATTTTTTAGATTTTTTTAAAATGTAAAACACTTAAAAAATTATTTTGTACTCATCTAAATAGTAAAGATTGATTAAAACACAAATTAAAATCCCATTCTAGTAAAAAAATTTGATGGCTTCCACTTTCAAGTATGACTTTTTCCTTTTCTTGATAAAATGTAAAATCACGGTTAGGATTAAGAATTTCTATTTAAAATAAAAGTTTTGTTAACTTATTGGTTAGGTAAGATAATTCATTAATAACAATTTTTGGATATTTTTCAAAAATCACTCTTGCAATCCAAAAGTTATTATTATGGATAATCTTATCCAACTTATAAAATAGCCAAACACTTGATTAATACTTCATAAATTCATTTAAATTAAAACAATCGTCATTCTCATAAACAACTTATGGTTTCTCCACAAGGTTATTTTCTATCATAAATCTATGACTGTATATAAACTATATTCCCTTTTCTTTCCCTTTTCCTTCATTTTTGTTGGCAAAATTTACATTCTAATATATATATCATGGAAAATGAAAATAAAAAATCATAGGAATCATATAATCTCGTCAAAACAAGAAACGTACCCCATAGTCAAGTTGTCCAAGTCTCTTAGGAAGCTCTTCTCTATATTGAACACCTTGCACATTTAAGAAAGAAATCAAGACTCTACAATATATATAGTGTTATACTACACAGTCTATAACAAGCAGTAACAACGCAAGTATATGCAAAAGACACATCAATCGTTTTAGAATGTGGCAAGTAGTATATAAACAATACACAATATGTGTTGTTATAAAATAATGCAGATCAAGCTACATAACCCACTTAAACCTATGCAGTATAAGCAGGATGATTGAAACGACAATTATTCCATAACCACACAACCCAGTCTTTAGGTAAAATAAACAATCTCCTTCACCTGAGCGATTCGGGTAGCAGCTTGGTTGAGCCACACCACCAACTTCTTGATTATCATGAATTTTCAACCTTTATATTGCTTCTGCAATGCACAAAGTAAGAACAAATAATCAATTTTATCATATTTCCATCAGAAATCCAAGTTCCAAAAACAAAATATAAAAACATAACTTTCTCAACCCAAAAACAAAACTTTCTTCACTTGCCAATTATCTGGCATCGATGGCACACTCAATAGCAAAACTTTCTTCCACTCACAATTAAAAAAGGAAAAAGTAAAAACAACCGAGAAACAATTTCTCAACCCTTAACACCAAATCATGTAAAAATCATCAAAAAAAGATTAAAAAACAAAATAATAATAATAATAAGCAAGAGTTTTATCACTACCCGAAATTGCCCACGTGTACCATAGCAGTGTGAATCTCCCTTTGCAATTGGTGGCTCAACTAGGTTGGTCTTCTATGTGCAGTGGAATAAATCTGTCTCTCCTCTGATTTACGTTTTCTCTTCTTACAAAAAAGTCAGTACAAAAACAATATTGGTATATAAAATTAAATAAATAATAAAATAAATATTGATGGGTATACTTACAAAAATATATACAATAAAATTAAGAGAAAATGATAGCCTAGGTATTATGTGGAGTTTAAATATAAAATAAAATGAATTTAAATTTTTATGGGGTGTGCAAACAAAAGCAGTGTACATATACTTTTTTAGTGGTGGAAATTTCACCACTTGTAGAAAAATTTCGTAGATTTAGGTGTGGATTTAAGCAAACCTACTTGAATCCAATCTACTACTATCCCTAAGTACACCCTACTCAAAAAAGCTTATTAACACTTACTCAAAAGTGTTAATTTCAATTATACACATATAATATTTGTTACAAAAGGAAATTTAGAAAATTGATGAACAAAAGGAAACCTAGAACATAACCTACAAGAGCTAATATATAGGGATTTCATATTGTACCTACTCATGCAAGACACGATCTGGTTGCATAGAAGTTGAGACACAATTTGCATGGTTGGCCTAGACTGCGAATTCACATTTAAGCATAAAATTGCCATCTCCACTATGGATTTTAGTTTGTTCTCAACTTCAAGCGAAGGAGGTGAAATTTGTCGGTCTAACACATCATCAAGTGTTATGTTCTTATTGTCAGATGAAGTTGAAAGTGAGACAAGAAGGTCTTTTGGGTATCTTCCTTTTATCACTTCCAATGCTAACACTCCAAAACTATACACATCGCACTTTTCAGTTGCCTTCATTGTGTAAACAAGCTCTGCAAGATAGGTGACATATATATGTAATTATATGATACAGTCAATTAATTATACAAAAGTAATCAATAAAATTATAATAATGAATGCATTACCCGGAGCAGTATATCCATAAGTGCCTGCAAATTCAGTCAAATTGGATGAGTCAACCTTAAGAATTTTAGCAGTACCAAAGTCTGAAACAACAGCTTCATATTCCAAATCCAATAATACATTCTTGCTTGATATGTCTCGATGAATGATTGGTGGGTAGCAATCGTGGTGCATGTAGGACAAGGCATGAGCCACTCCTTTTATAACCTTCACCCTTCTATGCCAGTTCAATTCTGCAGCTGCTGCTTTGTTGCATAAGATTGTGGCCAAGCTACCCCTTTCAATGTATTCATAAACTAAGTATGAGTATTGAGCATGTGAACAAAAGCCATAAAATTTCACAATATTTCGATGTCGTATCTCTGTCAAAGCTCTTATTTCACTTTCAAATTCCTTTTGATATGTCATTGCACTCTCAGTAGCACATAGTGAGTGTAACTTTTTAACTGCTACAATGTCCCCAGATGGTAGCTCTGCTTTGAAAACATTTCCGGATCCACCTTTTCCAATGCAATAATTGGCATCAAAATTCATCGTTGCACTTATGATATCTTCATGCATGATTCGCCCATCAAATGTCAATATTGAAAACGGTTTTTGATTGTTCCCATTGTTTGGTTCTTGGTGTGAGTCTCTTTTCCTCCTACGAAAAGTAGAATATATTCCAATGAGCCCAATTGCAAATGCAAGTGCTCCAAATAGGGGGAACACAATTACAAGCACGATGTGCCTTAAGTTTCTTGAGACATGCCTGTGTGGCGTGGAAATATTACAAGGTTGCAGTATACTATTGTTACCACATAACAACTTGTTCCCTTGTAATTCTTCCATTGTAGCATCTTGAAACGCTTTGGTGTTGGGAATTGGACCCGACAATTCATTATAGGAAATGTCCACGCAAGACAAACTGAGCATATCTTCGAATTTTCTCGGAATTAAACCAGAGAGGCTATTGTGGGACAGATTCAATATCTCCAAGCTTTCCAAATTGCATATTTCAAATGGTATCTCACCTCCAAGCAAGTTATGACTCAAATCTAACTGAGATAGATGATCTAACTTCTCTAATTGAATAGGAATATCTTGACTCAGCTGATTCCAACTTAAATTTAAGTAGAACAACTTCACCAAGCATCCTAGGCTTTCTGGAATTGACTTGTTCAATTTATTTGCTGACAAGTCAAGGTACTCAAGTTCGGTGAGTAAGCCAAGTTCTCTTGGTATTGTACCATAAAGTTTATTTCCATTTAAAATCAGCTTGGTTAGAGAAGTCAACCTTCCAATTTCGGTTGGAATCTCCCCAACTAAGTGGTTTAATGAAAGGTCAATGACTCCCAATTTAGTTGAGTTTCCGATCTCTGGAGGTATGCTTCCAGTAATATCATTCCCAGTTATTCTAAAATCTTGTAATTGAAGGCACTTTCCCCACTT
The DNA here is from genome assembly GCA_022984855.1 of Dimocarpus longan. Taxonomy (NCBI): domain Eukaryota; kingdom Viridiplantae; phylum Streptophyta; class Magnoliopsida; order Sapindales; family Sapindaceae; genus Dimocarpus; species Dimocarpus longan. The sequence goes on from CM041018.1 coordinate 4,501,150, forward strand.
CGATGAGATTTGGCCATAAAATTTATTATGGCTAATATCAATGAAATTCAACTTCGGATAGATACCAAAATCTTCAAAAATGTTTCCTGTGAGTTGGTTTCCATCAAAACGAGCCCTAACTAAGCTTGTGCAATTAGTCAAGCTTTTGGGGATTGGGCCAACAAAATGGTTGTTACCTACTCTTAACTTTTGGAGTGACCTGCTTTGACAAATATTACGGGGTAAATAGCCTGTGAAATGGTTCGAAGTCAGCTCGAGATCGATCAACTTCGTAAGATTTTCGAAAATTGGAGTAAAGGAATTGGAAAGGTTGTTATCATTAAGGTACAAATATTGTAAATTACTTAGACAATCAATTGAAGAAGGAATGGATCCAGTAAATTGGTTGTAACTCAATTCCAGATCGATAAGAGATGTCAGTTTTCCTATTTCCATAGGAATTGAGCCAGAAAGATTGTTAAACAAGAGGTTCAAAACTTTTAAGTTACTCAGGCTACCTATTGAAGGAGGAATAGATCCAGTAAACCAATTGTGACTCAACTCCAGATTGGTAAGAGATGTCAAATTTCCTATTTCTGTAGGAATAGAGCCAAAAAGATTGTTGTGATGCAGATATAAATTTCTTAACTTACTTAAACTACTGATTGATGAAGGAATGAAACCAGTAAACTGGTTTTCACTCAACACTAAATCAGTAAGAGACGTCAACTTTTCTATTACCAAAGGAATGAAACCAGAAAGATTGTTAAGAAAGAGGTACAAAACCTTTAAGTTGCTCAGACTACCTATTGAAGGAGGAATAGGTCCAGTAAACCAATTGTTACTCAACCCCAAATCAGTAAGAGATGTTAAATTTCCTATTTCGGTAGGAATGGAGCCAGAAAGATTGTTAAGGAAGAGGTCCAAAACCTTTAAGTTGCTCAGACTACCTATTGAAGGAGGAATAGGTCCAGTAAACCAATTGTCACTCAACCCTATATCAGTAAGAGATGTTAAATTTCCTATTTCGGTAGGAATAGAGCCAGAAAGATTGTTAAGGAAGAGGTACAAAACCTTTAAGTTGTTCAGATTACTTATTGAAGGAGGAATAGGTCCAGTAAACAAATTGTCACTCAACTCTATATCAGTAAGAGATGTTAAATTTCCTATTTCGGTAGGAATAGAGCCAGAAAGATTGTTAAGGAAGAGGTACAAAACCTTTAAGTTGCTCAAACTACCTATTGAAGGAGGAATGGATCCAGAAAATTGGTTGTAACTCAAATCCAGATCGATAAGAGATGTCAATTTTCCTATTTCCGTAGGAATGAAACCAGAAAGATTGTTACGAAAGAGGTATAAAGTGCTTAAATTGCTCAGACTACCGATTGAAAGAGGAATAGAACCAGTAAACCAATTGTCACTCAACTCCAAATCAGTAAGAGATGTTAAATTTCCTATTTCGGTAGAAATAGAGCCAGAAAGATTGTTACTGTAGAGGTACAAAACTTTTAAGTTGCTTAGACTACCAATTGAATGAGAAAGGAAACCACTTAATTGATTTTCATGAAGATAGAGGATCTCCAGATCAATTAAATGCCCAATTTCTGGCGGTATTTTCCCAAACAACTTATTCACTGAAAAATCAAGGTACGTGAGTTTGGTGAGGTTGCTGATATGAGGTGGAATGGTACCAAAGAGTTCATTTGTGCTAAGATCAAGATAAGAAAGCTGAGGAAACAATGAAAAAGAGAATTCATCAAGCGTACCTCTTAAACTCAAGTTGGTCAGGTTTAAACGAATGACGCTTCCGGCATGGTTGCAAGAAATTCCGGACCACATACACAGGCTTGTTTTATTTTTGTGGTGGGTAGAATTATTGGTGGAATTAACAGGATAAGGTGTCCATGAAGGCAAAAGAAAAGGGTTTTGATTTTGAAGGGTGGCTTTCCATTTCAGAAGAGCGTCTGCTTCTTTAGTAGAATCGGCTGCAGCATAAAGTGAAAAGGGTAGCATAACAAAAAGGACAAAGGCAAAAGGCAAGAGTACTCTGCTCAAGCTTGGCAACCCCATCGTTTAGGTTTTTGAGTAATGACGATATTTTGTGCTCCATTTATAAATAGTATCAGGATCATGCCATTTACAATTTTTTATTCTTATGGTTTGAAAAGCCTTCCCCATTTTTAACTCCAGGTTTTTGTCATTTTCTTGTGAAATTCTATGCCGAAAGAAATTTCTGTAACTTGGTATTGAAAAGTAGTTCACATTTTGTCTAACGTGTTTGGGGTGATTTGTTTTCTTTTGTTTTTGTAAGTGGTCCCACTTGATACTGTTAAAAAATAATTGGAAATAATAACAATTAACAACAGAATTGGAAACAACCTTCTTTCCCTATTTTCTTCAAATGGATGAACATCTATCATTAAAATCATTATCATTAACCAATGAGAATTTAATTGCAAGCTACGAAACAAGATTAAAAGACCATTTCAATGTCTTTACAAGTTCTGAATTTTGTTAATTAGACAAAGTCAATTTTTGTATGAAAAATTAAATAGGTGAATGACTTTATAATTTGTTATTGACTTACAGGGATATTCTTGATAGTTTAAAGAGTGTTAATACTAAATTTTGTACTTTTAAATTTTATTGGCGAGCGTACTTATAAATTAGATGCTTAACTTATTTCATTGTAAAGCAAAATCTACGCCAAATTTTTAATTACTTAAAACACTGAAATAAATAATTTAGAAACAGAAAAAAAAAACCCCAAATATAAAAAAAATTTGAGATAATTAGTTTTTTAATCATGAAACTTATTGAAAATTAAATAGTACTGAATTGGAGATGTGAAAATATTTACGTGGCACCCCATTTGTGATGGAAGTGTGATGTCCTCCTCCAGTCCTCCGGCCTTTGATGGAAGATTTTCTCCCATCAAATATAGGAGAAAAAATAAATTTAAAGTCTAATAGTCCCAACAACCATAGGACGCACCTCCACGGCTCCACCTAACCAGCCTCCAAAATTGAACCTTCAGATTCCTAGATCCATGGCATTACCAAAGAGCCCATGACCAAACAAAAACACCCCTACTAGAGTCAGCAAAAGACCCAATGAAATTCAGCGACCAGAAACACAAAAATATAACTATCAAATCAATAAAAAATCCAAGTGGGGTTCTCTCATCAGATTAAAAATACAAACGAGCCCCAACTCCATTACCAACAGAATTGGAAACAACCTCCTTTTTCTATTTTCTTCAAATCGATGAACATCTATAAAATCATTATTATATTAACCGATGAGAATCTAATTGCAAGCTACGAAACAAGATTAAAAGACCATTTTCAATGTCTTTGTAAGTTCTGAATCTTGTTAATTAGACACATTCAATTTATGTGTGAAGAATTAAATAGGCGAATGACTATAAAAATTGTTTTTGACTTATAGGCGTATTCTTGGTAGTTTAAAGGGTGTTAATCAGGCCTCTTGCCCGTTTTAAAAACTTTTAACGATATTATAACTTTACCCTTTTTAATTAAATTATTACAACAGCTCTTATTTTTCAACCAATAAAAAAAATTATGTTTTGTTTCTTACTCTCTTCCCTTTGTTCTGAGCTCCTTATTTTTGTGCAGTGATAACTTTATATTTATAGAGTTATTTTATCTTTTTAAATTTGAATTCTTGCTTAGTTCTTAATATTTTTAGTATTATTAAGTAAATTATTTCATATTTCTTTTATTTTTATTTTCAGAATAAAATTGGTTAAAAATGCGCATGTGGACCCCACCAAGTAATATTGTTCAAGACAAGATCATCGCTACAAAATGAATATCATTCGCAGCAAGTTCATCGCCTCAAGAATTACTCGAGTCGGAGATCGCATAAAGAAATTATCGCGGTTTAAAGATAGGGTATTCTAGAAATAAATATTATGTCATGCTGATGTAAGAAATGATGTAATCAAAATTATGATGTAAGCAATGATGTAATAGAAGTTGACTTTGAATGGGGTAGGTGAAAGATGATGCAAGCGATGATGCAAAATGGTGGAAAATCAGGAAACGATGATGCAATCGATGATGTAATTGGAGGTGAATTTGGCCTATAAATAGGCCTTAGAATCACCATTCTAAGCATTCCATCACAAACCAAAACAATAAGTAGTTTAGAGAAAGAGAGAGAGAGCTTGGAGAGGAGGAGTAAAGCAGAGGAAGAAATTCTACGGTGAAGCTTCAATCCACTAAGTTTTCCTATCTCTTGTTATGTTTAATTTTCTAGTTTTTGTAAATTCTATTATGGAGTAGATTTGTTTTCTAAGATTATGATGTAGCCTAACTTTGATGTTCCAAACCTTTGTTCAATTCAATTAATGATTTTCTATCTTGGTTGATGCATTTAATATTGTTCTTAATGCTTCTAAATAATTGGCCACTATTTAGTTGAATTGTTAATCATAATGATAGCGGAAGCTGATTTATGTGTCTAGTTCATTATATTTAATGTCATAAATTACATGTAGGATAGGAATATACCTGCATGGTTTGTGTAGTCTATAAAAGAGATCCATAAATCTTAATGAATCCTTTAATGTTTTGACTTGCATGGGAACATAGCAGTTAATCTTTATAGGGTATTTTCCTTAGACCTCGGGAGGGGCTATGTGAATAATTCAGGGAATCTCGACTAGCAACTGGATAGTTAATTTTTGTTAAAAAGAACAAAGGGGAGGAACAGATTAGTTATGGTGAAATCATAATCTTAGAGTTTTTATTCATTGAATTAATTTTCATTTATTTTCAATTGCAATTAAATTTAATCATAGTTATCAACTCATTCACTCAAATTTCATCTACCAAATAAAAGTTGAGTTATTTTAATTTTGGGCATTAATTAACAACAATCCTCGTGGGACGATACTTATCTCATCACTTTATTACTTGTTCGACTCGTTCACTTGCGATTTTGCACAACAAGTTTTTGGCGCCGTTGCCGGGGATTGTTTGTTTCAATTAATACTAATACTACGTAACTCAATTTTTAATTTGGTCATTTATTTATTTATTTTATTATTATTATTATTATTATTATTATTTTGTTTACTTTATTACTTGTGAGTTTTATGGTGTATGAGAAAGTCTGGGGGCGAAGTGTTACCATTTGACCCAGAAATAGAGAGAACTTGCCGTAAGAACAGGAAGGAAACAAGAAAGGCTGCAAGTACTGCACTCATGGATATGGCTGAGGGATCAAACAACACACAGAATATTATACCAATAGATGCCGAAATTCGAGCATTACGAGATTATGCTCTACCCACAGTGGGTAATACTTCGGCGATACGACGACCAACTATTGCTGCCAACAACTTTGAGATTAAGCCGGCAATCATCCAGATGGTTCAAAACAACCAGTTCAGTGGGGCTCCGAACGATGATGCAAATGCCCACATTGATAACTTTCTGGAGATCTGTGATACTTTCAAACATAATGGTGTTACTGATGACGCCATCCGATTGAGATTGTTTCCATTCTCTCTTCGAGACAAAGCCAAAAGTTGGCTCAACTCGTTGCCATCAGGAAGTATTACCACATGGGACATCTTGGCACAAAAATTTTTAGCCAAATTTTTTCCACCAGTCAAGACTGCAAAACTACGAGCTGAGATTGCCACATTCAGACAGCTTGAGGGAGAGTCATTATACGAAACGTGGGAAAGATTCAAGGATCTGCTAAGACGGTGCCCACATCATGGAGTTGCTGACTGGTTGCAGCTACACACATTCTACAATGGTTTAGGGAGTTCCACAAGAACATTGGTGGATGCCGCCGCTGGTGGAGCACTTTTGGGGAAACCCCATCAAGCCGCTTGGGATTTACTAGAAGAAATGGCTGCAAATGCCTATCAGTGGCCATCAGAAAGAGCAGTTCCGAAAAAAGTTTTCGGAATACAAGAAAATGATGTGTTAACCAGGCTTTCCACTCAGGTCGAGACATTAGCCAAGCAACTTGGAAACTTGACAGCTAATGCAATTCATACTCAGTCAGCATCCTGTGATTTCTGTGGAGGGAACCATTCCAACGGGCAATGCGATGAAGACCAGACGGGTCAAGCATTTTTTGCGGGCAACAAACAACCAAATAACCCGTATTCCAACACATATAATCCAGGATGGAGGAATCATCCAAATTTCTCATAGAAAAGCAATGATCGACCCAGACAACAATATCCGCCACCACCTCAACAGCAGCAGGCCAACAAACCGTCGCTTGAAGAAGCACTTGCTCAGCTCACCGTAAACACTACTCAATTTATGACGAGAACAGACACCACGCTCCAGAATCAAGCAGCTTCCATTCGAAATCTGGAGGTACAAATGGGTCAAATCTCGAATTTGTTGACTGCAAGACCTCAAGGATCCCTACCAAGCAACACAGAGACCAATCCTAGGGAGCACCTGAAGGCTGTCACGTTACGAAGCGGTAAAATTCTAAAAGAACCTGTCAAAAGAGCAGACGAGAAAGAAGAAGAAGTGATGGTTGAACAACAAGAAGCAGAGAAGCCAAAGTCAAAGTTATTCCCAGACAATCCGCCACCATACAAACCACCATTACCCTTCCCTCAGAGATTTCAAAAACAGAAATTAGAAAAGCAATTTTCTAAATTTCTGGAAGTTTTTAAGAAGCTGCAAATTAATATTCCTTTTGCAGATGCTCTGGAACAAATGCCCAGCTATGTGAAGTTCATGAAAGAAATCCTCTCAAATAAAAGGAAGCTGGAAGAGCATGAAACGGTAGCTTTGACAGAAGAATGCAGTGCAATCTTGCAGAAAAAGCTACCACCCAAACTCAAAGATCCGGGGAGCTTTACAATTCCTTGCACCATTGGTGATTCATTCTTTGATAAAGCATTATGTGATCTTGGTGCAAGCATCAACCTAATGCCATTCTCCGTTTTCAAGAAACTCGGCTTTGGAGAAGCAAAACCCACTACAGTTTCGTTGCAGCTAGCTGATCGTTCAATCAAGTATCCAAGGGGAATCATAGAAGATGTACTAGTCAAAGTGGATAAATTCATATTTCCTGCGGATTTTATTGTGCTAGAAATGGAGGAAGACCAAGAAATACCCATCATCTTGGGTAGACCATTCCTAGCAACAGGAAGAACCCTTATTGATGTGCAGAAAGGTCAACTCATACTCAGAGTTCAAGATGAAGAGGTAACCTTCAATGTGCTAAAAGCTCTCAAACATCCACACGATGTTGATAACTGTATGAGGGTAGATATGGTGGGTGAATGTATCAAAGAAGTACATCAAATCACCACTCCAAAAGATCCACTTGAAGCTTGCCTACATGGAGCACCAAACTCAGAAAGTCCGAACATCACAGAATGTGTTAACCAACTGGAAGCTTCATCTCCCATATTTTTCAGACGACCTTTCGAGGAGCTTGGAGCAAGTAAGAGACAACCGGTACCATCAACAGAAAAACCACCAGAGTTGGAGCTCAAGCCACTGCCAGTTCATCTCAAGTACGCATTCTTAGGTACCTCATCTACACTACCTGTCATTATTTCATCTTCTCTAACTAGAGAACAAGAGGAAAAGCTTTTGAGAGTACTACGAGAACACAAGATGGCTATTGGATGGTCGATCGCAGACATTAAAGGAATCAGCCCATCTTTATGCCAACACAAAATTCTCATGGAGGATAAGTACCGGCCATCCATCGAGCACCAAAGACGTTTAAATCCAAACATGAAGGAGGTTGTTCGAACAGAGGTACTTAAACTTTTGGATGCAGGTATCATTTATCCTATTTCGGACAGTACATGGGTAAGCCCGGTGCAAGTGGTACCAAAGAAAGGAGGCATGACAGTGGTCACCAATGAAAACAATGAGCTGATTCCAACACGAACAGTAACCGGATGGAGAGTGTGCATTGACTATAGGAAACTAAATAAGGCAACCAGGAAAGATCATTTCCCTTTACCCTTCATCGATCAAATGCTCGACAGGTTAGCAGGTCACCCTTACTACTGTTTCCTAGACGGTTATTCTGGTTACAATCAGATTTCTATAGCACCTGAGGATCAAGAAAAGACTACATTCACATGCCCATATGGAACGTCCGCGTTTCGGAGAATGCCGTTTGGTCTATGCAATGCACCCGCCACCTTCCAACGGTGTATGATGTCAATTTTTTCAGATATGGTGGAACGCTTCATTGAGGTATTTATGGATGATTTTTCAGTATTTGGCTCATCATTTGATTCTTGTTTGGATAACTTAGCACAAGTACTGAAAAGATGCGAAGAGACAAATCTGATTCTTAACTGGGAGAAATGCAATTTCATGGTACAAGAAGGGATCGTTTTAGGTCATAAAGTTTCAGCTAAAGGCATCGAGGTTGATAGAGCCAAGATTGAGGCAATTGAGAAGCTGCCACCACCAACATCTGTCAAAGGCATTCGAAGTTTCTTAGGGCATGCAGGGTTTTACAGAAGATTTATCAAGGACTTCTCGAAGATCACAAAGCCATTATGCAATTTACTCGAGAAGGGTGTTTCATTCCACTTCGATAATGCATGTAAAGAGGCATTTGAGATACTGAAAAAGGCCCTTGTGACAGCCCCAGTCGTTATTGCACCTGATTGGGCTTTGCCGTTCGAGCTAATGTGTGATGCTAGTGATTATGCTATTGGAGCCGTGCTAGGACAACGTATTGGTAAGATTTTTCATACCATTTATTACGCTAGCCGTACACTAACCGATGCACAGGTCAATTATGCTACCACTGAGAAAGAGCTTCTAGCTGTAGTCTTCGCATTCGACAAATTTCGACCGTACTTGATCGGTTCCAAAGTCATTGTATACACGGATCACTCAGCCATCAAATACCTTTTGGAGAAGAAAGATGCAAACCATGCCTGATCCGATGGGTCCTTCTGTTACAAGAGTTTGATTTAGAGATTCGAGATAAGAAGGGAAGTGAAAATGTGGTGGCCGACCATCTTTCTAGACTAGAGCAACGAGGGGATAAGGAGGATCTTGACATAGACATTAAAGAGACTTTCCCTGATGAATAGCTCTTTGTTCTAGATACAAGCAATGTTCCATGGTATGCTGATTTTGTTAATTTTCTTTCTCACAAAGTTTATCCACCTGACATTTCATGGCAGCAAAAGAAGAAATTCTTGGCAGACGTAAAATATTACTATTGGGATGAACCGTTCCTGTACAAGTTATGTCCAGATCAGATCCTTCGACGATGTGTCTCAAAAGATGAAGCACGAGATATTCTCCACCATTGTCATTCTTCTGATTATGGTGGACATTTTGGGGCCAATCGAACTGCTGGCAAAATTCTTCAATCTGGATACTATTGGCCTACCATTTTTAAGGATGCTCAATCATATGTTGCTGCATGCGATCAATGCCAACGCACAGGTAACATTTCGCGAAGGCATGAGATGCCCTTAAACAATATTTTAGAAGTGGAGTTGTTCGATGTTTGGGGTATTGATTTCATGGGACCATTTCCACCGTCTTTCAAGAATCTCTACATTCTGGTGGCCGTGGATTATGTGTCAAAATGGGTTGAAGCCATTGCTGCACCAACCAATGATTCCAAAGTGGTGGTGAATTTTCTGCGTAGAAATATCTTCATCAGATTTGGAACTCCTAGAGCAATCATCAGCGATGAAGGGAAACATTTTTGCAACAGGTATTTTGATGCTCTTCTAGCCAAATATGGAGTCAAACACAAAGTTGCTACAGCATACCACCCGCAAACCAATGGACAAGCTGAAATCTCAAATCGAGAACTGAAATGGATTTTGGAAAAGACGGTAAGTGCATCTCGAAAAGACTGGTCGAAAAAGCTTGATGATGCATTATGGGCCTACAGAACAGCATTCAAAACACCGATTGGGATGTCTCCATACAAGTTGGTATTCGGAAAGGCATGTCACTTACCCGTTGAACTAGAGCATCGCGCATACTGGGCTATCAAAAAGTTGAATTTCGACATAGGAGCATCAGGAGCTCTGCGAAGATTGCAAATCAATGAGATGGATGAACTTCGTCATGGTGTATATGAAAATGCTAAGCTGTATAAAGAACGCACCAAAAAGTGGCATGATCAACGGATCTTAAACAAGGATTTCACTCCAGGACAGAAGGTTCTTTTGTTTAATTCACGATTACGTTTGTTTCCAGGTAAGCTACGCTCTAGATGGTCTGGGCCTTTCACTGTTATTCACGTTTTTCCACATGGTGCTGTTGAAATTCAAAGTGCAGATCGTCGATTCAAAGTCAATGGACAACGACTCAAAGTTTACATGGATGGTGGAGAGCCTCAACAGAAATCCACTATCACGCTTTCAAACCCAACTTAAGGCATTTCTCAACAGTCAAGCTAACGACTATAAATTAAGCGCTTCTTGGGAGGCAACCCAAGTTTTTCTCTTTTTAGCTAGTTTTTCTCTGTTTGTGTGTTATTGTGTGTTATTGTATTCTTTGTGTGTTTTGTTTTTCTTTGATAATTTCCTTTTCTCTTTCAGAAATGGAGACAAGCCTTGCAGCACTCAAAAATCATTTCCCCACTCTGCCTCAAGATGTACTCAGAAAAATTTACAAGTGCAGAGTCGAAAGAATAAGGGCACTAACATGTTTAGGTCTTCCAGAGAATATTCGGTGGATCATTGAAGCTAAGGTACGTCTAGCAGGTGAGTTGAATGACTCATTCGTTAAACGTTTACCAGGTTTGGGAAGAAGTTCTTACTCAAAGAAGAGGAGAGCTAAGAGAATGGGAGTCTGCCATAAGTGTGCCAGATGGAACTGCAATGCAAGCTGTAGAAATCCTGGATATTTATCCGTAAATCGAGAAGATAAACTTAAATGTATAAAGGATGGGCTGAGTAAGGAGTCTCTGGATAACATCCGTGAGACTCTTGAGACGCATCCTTGTGGGAAAGTTCAACGCATTCTTTTAGATTTATGGGAGTTATTCAGCAAAGAGAAACAGCGTTACAGTCTTGGGAATCTGACTTTAAAAGACCCTGTTTGCCAGTTTATAAGAAAACTGGATGGGAAGCCAATCCTCAACTCATAGAAGTTGTTTAAGCCGTTTCTGGACGTAAAACCAGAGGAAGATGTGAGCCACAATCACAACTACTATAGCATAAATTTTTTTTTCTTTGATTAGCAGTCTGTTTCAAATTTTTTGATAATTGTGTTTACTTTTTCTTACCTGTCATTTTGAATTTTTTAGCTTGTTTCAAACTTTCTTGATAACTGTGTTTACTTTTGACGTTTCCTCACCTAACATTTTGAATTTTTTAATTTTTAGCAGCCCTTTTCAAATTTTTTCGATGTCTGTGTTTACTTTTGACGTTTGTGTTTACTTTTTCGATGTTTGTGTTTACTTTTTGACGTTTTGTCACCGAACTTTTTGAATTTTGTATTTTTAGCGGCTTGTATTGATTGTTTTTGAAGATTATGCTTTCTTTTTGACATTTCTACACTTAACATTTCCTTTTCCCTCTGACCAATACTGTTTAGCATCGTAAAACTGTTCTTTTACTCTTTCATCTTCTTTAAATAAGTGTTTATGACTGATAACAAATAATTCGTTTTCTCTAAAAAAAAAAAAAATGGCAGAGTCCTCGAGCAGTAAATTCAAAAACATCTGTGTTTTTTGTAGCCCAAAGTCTGGTATGAGTACACAATATTCAAAAGCAGCTGCTGAACTTGGTACGGCTTTAGCTACCCGAAAAATAGATTTGGTGTATGGAGGAGGCAGTTTAGGACTGAGGGGCTCTGTCGCAGTAACTGCAACTGTTGGAGGTAGGCAAACCCTCGGTGTCGCAGTAAAGCCTTTGGCTGAAAGGAAAGACATCATCGGTACGAGCATAGGTAATGAGTTTCAGGTTATAAGTATACACGGACGAATGGCGTACATATTACTCAATGCTGATGCCTTTATCGCGTTACCTGGTGGTTTGGAAACATTTGAAGAAATCTTCAACATTGCGTCCTGGGCCCATTACAACATTCACAAAAAGCCATTAGGTTTGCTTAACACTAACGGTTTTTATGATGGTTTATTGGCTTTTCTTGATCATGCTGTGGAACAGGGTTTTATGACTCAAGCAAACCGGCGTATTCTAGTCTCAACTTCCAGTGCTGATGAACTGATTGACCAACTGCAAGACTTTGTACCCGAAGTTGATCCAATCATGTCACAGGTGGTTTGGGCTCCTGAATCAAGCGGTAGCAAGAAGCGTGCACTGGATCTTAATCTCCGGTTGTAACTTTCTTATCCTATGGTTTTATTAATAGCATTTCCATTTAAGTTTTTCTTCTTTTTATCTTACTAGACATTGGGGACACTGTCTCAAATAAGTTTGGGGGTAGAGTTTGCTATTATTAAAACCATAAGATTCAAAAGCTGGTCCGAGTTGAAACTAAAAGATGGCAGAGTAAGGAGTACTTTTGTGCTCTTGAGACGCATCTTTGTTTTCATTTAAAATAAAAAAAAAAAAAAAAAAAAAGCAAAAAGATTTTCATTATTTGTTTTATTATTTTTCTTTCTGCCCTAACAAGTCGACTACTTACTTGGTATTTATTAATGGAGTCTTAATGCATGTTTTTGATTGAATATCGTTACTAAGGAATAGTCATGAACATCTTTGCATGATTTGAGACTTTTGAATGTCATGATCTTAGTTAATTGAGTGGATAAATATCATATTTACATGAACTGTGGACTATTAGTGGAGATTATCCTTGGTGAGGATTTGAGCCTTTTAAACGTTTCATTTTGAGAGATTTATTTGTTTCTACTCTTAAACACTCTTCACGTTGTTCTTAATAGATGATCTCTATAGGTTTTGTATTGAATACTGAGAACAAATCATTATTGTAGATAACATGAGTTGCTTTGATTTGAAAATTGGATCGACTTCTTAGAAGTAATATAGGTTAGTTCTACTCTACAAAAGCCTACTTCCCTACTTTAAATTGAGACACATCATAAAACCTTTGAAGCCAAACACTTTAAATATTTTTCTCTGTTTACCTTTATTAAATGACCCTATTGAGCCTTTAAATTTAGTCATACCTTATGAAGTTTGGGATCATGCGATGAAGTAAAAAAGGAGAAGGGAATTGAAGTGTTAACATTTACACAATGTGTTTCTAAAAAAAAAAAAAAAAAAAAAAAAAAAAAAAGAAAAAGAGAAGTTGTGATGAATTAAGGAAAAATAAATGAAGTACTTTGGTATGATCATATGTTCTTGTTGAACCTGTACCTTAAAATTTCTTACATGTCAATTAACCATAGCCCAAATACAATCTTTAATAAAGCCTATTAATCTTCAAAAGGAAGTCCAATTTGAGAGTTGAAGTCTGTCATCATGCTCTATCTACGTTCTTAGTATTCGATTCCAATCATGAGATCTATTCACTTGAAAGTGCGGTTCTTTTAAACGTCTATATTCATATGTGATGTAAATTACGCTTGCTATGCCTTTACATAACCTTTATCACATATGATTGCATGAGTGTTTGCTTTAGGATTCATGAGGGTTATGAGAGATATCTTGTGAGAATTAGAGTCGAAGCGAAATAAGTCCATAACATGTGAATATGATGTTTTGAAATGAAATTGCTTTGAAAGTGGTGTGAGATTGTTGATGATTATGTTTTAGATCATTAGTGACTTATCCTTAGTCCTGATACAAGATCATACATGTATGAGACTTCTGTTAATTTGTATTTAGTGAGATGTTGATAAGTTATGGGTGGAATCTTTTAACGTTTGTGGGTATCGTTGCTGGTAAACCCTCAGGAGACACAACTCCTCCTACTAGGGACACCTAGGGGTTTAAAGGCTTGTGGCATATGCTCAATGCCATCGTGTTTACCTACGAAAATGGATTGTGATTTAATTTTTGTGGTTTTAGCTTAGAATGTTAGTTTTAATTTTACTTGAGGACAAGCAAAATCTTAAGTTTGGGGGTGTGATAACTTTATATTTATAGAGTTATTTTATCTTTTTAAATTTGAATTCTTGCTTAGTTCTTAATATTTTTATTATTATTAAGTAAATTATTTCATATTTCTTTTATTTTTATTTTCAGAATAAAATTGGTTAAAAATGCACATGTGGACCCCACCAAGTAATATTGTTCAAGACAAGATCATCGCTACAAAATGAATATCATTCGCAGCAAGTTCATCGCCTCAAGAATTACTCGAGTCGGAGATCGCATAAAGAAATTATCGCGGTTTAAAGATAGGGTATTCTAGAAATAAATATTATGTCATGCTGATGTAAGAAATGATGTAATCAAAATTATGATGTAAGCAATGATGTAATAGAAGTTGACTTGACTGGGGTAGGTGAATGATGATGTAAGCAATGATGCAATTTGAAAGTTGACTTTGAATGGGGTAGGTGAAAGATGATGCAAGCGATGATGCAAAATGGTGGAAAATCAGGAAACGATGATGCAATCGATGATGTAATTGGAGGTGAATTTGGCCTATAAATAGGCCTTAGAATCACCATTCTAAGCATTCCATCACAAACCAAAACAATAAGTAGTTTAGAGAAAGAGAGAGAGAGCTTGGAGAGGAGGAGCAAAGCAGAGGAAGAAATTCTACGGTGAAGCTTCAATCCACTAAGTTTTCCTATCTCTTGTTATGTTTAATTTTCTAGTTTTTGTAAATTCTATTATGGAGTAGATTTGTTTTCTAAGATTATGATGTAGCCTAACTTTGATGTTCCAAACCTTTGTTCAATTCAATTAATGATTTTCTATCTTGGTTGATGCATTTAATATTGTTCTTAATGCTTCTAAATAATTGGCCACTATTTAGTTGAATTGTTAATCATAATGATAGCGGAAGCTGATTTATGTGTCTAGTTCATTATATTTAATGTCATAAATTACATGTAGGATAGGAATATACCTGCATGGTTTGTGTAGTCTATAAAAGAGATCCATAAATCTTAATGAATCCTTTAATGTTTTGACTTGCATGAGAACATAGCAGTTAATCTTTATAGGGTATTTTCCTTAGACCTCGGGAGGGGCTATGTGAATAATTCAGGGAATCTCGACTAGCAACTGGATAGTTAATTTTTGTTAAAAAGAACAAAGGGGAGGAACAGATTAGTTATGGTGAAATCATAATCTTAGAGTTTTTATTCATTGAATTAATTTTCATTTATTTTCAATTGCAATTAAATTTAATCATAGTTATCAACTCATTCACTCAAATTTCATCTACCAAATAAAAGTTGAGTTATTTTAATTTTGGGCATTAATTAACAACAATCCTCGTGGGACGATACTTATCTCATCACTTTATTACTTGTTCGACTCGTTCACTTGCGATTTTGCACAACATGCAGCTAACCGCTGACTAGTTTTTTTGTGATATTTTACTTTCAACTTTTTTTTTTTTCTTTTACTTGAGCATAAAAAACTAACAAAAGGCAACTTTTATCGACTCTATTCTCCATTTTTTAAGAGTTTTATATATTTAATTATTTTATTTAAATTTAAATTTTGTAAAATTATTTTGATTTATTGACTTCCGTTATTAGATTTGGCTCAATCTTTTTCTAAATACAACAATGAGTCTCCAAATTAGATATTTGGAATGGTTATTTTGTTTAAAAATTTAGGGTTGTTATAATTTTAAATTAAGAAAAATTTGGAGATATTGTAATTATTAGTTTATCTTGTTATGAATTTAAATAGTTTATTAATTGAGTAGTTTATATTGATTTAGAATTTTAGGATAAATATAATTTTAGTTATAGAAAATTTAGGGATAAACACTAATTAATTTAATATTGTTCATCTAATTAATTTATAGACAATTTATTATATTATCCAATATATGGAGGATCCTATAATTAGTTAATTAGAATGAAAATGAAGGTATTGACATTTTTTTTACACTACGTACAATCTCTAATACATTTTATATTATTTTGTGATATTTAAAATATTATGTAATCTTTAATGCACTTTATGTTATATTTATGATATTTAAAATGTTATGTAATTATTTTGTGGAGAGATAAAGTCTTTATCTGTGATAAATAATATTTATAGATTTAATTGATGTTGATGTATGTATATTAAATTATCAAGAAAATATAAAAATAGAGAAAACCCTACTGAAATTTTTATAAAAACTTCAGTCTACTCTGCTATTAATTTCTAGGCCCGTTCTTGTTGTTAATACTAAATTTTTCGCTTTTAAATTGCATTGGCGGGTGTACTTATAAATTAGATGCTTTAACTTATTTTATTGGAAAGCAATATCTACCTCCAATTATTAATTACTTAAAACAATGAAATAAATAATTTAAAAACAGAAAATAAAAAAATTAAATCTGATTTTTTTCAAATGGTGATGTGAAAATATTGACGTGAGCATCTCCATTTGTGATGGACATCACATCCCCATCTAGGAGCAAAATAAATTTAAAGACTCAAAGTCCCAACCACCTTAGGACCCACTGATCAGCTCCACGTAACAACCCGCCCTCCAAAATGGATCCTTCAATCAGATTCCTAGATCCACAGCAGTACCAAAGAGCCTATGACCAAACAAAAATATTCCTACCAGAGTCAGCAAAAGAACCCAATGATATTCAGAGACCAGAAACACAAAAATACACCTTATGATATATCAAATCAATCAAGAATCCAGAAGAGGTTCCCTGGTCAAGGTGGAAAAACCTCATTATGGAACAAAAAACTACTCCATCTCTTATGAAGCAAGATCTCCATATCAACTTTTTGGATTTTTTTCCCTTGAAATTCTATTGGAAAAAAAAAAGAAAGAAAAAGAAATGTTTGTTGTAATTTTAACTGCAGCTAAATGCACTCAAATTCTATTATCGGTCAGAATTTTATGAGAGGCTAAGTGGGGAAGCATACAATTATACGACAAATCATTGCCGCCAAAAGGAACAACCATTGCAACTTAAAAATTAACCAATCAAGATTTTAATCCTCAAAGTTTCATCTGTTAGTGATGTTTATTAGAATACCACTTTTCTGAAAAATCAACTGAGAAAAATTTTTAATTTGAGAGTTTGCTCCGCCATATCGTGCGTAATGGAGGACCTAAGCATGTGTAATTTTTTACTTAAAGGATACAAGTGCGTCTACTTTTTGACTTGTATGGTGCACAATAGGACCCAGGTGTGTGTACTTTTTGACTTACATCGTGCGTAATGGACTCAAGTGATCCTACTCTAAAGAAAAAGATAAAGTGTCCTTGACCCAGCCCAAGCGTAGAGCAAACTCTCAAAGTTTTCACGAATAAAGTAATCACTCCATTGAAAATCAACAAACAATGGTGGAAGACTTGACCCAGGTCTGCGGTCCTGCAAATAATTATAAAATATCGTTAGGATGTTGGTTATCATTAAGAAAATTCTTTACGTATCAATTAAGATAAAATATTTAAAAAAATTAGCATTATTCTTGTCATGGTCTAACTTATTCTTATTGCAAAAAAAATTTCCTTCTAAATCCACTGCCTTTCATCGCAAATGATCTGTTTCATAAGTAAGGGTGTTCTAAGCACAACTCTTTATTCCATAAGTTCAATTTAATGATAAGGAAATATGGTAGATAATAAAATAGCTGTAAATAACTAAAATTAGGATTTTTTTTTTTTTAATTGAGGTACATTTACAAATAAAATTTGCTTTATAAAATTCCCAGCTACTTGGCTTTTCTTATCAAAGAGGTAGGTACACACTTTTAGTGGGCTGTGGTGGGCAACTATCATTGGTTAATCAAACAATGTTTGTACGCCTGAAATCAAAGCAAATATATGTTTAAGATAATATTTACTTTGTGCGTGTTCCCCCAAACATACATATGCTTGGTCAGTTATGTAGAGATATTAATTATCTTCATGAGTTCATATGCCACATTTATAGTTATGGATAAAATAATTTCAATTTCGATTGTTCTCTGGTTCTAAATATAATCCTGATAGAATGGGGCGCCCATAAAAGCAATTCTAATTATTGAACCAACAAGTGTTGTTTTGGTATAGTAACGGTATGGATGGCAAAAATCTCCAATCCAACCCAAACCATGGAGCCATGATTTGTGTGGGATGGATTTGGGGTATTGAAATTGGATTTCAGATCAGATTTGAGTCAAAAGTTTTTAAGGTGATTTTATATCGCTTTGGATTTCGGTAAAACACTTTTTATCCGATTTGACCATCCAAATCCGACTTGCTTACCTTGTTTTATTATATTTTTATTAGACACTAATATTATTTTTATTAGCATTATAATTATTGTGATAGTTTATTTTTAAGTATTGTGCATTATTATTTTCTTATGGAACTTTACTATTTATTAATTATTATTTTAGTGTATGTAATGTAACTATATTATGTGATAATTATTATTTTAGTATCTGTATTTAACGAACTTATATTTTACATGAGCTTTATGTTGATATTATTTAGATATGGTGATAAATTGACTTAAAGATTGAGTTATTTTAAGTGTTAATATTTAATTATTATTCATATATTTATTATTTATATAAATTCTGTGACTTGTTAAAAATTGACTCGACTCAAAACGAGTCAGGTTTGAGGTAGATAATTCCAAACGGGTCTGAGTTTGGAGTGGAAACTAACTATCTATTCGGATTATTGGTAATATTTGGGACACCCATAGAAAAATCGGGTCAGATTTGAAGCTGGTTGATCTAACCCAAAGCCAACCCTTTCTCATCCCTTGTCCTCTTTTTCACTAGGTCAAAGTCATATGCCAACTACTCTACGCTGTTAGATTTTGGAATATGATCGAATGATTTCAGGTATTTAATTATTTTATCGACTCCATTTGTGATGGACATCACATCCCCATCTAGGAGCAAAATAAATTGGGATAATCCCAAAAAACCGTATGTAGTTTATAAAAATATCTATTTTACCACCCATGTTTTTATTTTTATCCAAAATACCAACTGATCTTAATTAAAACACTCAAAATACCCCCTGGAGGGTGTAAAAGGACCAGAATACCCTTGACAGTAACATATTCTGTTACGTTGACTTGACTGACCATCTGACTTGAAGGGCAAAAAGGGAAATGCGCTTAGTATTCACTTGGCTGGAAGGGTATTAAGGTAATTGGGCATGAAAAATATAAAAGGGAAAAAAAATGAAAATAATGAATGGTGGGGGAGATGACACGTCATGTAGTGTGGTGGACCTAAAATATCAAAATCAGACGGTGGGAGTATCAGACCATCCACTTGCTTTTACTCGAGAAAAAAACCCACTTTGTTCTCAACTTCAACTGTCTTTCTCAGCTTCGCGCCATAAGGAACCCTAGAACTATATTCACCTCCATCGTCTTTTGAACTGTAATTTGTTGCTTGCTTGTTGCCTCTGTACTGTGTATTGTATTCATACCTTTGTTTGTGATTATCGCGCGATGGTTTGAAACAGTTTTGGTAGAAGAAACTGAACTGTTCTTCTCGACTCGAAGGTAAGGTTTTTAAGAGGCTTTTTAAAATCATATTATGTATATATTCACATTATAAATCATATTAACAAAATTCTAAATTGGCGTCTTTATATAACAGACTCGACGGAAAAGTTGCGATCATCACTGGAGGTGCTAGAGGAATCGGAGAAGCCACCGTGAGGCTATTCGCGAGGCACGGGGCCAAAGTAGTGATCGCCGACGTGGAAGACGCTCCCGAGACCGTACTGGCCAACACATTATCGCCCTCCGTGACCTACGTCCACTGTGACGTCAGCTCGGAGGACGACGTCGAGAACCTGATAAACTCCACAGTGTCCGGGTACGGCCGCCTCGACATTCTCTTCAACAACGCCGCGGTCTTCGGGAACCAGTACAAGCACATGAAGAGCATCATCAACTTCGACGCCAACGAGTTCGACCGAGTCATGCGCGTGAACGTTAAAGGAGTAGCTCTGGGGATGAAGCACGCGACGCGTGCGATGGTCGAGAGAGGAGGCGGGTGCATCATCTCCACCGCGAGCGTCGCCGGAGTGATGGGGGGGCTCGGTCCACACGCGTACATGGTCTCAAAGCACGCCATTGTAGGGCTGACAAAGAACACTGCTTGTGAGCTGGGGAGGTATGGAATTAGGGTTAATTGTATATCTCCATTCGGGGTGGCGACTTCTATGCTTGTAAATGCATGGAGGGGCAGCGAAGACGAAGAGGAGGACTGCATGAACTTCGGGGTCCCATGGGAGTGTGAAGTGGAGAAAATGGATATATTATGTATATATTCACATTATAAATCATATTAACAAAATTCTAAATGGTTGAATCAGCTGTAGCTACTGTTGAATAAGTAGTTGTTGCTATTTTTGATAGAGAATTTGGTGAGAAAAAGGATGGTGCTGTGTTGCTGCATACTCGTTGGGTTTGCTGTTAATGTGGGTTGTTGTGTTTTTGTTAATGTAGGTTGTTGTTGAATCAGCTGGAGTTTTGTATTTTTGGAAATATTGATAGAGTTTGGTGATAGAAATGTGAAAAAAGTGAGAGAGTTTTGACGGACTTCGGAGATAGAAATGTGAAACAAGTGAGAGAGTTTTGACAGAGATTTGAAATTAGTGATAGAGATTTGAGTTTTTTCTTTGGTATTTTGGATTTCAGAGAGTTTGGTGATAGAAAGGACGGTGTTGTATCGCTGCATGGATGGGTTTTTATTTGTGTGCAAAGAGCCGTTGAAGCAACGGTCAATTTTAGGGGTAATTCAGTCATTATAGGTACAATGTCACTACTAGGGCCAATTTTGTCTTTTTCCAATTTACACATGTCTGGTCAGTGTGATCAGTACTCAACATATCAAAACCAGGGGCAATTACGTCTTTTTATACTCTGCAATTGTCAGACTCAGATTTCTGTTAACTTGGTAACTGTAGGAGGGATTATGGACAATAATGAAACTAGTATGTTAAAATAGATATTTTTTCAAACTACACACGTTTTTTTGGGATTATCCCAAATAAATTTAAAGACTCAAAGTCCCAACCACCTTAGGACCCACTGATCAGCTCCACGTAACAACCCTCCCTCCAAAAGGGATCCTTCAATCAGATTCCTAGATCCACAGCAGTACCAAAGAGCCTATGACCAAACAAAAATATTCCTACCAGAGTCAGCAAAAGAACCCAATGATATTCGGAGACCAGAAACATAAAAATACACCTTATAATATATCAAATCAATCAAGAATCCAGAAGAGGTTCCCTGGTCAAGGTGGAAAAACTTCATTATGGAACAAAAAACTGCTCCATCTCTTATGAAGCAAGATCTCCATATCAACTTTTTGGATTTTTTTTCCTTGAAATTCTATCGAAAAAAAAAAGAAAAGAAATGTTTGTTGTAATTTTAACTGCAGCTAAATGCACTCAAATTCTATTATCGGTCAGACTTTTATGAGAGGCTAAGTGGGGAAGCATACAATTATACGACAAATCATTGCCGCCAAAAGGAACAACCATTGCAACTTAAAAATTAACCAATCAAGATTTTAATCCTCAAAGTTTCATCTGTTAGTGATGTTTATTAGAATACCACTTTTCTGAAAAATCAACTGAGAAAAATTTTTAATTTGAGAGTTTGCTCCGCCATATCGTGCGTAATGGAGGACCTAAGCATGTGTAATTTTTTACTTAAAGGATCCAAGTGCGTCTACTTTTTGACTTGTATGGTGCACAATAGGACCCAGGTGTGTGTACTTTTTGACTTACATCGTGCGTAATGGACTCAAGTGATCCTACTCTAAAGAAAAAGATAAAGTGTCCTTGACCCAACCAAAGCGTAGAGCAAACTCTCAAAGTTTTCACAAATAAAGTAATCACTCCATTGAAAATCAACAAACAATGGTGGAAGACTTGACCCAGGTCTGCGGTCTTGCAAATAATTATAAAATATCGGTAGGATGTTGGTTATCATTAAGAAAATTCTTTACGTATCAATTAAGATAAAATATTTAAAAAAACTAGCATTATTCTTGTCATGGTCTAACTTTATTCTTATTGCAAAAAAAAATTTCCTTCTAAATCCACTGCCTTTCATCGCAAATGATCTGTTTCATAAGTAAGGGTGTTCTAAGCACAACTCTTTATTCCATAAGTTCAATTTAAGGATAAGGAAATATGGTAGATAATAAAATAGCTGTAAATAACTAAAATTAGGATTTTTTTTTTTAATTGAGGTACATTTACAAATAAAATTTGCTTTATAAAATTCCCAGCTACTTGGCTTTTCTTATCAAAGAGGTAGGTACACACTTTTAGTGGGCAGTGGTGGGCAACTATCATTGGTTAATCAAACAATGTTTGTACGCCTGAAATCAAAGCAAATATATGTTTAAGATAATATTTACTTTGTACGTGTTCCCCCAAGCATACATATGTTTGATCAGTTATGTAGAGATATATTAATTATCTTCATGAGTTCATATGCCACATTTATAGTTATGCATAAAATAATTTCAATTTCGATTGTTCTCTGGTTCTAAATATAATCCTGATAGAATGGGGCGCCCATAAAAGCAATTCTAATTATTGAACCAACAAGTGTTGTTTTGGTATAGTAACGGTATGGATGGCAAAAATCTCCAATCCAACCCAAACCATGGAGCCATGATTTGTGTGGGATGGATTTGGGGTATTGAAATTGGATTTCAGATCAGATTTGAGTCCAAAGTTTTTAACTTGGTTTTATATCGCTTTGGATTTCGGTCAAAAACTTTTTATCCGATTTGACCATCCAAATCTGACTTGCTTATCTTGTTTTATTATATTTTTATTACACACTAATATTATTTTTATTAGCATTATAATTATTGTGATAGTTTATTTTTAAGTATTGTGCATTATTATTTTCTTATGGAACTTAACTATTTATTAATTATTATTTTAGTGTATGTAATGTAACTATGTTATGTGATAGTTATTATTTTAGTATCTGTATTTAACGAACTAATATTTTATATGAGTTTTATGTTGATATTATTTAGATATGATGTTAAATTGACTTAAAGATTGAGTTATTTTAAGTGTTAATATTTAATTATTATTTGTATATTTATTATTAATACAAATTCTGTGACTTGTTAAAAATTAACTCGACTCAAAACGAGTCAGGTTTGAGATAGATCATTCCAAACGGGTCTGGATTTGGAGTGGAAACTAACTATCTATTCAGATTATTGGTAATATTTGGGACACCCATAGAAAAATCGGATCAGATTTGAAGCTGGTTGATCTAGCCCAAAACAACCCTTTCTCATCCCTTGTCCTCTTTTTCACTGGATCAAAGTCATATGCCAACTACTTTACGGTGTTAGATTTTGGAATATGATTGAATGATTTCAGGTATGTGCAGGAGCAGACTCACCATTAGATCAAGGGGACATGTGTCTCTCATTAAGTATTTTTATATATAAATACAATGTCAAATCTTTCATGACTGCAGAATGACATTGGTGGTTAGTGCCTGCCTTTCTCAGTAGAATAACATTTGATCCTTGCCCCATCTAAAAGTATTTTGCTTTTTCTCCTCTTTTTTCTAGTCATTTAATATATTATATGTATAATTAAAATGCCAAATACAAGCACAAAGACATAATGGCTTTGCTGGTTGTGCTTCCCTTCCTTTCTAAAGCTAACCATCATGCAATTCCCATCTCTTACATAAAATGTTTTCTTTCTTTTTCTTTTTTGTTCACTCATAATGGTTACTTTGTCTCATTCATATATATAGTTTATGGTATGGATCTTGTTTTTCTTTCTTCTATCCATTATGGTTAAATCATTTTCCTATCAAACGTATTACTTTTTCTCAATTTGAAACATTTTAACCTCACAAGTTATTATACTCATTTCAAAATTATTTTTTATCCCAAACTATATCATGTTTACATGAATTAGAGAATAAAATATATAGTATTGTTTAATTTTAATAGGCCTTAGTTTACTTATGATTATTAGTGTGAATTATTATTTTTTTTTACATAAACTATTTTATATGATAAAATTCATAAATAGAAAAACTCATATAAATTATAATTATTTTTATTTTACTTTACTTTGTTATAAATTACGTACATTTATTAGATAAAAGACTATAAATATAGCTTGATTAGTAACTTTAATAATAAATATATGTAGTCCGATTTGGTACATTTATTTATAATTTGAAAAGTAACTCTCATCATAAAGGAGATATATCTTTAAATGGAGTTTTTATTTATTTATTTTTTTTAGTAATATAAAATTTGAACTTCTCTCACTAAAACAAAAAGAAATAGTGCATAATCAATTTACAACTGGTATTCTTTTGTTTTTATATTTCATTAAGAATGTTATTTTAAGAAATTTTGTTTACAATCTTGTAAGAAATATAAAACTATAAATTTCTTATTGATTATGTATTTTAACTACTTTTATGTCTTATAATATCTTTCTAAAAATTGAATGAAACATTATAAAAGAAAAAAAATTTGTATAATTTAGTTTTTTAATGTTATAATTATTATATGACAGTATCCCCTCTTATATAGAATTTTTTTGGATCCGCCACCAAGTATGTACCATGGATAATTTGTCTTTTTTATTGAACTACCCCCAAATTTCTGAGGAAAGATGAGAAAATTCTCTCAATATTGTCATTTCAGCCGAGTACGTACCATGGATAATTTGTCTTTCTTATTGAACTACCCCCAAATTTCCAAGGAAAGATGACAAAATTCTCTCAATATTGTCATTTCAGCTGTGTACTTTCTGATTTAAGGACCCAAATGCATATATAAGGACCCAAGTGTGTGTACTTGACTTACATCCTGTGTAATGGAGGACCCATGTGTGTGTAGTATTTGACTTTAACAGTGTGCAACCGACTCAAGTGGGCCTACTCTAAAGAGGAAGATCAAGACAACTTGTCCCAACCTAAGCGTGGGGCAAACTCTCATGTCATGGATTTAGACTGAGTTTGAATAAAATTCAATGTAAACCATATTTAATAAGAGCGTGAGATTGGTTCATTTTTTTATCCCATTATAGTGGATTAAATAAAACCCACTTATGCAACGGGATAAATTAATCTCACCCTCTTCTTTTGCGATGTAAGACCTAAATCGACGACAGCGGGGCTCCATCAATTGTGGCGGTGATGGCAGTGCTGCTTCCTCCGCTTTCTTCATTTTCTTCGTCCAATGCTGTTGTCAAAGGCTTGTTCTTGGTCGGTGATGAGATTGATGACTGGGGTTTCTCCTTCCCAATTTGCTGTCAAGGGTTTGTTTATTTTTTAAAATAATTAAATTATTTAACATTAATTTTATCCAGTTTCATGTTACACCAAACACATCATAATATTTAACTATTTCCATACGACATCAAACACATTGCAGCACTAATTTATCCAATCCAACCTCATCCAATCTCATGAAAATAATCCAATTCCGTGTGTCAAACGGGACCTTAAAGTCTTCACAAATAAAGCCATTACTTAATTGAAAATCAACAAATAATGGTGGGAGACTTGACTCGGGTCTACGGTCTTGCAAATAATTATATTATAAAAAGCCGGTAGGATATTGGTTATATATATACATAGAAAACTTTGTAAATTATCATTAAAATATACAAACCACAAACCATGGCAAGAAAATTAAACTTGCAAAACGTAGTCCCCCCCCCCCTTTTTTTTTTGTCCTGTTTCTTAACATAGTTGCTTCGCTACCAAGTGTTGCTTTTGGTTCTGCTGAAGAGGCAAATGCTCTTCTCCAATGAAAAGCTAGCTTATCAAACCAAACACACTCTCAGCTATTTTCATGGACTCTGCCTTCTCACAATGCC
Organism: Dimocarpus longan; assembly: GCA_022984855.1. NCBI lineage: Eukaryota > Viridiplantae > Streptophyta > Magnoliopsida > Sapindales > Sapindaceae > Dimocarpus > Dimocarpus longan. The sequence goes on from CM041018.1 coordinate 4,527,063, forward strand.
TCCACCTCTAAACCAAGCAAAAAGTCTTGCACAGTGGTAGACCCAAAAATTTTTATGAGAAGAGACACTAATACAAAATAACAACAACAATAATGAAAATTTAAAAACAATACAAATATGATTTTTGATAAAAATGAAAATTTGATAACATGATGAAATTCAAATATAATAAAACAAATAATGCACGAAACCTTAATGAATCAAATAGCCTAGCACTCAAAAAGTTTTGATTGAGATATTTAGAAAATAAAAATGACTTAAATTATATATTATTATAATTTTTCTCAACAAGACTTCTTATTTTGAATTATTGTTATCTCCTTATTAATTTTATTGAAAATATATGTCTTCATATAAGTAAACAAGTTACTGTTCAACCATATATTCCTTATTCAATTAAGTAAGTAAAATTAAAACTATTAGATATTTAAAAAAAAAAAAATAGATTTTAGTGTTTACCGATTAAATGTAATAAATTAAAATTTGATATTTTAGGATTTATTGATTGGAAGTATATCAAACTAAATTTTTTAATATGAAAAAACAAAAAGAATAAGAACTAATTTAAAATAAAATAAAGCTATTTTACTAATTTAGAACGTACGACTGGTTGCCAAAATTTTGATGACATAAAGATATTGTTAGTGTTAGTTGTGCAAAAGAAGATGAATGGTAAAATAAAAATTTAATGTTGATTGCTAGAAAACAACAAAATTGGAAACAAAATAAACATTTCAAAATCAAGAACGATAAAAGAAAATCTAAAATGAAATTATGTATAATGGAAATCTTAAAATTTTAATAACATATTTTTTTCTACAATTTGATGGGAGGCAATTGCTCCCCTGGACCTTATATGGGTCTGCCAGTGTCCATGAACTTGATATAGAATCTCATGCAACTCTGCTGGAAGCATTATCAAAATAAACAATACTAGTTTCGGTTTAAATGGTATGCTCTTTGAGTTTCCATTTTCATCTTTTCCTAATCTTGCTATGAATTCACTCAATGGTATCATTCCATCTCAAATCGCAAACTTTTCTAAACTCATTTATCTTGATCAGTCCACTAATAAGTTCTCAGGATAAATCCCATCAGAAATTTGTCTCCTTGCAAATCTTTGGGTTTTGCACCTTGTTCAAAACTAGTTAAAGGGATCAATTCCTCATGATATAGGTTGTTTAAGATCTTTAGAAGACCTTACGTTGTACAGTAACTACCTTAATGGTCTAATTCCTCCTCTTGGTAATATTAGAAGTCTAACTTATTTGTATCTCTACGACAATTCTCTTTCAGGTTTTATTTCTTTATAATTAGGACATTTACAAAATTTGATTGAACTTTACATTGATACCAACAATCTCAGTGGCCCCATTCCTTCCACTTTTGGAAAGTTGAAAAATTTAAAGATCTTGAATGCATTCTAAAACAATCTTTTTAGTCCAATTCCTCACGAAATAGGAAATTTGAAGTCTCTTATCGATCTAAATCTTTATTCAAACAAATTTTTTTGTTCAATTCCAATATCATTACGTCATTTAAAATGCCTCACTACTTTTTTACTATATCAAAATCAACTTTCAGCCCCATTCCTGAGGAGTTAGGAAATTTAATATCTCTAACTGATCTAAAGTTAAGCGAAAATCAATTGAATAGCTTAGTCCCTACTTCCTTTGTTAATTTAGTTGATTTAGAAATATTTCTCTATCTCCTCACAACAAACTTTCTGGTTCCATCCCTTCAAAATTAGGAAATCTTGTGAACTTGACAGAGTTGGAGCTAGATGAGAACCAATTTATTGGTTTTCTGCCCCAAAACATTTGCTAAGGTGGATCACTCCAAAGGTTCATAGTAAATAGAAAACATCTCATAGGTCCAATACCAAAGAGCTTGAAAAATTGTATAGCTTGACAAGAGTTCGTCTAGATGAAAATTCACGGGAATATAGCTGAAGACTTTGGTGTCTATCCAAACCTGACAATGATATACTTAAGCCATAACAAGTTTCATGATGAAATTTAATTTAATCGGTTCAGGTGTCCAAAATTAGTTGAGTTAGACATTGCAGGGAACAGTATTACTGGAGGCATATGACTCGAAATTGAGAAGGCAACTCAGCTACAAGCTCTGGATCTTTCAAATCAATTTGTTGGGGAGATTTCAAAGGAGTTGGGAAAGTTGACTTTTATGTCTTGACAAACAAGTTTTGAAGAAAAATTTATCTGAACCATAAAGAGCATAATGAGACTCATAAACAAAACAAGGAATTCAAAACACAAGAAAGCTAAATCAGATTTATCAAAGTAAAACATTGACCCAATATTTATTAAGAAACACGAACCAAAGGTACAAGAAAGGATTTTTCTTGATGCCAAACTGAAGAATAGTTAAGAATATGAGTGATAAGTTAGATTAGAACTTCACAGGAATAATCTTGATAAGTTCACAACAAAGCTGTCAAAAGAGCCAAAGAGAGAAGTCTTTCAATATTATAACTCGAATTAAAGTAATGTTCTGTTCCAAAAGTGTTACATGACTATATATAAATAAAATAGAACCAAAATAGGATAGGAAACAACAATCCTACCTAACAACCCACTAAATAAAAGATTGGGCTTAAATTAAGACATTGTTCAACCCATCACAATCACAAAATAACTAAATAACACGAGTTGTGGGCATGGCTCAAAAAGAACATAAGTTTGTGACCATAATAAAACATGTTGTGCATTCGGCCAAACTTCTCAAATAAATTGTTCTTGAACTTGAATGAAGTTTATTAAGCATTGATGTTCCTCTAAGCTTTGTTTCCCTTGTGATGCATTACTTTTAGTCCAAATATCTTCAATTAGCCCATTTGAAGCTTCTCGCATTCTTTTAGCTTTAGCTCTTGTTATTGGACCTCCATGTATATGCAATAGATCACTTGAAGTTGTATATGTGTTTTCTTGATTCTCATCATTCCCTTTTTACTCAAAAGATTTGTCCTCAAATTGTCACCTACGTCGAAAGGAAAAAGATAAAAAACATTAAAAGTAACACTAACATTATACTCACCGGGAATATCCAATTTGTAGGCGTTGTCATAAATCCTTGTAGTTTCTTGGAATGGTCCATTCCCTCTTGGTTGCAACTTAGAACGCCTTTATGCAAGGAATTTCTCTTTGTGCATATAAACCCGAACCCAATCACTAAGTTCAAGAATAGCTTTCTTTCGCCCTCTATTGGCTTTATTTGCATATTGCTCAATTCTTCTCTCTATGTGTTGTCACACCCTCTCATGCAATTGCTTAACTAATTCAGCTTTCTTCTTGCCATCCAAACTAACTCATTCCTTAATATGTAAAGGCAATAAATGTAAAGAGGTAAGCATATTAAAGCCATAAACAACTTCAAATGGTGAACAATTAGTTACTAAATTGTTTATTATGCAGATATGACTTGTATGTACTATTCTGTTATCGTGTTGTTGTCTTGTTGATCTAAACTTTGAACGAATGATATATTACACGGTTGGAATAGCAGCTTTTGCTTTAGTTCTCTGTAAATGTTATGCAGGATTATAATTCTTCATCATTTTCAAACATAGGTTACTTAAGATGTGGTCTGTTAGGTGCAATATTAGTAGCTTCATAGCCCGCTAATATAGATGAATAAGTACTATAAATGAATTATTATTTACGATAGAAGGGATCGATACAAATTTATTCTAACATGTCTTAAAGATATAAGTCAAACACACTTATTTTTATTACTAACTTGATCTTTTAGACACCATCTCCTAACGCAGATGGTTCTTGTTTAACATTTTGTTTGTCATTTTATTGCTTAACATCTCAAACCATTTTGAGTTATTTACCTGGGATTAATGGATTTATAATTCAATATATATGCAGGGGAAGATGCATTTTTTCCTTTATGTTGGAGGGTTTTCAAAATATTAAATCCTTGTGATGAAAACACTTTATATTTTGTACTCATGAATTTAAGTTGTGTTCTCATTTTTAAATCTCAAATTAATATAATAGTTATAAGAAAAAAGAGTAGAAGACATACTATTGTATTGCCACTTGCGTACTTGTGATGATCCATAACTTTGTTACAGTCACAAACATGATAATTCTTTTCATTCTACCAATAATTAGATAAACGTAAAATTGGCCAACCACTTGCTGCGTTATATAACCATACCACATAATAAACTTAAAAAAAGTGATAGCCTAGTAGCAAATGTTATCACCATATTAGATTAGACAAGCATAAACAAAGTTTTTTCACACTGGCAAGAGTCTCATGACCAGAAGACTATATTCAGGACGATATGAAAACCAAACAGCAAACCTAGATATTAGGTAAATTATTTCTTGAGCAAAAAGAAAGAGGGAAACTCAAGCATCCTCATGTCCTACCAGTGCCAGAAGCATTTTTTCATAGTCCCCAGTGATGTCCTTAACAATGGCACGATCCATAGGAACACTGTTTCTTTTATGGTACTCATCTTTCATAATCTTCAAGTCAACCTCAGCCCTTGTAGCAACAACTCTAGTAAGAACTCCTTCATCTGTTCCCCGCCTGTTGATTGATAGATGCAGGACCTTCTCGAAATATGTCTCCGGGCAGATTAAGCGCTTAACTGTTGCCCTGAGTAATGCGAGATACTCGTCCTTAGGATCCTGCAAGTAGAAATGCCAAGACAATAAAATTCTATTAGTTGATGATTTCTTGTGAACAAACCTAAAAGAGAGGCTTCACAGAAATTTGAAATTCCTGGCCTTTGTGATTACAAGTAGGCTATAAAGCAATTTATTAGATTGTCAATGCTTTATTTTGTTAATTTATTTTGATTTCTTTGAGTGAACTAAGCACAATTGGTTGACATCAGACATGAGATAGAATTTAGAAAACCATCAGTGAGGCTATTGCACCAAAGATAAGCTTACCATATAAATTTGAAAAGCAGAAAATAAAAAATCTAAAAGTTAATAGATTAAAACGATATCTCAAAAAATAATTTCAAAACTCATTGGCCTACCTTGTTGATATCATTCCCATATTCATTTTTGTAGTGGTTTAGAGTTGCATTGATTTGTGCTTTTCTCCTTGTAGCCAAAATCCGAATGAGATCCTCATCATTATACGCCTTATCAGAGATTTTCTCATGGAGTATTTTAGCTTCTGACTTTGCAAGAGTCATGTTCACCTCATCTCCCTTATATGATATGAACTCACAAGAGGCAGCAAAAGCTAGTAGCGCAAGTGTATAGCAACATTTGGTCATTCACAATGCAAAAAATAAATAAGATTTCATTAGCTCAATAACACATCTGAAGAGAAAAGTTTAGAAGTAAAATGGCCAAGCCAATAAAAAATCTAAATCAAGTATAGAAACAGAAGAGAAGTCTAATTTTCAAAATGAGATGTTTATAAGAACAACAACAATAACCATTGTAATCTTGCCTCCTCTGACCCAAGAGGTCATCAGGTCAAACCCACTAGAAATAAGGCCAAAAACCATTTGTGCAGCTGTGGCATATCTAGTCTACATTTAAAAATTGCTCCTAGCATTCTATTCAAACTTACGTTTAAAAGTATGAAATACGTTTATTGCTAACCAGAAAACAAATACTAGGATAAAAAACTATATAAACTGAAGCAGCAGAACTTCCCATAAAGAGCATAATCATTATCATCAACATTACTTCAAAGCACTTAATTTAATAGTACAGAAGATGTACCTTGCGGAAGTCTTTAGTTGTGTGATGGGCAACATCCTCTTCAACAGACTTCTTGTAAAGAGCATGGTTAGCCTGCCTTGCCTGAAACAGTTGATTTGAAGTCCTTGTGCAGGCAATTTCCATTAGAACTTGACTGCTTGAAGTCCACCTCTTAGTTGCATGGTTAACCAAAAATGCATCATGTTCAGCAGGATCAAGAGTCCAAAGCACAACCAACTTCTAAAGGAATTCAGGTAAAACGATATTTCATTCTCTTAAACCATCACACCAATTCCTTGTCCTGCAATATTCAGCTCATCAAACATCATACAATAACTTGATAAATAACTGGTAACAATAATTTAGACTTTATCAACTATACAAGCAATCAAAAAGAAAGCTGAGATCTGCTATGCCCTCAACCATTCTATAAGTGTACTCTACTGAGAAAAATGAAATTGCATTAAAAAACTGACCTCAAAGTCGTTGGTAAGTTCCTTGTCGAGTGCCTTGAGGAGATCTTCTCCGTAAGTTTCAGCATATTGTTGTCGAATCAACTTACGTTGAGCAGCATTTCTGTGGGCCAATATGGAAATGATCATCTCCTCGTTTGTTCCCCATCCCGCAAGAGATAAGCTTTGAGGCTAAATCATTCAAATATAGAACTAGCAGTGAATGCACAAGGCAATGCACCTGAATTTCTAAACATAAAAAAGGTTATTAGTGTGTTAAAAAAATTCCAATAAACTGCACAATTCTTGTACAAGAAGTTTTGATTGATTAATGATCATTTGAATATACTAAGCATTCTAAGATCAACAAAATGATGAATCAGAGACGCAACAAAAAGTCCTTGAGTCCTGATATTAGGCTGTGATATGTATTTAATCATAGAAATTTTCGCAAGTTTGATATTAACTCTGTTACACAGTTTTTGAATAGAATCGAAATTACGAAATGTCAATGCAAAACAGTTCGAATGTAAGGTCCAAGCAGTCAGTAAAAAACTTTTCCAATGCAAGATGTACAATTACAAATCATAATCTAACAAAATAGCAAAGATGAAAGAAAGTAAATGAATACATTATCAGATCATCGAACCACCACCAATCTAAAACCTATTGATCAAGGTCGTTTGACCACGTAAACGTGAATCGCCAAATACATATCTTCAACAACTTCATATAAAACATATAGGATGTAGAATAATTGCATCATTGGCCGATTGTGGTTGGCCCAATAGCCACCTCCCACGTATGAATAATTGCATCATTGCACGCGGTTTCGATTATTGGATCACTTTTTTTTTTTTTTTTTTTTTAAAAATTGCATTTTAATAATTACATAATGAGATTTTGATACAAATATGATGAGGGTTGCCGTAATGTGATATATTATTTTGCCAATTATGAAAGAGTAACGATAAACTTCTTAAATATTTTAGATGATATGTGAGTTATTAATATTATATTAATTATCACCTCGTGAGTTATAAGATGAAACATTACTCTTATAAAAAATATTTATTTTAGTAATAGAAATATATGAATAAGAACTTGGAAACATTATTTTACCATTTATATTGATCGGGATAATTTAAAATTTTGAATTCAATACTAAAAAATTTAAAATAAGCTTTACTATAAGCACTCAATCTAATATTAAAACTAATATTATTAAAAAAAAATTATTTATTTAGGAAAAGCATCTAATTAAATTATCAGTACATCCAAATTTAAATTTAAAATACTTTTTACAGTTAAAAAAAGAAAAAAAAAATTCTTCTCATACATTTTCCTTGTTTTATGGAAAATCCTAATTTTAAAACTAGTAATAAGACCAACTTGCAAGTTTTAAATCAGTAATTCTCATTATTTTTGTTCTCAAACCTTGTATATAGTATACTCATTAGTCAAAATTGATTGGCCAAGACAAATGCAAATGTAATATATACATACATATATATATTTTATTGATAACATCAACTCTAAATTAAACTACAATGAATAAAATTAAATATTTTGGAGAACTAAAATATTTATAAAATTACTAAATTGTATTTTATTCTTCACTAGAGTTATTGCTATCCATAAAAATGATATAAATACCAATTTTTACAAAAATTTTTGTTTAACAAATTTATCCTTAAATAAAATTATAAAGGAAGACAAACACATATTAGTAAAGCAATTTATTTACTTTTAAATTTTTATTTTTTAATTTTAAGTTAACAAAATAATCAAAAATCCATAAATATTTCTAACAAAAAATTTACAAAAAAAAAATTATAAATATTACATATATCAAATGATTCTTTAGATTTTTTTAAATGGAAAACATTGTTTTCAAATTTTATTTTTTATTCATCTAAATAGTAAAAATTGATTATTAAAATCTCATTCTTAGTAAAAAACTCGATGGCTTCAACCTTCAAGTATGACTTCTTCTTCATCTTGATAAAGCATAAAATTAGGATTAGGGTTAAGAATTTATATTTAAAAGAAGAGTTTTGCTAACTTACTAATTGGATAAGGTTACTTATCAATAACAACTCTTAGATATTCTTTAATAATCATCTTTATAATTTAAGAGTTGTTATTGATGAGTAACCTTACTCAATCGGTAAAGTAACCAAACACTTAGATTAATACTTCAAAAATTCTTTTGAATTAAAACAACCATCGTTCTCATAAACAACCTATTGATTTCTCCACAAAGTTATTTTATAACATTATATCATCTTTGGCTATATATAAACTACGGTCCCTTTTCTTTCCTTTTGCTTCGTAAAATTTACGTTCTAACATATATATATCACTAAAAATAAAAATTAAAAAAAAAAAAAAAAAACACAGGAATCATATATTCCCATCAAAACAAGAATCATACCCCATAGTCGGGCTGTCCAAGTCTCTTAGGAAGCCTTTCTTTTTATTAAATCCCTTGCACATAAAAGAAAGCAATCATACTCTATAATATATATATATTGTCATACTACACCATCTATAACAAGCAAGAACAACACAAGTATAACGTAAAAGAAACATCAATCGTTTTAGAATGTGGGAAGTAGTGTATAAACAATACACACAATGTATTGTTATAAAATAATCCATGCAGGCTACACAACCCACAACACACTTAAAAAGAAACAAACATTTCAAACAAAAAATCTTGATTACCTGTGCAACATAAACAGAATGATTGAAATGACAATCATTTCCATAACTGAGCCACACCACCCACTTCTTGATTATCATGTATTTTCAACCTCGATATTGCTTCTGCAATGCACAAATTAAGAACAAATCATCAAATTTCTCATATTTCCATCAGAAATCCAAGTTCCAAAAACAAAATAAAAAAACAGAACTTTCTCAACCCAGAAACAAAACTTTCTTCACTTGCCAGTTATACGGCATCGATGGCCCACTCAATAGCAAAACTTTCTTCCTCTCACAATACAAAACAAAAAAAAAAAAAAAAAAAGCCCATAAACAAGTTCTTAACTCTTAACACAAAATCACATAAAAATCATAAAGATTAAAGACAGAAAAATTGAGCAAGCTTTTATTCCTACCCGAATCGCCCTTCTGTACCATAGCAGTGTGAATCTCCCTTAGCAATTAGTTGCTTGATTGGGTTTAGTCTTCCATCCACAATGGAATAAATTGTTGTCTCTCATTGATTTACGTTTTCTCTTCTTACAAAAGTAAGTACAAAAACAATATTGGTATATAAAATTAAATAAATATTGATGGATGTACTTACAACAATATATAGAATAAAATTAAGAGAAAAAGATAGTCTTGGTATAATGTGGAGTTCAAATATAAATTAAAATGATTTTAAATTTTTTATGGGGTGTGCAAACAAAAGGGTACACACAGATTTTTTCGGGGTGGAAATGTCGCCAGTCGTAAAAACATTTCATAGATTTAGGTGTGGATTTAAGCAAACTTGGCCAAACCAGATCCGCAACCATCCCTAAAGACATCCTACTCAAAAATCTTGTTATTAACACTTACACAAAAGTGTTAATTTCAATTATATGCATATAATATTTGTTACAAAAGGAAATTTAGAAAAATGACGGACAAAAGGAAACTTAGAACATAACCTACAAGAGTTAAGATATAGAATTTCATATTGTACCTACTCACGCAAAACACGATCTAGTCGCATAGAAGTTGAGACACAACTTGCATGGTTGGCCTAGACTGGGGATTCACATTTAAGCATAAAATAGATTTTAGTTTGTTCTCAACTTCAAGCGAAGGAGATGAAATTTGTCGGTCTAACACATCATCAAGTGTTGTGATCTTATTGTCAGATGAAGTTGAAAGTGAGAAAAGAATGTCTTTTGGGTGACTTCCTTTGATCACTTCCAATGCTAACACCCCAAAACTATACACATCGCACTTTTCAGTTGCCTTCATTGTGTAAACAAGCTCTGCAGGAGAGATGACATATATATAATTTTATGATATAGTCAATTAATTATACAAAAGTAATCAATAAAGTTATAATAATGAATGCATTACCAGGAGCAGTATATCCATAAGTGCCAACAACTTCTGTCAAATTTGATGAGTCAACCTTAAGAATTTTAGCGGTGCCGAAGTCTGAAACAAGAGCTTCATATTCCAAATCCAATAATACATTCTTACTTGATATGTCTCGATGAATAATTGGTGGGTAGCAATCGTGGTGCATGTAGGACAAGGCATGAGCCACTCCTTTTATAACCTTCACTCTTCTAAGCCAGTTCAATTCTGCAGCGGCTGCTTTGTTGCATAAGATTGTGGCCAAGCTACCCTTTTCAATGTATTCATAAACTAAATATGAGTATTGAGCATGTGAACAAAAACCATAAAATTTCACAATATTTCGATGTCGTATCTCCGTCAATGCTCTTATTTCACTTTCAAATTCCTTTTGATATTTCATTCCATTCTCACTATCACATAATGAGTGCAACTTCTTCACTGCTACGATATCCCCAGATGGTAGTTTCGCTTTGTAAACGTTTCCGAATCCGCCTTTTCCAATGATATAATTGGCATCAAAATTCATCGTTGCATTTATGATATCTTCATGCATGATTCGTCCATCAAACATCAATATCGAAAATGGTTTTTGATTGTTCCCATTGTTTGGTTCTTGGTATGAGTCTCTTTTCCTCCTACGAAAAGTAGAATATATTCCAATGAGCCCAATTACAAATGCAAGTGCTCCAAAAAGGGGGAACACAATTACAAATATGATGTGCCTTAAATTTCTTTGGACATGCCGGTGTGATGTGGAAATATTACAAGGCTGCAGTACACTATTGTTACCACATAACAGCTTGTTCCCTTGTAATTCCTCCATTGTAGCATCTTGAAATGCTTTGCTATTAGGAATTGGACCCGACAATTCATTATAAGAAATGTCCACGCAAGACAAGCTAAGCATATCTTCGAATTTTCTCGGAATTAAACCAGAGAGGCTATTGTGGGACAGATTCAACATTTCCAAGCTTTCCAAACTGCATATTTCAAATGGTATCTCACCTCCAAGCAAGTTATGACTCAAATCTAATTGGGATAGATGATCTAACTTCTCTAATTGAACAGGAATATCTTGACTTAGCTGATTCCAACTTAAATTTAAGTAGAACAATTTCACCAAGCTTCCTAGGCTTTCTGGAATTGACTTGTTCAATTTATTTGCTGACAAGTCAAGGTATTCAAGTTCAGTGAGTAAGCTAAGTTCTCTTGGTATTGTACCGGAAAGTTTATTTCCATTTAAAATCAGCTTGGTTAGAGCAGTCAACCTTCCAATTTCGGTTGGAATCTCCCCAACTAAGTGGTTTACCGAAAGGTCAATGACTCCCAATTTAGTTAAGTTTCCGATCTCAGGAGGTATGCTTCCAGTAATATCATTCCCAGTTATTCTAAAATCCTGTAATTGAAGGCACTTTCCCCACTTCGATGAGATTTGGCCATAAAATTTATTATGGCTAATATCAATGAAATTCAACTTCGGATAGACACCAAAATCTTCAAAACTGTTTCCTGTGAGTTGGTTTCCATCAAAACGGGCCCTAACTAAGCTTGTGCAATTAATCAAGATTTTAGTGATTGGGCCAAAAAAATGATTGTTACCTACTAACAACTTTTGAAGTGACCTACTTTGACAAATATTACGGGGTAAATAGCCTGTGAAATGGTTCCAACTCAGTTCAAGTTTGATCAACTGCGTAAGATTTTCAAATATTGGAGGAAAGGAATTGGAAAGGTTGTTCCAAGCTAGGTGCAAGGATTTTAAATTACTTAGACAACCAATTGAAGGAGGCACAGAATCGGTAAACTGGTTTGCACTTAAATCCAAATCGGTAAGAGATGTCAACTTTCCTATTTCCATAGGAATGGAGCCAGAAAGATTGTTACGATAGAGGTACAAAATGCTTAAGTTGCTCAAACTACCGATTGAATGAGGAATAGAGTCAGTAAACCAGTTGTCACTCAATTTCAATTCGGTAAGAGATGTCAACTTTCCTATTTCCATAGGAATGGAGCCAGAAAGATTGTTACGATAGAGGTACAAAATGCTTAAGTTGCTCAAACTACCGATTGAACGAGGAATAGAGCCAGTAAACCAGTTGTCACTCAATGCCAATTCGGTAAGAGATGTCAACTTTCCTATTTCCATAGGAATGGAGCCAGAAAGATTGTTACTATAGAGGTACAAAATGTTTAAGTTGCCCAAACTACCGATTGAACGAGGAATAGAGCCAGTAAACCAGTTGTCATTCAATTCCAAATTGATAAGAGATGTCAACTTTCCTATTTCCATAGGAATGGAGCCAGAAAGATTGTTATGATAGAGGTACAAAGTGCTTAAGTTGCTCAAACTACCGATTGAAAGAGGAATAGAGCCAGTAAACCAGTTGTCACTCAATTCCAATTCGGTAAGAGATGTCAACTTTCCTATTTCCATAGGAATGGAGCCAGAAAGATTGTTACGATAGAGGTACAAATTGCTTAACTTGCTCAAACTACCGATTGAAGAAGGAATAAAGCCAGTAAACCGGTTGTCACTCAATGCCAAATCGGTAAGAGATGTCAACTTTCCTATTTCCATAGGAATGGAGCCAGAAAGATTGTTACGATAGAGGTACAAAATGCTTAAGTTGCTCAAACTACCGATTGAACGAGGAATAGAGCCAGTAAACCAGTTGTCACTCAATTCCAATTCGGTAAGAGATGTCAACTTTCCTATTTCCATAGGAATGGAGCCAGAAAGATTGTTACGATAGAGGTACAAAATGCTTAAGTTGCTCAAACTACCGATTGAACGAGGAATAGAGCCAGTAAACCAGTTGTCACTCAATGCCAATTCGGTAAGAGATGTCAACTTTCCTATTTCCATAGGAATGGAGCCAGAAAGATTGTTACGATAGAGGTACAAAATGCTTAAGTTGCTCAAACTACCGATTGAACGAGGAATAGAGCCAGTAAACCAGTTGTCACTCAATGCCAATTCGGTAAGAGATGTCAACTTTCCTATTTCCATAGGAATTGAGCCAGAAAGATTGTTACGATAGAGGTACAAACTGCTTAATTTGTTCAGACTACCAATTGAAAGAGGAATAGAGCCAGTAAACCAGTTGTCATTCAATGCCAAATCGGTAAGAGATGTCAACTTTCCTATTTCCATAGGAATGGAGCCAGAAAGATTGTTACGATAGAGGTACAAAATGCTTAAGTTGCTCAAACTACCGATTGAACGAGGAATAGAGCCAGTAAACCAGTTGTCACTCAATTCCAAATCGGTAAGAGATGTCAACTTTCCTATTTCCATAGGAATGGAGCCAGAAAGATAGTTATTATTGAGGTATAAAGTGCTTAAGTTGCTTAGACTAAATATTGAAGGAGGAATAGATCCAATTAGCCAATTGTAACTCAACCTCAGATCGGTAAGATATGTCAAATTTTCTATTTCCATAGGAATTAAACCAGAAAGATTGTTACTAAAGAGGTATAAAACTTTTAAGTTGCTTAGACTACCAATTGAATGGGGAAGGAAACCACTTAGTTGATTTTCATAAAAATAGAGGATCTCCAGATCAATTAAATGGCCAATTTCTGGCGGTATTTTTCCAAACAACTTATTCATTGAAAAATCAAGGTACATGAGTTTGGTGAGGTTGCTGATATGAGGTGGAATGGTACCAAAGAGTTCATTAGTGCTAAGATCGAGATAAGAAAGCTGAGGAAACAATGAGAAAGAGAATTCATCAAGCCTACCTCTTAAACTCAAGTTGGTCAGGTTTAAACGAATCACTCTTCCGGCATGGTTGCAAGAGATTCCGGACCACGTACACAGGCTTGGTTTACTTTTGCGGTGGGTAGAATTATTGGTGGAATTAACAGGATAAGGTGTCCACGAAGGCAAAAGAGTAGGGTTTTGATTTTGAAGGGTGGCTTTCCATTTCAGAAGAGCTTCTGCTTCTTTGGTAGAATCGACTGCAGCATAAATTGAAAAGTGTAGCATAATAAAAAGGAGAAAGGCAAAAGGCAAGAATACTCTGCTAAAGCTTGGCAACCCCATCGTTTATGTTATAGAGTAATGAAGATATTTTGAGCTCAATGTATAAAGAGTATCAGGATCTTGCCATTTTCAATTTTTTATTCTCATGGTTTGAAAAGTCTTCCCCATTTTTAACTCCAAGTTTTTGTTATTTTCTTGTGAAATTCTATTCAGAAAGAAATTTTTGCAACTTGGTATTGAAAAGTACTTCACCTTTTAGTCAAAGTGTTTGTCTTGTATACCTCAGATTGTTAATCTGCCTGAATTTCAAATCGATTGTCAGTATCAAGAGTGCCCCAACTGCTGGGGTAGAAACTTCAAAGGGGCCCACGTACTAGTTCCACCTTTCAATCGCTATGGGACGGGAGCTATAATTTCCAAATCAACTGCTAAAGACTAAAGTATACCATCAGGTACCTAGTTTGAGCACATTCAGTAGGAAGCCATTTTAACTTCCATAGAAATTTTTGAGTGAATCAATTTTCATGAACTCAAATCTATCTCCATGCCGCCATGACCCAATCAAGCTTTTTTAAAATCTAACATCTTACTTCAATTAAAAATGGTTTCAGATGATCTTTTAATGACTAAAATTAAATTCATCAAAATTATTTAAGTATCAAAAATGTTGTGAAATATATAAATTTTAATACAATTGTAAATGTGGCATCCAATTTTTAGGATTAAATTGTTATTTGTATAATTATTATAATTTGATTTTAAAAATACTAAACTTGGTGAGATTATGAGGTTGTCAAAATAAGATATATTTCATTTTATTGAATATTTCATATTAAGTGAAACTATGTGAGTTTCATTTAATTAGTGAATAGCTAATACAATGCACCGTAATGGATATGTCTTAGCCAATTCAGTCACAAGCCAAATACTGACTTTGTTTCACAGGTCTATTGTTTTAGCTAGGTGTTCTAAATAATAGTTATTTTTGTCCAATCTAGTTTAACATTCGTATTCTAAATTCACCCTTAATGATATTTATTCTTTATCTAGTTTAACACCGGTGTTCTAATTTCTACACGCTATCTTGATGATAGTTATTCTTTTTGGAGTTGTTTAAGTTGAAGAAGCAAGCTTAGTGTTCGACTTTTATCAAAAGCCTTGGGTAATGTAATGCAAGCATCCTTTAATGTTGTTTTTAGAGTGTCAATGTTTAAATTATTTATACGCTTTTTTAATATGTTCACCCCATCAAGTGATTTATAATTATAATTTATAATTTTTTGCACTAATTGTACAAACCTCCTTTGAGTTTAGGATTAATTATAGCTGGATGGACATTTTACTCAGAATTACACAATTTAATATTGAAAGAGAAATAATATTAGATGATACATGGAAAATGTAAAATATATTGACGTAAGCTGATTTTAATAATATATATACACATACATATATATTATATTTATATATATCACATGAAGTCATTATACATCGAAATATGTCATGACATAATTAGTATACAAAATCATAAGATATAATCTATTTTGTTGTTCAAACAATAAAGGAGTCTAATGCATCTTCTAAAGTTCGAAACTCAGTAGTAGCCCGAAACAAGGGAACCATGCTCGCAATTATTTTTTTTGACACAAATTCCCTGGCAATCTGAACCAAGGATCATGTCCTGAACTGATGCATGTGAATCCGTGCAGTCAACTTCAGCTTCACTATCATTCCTCCATTCCCAACCAATGCATTAACTTGTTACTTTTTTCTACTCTTATCAGAACAATTGACTTGACTCGTAGAAACCCGAGTTAATGATTGCATATTTACAAAAATTTAAATAATCATATTTAAATATCTAATTAAGCGCTAAGAATAAAAATATCAATTTCATAAATCATTACCCTTGGAGAAGGTTCAACACATAACACTTTTATTACCTCCCACCACATTTGAGCTATTTAAATATTATGTCTACGAAAAAAAAATAAAAGGTTTTCAACAAACATAAACATCTTTTTTTTTTTTTTTAATAACACCAAGCTTGCTTGGTAGTGATTTAGTTAGACGATTTTGTTATGCAACTCCTTTAATAAAATGTTATAAAACTCCTAAAAAAGATGATGTATTTTTTACTTCAAAATAACATACAATAAAGGTGAACAATATATTATATCTTCAGCCAAATCAAACCAATCCAATCTTAACAGCAACATTTTAATGGATTGAAATAACTCAATATAGTATGCTGAATTCTTAAACCTTTTAATTAGTTCACTACTCTAAATATCTCAATGACAAATTTATTTATTTCATACTTCCAAATCACATGACCACCGTCTAAACCAAACACTTTAAACATGTAAAATGTACAATAAATCAAGTCTTTTAATCTCGTAAACTCATAAGCACACACTAGACAAAACCAATTTGTCACAAAACCATAAACACAAGTAATCCACACAAATCTTTTAATTTCTTAAACTCACAAACACGTTAACACATAAAAACAATGTACATATGAATTGTTAAAAAATAAAGAATACCCATCAATCAAAATCGAAACTTTTAACCTCCCACCAATAACATATCCAAGTACTCCACATACACACAATAAATGATTAATGTTGGAAGGCAATTGTTGAACTTGATTGCTTGTTTAACATAATATAAACTAAGTGAGAAACTAATGCATTCCTCTAGTAAAAGTCTTCCCTAAATTTGAAAAAACATGAATTTGAAAAAGAATACAAGTCTAACAAACATTTTTACAAACACTTACATAATATGGATGGAAGCTAATATTGAAAAATATTTTGGTGCCTACAGTAAAACTTAAATTTTTAAATTTTGGTAATGGGTTTACTTATTAATTGTGTGTATAAATCATTATTTTGGGTGTCAATATCTGCACCCTTAAACTAAAGTCTTTAAAATAGTGCATACTCATTCAAGATATACAATACTATAAGCCATCAAATTGTTATCAAAAGTTTTCAATAAAATAAACATTTATTCAATTTCAAAACAAAAAAGAGAAAATAAATACACTTTTATTTTCTGGAAAATGACAAGAAGAAGAAATCACTATTCCAACTACAACATTTAATTTATTAAAGATTTACACATAATTAGAAAGGATATATCTCACCTAACGCTGGGATACAAGTCAATAATAATGTGATAGCAATTGATACGATGTTTATTAACATTATTTTTATGTTTTACGTTGTCCTACAAACCAATAGATTTATTTAATTCTACGTTTATAGTTTATTTGTTTACAAAATTTATTTAAAGAATTACAAGATTGCTTCTTTATTTATTTCGAGTTTTTTTTTTTTTTTTTGCTACATTATATAGTCTAAATACCTAGAGTCGAGTAGTTAAGTACAAGACCAACCGAAACACTACAAATGATTGGTTAAATTTCTTTAATTAATATCTATCTATACAAAATTAAAATAGAAATATTCTTGATTGCCAAGAATAATTGATAACTGAATATTTATTTAAATAGGATTTCAGCAATCACTAATGGTGTTGAGAAAAAGAAACACAGGTGATCTTAGGTTTAAAAAATGTTTTAATATAGGTAAAGTCTTGCTAATGGTTCACACAACTAGCTTATATTTTGATGGCAATCCAACTCCTCTAATTAATATCCCTTGTACGTAATGTTGTCATTCTCTCTAAAAACTCTAAGTGAGACACTAATGCACTCTGCTTATAAAAGTCTTCCTAAATTTGAAAAAATGAAATTAAAAAATAAATAAATAACAAGTCTAACATATATTTTTACAAACACTTAATTAGCATAATGAAAGTTAATATGAATGGAAGCAATTTTTGAAATATATTTGGATGCTTATAGTAAACCTTAAATTTTAAAATTTTAGTAACGGATTTACTTACTAATTGGGTGTACAAATCATTATTTTGAGTGGTAATATTCGCACCCTTAAACTAAATTGTTCAATATAGTGCATATTCATTCAAGATATACAATACTATAAGCCATCAAATTGTTATCAA
Organism: Dimocarpus longan; assembly: GCA_022984855.1. Classification (NCBI taxonomy): domain Eukaryota; kingdom Viridiplantae; phylum Streptophyta; class Magnoliopsida; order Sapindales; family Sapindaceae; genus Dimocarpus; species Dimocarpus longan. The sequence goes on from CM041018.1 coordinate 4,545,353, forward strand.
AAGTCTTTAATGAAATAAACATTTATTTAGTTTCGAAATAAATAAATAAATGCATTATTATTTTCTAGAAAACAAGAAGAAGAAAGTATTATTCCAAGTACAACATTTAATTCATTAAAGATTTACCCCAATTAGAGAGGACATCTCATCTAACGCTTGGGTGCAAGTCATCATAATGTGTCAGCCATGGATACAATGTTTATTACCATTATCTTCACCCTTTTTTACATTGTACTACAAAGTACAAACTGCTAGATTTATTTAATTTTTGGTTCATAGTTTATTTGATTACAACATTTATTATTTAAAGAAATACAATATTTCTTCTTTATTCATTTCAAGTTTCTTATATTTGTTGTTATATTGTATAGTCTAAATATTTAGAGTAGAGTAGTGAAGTATTGGACCAGCTGAGATTGGGTGAAGATAATGGTAATAAAATTATTTTGAGTGACACACAATTTTAATAAGGGGTTTACCTATTAATTGGGTGTACAGATTGTTAATTTTAATGGCAAAATCTGCCCCCTTAAACTAATGTCTTCAAGATAGTGCATATTCATTCAAAATATACAGTACTATAGGTCATCAAATTGTTATCAAAAGTCTTCAATGAAATAAATATTTATTCGTTTCAAAACAAAAAAAGTGAAAATAAATACATTTGTATTTATTGGAAAACAAGTGGAAGAAAGCATTATTCTAACTACAATATTTAATTTATTAAAGATTTACACCTAATTAGAGATGACATCTCACCTAACATTAGGGTGCAAATTAATTATAAAGTGACAGCCATGGATACGATGTTTATTACCATTATCTTCGCTCTTTTTACATTGTACTACAAACTATTAGATTTATTTAATTCTTTGTTCATAGTTTATTTGTTTAAATAATTTATTTAAAGAAATACAAGATTATTTCTTTATTCATTTCAAGTTTCTTTAGCTACATTGTATAATTTAAATATTTAGAGTTGAGTAATGAAGTACAGGACCAGTTGAGGTATTATAAATGATTGGTTAAATTTCTTTAATTAATATATATCTATACAAAATTAAAATATTAATCTTTTTAATTGCCAAGAAGAATTGGTAACTGAATATTTATTTAAGTGGGGTCTCAACAATCATCGATGGTGTTGAGAAAATGAAACATAGGTGGTCCTAGGTTTAGAAAATGTTTTAATGGAGGTAAAGTCTTTGCTAGTGATAAACTCTTCTAATCAATTGTCTTTCTTCACGTGCTTGTGCTTGTACTTAATATTGTCATTCTTGTACTTAATGCTGTCATTCTCTCTAAAAACTCTAAGTGAGATACTAATGCACTCCGCTTATAAAAGTCTTCCCTAAATTTGAAAAAAAAAAAAAAATAGGTCTAGCACGTAAATTTAGTTAGCATAATGAAAGTTAATATGAATGCAAGCTCTTATTGAAATAATTTGGGTACTTATGGTAAACCTGAATTCTTAAATTTTAATAATGAGTTTACTTATTAATTGGGTGTAAAAATCATTATTTCGAGCGGCGATATCTGCACTTTAAACTAAAGTCAAGATAGTGCATATTCATTCAAGATATACAATACTATAAGTTATCAAATTGTTATAAAAAGTCTTCAATGAAATAACTTTTATTTAGTTTCAAAACAAAAAAGAGAAAATAAATAGATTTTTATTTTTTGGAAAATAAGAAGAAAGCATAATTCCAAGTACAACATTTAATTTATTAAAGATTTACACCTAATTAGAGAGGACACCTTGCCCGTTGCTAGGGTGTAGGGCAATGATAATGTAACAACCATGGATATGATGTTTATTACCATTATCTTCACCCTTTGTACATTGTGCTGTAAACTGCTAGATTTATTTAAGTCTTTGTTCATAGTCCATTTGTTTACAAAATTTATTTAAAAAATTACAAGATTTCTTCTTTATTCATTTCAAGTTTTTTACTTTTGTTACTACATTGTATAGTCTAAATATCTAAAGACAAGTAGTGAAGTATAGGACCAGCTGAGACATTATAAATAATTAGTTAAATTTCATTATTTAATATTTATCTATATAAAATTAAAATATTAATTTTTTAAATTTCCAAGAATAATTGATAATTGAATATTTGTTTAAGTGGGGTCTCAATAATCATTGATGGTGTTGAGAAAAAGAAATGCAGGTGGTCCTAGGTTTAGAAAATATTTTAATGGAGTTAAAGTCTTTGCTAGTGGTCTTTTGATGACAATCCAACTCCTCTAATTAATACCCTTTGTCCTTGTTCTTAATGTTGCATTTCTGTCTAAAAACAATAAATCTATTAAAAAATCATTTTTTTTCAATTAAGTCATCACTTTCTTTTTGACTCTTCTTAATGTAGGACATGGTCATCTATGAGTGTCTGAGTCTTTTAGTTCATTAATTTAAAAATTCATTTAAATGAACTAATTTCACATAATTTATAATTTAACAAACCATCACAATGCAGCCAATATGACAATCTCTACACTAAAATCGTCACAATGCATCGAATTAAAAGAAAATTAAAAATACGAAAACCCTACCCTTTTCATGAGAAAACAAAACACAATGGACCTAAACTGAATTAAGAGAATAACGACTCCTAAAAAACTACTTTGCCAAATCTACCATCTGGAAGGACTAACAGTAGATCATAGATGTTAAAGTTGAAGCCATTGGCTTAAATTAATGAAGGCTCATGTAGAGGTGTAGCCATTTCATAAATGGAGGCACATGTAGAGATGTGTGTATCTAGTAGTCTTAGTGGAGCAAATAATGTAATATGGTGGCTATTACTAACTTTGTATTTAAAATTAAAAGGAAGAAAGTTGCACATCTATATTTTTCCTATAAATAGGCAATTGTAATTCACCGCTCATCATCCCATTTCTAAACTCTCAAGTTCATTTGAAAAGTTCTTCTCCTAAGTTCTCTCTTAAATTCTAAAGAGAGGTTATATTGTTGTTGATGGTCTAATAAAATTCTTCTAGTCTTGGTCTGTGGATATTTCCCTTACATTGAAGGTTTTACCACGTAAATCTTGTATCCACTATTTTTATTTTATTTTATTACTTTCATTTTCTTTCAATATTATTTTTGATTTCAGGATAATGTTAGATAAGAATAGTATCAGGTCATCATAACAGTGATATTAGTCATAAGTTCTTTAGAAAATTTTAAGTTTGCTCAATGGTTGTAGCATTATTTGATATTCCACATAAAAAAGAATTATTCCTGGTTACTGGAAATAAATGTGGTAGTGTGAAATTGTATGCCTAGGAAAGGTTCTGTCTAGGAAATACTTGGTATCTAAGTATGTCCATTGTGACCCATCTCTCTTTCCTAGAAAATTAGCTGGAGCATTATTCATGGATACGTGCACTATTTCGAAATATAGGTACTATTGAAGATATTATTCATTGAATATCTTATAAGTATTTCACAAAGATGGCGGCGAAATTTGAAATTGAAAGGTTTAATAGAAGCAATTTTTCATTGTGAAAAATGAAAATGAAAGCTATATTGAGGAAAGATAATTGCTTACAAGCAATAGAAGAAAGGTCAACTGAGATCATTGATAACGTCAAGTGAAAAGAGATGGATGACAACACAATTGCCAATCTCTCTCTAGCCTTAGCAGATGGTATATTATCAAGTGTAGTGAAGAAGAAGACAGCTAAGCAGGTATGAGACACTCTGATAAAATTATACGAGTCCAAGTCATTACACATAAATATTTTCTTAAATATGAAGCTTGGTAATCTTCGAATGGCGGAATCTACAGTAGTAACTGACCACATAAATGCCTTAAATACTTTATTTTCTCAACTTTCAGTGTTGGGTCATATAATAAGGGCAAATGAACGTGCAGAAATTCTATTTCAAAGTCTTCCCGATTTGTATGATTAACTTCTCATCAACCTGACAAATAATATTCTCATAGACTATCTAGTTTTCGATGATATTGCAGCTACTGTCTTAGAAGAAGAAAGCATGCAGAAGAACAAAGAAAACATATTAGCGAGTAGTGCACAAGCAGAAGCTTTGTCAATGATAAGAGGGAGATCAACAGAATGTGGCCCCAATGAGAGTCTCAATCATGGTAGATCAAAATTAAGAAGGAAAAAGAATATCAAATACTACAACTATGGCAATAAAGGGTACGTCAAAAGTGAGTATTGGCACAATAAGAAGAATAAAACTCATGAGTCATCAAACTCACGAGGATGTGTAGCAAGTATCTCAAATGATAGTCACGTCTTATATAGTGAATCAATCGTTGTTATAGAAAACAAATTACAGTTTGTTGGTGTTTGGATTTTAGATTCACAGCCATTTGGCACATGATTTCTCATAGAGAATGGTTCCGTACATATGAACTTATCTTACGAGGATATGTATTTATAGGTGATAATCATGCTTTGAAAATTACGAAAAGATGCATGGTGGTACAGTTTGTACTATTTAGGAGGTATGACACGTAAAGGGTTTGAAGAAGAATCTATTATCTATAAGACAACTAAATGATCTTAGATGTAAGACCCATACAGAAAATGGGGTCTTGAAAATTGTCAACGGTACACTGGTTATCATGAAAGGAGAAAATATTGCTGCAAATCTATACATGCTTAAAGAAAAAACACTACTAAAGGCTAATTCATGTGTTGTATCAACTAACCATGGGGAAGAGTCAACGATAATGTGGCATCGTAAATTAGGCCCAATATCTGAACGAGATTTGAAGATTTTCTCCGAACACAGTTTGTTTCCTATGCTCAAAACGGTAAATTTAACTTTTTGTAAGCATTGTGTGACAAGTAAGTAGCAATTCTATTGCTAAAAGAAAATACATTTTAGGCTTAATTTATTCTGATGCTTGGGAATCATCGAACATATCCCTAGGAGGAGCAAATGTATTTGTATTATTCATTGATTATTACTTCAGGAGAAGTTGGGTGTATCATGTTAAGAGGAAGTCAGATGTGTTCCTAATGTTTAAGGCATTTAAAGCACGGGTAGAACTTGAATTTGAGAAAAAGATCAAGTGCTTGAGGACAGATAATGGAAAAGAATATACAGACAGGGAGTTTCTTGCTTTTTACATATAAGAAGGAATTGAAAGATAGTTCACAGTCACATACACTCCTCAACAAATAGGGTGGCAAAGGGGATAAATAAAACTCTTGCAGAAAGACTTAGAGCTATGTTGAAGACTGCAGGTTTACCCAAGTCATTTTGGGCAAAAGTAGCAAAGACCGTCTGTGATATGATAGATTAATGTCCATCTACAGCAATTAAGTTAAAAACATCAATAGAGATGTGGACCAATAAACCCATTGATTATTCTACTTTACATTGTTTGGATGTTCTATATACATAATATATAATACCCAAGAAAGAATAAAGTTTGATCTAAAATCATGTAAATATATATTCTTGAGGTATGTCGATGAAGTGAAGAGGTATCACTTGTGGGATCCCACTGCCCATAAGGTTATCATCATAAGGATGTTATCTTTTAGAAGATCAACTTAAAAGAAATGGAGATGATAGCACTTCAAAAAAAAAATAGAGACTATAATTATACGGGTGAAAAATAATTCAGAACATGAAAATTTAAATTCTTCTGAAGCAGAACCAAAGCACGAAATACAAGAACTGGTTGAGACTGAGGCTCCAGAAATTCAACGGTCAACTCAAGAGAGGAGACCACCAGTATGGCACTCAAAATATGTTACGGAGAGCAATATTACATACTATTTTCTAACAGAGGATGAAAAACCTTCAACTTTCTATGAAATTATAAGTAGCCCAAATGCACCTCTATGGATGATCACAATACAAGAGGAAATTGAAGCTCTATACAAAAATAAGATATGGGAACTTGTACCTCTACCACAAGGTCGAAAAGCCATTGGAAACAGGTGGGCCTTTAAGATCAAACGGGATGCCAATGACTAAGTGAAGCGATATCGTGTAAGATTGGTGGTGAAAAGATATGCTCAGAAAGAAAGAATTGATTTCAATGAGATATTTTCCCTGGTGGTTTGACTTACAACAATAAGGGGTGGTCCTGACAATGTGTGCTACATTTGATTTACATTTAGAGTAATTAGATATGAAAACTGTATTTCTTTATGGAAAACTTAAAGAAAAAATTTATATGCTCCAACCAGAAGGTTTTGCTAAAAAAAAAAGGAGAACTTAGTTTGCGAGTTAAAAAATCTTTGTACGGTTTAAAACAGGCACCAAGTTATTGGTACAAGAGATTTAATTCCTTCATTATAAGTCTTAGGTACAACAAATTTAATTCATACTATTGTACATACTATAAAAGGTTTGGAGATAGTGATGATTTCATTATTTTGTTGTTGTATATAGAAGACATGTTCGTACCAAGCCCCAACAAAGATCGAGTCCAAGAATTAAAGGGACAGTTGGCTAGGGAGTGAATATGAAAGATTTGGGACCAGCAAACAAGATTCTAGGGATGCAAATTCACCAAGACAGGAAGATTTGGCTCTTTTAAAAAAACTACTTAAGAAAAATCTTGTGCCGCTTCAACATGCAAGATTATAAGCCAATTTCTACCCCTCTTCCTGTGAATTACAAATTATCTTCAAGTATGAGATTTTACAATGAAGCGGAGAGGATGGAAATGTCTCGAGTGCGATATGCATCAGCAGTGGAAAGTTTAATATTCACTATGATATATACAAAACCGGACATTGCATAGGCAATGAGAGCGGTTAGTCGATACATGACGAATCCTAGTAAAGAGCATTGGAATGTTGTGAAGAGGATTCTGAGATACATCAGAGGATCTTCATATGTTGTATCATGTTATAGAGGATAAGAGCTTGTAGTCGGAGGTTATGTGAATTCAGATTTTGCAAGGGATCTCAATAAAAGAAAATCCACTACAGGTTATGTGTTTATAATTGCAAGAGACACTGTGAGCTGGGTATCTAAGTTACAAACAATTGTGGCTTTATCTACATCAGAAGCAGAATGCATGGTAGTTACGCAAGCTTGTAAGGAATCAATTTGGATTAAAAGTTCTTGGAGGAGCTTGGGCACAAACAACATAAAATATCTTTGTTTTGTGACAGTCAAAGCACTTTGCATATTGCAAGAAATCTAGTCTTTCATTCTCAAACAAAGCACATTGGAGTTCAATATCATTTCGTTTGTCAAGTAGTAGAAGATAGTAGTGTGGACATGCAAAAGATACATACCAACCTAACAAATGCAATGACCAAGCCTATCAATACTAATAAATTCATTTGGTATAGATTTTCATATGGTCTAGTAGCAACATGAGCCTGACCAAATATTAGAAGGATAAACCAGATCATCTAAATTGGCTTCAAGTGGGAAAATGTTAAAGTTGAAGCCATTTACTTAAATTAATGGAGGCTCATGTAAAGGTATGGCCATTCCATAAATGGAGGTACATGTGGAGGTGTACGTATCTAGTTGTCTTAGTAGAGCAAATAATATAATATGGTGACTATCACCAACTTTGTATTTAAAATTAAAAGAAAGCAAGTTACATCTCTACATTTTTGTCTATAAATAGGCAATTGTAATTCACCTCTCATTATCCCATTTCCAAACTCTCAAGTTCATTTGAGAAGTTCTTCTTCTAAGTTCTTTTCTAAATTCTAGATAGAGATTGTGTTGTTGTTGTTGGTTTAATAAAATTCTTCTAGTTTTAGTCCGTGGATGTTTCCCTTACATTGAAAATTTTACCATGTAAATCTTGTGTCCACTATTTTTATTTTATTTTATTACTTCCATTTTCTTTCAATATTATTTTCAATTTCAGGTTTACACTGGATAAAAATAGTATTGGGTTGTTATAACAAAAAAGAATAGAGAGCTCCCAAACAGAAAATGATTTTTGTCAAATAAATTATACATACCAAATTTCCAAAAGGAAGTGCTTTACATGTGCATGAATTGACATCAAATACACCACATCTTCAACATAATCTAAGTATCCTTAAACAATATCTATGAGTTATTTTCTAATCAAAATTTCAACTTGCAAAACTATTCAATCTCAATGCCCACAACAAAAGTTTAGTAATCCATTGGCTTTTGATAGAATAGGCACAAGCTGCAAGTCCAAATCAACAATCCAAAAACTAAAATAAAATAAAATAAAAATAGCAAATTAACACAATCATTAGTGGACTAAAAAAGTGCTGGACTTCCAAATTCAATTAATTAACATTAAATTTGAAAAATAATGAGAATAAAAAAGAAAAGAAAAACAAACCTAGCAGGAATAAGAGCAAAAACACTAAAAAAAAGAGGAGCATGATTGACGAAGCGGGAGCAACGATCGTCAGTGTGACTAGGTGCATAACTGATAGCGTGACAAGGAGAGATGCAAGGTGCGGTGGTGGCATGACAATGAGAGAAGAAAGGTGCAGCGGCGATGTGAAAAGAGGAAAGTGAAGGAGCAAAGAAGTGGCGACGTAAAGAGAAGCAAGGGAAGGAGAAAAGAAAATGGGTATGGTTCTATGTTGACTATTTAACAGGGGCATCTAAGTGCCCATTTTAGATAGAGTGTTCATCACGGGCATTTAAAAGCCTATGATGACTACTAACCAGTATCTAAAACGGGCAGCTCTTGGGCTTGTTTTAGATACATTAATCATCATAAGCCCAAATTGCTTGTGATGGATACTTAAATTATATAAAATGGGCACCAAACGTGCCCATTAGCACCACAATGGATAATCCGTTATGGTTTCTCAATTTTCTTGTGGTGGTGTTAACCAGATATAAATGCAGAATTATAAATTAGTTACAAATTTTATTAAATTGTGAACAACAAATTTGGAAATTACTTCATCAATGTAGTATTGCTCAAAAACAAGTCTTGGAAAATTTAAATTGCCTCATGATCTGACATAGCTTTTGCAATTGAGATCGACTATTTGAAAAAAATAATAATAAAAGTTGATTTCGAACAGGTTTTAAAATTGTCATGACTTGTTGAGATCAAACACTAAATTACGCGACATGAATATTACTTTCATTGACAAAAGAGAGCTACTCTTATGATAAATGGAAAATCTACTCACATAAGTTTTCAACCACACAAAAGGTGTATTTAATCTAGACTTTTGTAGACTTTTTTAGTGAATGACTTTTGTAGAGTTCATAAACTTTTATTGTCTTTTATAGATTTTACAAAATTGTGAATGATTTTTATAGACTTTTATAGAATTCATTTAAAAGACTTTCGTAAATATTAATAGATTTTCATTAACTTTTATAGAATTTTAATTTAAACGATTTTCACGGAATTCTATTGAAATTATAGACATTAAAAAATTACAAAAACTTTTATATAGATTTCTAAAATATAAACGATTTTTATATACATAGAATTTCATCTTTAAAAAAAAAAATTATAGACCTTTGTTGATTTCTAAAATATAATATACGCTTTATAAATTATATTTTTCATACCAATAAAAAATTTTCTTAAAAAAGTAATATATAAATATATGTATATGTATATGTATATATGTCACCAGTGATATCTATGAAATTCGACGAAGACATTCATCCTTCAAAAGTTGAAAAAAAAAATGACATAGAAAAATGATCCTATTAATAATATTCCTAGATTGTAGATGCAATTTGATAAATAACTTTAAAAAATAGCATAAGAAAAAAAAAAAAAGAAAAAAACAAACAAACAAACAAACAAACTTGAAAGAGATCATTATTGCCTACAAACAAAAGAACTTGAAAAATAAATATATTATAGTATGCTAGTTTCAACATACAAAGATAAAAAAAAAAAATGTTTATGAGGAATATATTTATCATAACTATCACGAATCTGGGGAGATTCAACTATGAGAAAGAGAGAGAGAGAGAGAGAGAGAGATTGGGAGGATTAATTTATTTCTCCCTCCCAAAAGTCTGCAATCTTTGGAAGGAATGGAAGATAAATTGTGAAATTTTTTATATACAAATATCAACAAAAGTCATTAAAAGATATTGATATTTTAAAATCTATGAAAACCATTTTCATAGGCTCTTTAAAAGTCTTGATGAATACCTCTAATGCTTTTATAAATTTTGTTTGAAGTCATTAAAAATTTATATTGAATACCTTAAGACTTTTGTTAGTGTTTTTAAAAGTTTGAATTGAATACACTCAAACCAACTTCCTTTATGTAAAGATGATCTATAAGACCCATTCTATTTTAGATTGGTAAACGTATGTTTTATCATCACGCAACACTAGAACCATTAGACCTTATTTGGCACATGGGATTAGATTGAATTATTTTCATGGAATTGGATTGGATTGTATAGGTTAGGATTATATAAATTAGTGTTATAATGTGTTTGGTACGGTATAGGATTAGATATATTAGTGTTATGATGTGTTTGGTGTAATATGGGATTGAATAAAATTAAGATTAAATAATTAAATTGTTTTTAAAAATAAATAAACATGTTTTCAAAATTATTAAAAAAAAATGTTTTCAAATAGCTTGACAGTTGACCATTGGGAAGAAGAAGAAGAAGGTTGACGTCAAAGGAAGAAAAAGCTGAAGGAAGCGATGCCACTGCCGTGGCAGTTGATAGAGCCCAGTGGTGCAACAAAAGAGAAGAAGAAAGCAACTAGTGCCAAGTTGTGGATGAGGTTCGACTTGATAGAAAGATCGGAGGTAGTTGCATTCGCCGACAATTACTTGTGGATTCACATAATCTCCTCCACTACCTATCAGTCACCTGCAAGCACACTGCCTCTCTTTTTCTTCTTCTTTTCTTCTTCTAACCTTCTCCACTGCCTATCAGTCGACTACACGCACACTGCCTCTCTTCTTCTTCTTCTCCTCCATTGCCCGTCAGTCGACTACACGCACATTGCATGCCTCTCGTCTTCTCCTCCACTGCCCGTCGGTCGACTGCACGCATACTGCCTGCCTTTGTTCTTTTTCTTCTTCTCTTTGATTTTGATTTTCTTTTTTTGAAAGAGGAGGCAGGTTTGATTTATCCCTCATGTTTCTTCTTCTTCTTCTTCTTCTTCTCTTTAATTTTGATTTTGATTTTTTTTTTTTAAGAGGAGGTTGGTTTGATTTATCCCTTCTGTTTCTTTTCCTTCTTCTTCTTCTCTTTGATTTTGATTTGATTTATCCCTCCTGTTTCTTCTTCTTCGTCTTCTTCTTCTTCTTCTCTTTGATTTTGATTTGGTTTATCCCTCCTGTTGTTTCTTCTTCTTCTTCCTTTTGATTTTGATTTTTTTTTTTTTAAAGAGGAGGTGAGTTTGATTTATCGCTCTTGTGGTGGGTTTAAAACCACATTGGGATAAAAAAACAAAAGATGAAATTAATTTTTTCAATCCCATGCTCTTACCAAACAAAAGTTTAGATGGGATTTTATCCAAACCTATGTAATAAACATGGGCTTAAAAACTTGAATTAAAAAGTTCTTCACATTTTAAGTTGAGGTCTTTGTCCTTTGGATAGTTAATCTGATTTTTTTTCAAATGGTGACATGAAAATATTCACATGTGCATCCCCATTTGTGATGCAGGCACCCCATCTTTGATGGAGATACCACCATTAAAGATAGAAGGAAATTTAAATTTAAAAACTCAGAAGTCCCAACGACCATAGGACCCACATCCACGCCTCCACCCAACCAAGCTTCAAAATGGATACTTTAATTAGATTCCTAGATCCACAGCATTACCAAAGAGCCCATGCCCAAACAAAAATGTCCCTACCAGAATCAGCAAAAAATCCCAATGATATCCATAGACCAGAATCAGAAAAATACACCTCATAATAAATCTATCGATCAATAATCCAAATGAGGTTCCTATGTCAAAGTGGAAATCCTCAATATGGAACAAAGAACTGCTCCATCTCTTATGAAGCTAGATCTTCATATCAACTTTAGGAAAAACTTCATTTTAGTTCTTCAGGTTTTTAAAAATATCAATTTTTCAAAAAAAATTTTTTTTAAAACGGCTCTTTTCATACTTTTTCAAAATTAAAAAAATTAGAATTATCAATCAACAATAATCAACGGTGACAAATAGTTTGAATGCGAAGGGTAAGTTGATCTTTTCGTATGAGAGGCTAAGATTGTGACATGCGGATGGTTAAAATTTTAAAAATATAAAAGAAAAAAATAACCTTTTTGGTAAATGTGGGTATTTTGGTAAATAACTATTTAAAAAATAATAATAAACATCTAAGCTAAAATGCCTTCATCAACATTCACCAATAAAATCAACACAAACCCAGCAAAATCAAACACCATTCATCATCAACACAAACCCAATCCCGTCCGTAACACGTCAACGCCGCTCTCCATCGCCTTCTTCAATGCATTTTATACGTACAACAACTCCGATCGTGCGACAGCTTTAGACTGCTCCAACAACTTCTCTTTGGTTCCTCTGCAACCAATCCCCAAGAACCTCATTAACTCGAGTCTGATTTTCTCTGGCTATTTGAAATCGGGTCCACCTGAGCAAGACTTTATGTTGGGTCTGATAAAGCGCGTTCATGTCGGATCCACTCGATCATCGCGAGTTTTTTTCTGGTGAGTAGTGAATGTGGGAGCAGAACTGGAAGTAGAAGAAGAAGAGGCAATAACAGCACAGCAATCGACAAGAGATCGGTTAAGGTTGGTGGTAGCTGTCTTCTTTGGAGCAGGTGGCAGTGGAGGGACGATTTTGCAGATGCCATATTGAGAGGCCTCCTTTTCAATCTTGAAAATGTAGGCAATTGGATCTTGAAACTCGGCAAGAGTGGGGTGGAATTCAAGAGCCAAACGTAAGGTTTTGAGCCATGGAAGCACTTCTTGTTGCTGCATCGCCTCTCCCATCTCCCCTTTCAATGCACCCTTTTTCTAACACCTACTTAATCATACCCAAGTCTCCCTTTTAGAGACTAGACACAAACGATACAAGCCAATAGAGTTTTATTGTAAATTGTAATTGGCTACATTCATCGAAATCAGTTAAAAAAGTAATTTCAATGGAGTTACAACCATTCAAATTTAGCAAAGATCAAATGTGAGTGGTATGGTCAGAAGTAAGAATTATCATCAATTAAAGACTCAATAAAATGTGAGTTTTAACATTTATGAACCAGAACTTTCTCACAAAATAAAACACCATATACATCAACTAACATAAATAATTTGAGATCAATCTATCTAGAAATTAAAACAGCATCAAGTGCAACGGCATCATTTTGCAATCAGCCATACAAACACAGCAATTAAGAGCCCCTACATCATCCATCAACAGAAATATTACATTAAACAAAATATATCACAACTAAGATATAATGTTAATCATTAAAAGGCAACAGTAGAGATCATAAAAAGGGAGGAGAGCAAACCAAGAAATGGAAGGAAAGCTAAAACGAAAACACTAGGTGAAGTGAAAGAAACCCACTAATAAGAACACAATCTTAAATAACATCATGAAACTGTTAAAAATACAGCTCAAATAGCACCGGCCAACAAAGACAAATACATCAGACCTTATAAAGAAGGCACTAAATTCAACAGAAATGAATTGCCTTCAACAGTGATCAAATGTAGCATCCAGTATTTTGTTCACAATAAGCATAATGTTACCTTCAACATGCCAGTGTCCAATCTAGCATTCACCATTTCATTCGCAACCAGTAGAATTTTACCTTGAAAGATGTACACAGTGATCAAATCTAGCATTCTGAATCCCGTTCTCCACCAAGCATAATTTAAAAAGTCCTCTCCATGTGGAAGCAAATACAGACAACCCATAAGTCCAAACAAATTGCCAAGGCATGTTATGCTGCTCCATCAATCCTGTAAAGCAAAAATGCCAACATACACAGTTTGTTCAATTAACTTTAAAAATCAGTCACAGAAGCTAACAATCTAATTCTGAGACTCACATCAACCCTGGATCTATGCGGAGATGGACTTGGGGAAAGAGCTGGCTGACCACGTGGGGAAACACTTTTCAGAGCAGGAGAGCTTTCGTTACAGTTACGTCCGCCAGGACTCTCACTCCTATTAGGAGTCCTATGTGGAGATGGGCTCCTCTTAGAACTGGGACTATGCCGAGCAGGGGAGGCACTTCAACACAACCATTTTTCATCAATTAATGAATTAATACACGGTTTAATGATGAGAAAAAGCACACACGAGAAACATTTCAATACCTTCCATAGGATCGGCTCCAACTGCGTGGCTCTTCATCATATCTCTCCCTCCCACGGTACTTGTGACGGTCAGGACTGGCACTACGGCTCAGGCTTCGCCGACGATGATCTCTTTCTCTCCCACGGTATTTTTCACGATCATGTCTATCCCTGCTTCTGCTACGACTTCTCTTCCTGTAATCCCTGTCCCTGTATTCATTCCGATATCCGAAAATACATTGTCAGTCACTGCAGAAAGTGTCCAGCGCACTGACCTGCATCTATATACTCAAAAATATCAATTTGTACATATGTAAAAATATTACAGATACATGGCCAGTTATAACAGCAACAAACCAGATGCACCTGCCCACGATAGACTTCATGATGTACGAAAGGAGTATCATCAAACTTTGATAAGTGCAATAACTAAAAGTGACATAATAAACATAATGCAAAGCAAATTCATCTAAAATTATAAGGATCAATGACAGTAATTCATTCTATAGTTCACAGGAAAAATAAGTCATGTCCGCATGCCCTCACAAGCACATTTGTATACACACATATTTAAGTACAAGCACCTGCAAGCACATCTTAGGAAAAGCTTAAATAATTCTCTAATGATGCACAAATAAATCAATAAGCAAGAATCCAGCCCTTCCAACAGATAAGAAGGTAGTTCAAAAACTGCACAGGTAAGGAGGCATTTCAAACAACAGCAACTAGCTAATACTATGGGCAAAGAGCCAGGCCCAACAATGTACTCCCACTTAGTGTGAGCCACTTGCATCATTCCTTCGGACACATCCATAACAATAAACAAAAAATTTATAAATTATCAATTGCTGGTGACAACCATCAGCAAACAAAAAAAAACAAAAAACCAGAGTAAGGGATTCTAAGGGGCAATCGGAGAAGGAAAAGAACATGCACAGATAAATTAACACCTAATTTATGATGGTTGGATACACCACCGTTTCTAAAATGTCTCCATCAATTATGTTTTTACTTAATTTCTAACAGTGATAGTCCTACACAGTATGTCAACCAACACATGGAATGCACCCATTATTCTTCAACAGCAAACTGACACTAGATTATATGACCATGATCTTGTGTTTCAGCACACCAGCTATAACATGGATCTGAAAAAATTTCGGAACCTACATCATCATTGTACATCAATTATCATTAATGTGAATAAACCTTGCCATTTTCTCTTTAGGAATATACAAACAGCAACAAACCATATCGTGATTAATTGATTAAGGCCCACATAACCTTCGAGTTGACCCCTCATCCCGTAAAGAAAACCACAAGTTAACCTGTCAAGCAAGCTCCAAATGCAAATGCAAGGAAATAAACACGTACGATAGTATTACATTTTTACTACAATTGAGTGAGTACTTAGAAATTTAGTAAATATTAAACTAATTAAAGGAATAAATTGTTCCTCCTAACTTTATCCGAGCATGAGACAACACGCAGGAAGAATATCCAAATATCAAAGGTTTAAAAAAAATGAAAAAGAACATGCTTGCTCTACACTACAACTTATATCCCATCTCATTTGACATCAGTGAGCCACAGCTTTTCCTTTTTTTATTTTTTTATTTTTTTTTTCATTTCTGCAGAAATACTTAGATGTCAGAAACACTGAATGTATAGATGCAGTCAGACCAATGTCCGACCACTAGCTCATGCAAGAAATGGATCCTACACTGGAAACAGCACACTTTTTCAAATTAATATCTATAATCATACACCCAAGAAAACAGGAAAAAAAAAAATCACAATGCATGTTGAGTGTACGCTTAATTATTTGATGATGATATCAACAACAATAAATCATGTCCTAACATTTGAGTACAAAAAATAATAACCATTTAATAGCAAGTAAAGCCTCATCAACAGCATCGTAGAGGAAAAACAAAAACAGCCCTTTAGAAAGCAAACAGCTCTAGTTGCCAATGAACATATTTTGGCTATAAGAGTAAGTATTCAATCCTCAAACAAACAACTTAGCTACCAATATCTCCAAAAATTACCCATTGTATTGTAACAAAAACGCTATAGACTTCCCCATTTCAGCACTTAAAAAAACAAAAACCAAAAATAAATAAATAACAAAACAGTTACCTGCTTGTTGTAAGACTACACATCCAAAATCTGAATTCATAATCACAATTTAAAAAAGAATCATCACCTTGGACGTGGGCTGTGACTTCTTGACCTGCCTCTCATCTTGGAAGAAGTTTCCGATGTCTTCCCCTTATGACTGAAAGCATTAAATAGCAAAATTCAAATAAACAAAACCCTTTACCGCATTATACACGCACAGCAAATGAATGATAAAAACACATTATACACCCCAAAAAAAAAAAAAAAAACCTGTATCACTAATTAATCAAAAATCAAAGAAAAGCAACACTCACATTCGCTCAGCATTTGGACCGTACTTGGCGAATTGAACCATGATCTCTCTTCCATCTACAACTCTCCCTAAAAAATAAAATCCAAAACCAAAAAAAATAAATAAATTGAAAGAGCAATTCATTATTTGAATTTATTTATATAAAAAGAAAAATAAACGAAATAAAATAAAACCATCAAGCTTGTCGACAGCCTTTTGCGCCTCGTCAGCGTACTTGTAGCGAACAAAAGCGAACCCTCTAGATTCCCCAGTCCTTCGGTTACGGGGTATGAAGACGTCGACGACCTTGCCGTACTTGTCGAAGAGAGGGAAGAGATCATCTGCGGTGGTGCCTACGTTAAGACCAAAGAACTCGAAATCAGAAATAAAAAAAAAAAAACAAAACACAAAGAGATGCGTTGAAAAGAGATAAAAGGAGAGGGAAAATACGGAAAGTGATGTTGAGGACGAGGAGAGAGTAGGTATCTCTGATGTCCGGAGGACCTGATTTCCCAAAATGCGACATCTCCACCGCCACCCAGCGAGACTGTGAGGGTCTAGGGTTTGGGATTTAGTTAAGAGACCAATATACCCTTCCCTTCCCATGAATACACGTCCGTTTCTCCTTTTTTTTTTTTTTTGTTTTTCCCGCCAATTTACTTGAATTTCCTTGGTCAACAGTCATTCATTAGTCACTGCTCACTATTAACTCTGTGGTTATTAATCCAGATTTGTTAAATTCTCATTTTTTTAATTCAAAAAATTCGACTAATAAATAATTAAATTTAATTAAATAAAATATTTAAATTATATAAAATAGTGAAAAATCAAAATTGATTTTATTATAATTTCTTGACAATTTGCTTAAATAAAAGGGTTTTTAGTAAAAATACCATATTCATGAAATGAAATTACATAAATATCCCCCTTAAATAACTTAAATGCCCTTTCGACATTACTACCAATTCGAAGTGAATCAAAGTGACTCAAAGAAGTGCTGGTCGTCATTGCCTACCATCGATCGCTACCACAAACCTCATGATCAGTATTACAATGTCCACCTCAATCCAAGATCAATTGGACACTAGACATCTTGAATTGGTAGTGAATGAAATCGGTAGGTCATATATATAGTGTATAACAATAACAATTAATAAAATCGATAGAGTCATATATATAATGCATAATAGTAAATAAAGTTAATATAATTACATATATATTGAATTGTCGGAACCGTACATTTATTGAGTTAGCATAATTAGATTTACAAGAAAAATTATATATCAATAAATAAATAACATATAATAAGAATTCTTTTATTTATCTTAATCGTGTTAATAACGTGTTTTAAAACGAATAATTTAAACTAATTGAGATCTAGAGAAATGAAGACACGAAAATCAAAGCAAAAGCATGTGTTCTTATTTTCATTCAATTTAATTTTGAACAAATGCAGTTTATATGTAGAGTGAAATGCACAACATTCCTCCGAGATTTATCTAAAAATAGATGAAAACATAATTATCATTTTATTGTACAAAACTCCCATACTTAACGTTGATTTTTTTTAAGATCTGGACAGATCTTCAAATTGAAGATTTGGAATCCAGATCTTCAAGTTACAATGTTGAGAATATTATAGGTATTAGTCTAAAATTTTGGTCAAACCGTTAAATTTGACGGAAATCAATCGATGACATGAAGGTTTGATATAATAAAAGGATAAATATGTTTTTATCTATTTTTTGATAAATCTCAGAGGTGTTTCGTGTAATTACTTCTTATATGTATGGTGTAAATAAGTTGGTCACTCACCAACTTTACAAAACTATGATAGCTAGTTTTGCAAGTAACCATCATTACCTGTCAACATCTTTGATCAATTACATAAATAGTGGAATCCACCATTTATAAGAGTTTATTGTTTTATAAACTGCACATTCTTGTTGTATTGAATGTTTATATAATTGTTGTGTACGTTATAAAGTCAGATTGAGTAAAACGTCTATTTTCTTTTTGTTGTGAGTATTTTTAGTACTACCTATGAGGCCTGATAAAAGCCCAACCAATTGGCCCATCGGGGCTAGGCCCAAGATCAGCTTGTTCATCAACAGAGATTAGTCAAATCTTGCACAAGACCCGCGGCGTGCTCTAACATCTACAGCGCAGTGAAACCCCAATGAAATGAGATTCACAGCTGTATTAAGATCTCACCTAGCGTTGTGCGGAGTCCGAACTTCTCACCCCGCAGAGCTAAGTCCGCTCGACGTCAATCTAGACCCCTATACAAGGAGCTGAGATCGCCGTTCAGCCTCCCCATTTATCGATACTCTATTCCATCTGGAGTCCTCACTTCGCTTACAACTATATCAGACCATGCCAGATCACCACTTAACTTGCCTTGCACGTCAAACTTGTCAGAGATTACTGTTCAAATTACAGATCACCACACCTAATCCACGTGGGTTAGTCATGTAGATCTTCCACCTGTCCCTTGCATTTAATGTAATCCGGCTGTATTAATTGGGAGTCAGGTTCATTTACTACTGTAATCATTATAGTTTAACGCATTGAACATCGCTGTAGCACTTCTCCTTCTATAAATAGGAGAAGCTCTTCTCTGTAACACAGAAGAAAAATACTTAGTGAAAAACTGACTGTTACTCTGTCCAGATATTGAGAGAACAAACAGTGGACGTAGGCAAGCTTAGCCGAACCACTTAAACACCTTACTGTCTCGAATTCTAGCTTTGTCATCTTTACTCTTATTGCTTATTACTTGCTCAGTTTATCGTTCATGCAGTGTTGGGCCTGGAAGAACTTAGTTGACCAATTTCATACGTCAACACTTTTCATTGTGCTCCAACATGGGATCCTTGTTAAAATGTCTTTGTCCAACATGTCATCATGAATTTATGAAAAAAAAAAAAAAGATATAAAAAAAAACGTAACGTTTCTTTCTTTGAAGTCATATAAATTTAACTTAATTTTAGATTTTAACTTACACTATACGTGAGTGGGTGCTGCTTTGGTGATGTTCCTTCTCTGGATCCCACATGGCTAGCATATGTGTGTGTAACATATATACTGCTCTGCGTCTAATAAAATCATCATGGTTTTATTTAGATGACTTGTAGTATTGTGTTACATGTGTGTGTAAAAAAAAAAAAAAAAACAAAAAAAACAAAAGACATACACTATACGTGTTGATGATGAGTTTATTAAGGTGGTGAAATAGGGAATACAATATTTCCGGGACAGCTAAGATCGCATTTGCACTCATTAATGCTTCCTTTTTTCCCTTAGACCATTGTAATATTAAAGGAATTATATTTTTTCTTTTTTTTTAAAAGATATATTTTTTTTTCTGTCTAGTGTCTATAATTCCTTTAATATTACACCACCACGTGCTATAAAATCTCCACAATTATAACTGCAGCTAGGAATTTTTTTTTCCTTTTTTAAATAAGAAATCTTTTTGTTTTTTTCTAAAGAATAAAACAAAGACAAAAGAAAAGGTATTAAATCATCACATCGATCACTAACCCTCTTAATTGTTTATAACGTGTAGAAATTGATTTTGTTAATTGGATACGTTTGTAACTTTTTTTTCTTATTTTCTAAGCTAACACAAATGACATTTAGGATATGTTTGGAATGTCGGAAATCTCATGGATTTGAGATTCAAAATATTTCAAACTCTCAAACACTTTGTTTGAATAGCAATGGAAAGGATTCCATTCCCAATCCTAAACCCTCAAAATGTCTGATCTCAGGGAAATGGTCATCACAACCAAAATAGTGGAATTCGATAGGTTTGAGATTTCTCATTTAATCTCTCTCTCACTCCTCCATCTTTTTCTTTCTCTCGGTTCAAATAATATATTGTATTATGAAGAGAGAATTTCAAATTTGAAAAAAGTAAAAGAGAATTTTATTTTGGTTTAATTTTTAATTGAGTTAAATTTTTAGCGTCATATGATAACATTCAAACAAATTTCTTATTATTTTATCAATGTGTAATTTTTTTATCTCCGTTCAAAGGATGTATTGTATTACAAAAAAAAAAAAAGTTTGAATTGATCAGTGATTTTTTATAAAGTATTTATAATAAAATTGATATATGTTCTTTTTTTTTTCAAATATTTTTTAACTAAATACAATAATTTCATCATGATTTTGATTTATTTTTAATATTCTATAATTAATTTATTTCCTTAAAAATTGTTTGATATTTGAAATTAGTATTTCAAAATCATTCTTAATATTCTACAATTAACTTGTTTCCTTAAAATTTGTTTAATGCTTGAAATTAGTATTTAAAATAAAAGTTAAGGATTTGGGAAAAGAAAATGTTTTATTATATTTATGAGGAAAGTGATTAATATTTGTAAGTATAACTACAAATTATTTATCATTTTTATTAATTTTTTAAGGATAATATTATAATTTTAGAAATGGACCATGTTGGGATGTACCTATAATATTTTAGAAGTGTAAATATCATTAGTCTTAATTCAATCATAAGTTCTATCAAACATGAGATAATAATTTTTTAATCCAATCTATTTCATTTTATTTAAATTTAATTTAATTCATTTTATTTCAATCTTGTGTGGCACGTGTGCCAAACATAATCTCAATGATTTCGAGTTACTCTCAAGAAAGGAAGATAATTATCCACATAAATTATAATATGTACAATAATCAACTACCTATAGAAATTGTAATATATTTTTGGTAAGAATTAAACTCGTAATTTATAAATGATAGAGAGATATATAACTACGTGTAATAAGAAATGATATGCGGATACGTTTGTAACTTGATTAAAAATTATAAGTGAAAATGAAGCATAACAAACAAAAAATGGGGGACTTCTTCCTCATGTACAACATTGCTTATAGTTTTACTCCAAAAAATAAAAAAAAAAACTTGTAGTTGTAGTACAATGATAAGAACAATTGAACGTTGACGGGCAGCTGCAGGACCATCTCCCCAAGTCCAAACATTGACCCCACCAGCCGATAATTAGGTGGCAAGTAGTAGGTCACGCCCGGGTAAGTGGTAAAGCTACTCTGCTGCATGTAGCCATTTAATTGTAATGTTATATTATATATGTACCGTTTTGTCTCTACCTGAACGGTAAAGATCAACTTGGACTTAAAATGCTTTGGAGACTGCAGTTGGTCTGATTTCCTTTTAATCAAGTTTGGACATCGAGAAAAAGGGGGAAGAAAAAAGTAAGAGAGCGGAGTCAACATGGCCGGAGGTGGTTTCGCCGTTGATGCACCCGTCAACGTCCTGTATGGAAAGATAACGGTGTCAGTGGTGATCACCTGCATCGTTGCTGCATCCAGTGGCCTCATATTCGGCTATGACATCGGAATTTCAGGTTCTTGTTTCTTCCTGCCCTCCTTTTACTTTATAAACTAGTTTATCTTTCAAATAAGGATTATGAGCACATTTTAAGAACAAATTTTCAGGCTTTAATTTGAAGTTTAATTAAGATGGACTTTACCAAAAACTCTCATATTGTTTTGAGAAAATCAAGCAGAAATGTCTGAAACTTATCTAATGTGTGGCCTAAACAGAAATTCAAAAAATTGCTTGTTCATTTATACTAAAAATTAAAGCTCTGTAACAGTGCTGTTACCTTTGGCCATTATAGTAACGACAGAAAAGTGTAGGGTTTTTTAAAAGAAGTAAACGAATTAAGCAAATCGTTGGGGTCTTGGAGATAAATTATGGTCAAGATGATGTTGGCGGTACGGTAACGGACAAAATAAAGTATTTCGTTATTTATTTGCAACAATAAAATACATGCGTTGGTTGAAGTGCTCTTCATTTAAATGCTATAAAGCCAATATATATATATATATATTTCTTTCAAAAAAAATATAAATAATAAATATGAAAGCTTATCATCTTTCAACAATTTGCTCGCCAGTTCAGTGCGTGGTTGGTAGGGGGTTCTAAGTTCAAAATCAATTTTTTGTGGAACTATATCATAATTGATACGGCTAACGGATTATGGTGCGACGAATTAATGAAAAACATAAAAAAAATAAATGGTCTCATTGCTTTGTCTCACTAAAATTTTCTCATGTTTGTTTGGTTTGTCTTCGTTTTAAGTTCTGTATAAGATTCGCAGAACATAAATGAACTAAAAAGTCAACGCTAATGTCATTTAACTGGTAGAGGAATTACCGGGGTCCATACTCCAATGGAATTGGTCTTATTTTATGAAATGTCAGTGTTGTATTATCGCCTGTTTGAAGTGTAAGTAAATATTGAATTTTTTTTTTTCGGTAGTAGTTCAAGTTTTTTTTAAGTCTTGGTCTCTCTCTATGCTCATTGATAGGGAATATTAAAATATATAAGAAAAAAAAAAAGACGAGATCATATTGAATCTGACATTTGTAAATTATTAAGTAGTCTATGCTTCCACTTTCATTGGTGGCTGACTTTATTTAACTAGAGAGGTATTTTGAAAATATAATTCTTACACGTCACCATGATGATGAGTTGATGTAAAATTGATGCAATGATTAGAGGGTTTGATTAAGGTTGGTAAAATCATATGTATATACATGATATTCCACTCAATGACATCAATGCATCATCACTGCTCATAGAAGAAGATTCTATTTAGCTTGTTTTATGCATACATATTCACGAAATATAAATATTCTCAATTCCGCAGACTTGAAATAGGCGCCTGTTCTAAGATTTCACATCAGTTTAGGACTCCTATGGCTGATTTGTGGAATTTGATTCATTAATTGGACTCATGTTGTCTACTACTAATCAATTTACGAAATTATAATTAATAGAACAAATTTATCTCAAAAACTATATTATGGTGAAACATGCATGCTTGTAACTACTCGCTTCATGCTCCCTGTAATCATTTTTTGAATAACAAAAGTTCTGTTAGAACAAGAATCATGCCATAGATAGCTCAAAATTATATTTCTAACAAATAATCTGATAATTGACATATTTGCTTGTGGTTAAAACTTAAAACTAACAGATTTCTTCGCACTGCCACCACTTTACAGGAGGTGTAACAACAATGGAGCCATTCCTGCACAAATTTTTCCCATCAGTATTGAGAAAAGCAGCAGAGGCCAAGACAAACATCTATTGTATGTATGACAGCCAGGTTTTAACAGCATTTACTTCTTCACTCTACATAGCTGGCTTAGCTTCATCTCTTGTAGCTAGCCGCCTCACGGCAGCATTGGGCCGCAGAAACATAATGGTGCTAGGTGGCTGCACCTTCCTCGCAGGTGCTGCCATCAATGGTGGTGCTGCCAATATTTTTATGCTCATCTTGGGCCGTATCTTACTCGGATTTGGTGTTGGTTTCACTAATCAGGTAATAACTAGCTAGCCCGGCATTCCCATTTGTCTTTATCTACATCATTTTCCAATAACGTGATTTGAAAAATGTGCTGGTTTGCTTACATAGTTTTGATAAAATTAAATTTCTTGTAATGTTACAATGAAGGCGACTCCTGTATACCTATCAGAGGTAGCACCTCCAAAATGGCGTGGTGCCTTCAACACTGGTTTTCAATTCTTCATAGGCATAGGCGTGGTGGCAGCCAATTGCATAAACTTTGGCACAGCAAAGCACAGCTGGGGCTGGCGTGTCTCACTAGGCCTTGCCATGGTACCCGCTGCCATTATGACAATAGGTGCACTTCTCATATCCGATACACCTAGTAGCTTGGTGGAACGTGGCAGAATCGAGCAAGCTAGGAATTCTCTGCAGAAAGTTCGAGGGAGAGACACTGATGTGCAAACGGAGTTGAGTGAACTTATCAAGTCGAGTGAAATATCCAAAGCTGCAAATCGAGAACCTTTTGTGACAATATTTGAGAGGCAGTATAGGCCTCACCTAGTAATGTCATTTGCCATACCATTTTTTCAACAGCTTACCGGGATCAACATAATTGCCTTCTATGCTCCAGTCCTTTTTCAGTCGGTTGGGTTTGGAAATGATTCGGCTTTAATAGCTGCTATTATACTGGGGTTGGTTAATCTTGGCTCTATCCTTGTGTCTACTGTTGTGGTTGATCGGTCTGGTCGAAGATTTTTGTTCCTCATTGGTGGGATTCAAATGTTTATATGTCAGGTAAGCATCTAATGCACTTATCTCTTGCTTTCCACTTTCTTTTCCCTTGGCTGGCCTTACTTAGTTATATATGTATGTACTTATACGTATATAGATCATACTATGAGTTACATATCATACCTTTCCTAGGTCCAGACCACAGAGTACTAGCTAGGCGTATAAGTTTTCAAATTACGTCTATGTTTTGACTAAAATATAAACAAAATATCACGATATTATAAACTCTATTAAAAATTTTTCTTATATTGCGAATTTAAGATTTTAAATATTGACATTGTTAGAAATACAAATGATCTAAATACTGATAGAAATATCAAAAATCTTAAGAATGTTTTTAAAATGTAAAAAGGATTTATAATTACTTTTTATATCAATTACTTTAAAGTAAAAATATATATATCGAACATATATATCGCATGTTATTTCGATATTTAATTTTTAATATGGCCATTTGACTTGATAGAAAAACTTCTTGCTCATGAGGTCGATCAACCTAATTCCATTGTAATCTAGGCAACCTTCGGAAGAGATCACTAATGATGCCCTAACAGAGTCATTGTACTAGGCTACAGCCTCCAAGAGCCAGGTCCAGAGTCTAGGCCAAAGCCCAATAAAATTTATTTTGAAAGTGTGAAGTAGTTTCGTCCATACAATTCTGTGGGGTGGCCCTGGCTACTCTGCTTAAAGCTACCCCTGGACCTATCCAGGCATATTAAAATGGACAGGGTGGAGAGTGATTGTAATGGGCTTGGGTTAGCATCGAAGGACTCATTTATGATATAGAAAGGCGTACCCGTATATATCATTTTAGTAGAAGTTGATTCATAAATTGTTACTTATTTTTCAATAATCCACCTAAATTTGCTCGTACTTTGACAAAATTTTGAAGGTTGGTGTGGCTATCGTGCTGGCGTTTACAACAGGCGTTTCAGGCACCAAGCACATCTCCAAGGGATATGCTATATTAGTACTCAGTCTAATGTGCCTCTATGCAGCTGGTTTTGGTTGGTCTTGGGGTCCTCTAAGCTGGCTGATTCCAAGTGAAATATTCCCGATGAAAATTCGACCGACGGGCCAAAGCATATCAGTTGCTGTGAACTTTGGAACCACGTTTATTCTATCACAAACATTCTTGACCATGCTTTGCCACTTCAAATACGGCACATTTTTGTTCTATGCTGGTTGGATAGTGGCAATGACCATTTTCGTTGCACTTTTCTTGCCCGAAACAAAAGGGATTCCGCTGGACTCCATGTATGCTGTGTGGGAAAGGCATTGGTTCTGGCGCCATTTCGTTAAAGCCTAAAACTCCCAACAACCTTTAATAAATCTTGCTTAGCATCTATATATGCGTGTGTAGCACACCCAGAAACATGTGTTCGAAGGTCTACTTCGATTATTATTTAATTTTTCTCAAATGATAATAACAATTCAAGTGTCAAATTATTGGTACTCTTAACTTGTATTAAAGGGTATATGTTAAGGATTCAAGAAAGGGACAAGGATTCTCTGTTAATGTTGGTATTGTGCTAATCTTTTTATGAGAATAATTTAAGTTTGAGTGATGTATGAGAGAGAAAAAATCTATCAATCTTGATTATTTATTTTTTCAAATGCTTATGTGTCACTAAATTGTTAAAAGATTAACAAAAAAAATGATGGTAGAGAATCATTATTCGAAAGAAAAATACTTCGATATCCATACACACTCTTGTGTATTTAATTTGTAAGATAAATAAGAAATTATTGTGAACTGTTTAAAACTTTCACGTCACACATTAATATAACTTTTAATATAATTCTCCATAAATTGTGAAAAAAAAATCATATACACATTTACTATATAATTTTTTATTATAAAAACTATATATTGCACTTATTATACATCAAGAAATAACAAATTGATGGATTTTACGAAACCAATAAGAATGTTTAGTAAACTTATATTGATAATTATATTTCTTTTAAAACCTTTCAAGTTGTTTTATTGATTTTTGTAGATTAAAACTACAAAAATACGAGAGAAAAAATGATTTATTTATTATAACTTAACAATTTTAATGTGATAAATTAAAATTTAGACTTTTAATTCATTAACTAAATTATTAAATTTAAACTATAGTCATTTAATAAAAGAGAATAGAGGTTAAAAGTTAAAAGTAGAAAAGAAATTTGATTTGGAAGACTGGGAATTAAAATGGTTAGGAAGTTAGGACAGACAAAAGAAAACACAATACTCAAATGGAGTGACACTTCAATAATTATCTTTAAAATCTACAAT
This sequence comes from Dimocarpus longan, assembly GCA_022984855.1. NCBI lineage: Eukaryota > Viridiplantae > Streptophyta > Magnoliopsida > Sapindales > Sapindaceae > Dimocarpus > Dimocarpus longan. The sequence continues at coordinate 4,572,410 of CM041018.1, forward strand.
CATTTTTCGAAAGCTTGAGGGGCCGGCAAGGGCCCATCGTGGCCTTACGTAGTGGCTGGGTCCGTAAATGTGCGTGGTTGCACATCCATAAGACACATACTGATTTTCCTTTATTGTATGATTGCGCAAAATCAATTAAGTATTCAATGAAGTAAATATGTTGAGAAGTGGGGTTCCAAAAAAATATGTTGGAAGTCCATTAAAATAAATTGTTCTTTATAAAAGCATTTATAAATCCTTTTTTAATTTTTTCTTCTATACTTCTATGTTGTTAAAAAAAAAATTATTTCTATACTTGAGAGCATCCTGACTTATGAATGTTTTTTAAGTTCCAAAAATATTATTTAATATCTTTTAAATATTATTTATTGAAATGATAATTTGAATATGAGATATTATCAGATTTAATAAATGTTTTATATTACCCAGATAAATTAGAGAATGGTAAATATTATCTAAAATTATTAACTGTATGTTCTACATTAACTTCCGAAACATCTTTGTTTGCTTTCATTAATATAGTACAAAATTAAATTGGAAAAAAACAAAGTTTGTCACTCTATCTATAAAAGAGTTACCGCTATCATACACATGAGTGTTATTAATAAAATACAAAAACTTGCCTCCAGTATCACAATAGTCAATTCTAGCAGTCAATTATATTAGTATTTAATTTGATAATTTATTTTAAATGAAGTTTTGTTGTTTTACAAAAGAGATATATGTATATATCTATATATATTTGTTTATTAGTAAAATAATAAAAGCATAAATACGAAAGTTTCATGAAAATGTCTTTTTTAAAATTTTCTGGGAAGCACTTTCAAGAGAAATGCGATAGGCTTTACTTCTTTAGAAATAGATTCACAAACTTAAAAGTAAAAACATTACAAGATGGCTTTCATCAACTAAACCGGCCATTTGTATATGACGTATATATCTTTGAATTATCTTCAATCATGATATCCTTATTGTGTCCACTACAAAGAGAAGCATGCTGTCATTATTGTTGTAGTTATTTATTGTTGCCTGAAAACACTGTTGATATTTTCTTCTGATGGTTAGCAGTCTGTTTGTTCAAACTTATAGGAAATGTTGAACTTTGTTTTACGATCACAATCCGCTGACTATTCCACTGCTAGCTGTTATTTCTTCGGTGTGCACAATCACATGCAGCCTCAAGTTTAGTTGTGTACATTGCCTCAAGTTTAGCCGTGTACTTTCTTTGAAATTGAGATACTATTTGATCAATGATAAATTCGTGACTACGACGGCTTAATCAATTTGTCCAGAATTGAGTTCCAGGATTTTGATTTCCACCATTAAAAGCCTGAGTAGGCTAATTCAAATTGTATAGTTATAAGCACTGGCGGACCCAGTTCATCAGCACCGGGACACGAGCCCCTCCTGATTTTTTGATTTTTTTTTTTTTTAAAAAAATTTATTAAATTTTATACATATGTCTTTAACTTTAGGTTAAATGTCATTTTCATCTATATGTTTTGAAAACATATTAAATTTTTAACAATGTTTTCAAAAACGCATCAAATCTTCCTTAAATTATTAAAACATCACTTCCGTCAGTCAATTAATGGTTAAACAAAATAGACAACATAATGGATAAGGATAATTTTATTATTTTGAATTGCAACATAATATTTTGATACGGGTACGAATCTGATAATATGGGGGAAATTGAAAAAGAAAAGGAAAATTAAAAAAATCTAAATGTAAAAAAAAATTAAACAATGAGATCTTCAATTTAAAGATCTTTTTTTTTTTTTTTTTTTTGGTGATATAATACGTATTATTCATATATTCATTCTCTTAATTCAAGATACTGAGACATAGCTTGGATCTAAATTCCCAAAAATTAGAGAGACAACTCAGGATATCGAAAAATTTACCAAAAATCAAATTAGACAGTTGCAATTCAAACCCTAAACCAAGCTCAAGAGAAGCAACATCTAAAGGGTGGATGTCATTGCACCGCACCACCAATTGCAAGATTTAGGTTTCTAATTAGCAAAAATGAATGAATGATTGCAAAATTTAGGTTTCTAATTAGCAAAAATGAATGAATGATTGCAAGATTTAGGTTTCTAATTAACAAAAATGAATGAGGACCCTTCTTTACTCTTCACAGTTTCTTCTTCACTCTTCACGACCAAAACAACCTCCTCTTTGCGCCAAACAATAAAAGAACACTTACCGTTTGCTCTTCACGCCAAAACCACAAAATAGAGGAATGAAAACGAAATTCACCCTTAACTTTATTGATAAAAAAAAAAATCTATATTTATCGTTTTATCAACTCTCATATTTTTTTTTAATCCTTATCTTTATTTATATTTAATAGCTATTATTTTCTTTATCTTTATTTATATACACATTTATCTTTTATTTATTAGAATTATTGTAATATTATCTAAATATAAATATATAATATTACACAAATCTCTTTAATACAAGCAAATATGTTTATGATTTTATTCAAATATTAGTATTCTTTTGGACATTTTAGGTATAATTTCTATAATTGGACTTAAAAATCTAATTAATCAATTCTAAAATTTTATTTTTGAAAAAATCATATAATTGTAAATTTTTTATTATAACAGATTTCTTAACGGAAAATCATGTTTTAAATGTATTTATCTCTCATTTTTTTTAATTTGTCTGTATAATTTAGCTACGTCAATGTTTGGAATCAATAGTGTAATAAAAAAAAAAAATTGATGGAACAGAGATCTATATTATATTTATTTAAATTCCATTGCTAACAAGAACTTAATTTCCGATTTATAGGGGAAATTTTTGCAATTTAATTGCCAATGTTGTTTAACAAAAATTACAATCACAAATCAAAAATAAATTCACTTTCTCTTGTATAGGTTATTAGTTGATAAATACGATATTTTGATTTTTTATTATGCTTTTATAATAAAAAAAAATTAAAGTATAAGAGTATATAAGTCCTTAAATAAGTTTTTTATTTTCATTTTCTAGTTACATCCCTATTATGTTGAAGATGGTTAGAAGCCAAGCACAATGAAAATTTAATATTTTTCTATAGTTATAATTTTTTTAACGTTATCATTAGAACTATCCCTTCTCATATAAATTTTTGGATTTACCATTAGTTATAAGCTATAAGATGATCTTTAACTATATTAACTATCCATTATCTTTAACCAAAGAAAGACAGTGATGTAAAAAAAAAAAAAAAGTAATAATGTGACATCTTATGGACTCCAACTATTCTTCGTGTTCTTAACTATTTTGTAAAAATTGAGTCATCTACCTAAATATAAAGAGTAAAATAATCTTAACCAAATTTTCTTTACCATTATTTAATATTTATTTAAAATAAAGTAATATAAAAATCTTAACCAAGCTCTCTTTACTATTATTTTAATATTAATTCTTGATCAAAATAAGGATAATGGTTGGAGTGATTTAACTAAAATTTAGCTAACATTTAGCTAAAATCTAGCTAATATAGCTAAAAGTTGCTAGTTAATATATATATATATATATATATTATTTTAACTAAAATTTAGTTAACATTTAGGGAGTATCCTTACAGATGCTCTAACAAACTTCAAGAGCTAAAGTATTTAATGGGACAATCAAGTCATACATGTATACCCATCTAATATAATTTATTCATATCTATATCTTTTAAGAAATATAGTTATAATCATAAATTATGGACAGGTTTTGTCATGATATACTCCTTTTAAATAAAAGTAATATTAGGCCTCTTAATTGCCCAAATAACAGGACATATAAGTTGTCAACATCTTATAAATCATGAGATGATGTGATAATTAACAGAATGTTAATAATTCACATGTCATGTCATTTGAACATGAATTTTGATAAAAAAAATTTAAAAAATCTAGCATTACTCTTAAATAATTGATAAATTTAATTTGAACATAAAAGTTGTGAGTGGATCAGCATAAAATCTTTGGAGTTTAAACATAATGAAACTATGTATATCAATTTGTTTTTGAGACATCACTTGCAGTGAAACGACTCAAACCTAAATCATTGTTGGCATAAAATAAATGTTTTTTGTCATCCAATCACATTGAACTTAAACCTAGGTCGAGACTTAAATGTTTCTTGATTTTTACTATTTTCTACCATCAAGCTACATTGGGCAATGAACCATAGATATCCCCTTGGGCTAATCTCATCTTATTATATGATACAATATACAACAAATATAATGTTGAATTTGTCTCTCAAAATATATATATATATATATATAAAATGTTGAATTTGTATTCTTTGACATTATATTTATTAAAATGGCCCAATATCCTCCATGTCTACCACATGACTATAGCAGGACACTTATTATAGAGTAGTTGAGACAATTAAACAAAAGATTTTCAACATTAATAATAAATATATATATGACAATTATTTTCCTTCTTAATGAACGCACGAATGAAACAGTAGACAATCAATCCAATTAAAGGTTTTCCCAGAGGACCATATAAAGAGCCGTGTTTATCCCATTCCGTCTTTGAAAGTTCAATTCAAAATGTGGAAAACGGAAAACTAATAATAAACTTTGGAAGGGGAAGCTGCAAAACAATTTAAGCTCAACCATACACACCTAACTGGGGTTGCTTTCATTTTTTCCTTTATTAGAATTCCACCTCTTTATATCTCGTTCCCTGAATAGTTAACTGTGATTATTAATATGAAAATGAAATTATCATGTTATAGTTCTCATGGTTTCTAAGTTTTTGTTCTTAAAATGACAAAAATATCAAAAAAAAAATTTTAATCAAATTTACACAGATTTGTTTGAGTGTGTTATAAATACATTACAGGGCCTTGGAATTAAATGCTCTGTCGAAGTAGCTACTCCATCCTAACAACTACTGTGGGAAACAATAAAACAACATGTACGGACCAAAATCTTCGGGTCATTCACTTGCAGCAAAATGCTCCAAAATCATTCACTTTTAAAACGCATGATATTCAAGCAATTTAATTGGAGAGTTGATCATTTATCGATCAGCAATTTAAATTTTAAAATTTCAACGATATATATATATTTTTTGAAGGAAACGATAATTATATCTTATTGTGCCGACCATAATGACCTAAATGCAACGTACGAGACTGTTGACTACCTTCACTGATTTGGGCATTGAAGTGTGTGTGGATAATAAATATTATATAATAATAAACTCGAATGAAATAAATACTGTTCTGACTTTGACCAAAAATCTATATTAGTTTGACACGAACTTGTATGCCAGTTTTAGGTTTGACACGCAAAGTAGTATGCGCTTATACAAACCACGCATGTGCACCTACTAAGTTTTATTATTGTTATTATTATTATTGTCCAACATAGCTATATCTATGAGTCTGTGACTGTTATCTGTTATAGATAAATAAATACATAGCAAATTATAATTAGCTATGACCGTTGATAGGTGGAAGCAACTTTACCTTTTACTAACAAATTACTCTTATAGTAGTCCTCTGGCCCGTATCAGGTACAATTCTTATACTAAAAAAACAAAATTACTCCCATATTGATTGTCTTCGGATCCTATTTTTCTATTTAATTTAAAATTAATTAAACTTAAAATAATAAAAAAGGAATTAGATCTTCACTAGTCATGTAGAGATGGATCGCGAAGACTTTTCATAAAATAAAAACAAAATCTTCAAAATAAAAAAGAAAAGAAAAATTTTACTAAGATTTTCACTATCCATCATGAAGATTATTTTAGAAAACAAATTGAAAAAAAAAAAAAAAATAGATTGGATCTCTATCTCCTTGTACATTGAATCTCCATGGAGATGAATATTCAAGGTTTCCATTGGTTATCGAGATTGTGAAGACCTAGATTTTGGTCTCCATTGCTTATGGAGATCTCAACGATAGGATTTTTATCTAGAGTCCCATGTTGGTGTCCAACATTAGGAGATGGATGAAGATATAGATTGGATTTCTATTATTTAAAATATTCTCTACTATCTATCATTGTGATAGATAGTGAAGATCTTAGTTTTTTTTTTTTTTTTTTTTTCCAAAAAATAGGAATATATTTTTCCTTTTTATTAATTTTTTTAATTGTTTTATAAGTATCTTTATCGTTCTTCTAATAGACAACAGAGATTTAAAACTTTCTTTTAAATTAATTAACTTAATGGTATTTTAGTCATTTTTACATTATTCTATCGTTCATGGCTCACCGATCTACCTTTTTTTTTTAATTTATATTTTCTTTTCAATTTGTTTTTCTTGTCTCATATGTTTGTAATTCATGGTTTGGTGATATTTGTTTTGGTGATGAACTAAACATTTTGGATTTGTGAACTAGTAATTGGTGGTGTTGATCTTGGTTTTTTTTTTTTTTTTTTGAATTTGGTGGTGAACTGCTAAAACCGACGTAAATCGATCAAACCGAACCAACCCAACAGTAGTTGATTCAGGTCGATTTTCTTTCCTAAATCGATCAGATTTGTTTTTGATTTGATAACCTGAAAATAGTCTGTTCTTATGCCCACCCTTATTGTTAGCCGTGCAAATGGTTGATTCTCTTGGTCCAAATCCAAATTGGATATTCACCATAATAGATCATCTATATTGGATCTCCACCATTTTTTGTTTTTAATTTTTTAATTTTTTTTTAAAAACTCCATTGTTGATGGAGATCCATAAACAGTGGAGATTTACCAGTTTTTTTCTACTTATTTTTATCTTAAAAGTTTTTTCCTTTTCCTTTTAAGTTTTAATTTTTTAGATTTTAGAAATATTAATTTTAAATCAATATATTTTTTATGTAAATAATTCAAAAGTGATAGAGCAAAATGATAATTTCTTGTTTATAAACTGTCAAGAAAAAAAAAAGTTATTGTACAATTTTCATCACGATCAAACATTGGTCTACAAACCATAGAAATTATTAATGAAAATAAGTTCGAAAAAGAGAGAATCCCCAAAAATTTTGGGACTAAAATTAAGTTTCCTCGTGAAAAAAAAAAATGAAGTTTCCTCAAATTTAAATTGATAAGTACGTAAAATACTGATCATTTAATTATAGAGATAAGCTTTGATATTTGATAACATACCAAGTTCTCCAAATGGAGCAGCAGCCTGATCTGCACTCAATGGTAGACGTTTACGTTTGGCCGATCACTACGGCTATTCATTATGACCTATTAAATGACCATTAAATTTCTTCAATGTAATACTAATAATATTGTTATCGTTATTTTCAATGTGGAGGTTGTAGTTTAATTTAGATTGATATCTCTTTTTTCTTTTTAGATCCATCAATCTACATCACAATTAACAAGAGAAAGCCTCTTTTCCTTTGACCTTTGTTTAATTATAATTGCCAGTCGTTTTTCGGATATATTGATTATCATTGCCAGTTGTTTTATAAATTCGTTATGTATATATAAATAATGAACATATACATACGTATTCATAAATTTCGAATAATATTTTTAAATTCATTAAAAAAAATATAGATCAGTGCAGAGAATTTAATTGGAAGTGAATTTACGTGTACTCTTGTACCTTTGATCAGCTATCCTAAACACTCTTAATGCACCTCCTTAAAATAACAGTATAGAGTTCAACTTGGTTTGATAGCAGAGAAAGTGAATTTAACCTGTTAATTATTCAATTTCAAGTTATTCTCATCATAAATGATATCTCAATAAAAATGTTTAATTTATATATGTGTATATATAATCTTAACAAGGAGCTTGATTTTTTTTTTTTTTTTTTTTTTTTTTTTTTTTTTTTTTAAGGATGTCTTATGTAAAACCCAAACAAATACTAACTGCATATCTGGCTCAGAAAAAAGAAAGTACTAAGTGCATATCGAGTGCTATTATGATTTTTTTTTTTTTTTTTTAAAGGATGTTTTATATAAAACTCAGACAAATATTGAGAATATCTCCAATTCTATTATCCATTTTTGTGTTTTAGTGACATATTAACAATTTTTTTTTTCTAATATGATAAATTTTGGTGAAAAGAAAAATTAAAATATATATTCTCATTTCCAATGTAATTATTAAAAAAAAAAATGAATCATTTTTGATTAATCACCATAAAATGTGTCTTACACTCTTTCCTTTTATATTTTACAATTAAAAGGAGTGGGAGTGAGACAATTCTCCACAATTTTAATTGATTGAAAAACTGAGAAATCTTAGTCATTATTTTTAGGATAGTTTCTCAAACTCATATCCACATTCTCTATTTTTTTTAGCCACATCAATTCTATATTTGGATTAGATAAATATTTTTTTCCCTCATTATCTATTATGATAATGGTAGACATCTAACATTCTTATCCAATTATTTCGTTCAATTTTTTTGTCCAAATTTTTCATCCAACTTCATGTGATAATTATATATTATTTTCATGTCAACTGTCTTATTAACCTTAAACCCAAATATTTAATAATATCTCAACTGCCGTATAGGGTTGATGGAAAAGTATGATAAAAGTATTAGATATCTACCATTATCCTATCTATTGATTCTGTGCAGCAAGAACTTCAACTCAAATGAATACTTGCACTCAAGATGTTCTAAGTGACTAAGCATTTATGAAAATGGTTGAAAAACAACTTCAGTATTCTGGCACACTTAAATCATTTAAAATCATTACAACTTTTCTCCATCAATCTTTATAATAATGTATTTTATTTAATAGTAAATATTAGGTTATCCAAAAATTTTGCTCTAGTTTATATCTAAATAAAGTAACATAAAAGTTGTCAATAATATAAAATCATAAAATAATATAATAATTAATATAGTTTAAAAATTATAAGACAATCTAGTATACTTTTTATTAAATGTATATTTACTGCCAACCCTAAATTCTAATAGAAAAAATGCGTTGGAGACAAATAAAACTTCATTAAGTGGTAAAGAATAGATAAAACCAAACGAAGGGAGTGGTGTCAATTCATCGCGTGGAAGATGAATACCAGGACGTCAAGTTGATTGCGAAACAAAAATTAAAAAGCACCACCAACCAACCGTGACTGTTAACTGTCTGCGAAGCATTGCCTACTCATGTACTCTTGTTAATTTGTACAAAAATGAATGTAGGACCCTCTTTTAGAACAAATCCCACCCAACATAACTGCTTCATCAAATTTAATGCTTGATGGGAATTAATCGGGTGATCAACCATGATCAATCCCTGATGTGGTCCACAAAAGTCCTGTACTTTTGGATGCATGTTATCGTCTATTCCTTTGGAATATATCTTATCCAGATCTTTTTTTATTAGTGTTTCTGTATGGCTTCAAGTCTGGATCAAGGAATGGGGTATGATTCACGAAATGAACAAACTGCAGTGCACAAAATACCGTGGATTCTTCTAGGAAGCATATAATAGTGTCTATGATATCGTCAAAAAGAAGGATTTATCAAGTTTAAATACTGTCTATTATAAGGAGAACTTTTTACACATACCCATAAATACATATAATGTAACTTGAATTTTATCACAAATATGAAAAGAAAGTGCACTAATTACTTGAAAATATGAATATAAAAACAAAAAGCATTTTCAAATAATCAAAATATTTATTATGAAATTGGGTTTTACAATAATGTTTTCATTAAAGCAAAAAAGGTTTAGTACTCTCGCGCATATTGAAACGAATTTATTGTGTTATGCTTGATCCTTTGACTTTGAATAGAATTAATGACTAAGTACCTTATAATCCTAATTACGTACTATGATTCAATCAATAGATACAGAATATATAAAAACTGTGGCTCGATTTTGACCTTAAAATTGGAATATATAAAAACTGTGACTAAATACAGAATATATTTTTCTATGTACAAATATCTCCCGCTGGAATCAATTTGAAGATCTGCTGCTTCCTAGATAACTAACACCTTTGCTATACGTACATATATTCGCTGTATATCAAAGAGTATATTGCTGGTTCTACGTATAGAAGGTCAATATTTATAACATCACAATCATAATAATACAAGCCAAGTTTTTCTCAACCACATTGATATCGACTCCTATCTATAACCGACCAATATCAATTAGCGCGTTCATACCATATTTTAAATACTATTATTGACCACTATCTAACAATTTAAGCTTTCGGATTGTGTAGTTATTACCAGAGCCATCCGTCACCTCTATAAAGTTTTCGGCATAATTTTTTTTTATCTCATGCAAGAACTTTGGAACAGAATAAAATAATTTTATTCAAATAGCGCAGCATGATCCTTTCTAACACTGTAGTTGATTTGAAAGCAAAAATAAAATGATAGGCCAATCAGTAGTGTGTAGTAGATTAATTTATAGGAGTAACGAAGCTGCCGGGAACTGGCAAGACAAATTTATCCAACCCTTTGTCCAGCCCATGATTAGTACTTTTACATATATATATATATATATATATATATGTAGAGTACATATTACACGTATATAGCAGTCGAGACTAATTAGAATATAACTCTGATGGCACGACCCGAAAAACGGGTCTCAAGAAACGAGAAAGTAACCCACATTAAGTGGATGAGTAATCCACAATAGATGGGGGGAAAGTCTATTAATTTATAGGAATGGATGTAGAACTCATTATATAGGAAGGTAGAGGGTGGTAGTGGTTTTACCATTAGACCATTGCCCAAACCTTATGATTAGTACTTATAAATCCATGCATGCATTCCATAATTATCTTTAAGCGAATAGAAATTTATGATGATCTTATAATAGAGATTATGGAGAAAACAGAAGATTCTGACAGTTATCGCAATTCGCATGTATATATAGGAAGTGATAGAAAATGTATCAGAATGAGAGAAAGAGAGAGGAACAAGAGCATAAATGAAGGGAAGGAGAGGTGGGTTGAGAGCATTTAACAGAAGGCGAAACCGGTGGTGAGAGTGACAAAGAAAGATGTTGAAGAAAGCGAGGTGTTTCAATAGTCATCCTTGAATTTGCATTTAAGTGAATTCAAGATGAGTTAATGAAGGCAGGTAGACTTACTTCAATTTCCTTTCTATCTCAATGCCTTTAATAGCTCTTCTTCCTTTTATTCATTTATTTTTTCTATTTCTTTGCTCTAAGTTGGTTACTCTTTAATAAATTATTTTCTAGAATTTCCAATTTCCAATTTAAATTTTTGAAGGCTACCTTACAAAAATACCCTTAGTTTATAAACAAGAGTTTATGTACCTTACTCTTTGGACTGATAGTAATGAAATGGAGATTGGTATTAATTATATCATGTAGCTGTGTAGTCTATTTAGGGTCCCTAACCAATTTATTTTTGGTTGGTGAAATTCGACAATTACAGCCTTTTAAATGAAACACTTGATTCATATGCTAGATCTTTTCTCAAAGATAGAAACTTCCCATAAGCTTCATGTTCTTTAAACTTTCTTTAATTCATTGCTTGCTCTCTTTGATAATAAACAAATGAAAATGCTATCCCCTATGTCACGGGCGAATTCAACTAGTCAGATGATCTTTGACATATACAACCTATTGGGGTTGATATATGGTTGTTAATTTGCAAAATGATCTTTAGATTCAGGGACAGTGTTGTTAATTTTTTTGGTTTCGAAGAAAGGAAGTGGGTATGTTTGGAAATGAATCGTTCAATTGAAAGTACGTTCACTTTTTAACTAAATAAAAGTAAATATTAGGGGGGTGAGAGAGAGGCAGATAGGTATTAAATTTCAGGGCATGAGACGATAGTTGTTTTATAGCCGAGAGTGTTGAGAGCTTTAAAAGCTTGAATGATACGAGTGATTAATTGGTATAGCTCATGGGAAGTGGTCATTGTTTTAATAGGTGAGGGAGGGTGTTGAGAGCCTTAAAAGTTGTTTTTATAAGTTTTCGAAGTGACCCAACTGAGGAAGTTGGAGTTATTATCTAATAAAGATCCATAACCTCAAGACCTTCCTTCAACCGTATACAGACTCCCTACATTTAATGACCTTTCCACAACTCTCCCTCTCCTCTCACCGCCTCTATTAAGTACACCTATATCATGGCTTCTGGCTTTTTGGCTTCTGGCTTGGCTTAAGTGAAAGTTATATACATATATATCTACATATGCATCGTCATAGGTCTTAATTGATTATGTAATGTCACGTAACCACAGCAAGGTAATGTGTGTTGGGTTTGATAATATAATTAAGAGCCATCCAGATCATGTGTGTGAGAAATTTGACCAAAGGGAGCAAGTTGGTTAGGATTTCACATCTAAGCTTTCAAGAGCAGCTTAGTAGGAGCTGTGCAGTAATTGACGGAGAGGAGCCAACTTAGAATGCACGTCATGCATAGGTAGGACCCTTTTAATTCTACCTTCAAACTTGCCTTCTTAGATTCTCCCTTGCAGTTATGTTTCCTTGCCTCCCCATATTGCCCAAACTCAGCCTATATAACCACCCCAACATTTCCCACCTATACATACATAGAGAGAGAGAGAGAGAGAGAGTTCTTCTCTCCCTGATCAATATTGAAGCTCCCTAGCTAATATACAGCTATGGTTTCCTTTCAAGCTCATCCCCTCCCTCCAAATAGCAGAAAGACAATCCCAGACCTTGAGAAATCATGGAAAAAGCGAAAGTGGGAAGAGGCGGCCTTGCCAGGTGATCATGAAACTTTGGACAAAAAAACAAAAGTAGAAGCCACAAAATCTATCTTTGATATGGAGCTACACCTAGAGACTCCATTACCTTTGGAGTGGGAGAGATGCCTCGATATTCAGGTATATATTCCCCATACATACATACATGTATACATACATACATACATACATACATACATACATACATACATACATACATACATACATACATATATATATACACAGATAAAGCATGCCTAGCTCTAAGTGTCAGATTGATTTTCTGATCAAACAGTCAGGGCAGATACACTTTTACAACACAAGAACCAATAAGAGGACATCTGGTGATCCAAGGAGAAGCCCCGAGCCAGCCATAGAGGGGCCTGGTCATATGAGCTTAGACCTTGAACTAAACTTACCATGCGACTCTCAAAGGAAAAACCAAGCCTCCAACAACCACAATTTCATGACAACCCTGCGCCACTTGACTGATCATTCTATTGATATCAACCAACAAAAGAAGACATCACCGGGAAACATAGCGCGTAGTCCGTCATGGTTGGCATTTGAAGGCGATCAGCAGCAAGAGATGGTAGCCACAGCGTGCATGAAGTGTCACATGTTGGTGATGCTATGCAAGTCATCTCCTACATGTCCTAACTGCAAATTCATGCACCCACCTGACCAAAGCTCTCCCAAACTATTCAAGCAAAGGCTTAGCCTCTTGTGCTAGTTTTAAAATTCGGATGCGAATCAGTACGACTTGTTTTAAAGTTCATTCCTACTTCAACAAGCTACTTCCAGTGTCTTATCCAAAGATTTTTAGTTTCTTTATATTAATTTCTTCCACGTCCGTTGAGACATGACTGCTGACACAGAGTCATCTAGCGAGGGAGAGACTGACTTATATTAAATGTACTAACTTACAAATAATCTACTTACCTAAGTTTTTGTTTTTATATTCCTGATCTTCTGTATATGCATGCGCTTTAAATTACATATGTTTATTTATGTCTTGAATTCCTAGGATGGATCTTGATGACTCTCTAATAGAATGACTGAACATTTTTATAAACATCTGATCAAACATATCCAATTTAAAAATGAACCTTGTAAATTAATTATACTTCAACTGCTGCATCAGTTTTTAGTTACGGGAATTAATAACCATTAGCTGTAGTATGGTGAACGCAGTGTACCTCGCTCACCTCCACTTCTGAAGGCATTAAGCTTGAGATGACAGAATATTTGAATGTGCCACACTGAAAATTTAGTCACCTTAGTTAATGAGTGGGCACACGTAGCCCACTACTTTGGGTTGAGCCCACCTACGTCTTTGTACCTTTAACTTTTCTGTGGGAAGACACAATTATCGTGGGATTAATCAATGACTAACTGCTTTGTTAATATCTATCTATTGTTTACACATATATTGACTTGCAAGATTCTTATAAATTAAATTGATAAGAGTCTACAACACGAATAAAAATGTCACAACTGCCAGGAAGTAGCGACATTTTTCTATAGAGACTCATAGGTTCGCTTTTCAGATGCATTAGTCCACCTGTTTACTTGATCCACAATCCACCCCATGTGATTACTACAACACGAAAAGTGTTGCTGCAACATAGGATCTTAATATTCAACAATGCAATGTGTATAATGACAGATGCACTAGTTAATAAAACTAACATCTAGAAAACATTCATGAGAGAATCAATGAATCAATCACTGAGGTAGGATAACCATAGACAGAAGGTAGGGGAGATAAGAGATAATAAAACATAGGAGGTTTAAATGTCAGCTACAAGTCTATGACATTCGGTAATACAAAGTCCCAAAGAAGGTTCCCAACTGAAGAGATGATATTCTGATGCTATGCTATGGTATGAGGTTACAGGATTGCCTGAGCTGTATACTTAACTCTCTGTATCTATATACTATATTCTTCTCTGATCTTTTGTACCTTTGTAATTACTGTCGGTTAGCTATTTTCAATTTGTTGCTTCCTGCTTGCCCCCTTGGCTGTGGATGGAATGGTGCAGCAGTTGATTTCTTGATGGAAGGCGAAGGAGGCACAACTCTGAATCTTGCCATTAGAGCAATATGGTCTGATGACCACTGAGCTGAGGGAAGGCCATTACGCACGCCCTCACTCTCACGGTCTAGAAGCTCCAAGACACCAACCACCCTCAAACTATCCGCTACAGGAAACAACATTTGCAGTTACTGATACAAAGTCTCGGAAAAATTTTATAACTTCATAAAAAGATATGAAGGTTATACAAATAGTCCATAATTAATGGGTCCATTTCCAATCTATTTGAATACAAAATGAAATTTGACAGTGAGAAAGAAGATACAGAAAACTGATGATGGCAGAAGTTATATACAGGATATAAAATAACATCAAAGTATCTCCCATAAATAAGTTATATACAGGATATAAAATAACATCAAAGTTTCTCCCATAAATAAAGAATCAAAACACCTCAATAACTGCAAGAAAAATTTGTAACCATGTGATTGTATAATTTGGACATTAAGAAGCCTATCATGAGGATAGGAGGTCGTTGTAACCTCCATTACTATAGTAAATAAACTTTTATTAGACTCTTAATGAACACATATTGATCTGGAACTAGCACATAAGCATTAACAGAACAATTGAAAAGATTATAACCAAATCCAAAAAAAGTCAAGTATTCTCCCATAATGCGCGCATATAACAACTGATATATGGTTAGGAATTTAATCACTAAAATAGAGAGAATTACTTTGCATAGAGAACAATTTTAGGTATATATTTAAGAATACCTGAATACAGAATATAATCTATAGTTCCAGAAAATGTAGACGTAAAGTTAGTGAACAGTGGCTCAAATGTGTTGAGATCCATCTTCTTCAACTGCCGCCCCTCAATTCCTTCTGCACTGCATAAAGATGCATATGCACTTACCTGCTATTGAGATTTCCATGCATCAGCAAGAAATGATGATGATAATAAGAGTAGCAACTACAATAACAACAATCATAACAAGATTCTGCCGGAGCATCACAATCTATTTCATTAAAAAAGTAACTAATAAAGTTGGGAACAAGCAACCAGAATTGCAGCATGTCTTAAAAATATGTTGCACCTCCACCGGATTACACAAATTAGGGGGGTGAGCTATGTCAAAGCACAAAAGAACAATGCAAATCTGTGATTACTACTGCACGAATCACAAAATATGAGGAAAACTGAAAATTACATTTCATCATACTCGTACTATGCAAGGAAAAACACTCTGATCCATTAAAATATGGAAGATAATCGATTCATGGCCATTAACTACGTAAGGAAAAAAAAAAAAAGGAAACTAAATCAATGATAGATTTCCACAAGGGAGAAAATGACTTCACCAGAACCAAGGAATGATGAAGCTTCAGATGTTTACATATGCCCAGAGGATCAGTTTCTTCTGTTGAATGAAAAGAATCAAGTCCACCCCTAACTAGAAATTTGTGAGGATCACTGCAACATTGAATTATAAAATCAGATATTAATAGGCAAGAATGCAGACATGCAAAATGTTTATAAAATACAAACATCAGCCACATTTAAATGCTTTTTTCTGAACTTTGGAACTGGTAATTTGTAAAAACAATGGCAAGAAGACAAATCAAAATAAATGCCATCTTAGGAATGACTGATATAACAAATGTTTGATATAGAGTAAGAGCAAAAGCAGCACACTGTCATCTTTCAGACACAAAGGTTCAATGCACTATTTGCCTTCTTAAAAGAATGTATCAGGAGTGTCTAGGTACAATATAAAAGTGCATTTTCATAAGAGGATGGATCTTGATCACTCTTGATACAAGAGTAAGTTTAATCAGGAGTGTCTAGGTATGAATCTCTTCCCTCTCATGAGATTGTATTTGAATTTATTATGTATTATCTGAACTTATTGTGTTGTATTTAGACTTGGCCCCCATGTCAAGGCCATTAGTCTTGTACATGAGAAGGTGTATTAGAAAGTTATATTCATTGTTTAAGCCCATTTTATAATAGTTTAAGCTTTTGAATTTAGTGGCTACCTAACATAATACACAATACAGTTCACTGAATTCATCTATCGAAACATATGGTATTTATAATAGTTAAATTCATCTGTTTGATTTTGCATCAAAGAGACAAGCGGCAATATCGTAAACTTATTAACAACTCTAGCAAATTTCATTCCATATAGCTACCTGTGCTCTTCGTTTAAAGCTTGACAAATTTTCTTATACATCAATTTGACTCCTTATATCAATTTTTACAAAATCATGTGCCTGAAGATGCAGACAATAAAAATAGAAAATATAAAGGTTTTTGCTAGATTTCTTCATTGTTATCATTTGCACTCCCTACACTGAAATTCACAACCACAGAAAATAAATCATAAATTGACAAATCAAAGGCCAAGGAAAGTTCTTTAATCATTTAAGGAGCCAGAAACAAGATTAGAAAAGAGGACAGCACATAAATATATCTGTTCTTTTTCATTGTTCATAGTGTCGCTGCAGCAACAAACATCAGAGTTTTTCCAATATAAATGCAGAAAACTAACCTTTCTGGAAAAGAGTTCAAATCCCCACAAATTAGGATAGGAACTTGGGACTGGCCAACTTTTTCTAGTCCATGCACAAGATCTGCAACCTTAGGCCAGAAAACAACAGTTAAATTCATGTAAATATATGTAGCAGAAGATTAAATGAGAAAAAGACATCTAGATATTAAATTCACCTGACACAACTTTACATCTGGAAGCTTAGGATTTGCATGTATATGAGTGTTTGCCTGGGCGTGAAAAGCATAAGTCGGTGAAAAATTCCCAATTTGAGATTTATGCTGTAAATAAAATGCACACTTTACCACACATATTCTAGTTTGGAAGGCATCTTTTACCGCTTCCAATACAACAACGAGAGCAACATTGTCCTGCAAAATCAAATTATTTATGTTAAAGAAGACATGTGACACAGGAAACAATTAAAGTGGGAACGGATCATAGTTCACAGTCAAAGCTATTAAAGGCATTTACTACCTTCATCAGTCGAAAGCAAGCTTCACTTTTACATGCAGGTTCCAGAGTTTCAACCAATGACAATGTTGTATTTGCAAACTCAAACTACAGTAATCAATTCAGAACATTAAACCACATTTTAACATACATAGTTATACACTCAAATTGCAGCTTCTTTACCTCATATCTATTAACTTCTTTGAATAGATGCTGACGGAAAAATGTTGCGCACCCTTCAAATATATACATACCTCCTGCAAAGACCTGCAAGACAAACAAAATCTAATTTTCTTAACATATGTTGAGAAAGCAGCCATCAATTAAGCTTTAAGGGAAAAAACCTATAAACAATGGAAAGCTCCCTAAAGAAACTTACAGCTGCTAAGCATGTCTCTCAGTCCATATCTACCAATATCACTCTATGAACAAGTTACAGCAAATTTTGTTAAAAGTTATTGAGTTTTAGTGTATCTCCTACATATTAAAGATTTCATGGCTCTTATCAAATTCCCATCCACCATACAAATGATTATAATGATGTCATTAGCTCTAATTTCCATTTGCCTATTAATGTTATGTAAGATAAATCAACATGTCAACAAGTTCACATATCAGATGAAGCAAAGCAAACTTTTCCTATCTTATCACGCAGACTTGTAGGTAATACTTTCTAGAAATTTTTTTTTTTTTCCTTTCATGAATCTCAAGCAAGTTCTTTATGTTTAAGTATTCATTTGAGTATCAGTGGATATATGTCAATTGACTAATAAGCACATGCAAACATTTTTTAGTTCAAACCATATCTGTTTGTTTCCTCATAAATTACAACTAGACGCAGGCCTTGAATTCAGAAAGGTGCATATAAAATTAAAATTTACCCATCATTCTTATGCATACTAGTACAGTAGTACTTAGAAAAAACCTGTATGTACAAAAGAGTCACAGAAAAATCAATTAGAATGAGAAACCATACGCTTTTTTCCTTTTTCTTGTACATAACTGAGTAGCCAAGTTTTGTCAGCTTGGGTTCGAAGAAGTCTTCAAAATGATTACTTTGTACCTGCTCAACCACAACGAACAATCTATGATCCAATTGAGATTTCAGAAGACTTGGCAGGACCATTACTCAGATAACACATTCAGAATTAGAAAAAAAAAAAAAAAAAAACAAGTAAACCAAAAAGTAATTCACCTCCTGAAGACAAATAATATCAGCATTATACGAAATGATCTCACGGAGCAAATTTTTCCGGCGGTATTCCCATGCAAGGGCCCATGTTGGACAGTACCTCTGCTTCTCCGAACTCATACTGGCATACATATCAGCAAGGATGTTATATGATAGCACGCTAAATGTTATGTCACCGGAAGACCAAAGTTTCTTAACTTTTTCAACTTGTATCATACAACGAGGTAGCGGAGGAGGAAAATTAATCACAGGATTAGTCTCCACAATTTTTATTGGGGACATAGGAGTGCCTGTTGAAGTGTTTACTGCAAATGTTTCCAGCTTCAAACGGAAACCAGCATCATCCAGTGAGGGTTCATAAGTTTCTGAAGAGCACAATTTTAACCATTCTCCTTCCACCACCACTGCATTTCCCAAGTCAGACCAGGAGCCACAACTCCTGAGAATTTTTGGTACTTGTTGATCATTGCTTGTAGTCTTACTGATACTTTCAGCTGCAATACAATGGCGTGCCAAGTGTTCTGGCCACGCAGCTAAAAAGCATTCTCTAGAGCAATGAAAACTCTCCTTGACAGGTACTTTCAGTCTCAGACAAGATGTGCACTGCAAAGAAGCAAACTTAGAATGGTGGACAGAACACTTAACTTGCTCTCTATACCTGCATATGCAAGCATTGAGAAATTTATGTTACTCAGGTATGAAAAAAGACTACTGCCGTGTTATTGCGGCATCTAATGAATAGATAAATTCTCATCCGGTAGGTGTAGACGTGTAGTAAGAACTTATTACAAAGCATGAAGTTATCACAACAAAAATAAACCAAACCACTCTACAACCTGATGCAAATAAGACTAGAATCCAGGACCTTTTATGCAAGAGACTATACTAACTAGGTAACCACCCCGTACCCACATAGAGGCAAAAACTTAAACAATCATTTATCCTCCAAAGCAAATTATTAGAGAGATCAATAGCCACAACTACTTAAACAATTCTTTAGCAATTGAATTGGAATAATCACTTATTCAAATAATCATATCAGAATACCCGACAAATTCAGTTCTAGGGCATGATGTTTAAACCCCCCCACTCTCCCCCACCAAAAAAAAAAAAGGACCAAGAAAAGCCATAACAAAGAGATTCCCTCTTTACACCGAACACTATATCCTTGAGATGAAAGATCAAACCAAAAAAAAAACAATTCAACATTACATTACACATCAAACTCATCTTTTTTGCATTTACATTTGATCAAAGCCTCAACTATCTTTTAAATTTGACCTATCAACAAACCCATAAAAGAAAAAGAAATACCCATTATTCGAGCTCTCTCGGCACCAGAAAATAAAAGATCGGCACATTTAAGCCTTGTAAAACTATGAGATAATATAAAAATTTTCCCTATTGTTTTTTTCTCCCTGTGCATAAACAAAATCAACAGAATATGCTTGTTGTGCTATTCAACAGTCCAATCAATTTAATGGAAAACACGAACGTTATAAACCTAACTGAATTTCTCAGTATCAATGGCCGCAATGCAAATAGTAGAATCAAAACAAGAAAAGTCCACATTGTTAGATTCTACGATATCAAAAGAAATGCGTAAGAACATCCAAGAAACTAACGAAACATATACAGACAAAAACCATATAGAATGGTTTTGATATTATTCATTGGCTTTCCTCTGTTTTCTCATCAACCAAACAAACAAAAGAACACAATGATACCAACATATGTGACATAGCACATACATGCATGCAAAAATGAGGAAAAAGAGAGAGAGAGAAACGAACCAGCTATAACGGATAGAATGCTGTTGAGGTTGAGAAAGGGAGCCTGCAACACGGAGACGAACACTTGGGATCATTTGACAGCCGACCACTGGAGTTTTTGAAACAAAATTCACCACCACTTGGCATTCCTTCAGTTCTTGAGATTCTTGGACAGCACCCATTTCCACTTCAGCCATGACAGGACTGTTTTGAGAGAAAAACCAGAAACAAAGGCGGTGTTTTTGAAGTTGAAGTTGGAGAGTTAGAGGGGGGATTTTTTGTACGAGTTTGAAGGCAAAAGAAGTGGGTTTAGACTAGAGGGAGCTGAGAAGTGAGGTCAAGAGTCAAAGGTTTCGGACTCGATTGGAAAAGTTGGCTGGCTGTATACGACAGTATGATTTGTCACTCTCCCGATACAAAGCTTCGGGATGTTTTATTTTTTCAGTTTAATATTTAATAGTATTAAATTATATCTATTAAGATATTTTTATTTATTTCTGATCAAATTATTTATAATTATTAAAAATTAATTAAAAAAATTAAGTAAGAATTTTTAACTTTTTACTTAATCGTAAATCACTTAATAATATTTAAAATTTTTATTTCAAATTTATCCTCCTCAAAATAACATAATTTCAAATTTATCCTAACTTTATATTACTCAAATTCTTATTTCTTTTTTTTTTCTTGATACTTATAAAAAATATATTTGACAAGTAAAATCTAAATACATCTTATCCAAAATTATCTTAGAATTAAACTAATATTATATTTTAATTTACAATTAAAACATTTATTATTTTAATTATTTTTTAAATATATTAATATATTTAAATATAAATATGGCTAATATTATTATTTTTTAATCATATTTTAATTATTAATAAAACATTATTAATATATACATAAAAAATATTTTAGAATTTATTAAATTATTTATTTTTAAATGTTTGTATTAAATTAATTAAAATTACATAACAATAAATAGTAGAAAGAACATAAATGTCAACTTACTAGTTTTCAGATAATTTTAAATTTAAAAAACAAACAAGTTTACAACATATTCAGAGATAAAGAAAAAAAAAAACAAACATGTTATTCAGATTTCAGATTTCAGTCACTATTCAGTTTTTAGTCTTTAGTAGCACTGTTCAGTCTTCAGATAAAAAAACAAACGACCTCTTAATTTTCAGCAGCACTGTTCAGCCTTCAGAAAAAAAAAAACAAACGATCCCTTACATTTTTATTTATTTATTTATTTTATAATTTTATGATTATAATGAGTCATATTGTATGTTAAAAATTGAAAAACATAAATAAAAAATGTATATTTATTTTTTAAGATACAAAAATCTTTATGTTAAAGTATTTGAAGAAAATACTGTAACACCCTCCACTCGATTTCCGTCGGAAAGGATAATCCAGATGGAAGATGTCACATATCTCATTGATATTTATTTAAGCCGTTTATAAAAATTTATTTATTAAAATATTTATTCTTTTTATTTAATTTATAGAAAATCAGGTAGAGTTTTCTCTGTTTTTCTGAAAACATAAAAATTTTTAAAACCTGCTAAGAAAATATACACTTCTATATCAACTTATTCTCAACTGTCACTTCGGACCTCCCATCCGTTTCCATTTTCATTTCACCACACAAACATTTATAAACACAACATTTAATAAAAATTATATAAATAAAAGTAATTATTATCTAAAAGAAAAATAATAAATTCATTTACAGAATCACTTTACAATATCAAAATCTTTTTCGAAGTGTTCATATACATTATCAATTACAAAATCTCATGAATACATATTTGTGTGTGTGTATATATATATATACACGTATGTATCAACACACCTAAACAATAATACATGGTGCCCCTAAGAATAATTACCCAAGTGTGGAGGAATATGACTCGCGACAATCGTTACAGATATCTTCTTTTTAATCATTATCTACAATGTCCAAATCTTAACCTATGCATGGTAAATCCAATATACTAAGTTTTTTCTACTTAGTGGGAGTACACTTTATTTAAAAGTTACTTTTAACTACCATTTTAAACTTTATATCATAAATTCACTATATAATCAACTTACTAGCAATCGCACATACAAAATATGTAAACTCATTCATTTTCATTTATATTCATACAATTTTCATCATATTTTAACATTTTTCAAAATACAAGTCGTATATCAATATTGCACAAATTTTCTAACTTTTACAAATAAATTTCAAATATTACAAATTTCAAGTAAATCTATACATAAAACGTAATCATTGTCGCTTTTAACTATATTAACTCGATTTCCTTTATGTTTTTCAGTGTTTTTCGTAAACTCTGATACGGTACTATGGATTGGTAGATGGATCTTCTGATATCAGCCACTCAGTGGCTACCCGCCAGAATAAACGTTGTCTTCGGCATCGGTCACTTGGTGACTACCCGTCGGGTCACATATCACAATCAGATCTTCTAGCATCAATCATTCGGTGGCTACCCGCTAGAATCAAAGACGCCCCCGCATCGATCACTCGGTGGCTAGTCACATATTATGATCACATATCACAATCGATTTCGACTTCAGGACCGGACATCCGGTGCCTCTCATAATCCATCCGTCAAATACTGTATTTCGTATTATGTGTCAATTACCAATCCTTACCTACCAATGTTCAGGTTTACTCGGGCCATTCTCAATTTTTATTACTTGTTAAAAATTTCATATTTTTGAAAATTTTTCTTTCTCTATAATAGTTCCATTCGGAAAGTAATAATCACCATTTCAGTCACAACTTTTTCACATCTATTCAAACTATCAAGATACACTGCATAAAAATGTATTTGTCATTTCAATAATCTCATCAAATCTTTTCCAACACATCCGTGTCTTTCTTTCGATATACGCTTGATCAAGACCCTGAACTTGTCTAATTCTTTTTCGTTTCTTTCCGTTTTATTTTCGTTTTCATTTGAAATCCATTAAAATCATATTTAAGTACATTTCATTACAATTTAATTGAAAATTACCATGTATTTTATAATAAAGTATAAATTTTCAATCGCGTAAATTTTTAATTACATTTTTATAACAGTTTTTCTAACTTTTTTTTAAAACGTAAACCTTTATCGTTTCAAATTACTATTTTATCCCTAATTTTGACATCAAAATGTAATAACACTAATACCTTTAGATTTCAAAACTAATAAACATTCGACCTAAGAAGAAGTTTTAAAACCTTTCTTTTTCACGTATTACTTCATCACATAAAATATTCAAAAACCTTTAATTTAACATATAAATAAAATTGAAATGACAAAATTACTCATAGATTATTTCCTAGTGTGCACATGGTCTAGGAAACTAAATTATTATTATTACCATTATTTTATTTTAATTGGGCTTGAGTTTGAGATATCATCTCAAACGCCTATGTACCCATTCTATTATTGGGATCAAAGCCCTCGTAGTTCAACAAACTTTTATTATAATTTATCAAAATAATTTTACAATACACATAATCTCTATTTTTGGCTAAACATGCTTATTTTCCAAACTTTTCAATCTTTCATTACATCATTGTCACAAAATCATTCATACTATAATTCTCACATAAACATGAAATCAGATCAATTAAAAATAACGATATCACACAATTTACTAAATAATTAATTTATTTTCAATATATAATAAAAACTGAAATATACATAAACATACTGAAAATCTCATTTTATTCATTTTCAAATCTTAAATCATTTTATACTCAAAATTGTATAACTCGATTTCTAAATATAAACATAATTATCAAAATATATATTCAATAATCAAATCATAAATCATAATACATAATCAATAAATTAATAAACTAATTAAATAATTATCTTCTAGTAACACTTACATAAATAAAATCTGAAACATAAATAAACTTTTATTTCAATTGAAAAATATTATTTTAAGCTATAAAGTCAACTAACATAACAATTTATTTACTGAAAATAAATAATAAAATCTAAAATATAATTCAATATAATTTAATCAATTTAATTAAAATAAAACTATTCACTCACATGAATCCTTTACCTATTTTTAGCTCTAAAACGTGTTATCATTTGATTTTCTCACCATTCTAAATTCATTGATCTGGATAAATGGAACCCAAAATATATATTTTTCTTTTTATTTCTCTGGCCGATTGGCCTTTCTCTACGTTCTCCCTCTTTCTTTCTAAGACACTACGTGTATATATATACACCACACGTCCTTATCTCTTCCTTTACTCCAGCGCCTTAATAATTTTTTTTTTTTTTGTAATTTCTTTTGTTTTTTTTTCGGCAATCAATCCTTTCTTATCATTTTTCTTTTCTATCTAATAAAAAAATTATATTTTTTGTGAGTCCCACCACTAACAATTTATTATTATTATTAAAAGCAAATCAACGCCAACCACTTTTTTGACTTTTAATAACATCGGTAAATTTTCATTATATCCCGTTTCTTAATTTCGTTTAAAAATATCTTTCAATCGGATATTTATCCACAAACTCTTATACTTCTAAGACTTAAATTAGATTAAATTAATAATAATAAATTAAATTTCAATTAATATTTTGGATCCAGTTAGATTGAACCCTTACAATTCATCTTCCTTATAAAATTTCATCATTTAAATTTACGAATAATCTCAACTCAAAATATCTTAATCTAAAGTTATTGTTTTTATTTAATCATCAACAACCATAATAATTCTATTCTAAATAAATTTTCAATTTTTTCACATACATAAGATCGTATATTCTATACTATTACAATTCATACCTACAATTATTCTGAATAATAAATATTTATAATATTCTAAATAATAAATTTTGTTTTTTTCAAAATCCTTTCAAAATTTTTCGGGACCTATATTCGGACTTCTTATATACTCCTAATAATCTCGATGATTCTTAAAAGTCGTTTTATACCACTTTTTTGGCTTTCTGAATTTCATTAAATTGTTTTTAGCGATTTTCGGATTGATTTTATTTTCATCTGAATCTTCTTCGAGAGTGTCATTTGAGTTTATAAAATACTTATTGAGCATTTTCATATTTATTTTGATATTTTTCTAAATTTTTCAATTTTTTGAAAATCCTTCCGAATTTTTGATTGAATCCAGAAATTGTTTCATTTTACCTCAAACTGATTTATTTCTAATCTATTTAAGTTTTTATTAACTCTAATTCCTATTCTGAGACTTTTAACTTTCGGAGTTTATTTTTCTAAAATCACTATTCACGTTGATGTTTTCCTTCTAAAAATACTATTCATCAAAAATTTTATTTTCAATGATTTTCGGGATCCGTTTCTCAAAAATCATTATTCAGTTATCATTATTCATCCAGAAAATACTATTTACTCTGAAATACTATTCATTCGGGGTGTTATAAATACTTTGAAGAATATGTAATTTTTTTTATTTTACTTTTTAATAGTTAAAATGTTAAATTTTTAGGATTGAAACAACTATAAAGACATTATCTACATAAATGGTAATACGAGGATTGAGATAAATATTAAGACGTCATATTTTCAAATGGTGATACGAGGATTGAGACGGCCACACAAATGGTAATATGAGAGCTGAGACAGCTGTAGAGAATCGTTTTTTTATTTATATATAAAATAAGGCATACTGTTCTGTACACGAATTAGGATGTTACCTTCGTCAATGGTAATATAATAAATGAAACAACTGTGGAGTCGTCGTTTTCTAATTTATAATATATAATAATTGAATAAAACTCCTTTTACATATTGTGACGTTACATTCGATTATGGTAATATGAGCAATAAAACAACTGCAAAGTGTCGTTTTCTTATAGAAGGGAATAAAACTTGTTATATATATTAAGACGTTATATTTGCAAATAATAATATCATGATTAAGAAAAGTCATTAAGATATTACCTTCATAATTGGTAACATAAGAATAAAGCCAGGCCGTCATCGTTTTCTTATTTAATTATAATGAAGAAATAAAACTCCTTACATATGCTGTTAAATTAAATACGTTGATATTTACTCGAAAATCTATTTTATAATATCAGAAAAAATCCACTTAAAACCAAACATGCTAGTAAATAAAACGATGGCCGGTAAAACTACTTTTATAGTTTTGTACATATTTTAATAAATATGCATGATGAAACTTAAGTCCTTTATTACAAATATGAAGGAAAAATATAACAATCACTTGAACTATAAGTGAATATGCCAATCACTTTTTTAATCACAAATTAAAGCTAATATAACTTAAATTTTTATAATATATGGATAAAAATTGGAAAAACCAATAATTTAATATGCACTAAATCAAAATCGTTTGTGATTGTATAAATCTTCAGTCTGTGAATTTAAGGTGTAACCATTTACCCTACTTTTTTTTTTTTTTTTAAGTATAAACCATACTTTGTTTTATTAGTTAATGAATTAGTTAAAAGAGTAATCTTGGATTGCCACTTGGCTAGATCCACTCTGCGTGGTGGCTGGTGGGTCCCGGATTACGTCAGTTCAAATAAGAATCATAACAGAAAACCCCTTTGATTTCCCTCCATAATTTTCACTTTAACAAAAATCAAAAATATAAACGGACCACAGAGTGAGAGATTACTCTAGAGGAAGATTTTCAAAAATGAAGATCCACGACGAAGCCCCGAAATCGCAAGCTGCGATTCGTTGTGCCAAAGCTGCGATTCTGCTTGCTTCGGTGTCGCGTCGCAACAAGAAAGCTACAATCGAGAACCAAGAAGACAAGGTATGAACTGAAATCAGTGCTTCAACACGATTGTTTTGGGTGTAGATTTGACAAGTTGTTGGTTTTGTAGGAAAAGGAGATGATGGAGAGGGAGATGGGAGATCTGAAGGTGGAACTGGTGAGGGAGAGGATGAAGAGGAAGAAAATCAAGGTTTGTGAATTAATGGAGCTGGTTCTGCAGGTGATGGTGGTGTTGTTTGTTTCCAGTTTCGTTTTAATGTTGGCTTTCAGTTCTAATTGAAAGCGATGACTTGATGCGTATTGCCAGTTGATACCTGTGTTTTGTAGAATTTAATTTTCTACAACTTATACATTCTATTCGCTCTTCTCTCGCTGCCTCTGTATGATCGTCGATCAAACTGCTTGAATCTTTTTGTTTTGGTAAATGAATTCTGAGGGAACTTTATTTGTTGAATTTCGGTTGCAAAACTAGAGCGAAAAACTAGTACTCTCAGTTTTGTGACTTTTGAGTATTTTCTTGTGAAACAGGTAAGCAACACTGCACCTAAAATTGTATTTGAGAAATTTTGAAATGTTGTTGTTCAAAATTGAGCAACACTACATTGACTCTGCTCGTCCAAGTATCCGTTTTATCTGCTTTGATGGTACAAGTATTAATTATTATGACTTTATCATTTAACACTTCAAGTTTTTCGATATCAGCCTAGCTTATTAAACAGTCCAACTACAAGCATGCATCTTCTGTAAGCAACATTGCTATTTAGCATTGTTGGCCAAGTAATTTACTCGTTACTTATTTACTTTGTTGTATTTATGAGTACACAAATTATAGAAATGCGGAAGCCTTTGTGGTATAAGTGATTATTGAAGGCAACCAAGATGTTGCTTCTCTCATCATCATTTATAACCTTGTTAGATACTTGAAGATGCCATAAAACTAGAACTTATATCACCACCCGCTACTGCTCTGTTTTGATTGTAAAATTCAGTATAATTACCATCTTGGGTTGGCAAAAAGGATTATATGTGCCTATGAATAACATTCCATGTTCAGAGTATAATTGAACTCAACATATTTGACTCGGTGTAATTTAAGAGTTAGTTAGAACCCAATATAATTTTTCCCTAAATGAGTAGAAAATCATACAAAATAGGCACAAAATTATAATTCCCAATGAGCACTGGCCACCACTCTTAGGTAGGCAAGAAGTGAGCCGCATTTCTGTCAGGTGAGCTAATGTAGATAAAATCAAGCAATTGAATTGTTTTACAACCATATCACAAACCGTGTGAGCTAAGCAGTTTGCTGAAAATCATGCCCCAAACCAGGTGAGCTAATGTAGGTAAAATCAAGCAATTGAATTGGTTTACAAAGATATCAAAAACCAGCTGAGCTAAACAGTTTGATGGAGTCAACTTAGATAAAAATCAAGCGATTAATTTGTTCTGAGACAGCACTCCAAACTGGATGAGATAAACAAGCTCATGGAGTAAACATAGATAAAATCAGGAGATTAAACCAATGCAAAATGATGCCTCGAACTGAATAAGCTACACAATCTAGATTCAGGAGATTAAATTGTGCTAAAATGGTACCTCAAATTGGTAAGCCAAAAGATTCATAGAGTTACTGTACCAAAAAAATAAAAGAAGATCAAACTATATTAGTTATTGATAAAGCAGCAGAGTTTCTGAACCCTTATACCCTCTTGCTATGACCTGCACATCTGCATAGTCTGATGGCCAATTATATCACAAGTATTGAACAGATACTACTTTACAGTCATGAAGAAGTTTTTACACCATCATGCAAATTAAAAGCCTCTACTCTAGAAAAGCAGTTTATACTGGCCAAGTTCAGCACAACAATATGATTCATTGGATAAAGCCTCCAGCAGGCTTAGAAGGATTGCAGGAAGACTACTATGCATCCTCTTGCAAATATCACACGTCTACTATCAGCATAGCAGTTAAAATGACCTGGAAGAAGATTAAAAGGTTGCTTTGTCAGTTTCAATAGCAGCTGTAGCAAAATTTAAATTGTAACCAAACTTCATATGGAACTGCATTTGATATACATATATTTACACTAGGCCTAACCAAGAAGACCAAGAAAACAATTGAAATGAACAGCTACACAGAGTTTCAACTTTCAAGTAAGAGAGGCAATATTACTATTGTCTTTTTACATGATTACGTTAATATAGTGTGTCCCATGGAAAGCAAGTCATTAGCTGAAGATTATCCTAACTAATGAACCCCAACATGTGAGCTGTCTGCTCAATCAAAAAGACAAGGTCAGCAATACCCTAAACTGTGAGGTCTGCTATAGGAACAGCCTTAATCAGAGATGATGTCTGAAATAGTCCTAAAGATTTCATTAAGAGTTAAGACAATGAATTTTATCCCTTGTTAGTAAACTGTTCCAGCACTAGGGTTTCAGCTCACTCCATCTAACGTGCTAACAAATTCCAACAACCTTGTCTCTCCAAGTTGAAGTAGTTGGTTTCTAAAATTTACTAATTTCTGCTGTAGTTAATAACAACATTTCAGCTCTTTGCATTTAAGTGTATTGAATATACCTCTAATCAAATGCATAAGGATCATCTGCATATGGATTTAGCGACCCTTCTGAAAACAAATCACCTATGTTTGTAGGATGTGAATCAACCACTCTCTTGACTCCCTGCATAAAACGTATAAACATCCTGAATTCACAACTTGCAGAATTAATTTGAAAGGCAAAAGGGGAAAAACTTTGCATCATATTTTAAACTTTCTGTGTGTATGTGTAAAAGATCACTAATGCTGGTCTTTCTGACTTCAGCAATTTAGGCATGCTGACATGTAAATTGAAATTAGTTACAGATTATAATTATCTCAATCAAGAAGGGAAGCTAGATTTCCCAGTGATTGCACATGGCTTGTCTATAAAAGCCATTGAAAAATGAAGAGACAAAACCAAGAATGGAACTTTCAATTATAATACTGTCAGCTTAAGATCCCTAACAATGAAATTTACAACAAGCTCTAATTGTTGGAGAAACAAAAACAGTGAAAATATCGAAAGCACTATATATTTAATTCCTGTTAGTCTTCTGATAATTCACTAGTTCTCTGACATCTTCATACGACAAAAGGATTTTCCAGGTTTCATGCTTATGTGGAAACCAATGTCTTAAACATTTTGCGAGAGAAGAAACTATAACTGAACCTACAAAGAAATATTATAATTATGAATAACAATTTGGTTTTTATTACCTTCACAACACTGCTTGGGGTTTTGACTTTGGGTGTGTTCATCTTCTTTTGTTTTCTTGGGGGCTGATGCAACACAGACAGGAAGATTTGACTTACAGAACATAAAAATAAGGAATCTGCAGTTCAGGTGACTCTGCTATCTTGCATACAAACATGGCTGGTTATATAAATACAGGCTATATGTGGCTTCAACATGTCAAGCTAATACCTCAAACATAACTGTACTCTTTGTCTTTTTCCGTTTCGTGATTGTTCTTCCATTACTGGTTTCAACTTCATATTCATGGTGAGTAACCTGCCAACAGCGGCAGGGAAGTGAAAATTGGTTTGGGTGGGTAGAAGGGAGCTAAGACTTCAAATGGTAAGTTCAATACACATAAAACACTATCACACAATACAACATATTTGTTTAATGGTAGCCTAAAAAAGTAGAGTATAAGTAATTGACCTTCTTATGATGCTTAGGGATGCTCATCACACTTCCTGTGTTTACATTCCGTAACAATTTTGACACTGGTGTTTGAATCGCACCCAACAAAGGTGAATCCTAGTACAGGAAGAAGAATTTAAATGGCTGTAATGGTAACTTAACAGGGAAAAATTATATAAAGAGAAGTAAAATTATGCAAATTTCTTTATTACCTTCTCTCCATTGTCTGCTCTTACTAGAGCACGCTCACTTTTTCTTCTACTAACGTCAGGATTTCTCATCTTGATTGAGGAAGCAGAATAATCCTGTAATAAAATAAATTCACCAAGTAGATTGTGTTTTACATAATTCAGTGTGATAATATATAAAACTAAAACAAGAAGTTATGGGCAGAAAAAGTGCTCAAAGCAAACCCTATACATGTTCTTTCCCATTGTCCATATAGCTTATAACCAGATATGCCATTTTTTGCAACTAATTACATTTCAACCTGCTTACTTCCACCTAACGGGGAAACTAAGTGAAAAGAATATTGTCATGTCCATACAAGAAAGTCTGAGGGAAAAGGGAGAGAGAGAGATCAGATAAACTACATAACCTCTCTTGAATTCACTTCTGGGTCCTCTTTTGGCTTATCACTCATTACTTTCCACTGCAGTTGCAATAAAGCTCTCTGCCTCTCTTCCTGAGATATAGTAAAAGCAAAGTTAATTCATCGCATAGGCAAGGCAATTAAATGAATAAGAAAGTGGAAATACATACTTTGGATTTCTGGAGATTCAGCTCTTCTTGAAGCTTGCTGCACTCATCTTCATGCTGATTTCTCAAAGCTTTCATCTGAACTTCAAGTTCATTCCTTAGCGACATAGTTTTCTAGACAAATTTATAAACAATTAGCAATTAAATCACATTTTAGTGATGAATATGGACATCTCATACTTAAATAGGAAGCTATATGTACCTCTTTCAGTTCATTTTCAGCTTGAAGTTGAACACGCCTCAGCTCTTCATTGTGATCAGCTTTGAGACTTATTTCCTTCCTGTCGTAATCCTGTCGAATACTAACCACCTGCAGATGCCCAGAAAAACAATTAATTCAATAGTAAAAAAAATTGAGCTAAATAGGGAACTTTTAGTCTGTACATTTTCAAATGAAGATCAATGTGTATTGCAATACAGTTAGATGCACGTAAACAACATGAACATGAAATCAATATCCTCCCACTCAAAACAGTTGCAACTTCAAAATGGTTACAGGTTTAGACTTTTCATGAGTTCCTACCTTCTGCTTATGATGAATTCATGATCCAAGAAGATGTTGAGAAACTTGTGTAGGAAGTTGGTTAGTGCAAAAGAAACAAACTTATTGATACGTTCACATGCAAATTATGGAAGCACTCACTCAAAATGGTGAAAGCAATGGGAAAATCATTAAACAATACAAAATATTTCATACATCCAATAGAAAATTACTAGAAGACCAAAACATCTAGGAAAATTACACAAATAGTGTGAGAGGAATCAATTCAAAACACAAACTACACCTCTGTCCCAAAAAATAGCACATAGCAATTACTAAAAGTACTATATGCATAAATTGAATAATTAACAATTTGAGTTTCAAGTATCTGATCCATACTAGAGCTGCGTGCTCCTCCTGAACATGCATCAACTGCTGCTTGGCCTCCTCTTTGCATTCTGAAAGTTTTTGGTCGCATTTTCTTTCCATTTCTCCAATAGTTTTGTCTGCCTGAAAATTCAAACGGATGACAAACTTCATAGACAGTTGTCAAGTTCATTGCAGTAATTCATAATCATGAGCGAACCTTTTCTTTTTCTGTATTAACAATCTCCAGCTTCTCCACTTCATACTTCCTCCGGATGTCATTAATTGCCTATTTAAACTCCAATTCATGTCAGTTCATTGGTGCATGCCAAATTGTTGATTTTTTTTTCTTGAACTTGGAAACAAATTATGGACAGTTCATAAAGTTAAACAGTACCAGAAAATACCTGATCATTCCTCTGAGATATTTCTTTCAAATGCCTTGATAACTCCAACTGTTTACTCTCCAGCATAAGATCATATTGCTTCTTAGCTTCCGCAAGTTTACTTTCAGCAGCAGTCAGCAATGCCTGATTCTGCAATACACGATATACAGGACTTCAAAATACACAAAAGGTAGAGAGAATTCTACAGTTTCATGTATAATAACTGTTTCAAGAACCTCTACAATTTGTTCTTCCATTTTCTTGTCTCTGTCTTTATACTGCAGAATAAGCTGTTCCTTCACCTCTAAACTGTTCTGAAGCTGTCCAACTTGTTTCTCCAGAGAATCTACATGCATTTCATGTTTCTCACAGTCCTGTTGCAAATGAACTATTTCTTCTTCTTTTCTCAGCACTTCAGCTTGCATTTTCTCCATACAGTCCTTGTTCGTACCTTCCAATGACGAAATTTTTAGCAATAAGTCTTGCTGCAAGATGAAAGAATACAGGTTTAGAATGGCAACATGGCATCAAGTATGGCATAGATGAGAGAGTGACTTGCACACCATTTTCTTCTCATATGATCCTGAACTTTCTGACAGAGTATCAATTTCCTTCTCCAATTTGGAAACCAACAATTCTGTTTCAGTCTTTTTTGAGACCAGAGCTTCAGCTTCAGACTCCAACCTCTGAATTCTCTCTGTAGCTAAACGACGTTCCTCCGACAGTTGTGCCATTACAGACTCCTGTGCTTTCTGAAGGTCAATCATCTTATTGTTTAACTCTTGGTTTACCAACACTGATGCCTCTGTTTCAGACGTTATACACAACAACTTATCATGGAGTGTATCATATTGTTTTTCAGCCCACTTAGTAGCAAGATCTCTCTCTTGTCGGACCAACATAAAGCAGGAGTCATAAAGAGAATTTAGCTGATTAAACTTTTCAATAAAACTTAAACTTTGTTTATCCAACTCAACCAACTGTGCAGCTAACACATGAACAAAGCCCTTGAGGCCTTCTATCTGCTGGTGTGACGAAACTAATTTTTTTGCAAAGTCATCGTTGCTCATTTGAAGATCACTCTTCTCTTTCTCTAACCTTTCCTGAGTGATTAACAGAAGTTTGACATTATTTTCTTTTGTGCTTAGCTCAACTTGCACTTCTCCCAATTTAGAGTTCAATCTCTCTGTTTCAAGTCTATAAGCAGACACAGTTGCTTCAAATTTCTTTATCATAGAATCTGCAGGTAAATAAATAAATATAAAATTCCTTTATGAGGATTTACTGCCCCAGGAAATCAATCATACATTATAGTGAAAATAAAATGGCAAGAAGATATTGCCCTACCATATTTCTGCTAGAATACACATGAGAAACACATACTGTTCCATTTCATCACACAGCAACAAAGCAATTTCAAATTGGTAAGCATCAAACCCTAAAAGATGAAGGACTTATAAATAAATATAAAATTCCTTTATGAGGATTTACTGCCCCAGGAAATCAATCATACATTATAGTGAAAATAAAATGGCAAGAAGATATTGCCCTACCATATTTCTGCTAGAATACACATGAGAAACAAATACTGTTCCATTTCATCACACGGCAACAAAGCAATTTCAAATTGGTAAGCATCAAACCCTAAAAGATGAAGGACCAACATATGAGTTATATGCACTATAAGCACCTTCCAATTAAGTAGACCATAATACATGTAATTTGAGACATAACCTTCAATTGTTTTCCAATTTACTGAATTTAGCACCATGTTAATTAAGCTGTAATGAAGTTCTCTACAGATACTGCAATTTAGAATCATTTACTCATAATGTCATCTACAATTTGCTAGATTTTTTGCGAGTCTAAGATATGAATCAACCATCTTAACAACCTTTTCAAATTCACATGACAAATTAAACATATGATCTCAGAGAAGCAAAATGTTAACCTTTCTCCTCTATGAGATTGGAGGTTTTGCATTCTTCCTCTCTGTAAAATTTATCCCTTTCATCATGCAAAATCTTGAGCTCCTGCAGTTCCTTCTCACCTACAGTAGGATTCAAGCACGTCACAGAATTACGATATCAAAGTTCTGTCTATACAGAATCTTCTACTTCATCTGTAACAAATATATAATCAATACCTATATCCATAACACTAGCTTCACATAAAAGCAGATGTTTACATCTCAAATGATCCTCAATAGAAAAAACTGGAATGATTAAATTTACGATTTTTAATAGTTTCTTCTGCAGAGCCTAATTTCAGAGATAGCCCATCCATCTGTTGCTTCAAACAGTCAACAGCTTTTGTGCTTGTGGATAATTTGTCTTCAAAAGCCTCCTTATCTCTTTCAGCTGTTGAAGCAAATTTCAAACAATCACAGTCCTTAATTGCAAGGAAGATGTTATAATTCAAAGACGTCAATTATATGGAAACGACATACCATCGTGAACCTGACCAGCTAAGTGTTGCAAAGTCTCAGTGAGCTGATCACAAAGAGTCTTAGTTGAAGAGAATTTAGACTCCAGTCCTTTCCAGAGTTTCTCATCTTCCTTTTTCTTGACTTTAAGCTTAGAATTCTCATTGAAAGCGTTCTGCAATTTTTCCTCTAAGACACAGATATCCTCCATTGATTTCTTCAGCTTAGATTTCTACATTTATTAAATCTGATTATCAAATCACTACTCAATTTTAAGTTACTAGAAAAAAGAAAGTTGAACCCTACTTCACAGAAGCACCGCTATTATACCTTCCTGCAGTTAACATATTTGTATATGGACACATCATCTCTAATACGTAAATCTCATTAAAATAAGGAAAATAAACCCTAATGACCACGCAAAAATAAACAATTTACTAGAAACAAGAAGAACTATGATGCCTTCGTGAATTGAAGCAGCAAGACATATATGGAGAGAGACACACTAGTATGGAGACGCCTGCATAATTTTTTGTATGTATACATATATAAATACTTTGCTACATTTATAAACAAACAAATAGAGATGCAGTTGTGTCACCGTCATCTCCAGATCAGTCTTCAGAGAAGCTTGCTCTTTGACCAATTTTTCTGCAATCAAGGAAATCAAAGCCTCAAAATCATGAAATCGGCCAAATTCTTCGATTTAAGGAACCGAAACACCATGATTATCTAAAAAAGAAACCTGCAGTGAGCTTTATACTGGCGAAGCTCCCCGAAGAAATCGAATCCGAGGACGGACGCGGCGAGAACGCGAACGATTTGGTGGATCCTGACAGGGATTTGAGCTGATCGAAGCTCTTGAACCCTAGCTTCTGCATTTTCGAAATTGAAGATCGATTCTAGAAACAAAAGTCTAGGGTTTTAGTTTTTCGAATCTCCCACCCTCTCACTCTCTGTGAGTTCGGTGATTTTTGAGCGAGGAGTTGAAAATGAATTGGGCGCCAAGTGAGAGGTATTTATCGAGGTTTTGTGAGCAGATGATTCTCACGTGAGGTAGTTAACTTGTAAGGGTATTATTGCGTGCGGCTGGCTCTATCGTAAAACACAAAAATCAACAACGGATTGCCTCAATCTTTAGTCAGAACAAGTGATCTTTTTCCACGTAAGTGGCAACATTATATGCATGGGTGGAGCCGTGGAACCTTGGCCACAGAAATTTTGTGAAAAAGGAAAATTGTATATATGAATTCGTCTTTAAATATATATATATATATATGTATATGTATATGTATGTATGTATATTATGAAGTTCAGCTGTAATTTATTTAAAAAAAAAAAATTATCTTTGCAGATAAAAAACCTTTATGGTCACAATTTTATTCTTAATATATCTAATTTTATCACATTTTTAAATTATGAAGTATTCTCCTATTAATATATGCTCTTTTTTTTTTTTTGAAAAAAGAATTATCTTTTCAGACCCAAAAAAAAAACTTTATATTCATAATCTTATTCTTAATATATCTAATTTTATCACATTTTTAAATTATGAAGTATTCTCCTATTAATATATGTATGCTTACTACATTATTATTATTATACCATAATTAATTTCTTAAAATACTAAATTTGACATCTAATTTTGTGGATTTAATTCTGAACAGACTAACTCGATTACATGCATAACATGAGTATAGGATCTTTTATTTGACTTCTTTCTCAATAATTTTTTTTTTTTTTCCTTTTAGTCTTAAGTCTTAACACCGGTTAAGGTAAAACTTTGTTGTGTAAGATTGTCCACTATAAGTATAATCATTAATGATTTATTTGACAATTACAACCATCCGTAATTAGTTATAGGTTTGCTTGAAATTAACAAAGAAGTGCATTGATCATTTGAAATATAAATGGGGATTAATGTTTTTATATTTAATAACTAAGTTATTCTAACAATCATAGGCCACCCATTTTTTTATTTGATTTAATAAATAAGTAAATATAATAATTTATTTAAGGAAATAATATAGATGTACATGCACGCACTCATATGCACATGCATATATGTGTTTCCACACAATTTTGTATTTATAACATATATATATATAGACACGTATGTAGATATCCTTATGCACGAGTGTTTGCACACAAAAGAAAAAATATATCGTACCATTTTATAAGGATTCTATAACTTTATTCAACCAGTATAAGATGATATATTGCTATATGCAACAAAAGAAAAAATATATCGTACCATTTTATAAGGATTCTATAACTTTATTCAACCAGTATAAGATGACATATTGCTATATGCAACTTTATTTAGATAGTGATTATACGAAACTTGTCTTACAGGGAAAGAAAATCAAGAAAAAAGGAGATGAACAATTGCATATGCTTATGAGCAGTTATTTCACACTTGCACATGCTTAAGAGCAATTTTCTACACAGAATTCGATTTTTTCAGTCCTCGATCGTAGATGATGCACATGTTTTGCATATGATTTGCTCCCAACTTTGTGACCCAACGGAAGTATTCTTACATAGGAATTACTATTCTACTTGGAGAAAGCATTAACGTATTTCTTTTTTTTTACCTCACAATCAACTTCATCAAATGGTATATCAATCATAGGAAGTCAATAATTAAAAAAAAAAAACCAAAGCCTCTTGGCTTATTATAATATGATTGAAAGGATGCTCATGCTGTAGTTGGAGCTTTTTTAACCCGCTTATAAGCATTGACTCGATCGGCTTGTTGAGCAATCTCAGCAATTGGACATCTTGAATCGAGATAGAAACCAATTGTGGTACTACTTGGATAAGGTGGAAATGTATGACGTGGCAAGTTTAGTCTGTGTGATCCAACAATAATGTCTACCAAGTTCATGAAATAATAAAAGTTTGGATGTCTGAAATAGAAGATGTTCTATGAATGAATGGTGATGATGACGCGGGAATATCAGCTTCAAATCTCGAGGAATTAGTTGATGACTCTCCAAATCATATAATATCATCCATTTATGCATGTTTTTATTTCTTAAACTTTGGTAGTTAAACATTCTTTTTTGAAGTATAAATATCAAAATTTGACTTGTTATTGTTTATTGAAACAAAGAAAGGAGACAAACTAATTCTCCATGATCTTTCTTTTTGGTGATTGATAAAGTAATTGTTTTCCATATTTTTCCAAGTGCATCAAATCCTTAATTGAAAAGCACCATTTCTCTTCATTGTTTTGTTTCTCAAGAGAAACAAGAAAAGAAAAGTTATTACAAAGAGAAACAATAATTCTCCTCATCTCCAAAGGAGGAGAATCCCACTAGCAAGGGCTAGTTGCTACAATACAGTTATGTTGCATTCATGATTGATAATACTATTTTACTTTTTCACTGGTAATAAAAGCACAAAAAGTATCTAAAGCAACCATGGAACTCCTTGGAAAACCTTGCTTAAACTTGGCACTCAGCATTTCAGCACGTTTTTTCATCTCTTCGTCACTCATTAGCCGCTCAATTCCCTCAACTATATCATCCTTCTTCACCATCTTCGATGAATCATCCGTTACTCTATATCCCACTTTAAGGTGGCTCACTATAAATTTAGCATTAAAGTATTGGTCACCTCTGATTGGCCACGCCAAGAACGGAATCCCTCGACCAATGGCTTCCATCGTAGAATTCCATCCGCAATGTGATAGAAATCCTCCCGTCGAATTGTGGTTCAGTATCAACAACTGTGGTGCCCATCCGTATATTATCAAACCCCTGCTTCCAAGTCCATCATCCAGCCCGCAACGAACTTGCCCTTCTGACCCGGCTTGTACGACCCAAATGAACGGCCGGGTCGACTCTTTTAATGCGTTGGCTAATTGAGGATACTCCTCTACGGTGGGACCCACCTCACTGCCAAAAGCGACGTATAAAACCGATCCACGTGGCTTCGAGTCCAGCCATTGGATGACTTCCTCTTCTGTGAAATTTGATTGACGCTTTTGTTCTCTACTCTCTCCACCACGAATCGCCGTATCGGAGGATTTCCAATATTCTTCAGGCAATAGTGGACCCACACCCCAAGCAGGCATGTCCATCTGATATACCATGTACTTTAAAAATGGACCGTCAATATCGCCACACGTGTTGAACAGCAACGCTTCGGAGCCTTCAATTTCGGGGACCCACGGTGGCATGTCACCCGGTTTAGGTGGACCACCTTTACCACCACGTGGTGGCCCCGAAGATTTCCGTTTAAGATCCGAATAAGTCAGTGCCATGTCTTCCGGTAGTCCGGGTATTGGACGGATTTCACCAGGTGTGATATCGGCAGCTGGATGCTTCCACGCCCCCCATTCCATGGCGGCAGCACACGCGCCGAAGGTAAAAAGACTGATCACTGGGATATCGAATTTGCAGAAAACCCCTTTGGTCCACCCCATTTGGAAATCGACAACGGCGCATATGGGCCTGGGCAAGTCAGGGTTTTCAAAGTAGTTAACGAGATGGGCTTCAAGGTCTTGTGCGGATTGGTGGAGGAGGGGATCGGATCCAGGCATGAATCGACCCGAGGAGGTGATCTGGGCGGCTTTGATGAGGGGCTGTTGTGTGAAAGAGGAGGGGATGGCAGAAGCGGAAATAGAAGGAAAAATGAGGGTAGTATGATAATTACGAGAGGACAGATGCTTGCAGAGCTCCATGCATGGGTGGATATGGCCTTGGCCATAACCTGTCACTACAAAGATCTCACCTTCCATCTCTATCACTATCAGGTATGCTGCTTTTCTTTTTCTTCTTCTTATTCTTCTTTTGGGTTTCAAGGGGTTTTAAATGCTACTTCATAAAAAAAGGACAAGTGTGTGTCTCTCATAGTTTCATTCATCATCTAACTTTCACCTGGAGTGGGAGTTTAGACATCTGTTTTGACTCATAGGTCTAAAGTGATGACTAGATGTAAGGCTACAGCCAGCCATTTATGTTATTTTAGTTAATTGGATTTAAGTGCAAGTTACAAATAAGGTACGTCAAGTTTTGTTTTCAATTATTTCTCAAAAAAAAAAAAAATTGTTTTAATTAAATGCCAAATAAACTTCGTGGAGAGTTAATGATTGTTTATCATTTTAATACACAATTAAAGCTAACAAACGGAGAGGCAATTTGATCATTTTCATATACAATTAAAATTAATTTTGTTAATCTCCAGCATTTGGGGGAAATAATTAAAATAAATTAACTTAAAAAGAATAAAAATAAAAATAAATTGATTAAAGATATTTTGATCTTTATACGTATTTTATAACGGTTGTCTGTTAGGTTTTTCTATCATTGGAAACAATTTGATGAGTTTTTCAGTTATTAGGGGTGACGAGAATTAAAAACACATTCGTGACTAAAAGAGGTAATATTTTGCCAAAATTTAGAAATTAAAATAAAACTTGCCCTTATTTTTAATAGAT
This sequence comes from Dimocarpus longan, assembly GCA_022984855.1. Lineage (NCBI taxonomy): Eukaryota > Viridiplantae > Streptophyta > Magnoliopsida > Sapindales > Sapindaceae > Dimocarpus > Dimocarpus longan. The sequence continues at coordinate 4,613,390 of CM041018.1, forward strand.
AATATTGAATTAGATATAACAGGATAAGATTAGATAGAGTATAAGAGGATTGAATTAAATTAATAGTATGATGTGTTTAGTATAATATGATATTGAATAATATATTATAGTTTCCTGTTTGGTGTAATATGAGATTGGATAAAAAATAATTATATTATATATTTAATAAAATGTGAAATTTATTAATATATGATTATATAAATTAATATTTTAATAAAATAAAATCATTTTAAATAAATTTAAAGAAAACTTGAATTATTTAAAATAGTTTAAATTATATTAAGCTAAGCTAAAAAAATTACTTAATTTTAAATTAAACTAAATTATTTTCAAAAATAAATTATTTATAATTAATTTTAAAGATAATAAAATTTATTTTTAGTTAATATTGGACAATACAATCTTTTATAAATATTTCAAATCAATATATAAATAAATATTATATATATAGTATCATATATAAATAATTTAATAAGATAAATAAAATATGAAAAATAAAGAATGATAAATTTATTTTTGTTTAATATTAAAAAATCACTATATATATTAAATATAAAATATTTTAAATATAAATAAAGTAAAAAAAAAAAAAAAAAGGAATGAAATAGTTGGGATGCATTGCCACGACACAATACTCGATTTAGTCCTTTACTGTTGCCAAGCCCTGGATTAGATTAGAAGTAATCCGATCCAACTAATCCCACTCAATAAAAAGGCCAATGTTGTACTAAATACTAATTAGTCCTAATAATGCCTTTCCTCATTTTTCTTATTTTTTATTATAATTATTTATATTTAAAATATTGAATATATTTTAAACATAAATTTAATATATATTATTGAAATATTTCAAAGAAATAATAATTTTCAATATTAATTAAAATTAAATATTATATAATTTAAAAATAATTGTAAATAATTTTATTTATTTACGTGTCATCAAAAAGTAGTTGAAACTAAATTTTAACTCAATATTTAATTTAAAATAGTTTATTTTCTGAAACCGATTTTATAATAATTTAATTTAATTTAATAATCACAAATCTCGTATATTATAAGAATAAAATATAATTATTCTTTTGAATCTATGCTAAGAAAGAGAATATACTACTTACAAACTAATCAAATAAATATTATAAGGATGTGCTAGCGTATTCATCTTTTATGTACTAGCGTACCGATATCATCTTTCTATTATATTATTACAATATTTCTCATTATAAATTACAATTCATATTATACAATGAGTCATATTATCTAGTTAGAACCAATAATATTGTTAAGATAAAAATTAGTCATTGGTTTTAAATCCAATAATCCATGAAATTGAAAAATTTATAAAATATAAAAAGGTTAAACCTTTAAAAAAATGAATTTCTGTGTAACCGTCCACTAACATTATAGTTGCGTGCATTGTATGTATTTTTTATTTTTCTTTTGAGTGTAGGTATAATACCAGTAGTACTATTGGGATTAGCTGCAATGTAACTCTGAAGTGTGGTATAAACCTAAGAATCTACTCTCAGAAGCAGAAGAGAGCAACTCACAACCAGTGGGGGAGCAAGTGGGGTAAATGAGAGTAAAAATCACAAACTTGAGGTAAGGAAGTGAATGAGATCATGGTTTAGCATCCAACCAAATCGTGCATAATATGTAGTTGTTTCTCATAAAATATACAACAAATTTGAATTTGGAATGTTGTTATTGGACCATGTTAGGCTAGGTGTTTACAGATAGAGTACTTCACCCACCAGGACCAATAACCAACCTTATCAAGCATAGAAGGGGAAGGGTCCTAGACTTACATTGCAATGATGGAGAAAAATTTGTGTATGTCAATCCTATAGAACTCAACCTAGTCGTTGCATGAATCTTATTTTCATGTCATGTGTCATATAATGAGTGGGCAGCTAACCATAAGATCCTTCCACACAAGCTTTTCTCTACAATCTTGACTTGGCCGTGGTAGAACCTATTGATCCTATTACAAACTATAAAACTGGACTACCTAATCTCTTGTGTAAAGTTACTATCCTATCTCACGCCAACAGAAATATTAAATTTATAGAAAAGTTATGCATTTAAAAGTATAAACCAATAATATATATATTTTTAGCTAATTCCAACCACCAGAATTGCTATGATGGACATTATAGTATGACTCGAAACACAGACCCCTATTTAAGGGAAAAACTGCCCTTATCTCCTAAAGGGACTTAACTATAATTAGCCTACAAATAGAGAAGGAACTAAACAGTAAATATCCACAATACTGTGGATACTTGAACTTGTGCACTCTCATGGGGAACAGGTGTGTTGTGTCATCTATGCACAACAACTTGGAGTAGTATAAACTATTAGGCAAAATTTGGTGCATGGAAAATGAGATGAGATGAGATTGAGATTTATTTTTTCTCATCTCCCTACATTCCACATTTGGCTGATGTTTGAGGCAGGGAAGCGAATGAATTTTTCATTTTCGGGCCTATCTCCATTCCCACTAAGCTTGGGAAATGACAACCTAAGCTCAACCATAAGTCTCCCATTTCCCAAGTTGATAGGATTCTTTTTTTATTTTATTTTTTAAATTCACTTTCTCTCCACGAACTCTTTGTCTTTTTCTCATCTCTATCACGTCGACCCACAACCACCACAAACTTTTTTTCATCTCTCTTATCTTCTCCTTCATTTAGACAAACAAGCAGGGGCATGAACTACAATCTTCATTTTTTTTTTCATCTCACCTTCAATTTTATTTTTAATGATTGGTCTGGGTTTACCAAAAACCATCTGGTTTTGGGTTCGATGAACTCAGAACTTGTTCTAGGTTCATCGAACTAAGAACCAAATAGTTTATGGGTTCGATGATGGTTTTAGGTTCATTGAACCCAGAACTAGAACAATGGGCTAGGTTCGATGAACCTAGAATCTAAAACCATCTGGTTTTGGGTTCATGTCCCTCTATTTTGATTTTTTTTTTTTTTTAAGTTCATGTTGTTGTTTTTGATTTGGTTGTGGGAGATGATAATGTTAAATGAGGGTTGTTGATGATGTTGATGAACAGTGGATATGTTGAAGGTGGTGGGTTGATGATGAACCGTTGGTTATTTTATCTTTTTTTTTTTTATAAAATTAATTTAAAATATAATAAAAATATTTAAACTAATTTTATTCCAATACAATTATAATTTATATCAAACATAATATGATAAAATTTTAATCAAATCTCAAGTTCTATCAAATATGAGACAATAATAATTCAATCCAATCTATACGTCATTTTCTGGTCTCTCTTATCCTGAGTGACTTGGTAAAGAGGTAGCCTGTCCTGGTTAAAGTTTTGTCTCGCTTGCGAGTAGCGGTTTTCATCCTAGATTTAAGGTCTTTGCTTGATTATGGATTAAGAGGAGATAACAAGTTTGTGTAAAGCTTTAATCTTGTCTGATGAGAAACGGCCTGTGTGTGTAATAGAAGGGGATTGTATGAAAAAAAGTTGAAGAATATGAACCAGTGTTTAGTAGAGAAGGTGTTATCAGCAAAAAAAGTGAATGGGAAAGCCTTCAAATCGGTCATAAAAAAGCTTTAGGAAATGATTTGCAGCGTGGAAATAGAAGCGGTAGGGAACAACATATTTATGTTCTATTTCAGCAAGAAGATTGTCAAGGAGTGGATATGGAATACAGGCCCTTGGCGTTTCAACAATAATCAGGTTGCTTTGGAAAGACCAACTGGTATGGGGAGTTATTTTGAGATTTGACAAAATGGAGATATGAGTTTAAATGCACCAAGTACCTTTAGTGTGTAGGAACCCTAAAATGGCAGGATTAATGGCAAGTCAGATCAGGGATGTGATTATCCCTCTAGCTGATGAAAGTGAATGTAGAGGGAAATACATCTGCATGAGAGTCAGGATAGACATTAGTAAACCTTTGGAAAGGGTGGTGAAGTTAAAGATGAGGGGCTCGGAAAAGATCCAAGGGGCCTTGCTACGATATGAAAGGCTACTTGAATTCTGCCCTGCGTGTGGTAGAGTTGTTCATGACTATAAGGATTGCTAGGATGAAGATGCTAAACAATTGTTCAGAAGTGGAACTAATAGAAAGTATGGTCATTGGTTAAGAGCAAAAACAAGAGGTGGAGGTAAACTGTCTAATGATAAACCAGGATTGGAGGGGAAAAACGAAGGCAATCAGATAGTGACTCATAGGGAAAGTGAAAGATGACTCAACAATGGAGAAACAGAGAAACAAAGGAAAAAGCAAGTTGTGCCTTATATGGAGAGTGATGAACGATCTCATTGTGAAACTTTGGAGAAACAAAATGGTAAAGAGACAATTAATAAATCTGAACCTTTTCCTTTAAATAATAGGGAATCGTCAACAATCGCACTTAAAGAGATTGAAGGCCCCATTTACTTCACTAAAGTTGCAGTGGACCCATCCCCAAAACCAGATGGTACCTTTATAGGTAAACATGTGGTGACTTAGTTTGTGCAAAATAAATCACTGAACCATAGTTCCCTTGGTAACTTGGACCGTAGCGAAGGAAAATAAACAATGCTAACGGAGAGTGAAATTACCTGTATGTCCATGGATCAGTGCAAAAAAGATCAAGCCCCTAAGAAAGGTCCTCATGCCCCTAGGATCGAAGCGGTAGCGAATAAACAAGGAAATCTTGGAAGCCCAAGGAAAAAGTCAACTAGGTAATGAAAATGTGCAGCTAAGGAGGGGGCTAAGTTAAGTAAGGTGTCTAGTCCCATTAGAAAGCTGTTATTAGCTCAAAATAGTAGGAGCAAAGGAGTCAGATCCTTCAGTTTATCGCCAGTCAAAAAAGGGGTAAGCCTTAATAGGGCGATTCAAGATTCATCTCTAACATGTGGAAGAGATATGTGTGTCAGTGCGATAGATAGTGAGGTGAACGGTCAGAAAAGAAAACAACTTCTTTTCAAGGATAAGGTTGAGCAAGTCAATAAGAAAAGGAAAAACAGTCTCATTACAGATATAGAAGTGGAATCAAACAGTCCAGTGGTGGAGCTTGGTAACCAGGCTCACTGATCCTCATGAGTTATTTATGTTGGAATGTACGAGGATTAGGAAATCTCCATGCATTCGTAGCCCTAAAAAGGGCGATTCGGCGTGTTTCCCCTAACTTAGTCTTCCTTATGGAAACTAAGTTGCATGGTCAAGCTTGTGAAAATTTAAAGAGATCGTTGGGTTTTGAGAATGAATTTTTCGTGGATGGGATGGCGAAAAGTGGTATTTTGGGTCTGTTGTGGAGGGATGAGATTGATGCCCATTTGCTCTCTTTCTCTATAGGCCATATCGATGTTAAAATCAAAATCGAAGATGGAGCTTGTTGGAGATTCACAGGATTCTATGGTAATCCTAACCCAGTTAGTAGAATGCATTCTTGGAATTTGATCAGAAGGCTTAGAGAGGTGAATAACTTGCCTTGAGTGATAAGAGGCGACTTTAATGAATTAATAAAGTCTAATGAGAAGCTTGGAGGTTCCAAAAGAGCTATAGGGCAAATGATTAATTTTAGGATTGCTTTGGATGATTGCAAGTTAGGAGATTTGGGATTCTCAAGGCCTCGGTTCATGTGGAACAATAGAAGAGAATGGACTACCAATATCCAGGAATGACTTAATCAGTTTGTGGCGGATGAGAACTAGAGGGGCCTTTTTCCAAGGGCGAATGTGGAGGACCTGACTTTTAATAGTTCAGACCATAGAATATTACTCTTAAAAGTTAAGAACCTTTGCAAATTAGAAGACCCTCTTCTTAAGGTTTTTAAATTCAAACATTTCTGGCTTCAGGGGGAATAGTGTCAAGAAGTTATCAAATCCAGTTGGCCTACTATAGGGATTAATCAACCATAGGGTAATTTAAATGCCAAGTTAAAGCTATACGCCACAAGCCTCATGGAGTGGAGTAAAGTTAGATTTAGTTCATTAAGGAAGAAGATAAATTCGAAGAATAGAATCTTAGAGCAGTTATACAGGAAAGCTGACCAGCCTAGGGTGATGTTTGATATCAAGTCACTGGAAGTAGAGATGGAATAACTACTTTTAATGGAAGAGGAATACTGGTGCCAGAGAGCAAGAGTAGACTGGTTAGTAGGTGGGGATAGAAATACTAAGATTTTCCATGCTCGCGCTACCACAGGGAAGAAGAAAAAGATGGTTAGAAAGCTGATTGATGATGAAGGTAGGATTGTGAACTCGGAAGAAGAGATATCCCAAGTAATTTTTAAGTATTTTGATGGTCTTTTTACAACCTTTAATCCTATCCAGTTTGAAATTGATGAAGCTTGCAAATATATGGACTCTAAGTTGGATGATGACATGAGAATCATTTTGAATAGGCTTTGTGTTAAGGAAGAGGTAAAAAAGGTTCTTTTTGAGCTTGGTCTTGATAAAGCGCCAGACACAGATGAATTTCATGCTATTTTTTTCCAAAATCTTGGGATACAGTAGGAAGAGATGTAACAGATACTTGCCTTTAGATCCTGAAGGGTGAGATTTCCATTAGGGATTTTAATGTAACCAATATAGTCTTACGACCAAAGAAAAAGAATCCTGACAGGTTAAAAGACTTTCATCCCATAAGCTTGACTAACGTCATTTATAAGGTAGTAACAAAGGTACTCATAAAAAGGTTGAAAGGTGTGTTGCCTGCCTTATTTCTCAAAACCAGTCCTCTTTTGTTCCAGGCAAACAAATTTTTGACAATGTTATAATGGCTTTTGAGTTATTGCATTTCATCCATCATAGGAAAAAAGGTAAACGGTGTTTTATGGCCGTGAAACTTGACTTGAGCAAAGCTTACGATAAAGTGGAGTGGAAGTTCTTGAAAACGATTCTGCATAAAATGCAATTCTCTCCTAAATGGATCTATGTAATCATGGATTACATTTTTACTTCCATCTTATCTTTCCTCTTAAATGGTAGAAAGGTTTGTGAGTTTTCTTTTCCTAGGGGCATCCAGTAAGGTTGCCCATTATCTCCTTATCTGTTTTTGTTTTATGCAGAGGCCTTTTCCAGTAGCTTGCTGGTAGCCAAATGCGGTGGCGGAGGTGTCGGGGTGAAGTGTGCCAAAGGTAGCCCCTTTGTTAGTCATTTGTTTTTCGCAGACGATAGTTTCCTATTCAGTAAAGCTTCTGAAAGAAATTGCTAGGCTATTAAAAAGCTTCTTTCAATTTATAGTAGGGGATTAGGACAACAGGTGAATCTTGATAAATCCTTAATTGTGTTCAGCCCCAATATGGAGTAGTATACTAAGCAAAAAATGCAACTTTTGATTGACGTGCCGGATGGTAATTCTCACAATAAGTACTTAGGTCTCTCGGCCATGGTGGGTAGAAACAAAAAGAGGACCTTTAATTCTGTTTGCGAAAGAGTTTGGAGCAAATTGATGAGTTGGAAGTCCTCTCTTTTCTCCCAAGGAAGTAAGGAAATTTTGATTGAAGCAGTTATATGGGCTATCCCCACATTTGTGATGAGTGTGTTTGGGCTGTCTAGTGGGTTGTGTCAGGAGTTGGGAGCTATCACTTCCAAATTTTGGTGGGGCACAAAGGATAGAAGAAGGAAAATCAGTTGGCTAAGCTGGGATAAAATGTGTCACCCCAAAACTTAGGGTGGTTTGGGGTTCAAAGGCCTAATTCTTTTTAATCAAACTTTAGTTGCTAAACAAGCTTGGAAGCTTCTCATGAAATCTCAGTTTTTGGGCAGTGAAGATTCTCAAAGCCAAATATTTCCCTAACATTGAGTTTTTAAAGGCCTCTTGTAGATATGAGTGCTCTCATGTGTGGCATAGCTTTTTATGGGAGAGAGAGTTGCTGCTTAAAGGTCTTTATAAGCAAGTCGGCAATGGTAAGGATATCGACGTTTTTGGGGATCCATGGATCCCAAGACCTTTCTCTTTCAAACCTGTAACTCCCTGTAACTACTGTGTCTCTAAGGTTACAGAACTCATCAATCCTGATAATCACAATTATGATGCACAAAAGATCAACCAAGTGTTTTCGCCAAAAAACAGGGAAGCTATCATTTTTATTCCTCTTAGTGTCACTGAGACTGGTGATTCTTAGCACTGACATTTTGACAAAAATGACAAGTAAATAGTGAAAAGTGGTTACAGGGTTGCTTTCAATGAGAAGCTGAATTCTTTGGCTTCTACTCCTTCGGTTCAGTCTGGTTGGTGGTTAACCTTGTGGCATTTGAATATCCCTCCAAAGGTCTAAAGATGCTATCCTAGTGAAGGCGAGTTTGGTTCGAAGAAATATCATCTTAGACGGCAGCTGCCCTGGTTGTAATGATCCGTGGGAGAATGGGGTGCATACGCTTTTCCGTTGTACTAGAGCTTTAAAAGCTTGGAGCTATTTCGATGAGAGTGTTACTTCTACAGCTTCTCTGTGTGTTTCAGTTTTGGATTTTTTTGTAGGTGTCGTTTTTCGTTTGTCCAAGGAGAGTTTGGAACAGGTTTGCATGTTCTCTTGGGGCCTATGGATGAACCATAATGCTCATGTCCATGACTGAAGTCCTAAGTCTCCAAAAGAGGTGCTTCCCTCTGTCTTGATTCTGCTTGCTGAGTTCCAAAAAGCGAAGATTGCTTCCTCTGTCTCGTTGGGGAGGACTGCTAAGGTTCTGTCTCCAGTTTGGATACCCTTAGAAGCTAAAAAGATCAAATTAAACACGGATGTGGATGTTAGGAGGGAATCTGTTGTGATTGGGTGTGGTTTGGCTTTGAGAGACTGTCACGATTTTGTTATGGGAACTTCCGCTCGTTGTTTTGCTGGTGTGTTTTCCCCAGATATTGGCGAATTGGTTTCGCTGTGTAAAGGGCTACTGCTAGCCTGATCTTTGAAAATTCCAGTTGATGTGGTTGAGGTTGATACAACCAATGCTGTCTCTGTTGTGTTGTTTGATCTACCTTCTTTTGGTGATGTTGGGTTGCTCGCTAATAACATCAAAGTCTTGTGTAAAAACGTTGGTGTTTCTTGCTGTCAAGTCGTCTTTTGTAATGGGAACCGTCTGGCTCATTTACTAGCCTTTTTGGCTTTGTCCTCTGGTGAGGATTTGCATTGGCAGTCGGTCAATGCTTCTTCTCTATTTCCTTGTGCCTGTGGTTTGTAGTGGCTTTTGTTTGTTTTGGTTAAGTTTAAAAAAAAAATTAATAATTCAATCCAATTCAATTCATTCTATTTTAATCCAATTCATTTTATTATATTTCAATTAAATTCATATCATTCTATTCTAATTTCGCATGCAAAAAATGTATGCAAAAAATGTAGCCTTCTACTTCCATAACAGCTACCAAGACCACTCGTCATTTTGTTGTAAACAATTAAAGCACGTGATCCAACACAGGCAAACAAAACTGCCTCGCAAGTGCGAGCCCATCACTGCTGTGTCGATAGACGCGTAGGCTTAGCTCACTGTTTCGCCCCTTTTCAAAACACAAAACCAACTTCCCACCAAGTTTCTTTAGTTGCCACGAATCAGCTGACATCGTCGCCGTCGTCCCAGCAGGGAAACCCTTATCTTTCTCCAGCACCACCACCGCCATGCCGCTGCCCGGCGACGAAGCCGCCGCATCAGGCGGCGTCTGCTTCTGCTTCTCCAGCGAGAATGGCGATTCTTCTTGTCATAGCGACGATATCAACGGATCCAGTAACCGAGGCTGCATGCATTGCAAAAGATCCGATCCTTCCTCTTCGTCTTCGTGCTACTCCTGTTCTTCGGACTGGCTCGACCTCGTTCCATTCAAGGACTCGGAGAAGCTTCGCAGAATCATAACTGCGTCGGTGAAAGGCTTCTCAATCGGAGCCGGTCTCAAAGGCGGCCTATCTCTTTTCTCTGTTCTCGCTCGACTTAGACGGACTCGATTATCGTCCTCAATCAGGTCGATTATCTTTTCAATTTTTACGGTTCTTCGATCTAACTATCAACATTTCATGATTAATTTCATGTTTTTAATTTATATAGGAAAGTTGAGACATTTACAAATAGTGAAGCGATTGCTTTGGCGTTAAAGGAGACACTTAGATATGGACTGTTTCTTGGAACCTTCGCTGGTACATTTGTGTCCGTTGATGAGATTATTGGTTCTTTGGGAGGTCATCGAAGGCAATGATCTACTTTCTTTAGTTTTATCGGTTTTTTAATTTCCAAATTACAAAATTTAGTTTGATTTATTAGGCATTTTTGTTTTTATTGTTTAGGACGGCGAGATGGAGGGCTCTGTTAGCTGGATTGGTTGCAGGGCCTTCGATGTTGCTCACGGGACCAAACACGCAGCATACGAGCTTGGCAATATACATACTGATGCGGGCTGGAGTGCTGGCATCGCGTTGTGGAATAAAGAGTAAACGGTTTGGAAGAATTTGTAAACCTCTTACTTGGAAACATGGTGACCTCTTCCTCATGTGTCTCTCTTCTTCGCAAATTCTGTAAGTTCTTATTGCTTCAGCTGAACTGAGTTGCTGGTTATTAATTCAACTTTCATATGTATTTTATAGGTGTTTGTTCGTTTTGTGTTGAATTGGATAAGGTTTTATATTTCGAAAGTTGAATTGGTTTTGAAAATGTATGATATTGAAGTTTTTCTCTCTTTGGCAAATTCATGCTCAAATTTAATTACTGATGATATAACACCTAACCTATTCTTTGCCTCTTTGGTTGGTTCGCTGTAAACTGAGTAAAGCTACATCAATATGAGTGCAAGCATGACATAATTAAGAAGTTCAAACCTTGATAAATATTGCAGTTTGATAAACAATATGAGTGCAAGCATGGGTGCATGACATAATTATATGTGGTTAAGCCTTATGCAAACTCCTGATGGTTAAGAAGTACCTTGATAAATATTGCGGTTTGATTTGATAATTTACTGAAGCCTTTATTGTCTCATCATGGTGGTATTAAAAGAAAGGTGAGAAAATACTACTTTCAACTTTAAAATGACTAGTTGTTAAGCTTTCTTGCAAGCAGACAGTTTAACATTGCATTTAGTCATAATGTTTTGTCATTGTACCAAATTAGTCTTAGCCTATCTATTAAGTTGAAATTTGTTTTGCAGGTCTGCTTACATATTGAAGCAGGAGAGTTTGCCTCCATCTTACAAGTCTTTTCTCAATAAACATGGTGGAAAGGATACCGTCATCTTGCAAGGTGTCAAAGAGATTGCATGTGGCTTGCCTTTAACAAATTTGCAGGCAATAGAGAAATATTACAAAGCCACAGGTGTTGATGTCAATCTAGATCCGGAAATGAAAGTCCCCTGCTCAGTATGGTTATCCCCTCTCTCTTATTTTCTTCCTACAAATGAGACAATGACATGCTTTTTCTTCAATAATGCGTGCAGTTAACCTTGCTTAAATAATATTTTATCAATAATATTAATAGACATTTATACTTTGAATGCATATTAATTTTTCAGTCTAATAATATCGATATTCTACTATGAGTTTTTTTTTTTTTTTTGAAAACACTATGAGTAGGTTTAATTACCGATACATTTGTCCTTCAATACGCTTATAATGCTTCAATGATATTGACTGCTAGTCTGGTTTATCCAGAGCAAAACACAGCTCTCTTCTTTTTTCTTGCAATTAAGAGATGGAAATGTTGGGCATCCATTGTTTCTCTCTCTCTCTTTTTTAATATATATATAGAAAACCCAAAGGACATTGAACTATATACAGTGAAGGAACAAGATGTTCACTGGGACGGCCAAATAGATTTCCCTATAAAATAAAGAATACGAGCTAAAAGAACATCTAATTAGATGTTGGAACATCTAATCTGTACACAAAGGCTAACTTAGACACATGTTGATTGAGAATTGTTTGGAAGAACTTAATGCAAATACTTCCAGTCCAGCTAAAGATAAACATTATCCTGTCGATTCTTTTCACAAAATTATTATGGGTTGTCCATCTAGTCATTAAGCCACCTTTTCGAAAAGAAAAAAAAATTGCAGTTTTCTTGCTGCTCTTAGGTAGAAAGTTAAAAAGAAAAAGATAGAAGAAAATAGAGTAAAGATATATGGAAACTTTTGAATGTCTTTCTTTGATTGTTTCATTTTATCCCATTTATCTCTTCTTGTTTTCATTTTATTTTCTCTGTTCAGTTCCTCAATCAATTTCGTCTTGTAGTTCTAGAGGTTTAGATCTGAAGCAAATCCAACTTCAGAAAGCATAGAGGCAAATAGATGAAATGATATATATGTGGAATTTTTGGAGTTACTTAATTTGAGGAGACATCCAAATTTTCAAAGACAATATTAACCCCTATCATACTTAACACTATATCATAATTTGGGGGCTTCACATGCCTTCATGTGGATCTATCTGTTCAAAACTAGTTACACACATTCAGTGACTTGGGACAATTTGTTGGTCTAATAAATGCCTTAATTATTGAAATTTGAAATAGGTAAAATGCTTGCATTTTCCATTATGCCTGATGTTCGAAAACACTTCTAAAGCTCTTGCATCTATTATTCTTCATGTAGTTGTTTTGGGAAGTATACTACAAATGTATAAAAGCATATGCAGCATTGGTAATGGGTTTGATTTCTCTCAAAAGCATTCTGTTAATATAATCAAACTTGCACTCCAAATTCATGCAGCTCATACATGGAAATCAAGCTTGTGCTGCACACTTTGTGACTTTTCTTGTTCAAGCCTACAAAAGAGCTTTACCGGTATACCTTCCAGTTTATTTAATTCCGGCACTAATAGTTCATCGACAAGGACTCCTAACAAGGTAACTTTTATGGATTTTCCTCTTGTAAAGTATGTTAATCTTCTTTCTCATTCTTGATAAAGACGTTCCGGTTATGTCATCTGTTTGTTGAAATTGCTAGCAAGAAATGTTGTTGTGTTGTGGGATATTTGTCAAAGGAACAATTATATAAAGTATTAGGCTACCTAACCATTATCTTAAGTTGTGTCTTTTTATTAGCCTTTTTTAATGCTGTGTCATTCATACAAGCCTTTCATGGTTGTAGCGTATCACAGTCTTGTTACCATGCATGTGAGAGCTAAATGTCCTTTTTGTATGCTACAAAATTTGGCTGGCTATTTTGTTACTTTTTATACTGTGTATGCTTGTGGGCAACCACAATATGATTTGAGCTTTTTTGGAATGAGAGTTCTTAGCGTCTATTTCATCCTTGTATCAGCGGAACCCTGTTGAATTAGATATTTAGACCTTCAGCAGCTGATGCTTGCTTTGAGGTGCTTAGTGTCTCAAGTTCAGTATTCAAATACATTTCTTAGTGTTCTTCTTTCATTGTTTGTTCCAGTAATTACTATTGTTGTACATCCATAATTCTATGAGAGTGACTTTTGTGTCGGGATGTGAATTATATTCTGTTGGTCTTTGTTGATTTGGTGGTGCTCGTCATATATGGATTGTTCTCTGACATGATTTAATATGGCTGTACGTAGGCCCTTCACTATAATGGGGAAGGGTCTTCTTGGGACTGCAAGATCAAGCTTATTTTTGTCGGTATATTGCTCATCTGCCTGGTAAGCAGTTCATTTTTCCTGTTATCTCACACAATGTTTTCATGCCATGGATCTTGTTTTAATTTTCTTCCTATCTCATGAAATTGTTTAGCATCATATATATATATATATATATAAAATTTAGTATATGACTGTTCTACATTGGTGTGGAACTAACAGAATTTATATACTTTTATGTTTATCAGGATGTGGACTTGTGTGCTTTTTAGGATATTTAAGAGATGTAACATTCCAATGGTTGCAATGGGAACGGTACACCTACCTTTGTTCATCATTTCAGTCCCATTGTAAACAAATGTATATGTATTGTTCTGAATGTAGGACGTCTATTTGTGCAGTTTCCAACTGGCCTGAGTTTAGCCATTGAGAAAAAAAGCAGGCGGATTGAGATCTCTCTCTACTGCCTTGCACGAGCTATTGAGAGCTTTTTTACATGCATGGCTGATGTCGGATATTTGCCAGAGTCAAACAATCTGAAGAGAGCTAATGTGGTGATTTTCAGCATATCAACAGCTATCATCATGCACTGCTATGCACAGGAGAGGGATGTTTTTAGATCCAAATATTTGAACGTACTGGATTGGGTGTTTGGTGTGCCTCACCCCCCCTGTGAAACCCCACGATGCAAAAATTGTTGAGGAACCAAGTTCAGCAGAGGTTATACCGTCGACTGTGGTATACTTATCTTCTGCCAAAATGGATGGATTGAAGAGAAATCAAGATGCCCCATGCTTGTAGTGGTGTGCGGCATATCTAATCGGTTGGGTGATCTGTATGTTTTAAAAAAATGCTTCTTGCTAATTAGTTTTAACCAAAATTGGTGCCCTTGCTTATAATTGGAAATCATCATTCTTGCAGATGAAAAGAAGCTCCATGAATGAAATTGGTGCTTAAAATGCTTTACAAATTTTATGCATTCAGGAATTGAAAATGCATCACCTTGATATGGAAAATGTTCTGAGATTTTGAACTAACGCAGCAAATCGAATTCCAAAGTCTCATAGGCATATATGTCAATACGATACATGTAAATGCGATTCATCAATTCAACCAAAACAAAAATTGAGCAAAGTTAAATCAAGCTCAAAAATGTAGACAAGAAACACGATGACTAAGAAAACTTTAAAACCAAATTCTCTCTCATTTTGCTGAACCTGAGATAACAAGGTGAGAAATATGCAAGTAAAACATCACTCTGTTAGAAACAAAAATTCAAATTCCAAGCTTGATAACAACTCAATATCTCAATAATTCCAAGCTCAATATTCCAATAATTAAAAGATCCAATATGCCAAACCAAGTAACAATCTCATAACATGAAATAATTTAAAAGCACATCAGCAATTCCCTGTATTTCACCAAAACCCAAGACACAAAAACCCTAATCCTCATCTCCAGCAAACACAACAACCCCAATCGAGACCAAAATCAGACCTCATCTTCATGAAGCAACATGTTAGGGATGCCTTTATTAACAGGAAACTTTCTGCCAGTCTGCGGACAAACGAGAGCGCCCTCTTCCAACTGCAGCTGGAGAAGCGCGTGGTGAAACTTCCTCAAGAAGTCGTCGGATTGAAGTAGGGATGAGTCGGGTGCGTCGTCGGGTAGGTCAGCGTAGCCCAAGGAACGGGAAGCGTCAACTAGTGCCTTCCACTCGATCTTAGGAAACATGTTTTTAAGAAAATCGGGATTGAAATCTACCTGCTTTTCAATGACTTTCTCAACTTCGATTCGAAGAGGGAAACCATTAGTCACCCCCTTGATGTTGGACGATAGCATGTTGTGTGTTAGCAGCCTCATATTTTTAATCTCTCCACCTCTAGACACTAACGAAGGCAAAGCCGCAAATGTACACCACTACTGGAGTTGTAGTGCCAAAAGTAAGTTGTTATGCTCATCAGAGATGCTAAAAGACAAAAATAGCCCTACTTTGAGGACTAATTTGGATGGAAACTGGGATTACATTGTCTAATTTTTTAATTATTAGTTTTACCCCTAAATGCATTAATTCAAGGCATAAAATTAAAATTATTAGCCATATGTTAATTAAGTGATGAAACTTGATCCTACATTGTGAAAGGTATTTAGATTTGATGTTATTACAATTCTGTTTCTTCCCCCCAAAATCAGAATATGCATTCAAAAACATTCGTTGTACATTAGTTTATACGAAGGGTTTCCATGGTCAAATTCAATCAACATCAAAATAATCTAGAACAGTTGCAATTCAAAACTGTTGTGTTCAAAATCAGCGTCTGTTTTGATGCTTGGTTGCATTGAACCATATCTACAATAGCCAGAAACGTGGTACATGTATCAATAGACGACCCAAAGTGCGTAATTCCATAGTTCAACATGACAACTATCAGAACTTACAAACAGGAAAATTCTTCCCAAACTAATTCAAGAAATGGCTGCACATGTATTTTAATTCCGTATGAACATCCACCACTTGTACAGTGCAAATCCGTAAATGGTGATATAAGCAACCAGCCTGAGAGGATATATCCTATACCTGCACACACACAAAAAAAAACAGAGATTTTAAACCAACCCCACCTAACAATTCATCCGGAGTTCATGTTTTAAATGAGCATATGTAGTCCATGTTGGTAGAGACATCAATATGCCAGTTCAGCCTAAATTTTCAATTACAATTCAGAAAAATTTATATTCATAATTGCTCCCCATTTAGTGTATGCATGATCAGTTACTAAATTGACTAGCGAATGAATGGTAATGTGCACATACTCCGAATTGCCATTTACTGGTAGACCTATACAGTCCAATAGCAGTGAATATAAATGAGTTTATCCTGCCAGATAAGTCATATAATAAGCATAATGCGTGTCTAATCGTCAACCAAATCGACCAGACCAGAGTTCCTCATTAAGCAGAATAGATAAAGTAAGAGAATTAATATTACACAAAGACAACGACTAATAGCACCTGTCGGATTGATCCTACAGTTTGCAGATTAGCATAATTATCCCTAGTTTTAGAACATTCGAATAATTAATATGATTAATGTCTAATATTCTAAAGCATTTTATGTTGATCTATCCGGCCTATGATCACTTCTGTTAATGGACCATTTTAGTGCGCACAAATCTAGTATTATGACTTTGGACTAGTGTGAACCTCCTGTGATCTGTATTTTTGTACTCATGATAGGATGAATTAGTATTTGTCTAACAGAAGGACCAAACACATAAATAAGGGCTGGCCATTGGGTTTAATATCTCTGGGACATATGGCTAGTACGGTTCCACACCTCTCTCTCCTCTTTTCTACAAGGCAATCAAGTGACCCCACCATCACAACCACAAGTAACAATCCGGTTCCGGCCAACAATGTTCTGGACATCTAGAACGCAGTGGCCCTTCCATTTCACTCAATTTCAGGTTAGTGCTTTAAGCTTGTACATGTAAATGTTGTGAAAATTTCCCACACTTACTCTACATAAATCAAACATATTATATATAGTATGTTAATGGAAAATAATCTATTCACATGTTATATATAAATAATATAATCATGATATGCTAACACTTACATGGAAAACAAAAAAGCAGAACATATTATATCAAGAACTTGAAAAAAAGGCAAACAGAGCAAGAATCACAAACAAACCTTTTGAAGAGAGAAGTTTGTCTTTGAGCAAGAACAGCAGCCCTCTCTTCAGCAGTAACGGGATAGCACCACCTGGAGAAGTCACGGTCGAAAAAATCCCAGTCAGGCAGTAACAGTCCAGCAATCCCAAGAATACCCACCACATAAGTAACCAAAACCTTCTTCCAATATTGCGTATGTATTCCAACTATCACCATAACCACCGCTAACCATACCAGTGATGACCTTAAAGCAGCATCATTTGTTCGGGCCATGAAGTATAATAATTATTATATTTATATGCACAGCAAACACTTACTTATATATAAATATAAAGCAAATGATATTAGTCCAAGAAGAAAAATAACGGAATCAAAATTTCAAAATAGTAAGGGAAGGAGATGGATGTGGTTGGCCGTGATCAGTGAAGAGAGTTCTCTTGAGCATTATTGGAAAACATGAAGTAGGTTGCGAAATTTGGATTTAAATGCGGAGAAAATATTAAATGGGAGGCTAAGTTGATTGATATGTTAACGTTGATGTGTCATTTCAATAATAATTTGATACGTGAAATTTTTCTTTCATAAAAATTTAATATTGACGTCATTTTTCAATAACAATATTTTGTTATTTATTTTAATGAATTTAAAATATAAAGGAATACATAAATATTAATTTTATGAAAAAGAAATATTACGTATTACATTATTATTGAATGGGCATATCAATCCGTAGGACGTCCCATATACTGTGTCAACTGTTTCTTTGATTACTCACTTTGGTATTTGAAGACTTGAAGTGGTTAATTTATTATTGCCTGGCGTGCTATTACTTCGCACATGTTCTGGGTGGGGGGGTCCATACTATTTTCTGATGGGATACACTTAATAGCACTGAGAGATGCAACTCGTATGCAACCAACGGATGGTGGCTAAGATTGGGCGACGATTTGGTGCTTTAACTGCCCCTTACTAGCCAGTTTAGTGGCTGCTATGGATTCAAAAGGATCGTGGTAATTCGTGCTAGCTAGATGAAGGGTACGATAAAAACTTCTGTACATCCGGTTAATATGATTTTAATAGTTGACTGTATGGTTGTCAATGATGTATTGAATCCATTCTTGAACAAGTTGGGTAGCTAATGAGAATTGCATTTGTTCGGATAGGTCATGTGGAATTTGGATTTTGCTTGTCCTTAGAAAGAAGCTGCCATCACTCCATAAGGACCATCTCTGAGTTGTCAGCTGACTGAGCATCTAGAAATCGGAGGGTTAATCCTCTACGATGGACTATGGCGGCATTTTACTTTCACACTTCACAGTTTCGTAATAGTCAATTGTTCATCCAAAATTGGATTTGGACTCGTAATAGGAATTTTTTTACACGTGCATTTGCCCCCGTATATCCATTTGTCATGTTTCAACCGGCCAACCTCGAGATACTTAATACTTGAATTTTCTGATTATCCTTGATTTGATTAGTCTAATGGCGCTAAATTGCGCAGCTTCGATTCGTATGTACTCTCAATGTGGAATTCTACCTATAACACCAATGAAATCTATTGATTTTGGTTGGTTCACAATTTTCGGTGGACTATGCTAGACTTAGCTTGTATTTGAAATCGTCATTCAGAAAAGAGGAAACTCCAGGAAATGATCTAAAATAGTAAAATTATTGGTTTTTTTTTAAAGAAAAATTATTAGTTCTTACTATTTTTTATTCTGTCCAGTAATTATACTAAGGGAATTGTGAGCTTTAGACTCGGTACTTGATAATGAGTTTAAGACGGGATTATAATTGTAATTTAGGGTTAGAGTGTATATAATGTAATAATTTTTTACGTCATGTTTTTTTTCTCTTGTCGTCCTGACAGATGTACTTTTTCCTTTGGTTTAGGTTTTTTTCGTTGATTCTTATGTTTTGTTGTTTGATTCATCATATTTTATGTGTTATAAACTACTAGTTTTGTAGTGAATACTAAACATATTTCTGCATCGTATTTCCCCCACAAATGGCATTAAGACTTAGTGGGAGCATGTACAACATCATAAACATTCAACGGATGTACATTGGATGCTAAATATATTAAAGTCAAACGAATATTTTTACCACAAATAATATTATTAATTAACCATGAAAAAATTCAATTTGTTACTATATGTATGTATGTATATGTATGTATGTTACTATATATATATATATGCATGTATACGTATATATATAGGATAAGAATTTTCTGTTAATATTAACATAGTGTTAATATTTTATAAGAGTAATTTAAGTTTGAGTGATTTATAAGAGATAAAAAATATATTAATCTTGATCATCTATTTTTTTAAATGCTGATGTGTTATTAGATTATTAAAAAATGAGTTATTATTAATTTACCCCTAAAATCGAAAATAATATCAAACCACCTCTGGTTTTGAAAATAATAGCCAAAATAGTCCAACCGTTAAATAGAATAGTAAATCTATTAATAAAGTAACGGATCCGTTAGTTTTGAGGGTAAAAATGTTATTTGATATTGATAACATTCATGGATGACAACTATATATCATTTATTAAGATTTTAATTAAATAAAAAAGGAAAAAAAAAAAAAAAAACCTCTCTCTCATCAGTCATCACCACCCATTACTCTCTCCCATCGCCACAACTCTCTCCTCTCTCTACTGTTACTCTCTCTCTCACACACATCTCACCCAAGCACCATCACCATTCAAAAACCTAACCCATCACCACTCAACACACCACCCTACCCTATCGCTGCGACCCTTTTTTTACGCCGCCATCGAGTCTGATTATACAAGTGGTGATGCTAGTTTGTTCTTCGATGGGATCTTCGATGTAGTGTTCACGACACACTAGTTCGTGGAGGAGATGGAGAGGACGACGAGGAATGGAAGGCTGAGTGTCATTGCGTCGAGCGGTGCGATGGTGCAGAGGTGGATTAGATCTTACGGGCGCTGTTCCCGACGTGGTTCGTGGAGGAGATGGAAAGGACAGTAAGAAACAGCGAGCTGTGTGCCGTCGTCGTCGTCGAGCGGTGCCACAGTACAGAGGTGGATTGGATTTTGCGGGTGCTGTTCCTGATACAGTTCGTGGAGGAGATGGAGAGGACGGTAAGAAACGGCGACTGTGTGCCGTCGTCGTGGAGCGGTGTGGCAGGGCTGAGATGGATCTGTAGGCGCTGTTCCTGAGTTTTTTGATTACTGGATGAGTGATTATTGGGTTTTGTGGGTTTGATGTAATGGGATGAACTTTTGATGTAATTGTGGGTTTGTTATAATTGCAGAGATTACTGAGTTTTATGCATCTGAAATTTTATTTATTTTGTTTGATGTAATTGGATGAACTTAGATGTGGGTTTTATTATCATTTTTTTTGGTTTGATGTGTGTTGTTGTGATATAATGAAATATGCTTAATTATTTTTTTGTTTAATGTAATTTTAGTTTTTTTCTTTAATGCAAATTTTGAAGATCTAGCATAAATCTTCCAACTTCAAAGATTTTTAATGCCTAGATCTTCATCTTTTTTGTTTTAATTATTTAAAAATATTGAAAAAATTTTAATTAAATAAAAAATTTATTTAATAATTAAAATTTTTAATTAACCTCTGGATAGATAGTGTGATGAAAATTTTTTTATTTCATTTATTTAATAATAATTCTTATTTCAATTTTTATTATTTTATCATTTTTATATATTTTTTATTTTGGTTCTCAAAGGGTAATTTGGTAATTCACTAATTTTTGTTTTACATTTTTTAATTTTTTAATATAGTAAGGGTAGTTTTTTTTTTAATTTCTTAAATTCATAAGGGTATTTTGGTCTTTTAGTATTTTTTATCACAAAACCATTAAAATTTAAATGGAAACCGTTTTGGGAGACGGTAGGGGGTTTTTTTGGCTAATATTTTCAAAAATTGAGGTAAACTGAGGTTATTTTCGTTTTCAGGGGGTTTTTTAGGATTATCCTTTAAAAAATTAACTGAAAAAAAAAATGATAGAAAATCCTTACTCATATATGTATATATATAATAACATACTATATGTATACATATGTAAGTATATATATACTTATATACGTATACATATATATGTATACTTATATACATATACATACACACATATACATACATATATGTATGTATATATAACAAATTGCACAACATCCATCTGAGGTATGTTTTTAAACACGTTGAAACAATCCTCCACTCTATCGGTCAAACTCTGAAAAATGTAATAGTTGACTATGATTTTTTATTAAACGATGAAAATGCCTTTAGTAGTTAAAAAAAAAAAAAAAAGAATTTTCATCATCCATCTATGGGTAGTGGAGATCAAACTAATAAAAAAAAGAAAAATTGTATAAATAAATAAATAAATAAAAAGTCTCTCTTCCTCGACACTTCTGTCTATTTATCTTCTCCAACACCGATGACCTTCCGTTCGTGACCTCTGTCTCTTCATATTCTCCTTTTTTCTTTCTCTTCTCCCCTTTTCTCTTCTCCCCTTTTCTCTTCTCCCTTGATTGTAAACCCAAAAAATTTATGTTTTTAGTTGCTGAAAACCCAAATTTCTAGGTTCGCAGTTGTCGAAAACCCATATTTCTTGGTTTGTAGTCTACGAAAACCTAGAATTCAACTGGAAACCTAGATTCTAGGTTGCTAGAAATTCAGATTTCTGGATTTTTGATCAATTGGACTAAAAACTTAGATTTTCGGGTTTCTAGCAACTAGCAAATCAGATTTGCAAGTGAATGATTTGCGTAGTTTATGTGTTTGAACTGTGAATATGATGAGATGATGCTAATGATGATTTGTGAGATTGGTTTGTTCATCACCATGTCTCCATCTCTAGATAAATATAGAGATGAATGGTTAGTAGAGATCCAATCCCATATTAGATCCCAACCGTCTATCTATGAAAATCCAATTTGGGATTGGATTCTATTATTTTTTTTCTTTTAATTTTTTTCATCTCCACTGTCCATCTTTGAAGATGACATTATTATTATATATATATTTTTAAGAATAAGTTTTTAATTTCTTTTTTGAATATATATATAGCAAATTAGCTACTTAATTCAAACTAATTGTCGATGGAGTTAACTTTATACATTTATTACAAAATATTTACCCGTCATTATCCACTAATCATTAAAGTTAATGATTTCAAAGGGATCTCATGCACTTCGTTATATATATATATATATATGTATATAAATATAACGAAGTGCATGAGATTCCTTTGAGGTATTCTTTTAATCAGACTGAAAAAAAAAATTATCTTTAAATTACACCAAACTCTCAACTCTATTAGTCAATAATGTTAAATTTAACTTTTGACTGGCTATTTTAATTGGAATGACCAAATGCCCTTTTATAAATAAAATTAAAAAATTATATATATATAGATATATATATATAGAGAGAGAGAGAGAGAGAAACAAAGTGCATGAGATCCCTTTGAGGTATTCTTTTAATTAGATGGAAAAAAATTTACCTTTAAATTACATCAAACTCTCCACTCTGTTAGTCAATAATGTTAAATTTAACTTTTGACCAGCTATTCTAATTGGAATGACCAAATGCGCTTTTATAAATAAAATTAAAAAATATATATATAGAAAGAGAGAGAGCAAATTATTACAAATTAGTTACTCGGTTCAAACCAATTGTCAAGGAAAGTCAACTTTATATATTTATTACAAAATGTCTATCTATCGTTATCTACTAACCATTAAAGTTAACGATTTTATTAATTAAAATGAAAAATACTACAATACCCTTTATGTTTGAAATAATCTTTAAAATAAATTAGATAAAAAATAACAAAGAAGTTCATACAAGTCCATAGATCTCTACCATTCGTATTAAAATGAACAACGGAGATTAATTTAAAAAGTTAAAAAACAAATTAAAAATTCATCAAGTGTCAATGATTCACCTCACTTGCATCAATCCACCTCACTATTCTCTCTTCGTTGCCACACTCTCTCTCCCGACGTTGGCAATTCGAAAACCAACGATGAGTTCTTTGTGGGGACTTAGAGACAGATGAGAAGAAAATGGACCATCGAATCACCGACGATGCTCCCTTATCTCTTCCTCTTCCTTTTCTCTCTTCTTTTAAACAAACTCTAATTTTAAAACCCAACTACGGAATAGGTTTCGAAACCCAACAATTGGAAGGGTTTGTGTTTGATTATGATTTCGTTCATCTTTGAAACCCAGTGATTTTGATTTTGTTTATCTTCGAAACCCATTTTTTCATCTTCAATATGTTTTAGTTCATTGTATTGGGTTTGTGTTTCATATTTGAGTTTGATGGCTTGGAGTTTGGTTATGTTTCATGGCTTTGAGTTTAATTCAGGGTTTTTATTTGATTTTGTTTGAATTTGATTGGGTTTGAGTTTGTGTTTCATTTCTTCTATTGTATTGGGTCATGTTTGATTCTAAGTTTGTGTTTAATTTCCATCTATATCCATGGAAATGGAGACCAGCTCTATCTCCATGGGATTGGTGGAGATCCAATATGAATATTAGAGCCCGCTTTTTCTTAATTTTTTTCTTTTTTTATTTCATTATATATATTTAATTAAAATAAGATCAAAAACAAAAATAACCCTAGATGTATTAAAGTTGACTAACTCCTAACTAACCAAGACTAACGGTGGGTAGATATTTTGTAATAGATGTATAAAATTAAATCCGCTTGACAAATATTTTGAATGGGATAGCTAATTTGTAATATATATATATATATATATATATAAAATTTTATATCTACTTGTATAAACTGCAAATCTTTGTGTAGATGTGATTTGACCTCTCTAGAATGAGAATCTATTTGGCTACAATTTTGTTAGACGTCTCAATCAATTACACAAGTGGATTTATATTTCGATTGTTTGAAAGTTACGTTCACAGCAATAATTTGCTTATCTTTTGCAAATAATATTTTAGCAAACTAATTAAGCATATTTAACTTTGAGAGCTGTGATTATTGATGAATAAATATAGGCCGGAGCCTAGAGTAAGTTATAATTTACAACAGTTGGACCTACGTACGTATCACGATATATCTTCCTGTATATAGCGCTTATGACATCTCTGTAATCGTTTTAATTATGGCCACTGATAGAGATGGGTATTGATGGGCCACTAAATGAGAACTGGGTTAATGTACGCAATTGAAAATTTAAGTATAATCGGATTAGGATTATGTGAGTAGTTGATCAGCTCATGTGACCGAACTTTTCCTAAATAAAGAAAGTTTGATACCGAAAACCCCCATCATAAGTGTGGAGTTAACGTAATGACTAATGTGGTTTGATGGCATGAAGTGTGCAGTTAAGTTTAATCAAATTAGATCCATGTTGAGTTGAGGTCATGTGACCAAACTTAAATTCAAATATAGAAAATTTGATACCGAATAGATTAGGGGCCTACATGAATATGTTGAGATAAACCATTGTACTACTACGTACCGTAAATATTAGATTGAAATATTTTTATACATACTTATTAACTGTACATGGTAGGTTTTAAACCCCCACCAAATGCAAGTGTGGAGTTTACTTAGTGATATAGATGTACTTAACTTGATAATGTTCAACTTTCGAATTGTTACACGTGATAATAATAAAAAGTGGAGCTCACGTGAGAAAACTTTATGTAAGTTAAAACAAATTTTATATAATGGTTGCACGCAAAATTATAAATGCGTATAAATATAATGAATAATGTCTGGAAAGGGGCCAAATATTTGTCAATATGGAACAACTGTTGTGATCAAGTGACACAAATTTTGATATTTATCTATAATCGAAAATGAAAATTGTTTTTTGACCTTAAGATGTCAAAAGTTCAAATATCACATTTATTCATTAAAACATAAAATATGAGTTGTGAATCTTCTCTTGGTAGAAGTTCTCTCATCGGTTGTGGGAGTAGTCATCCAAATCACGTTATCAGTGATCTGTTTTGGTAACTACTCGACAATTATCTTACCCTTAAGATGTTAGTGTTAAAAAAAAAAAGAAAAAGAAAATGGTATTACTTGATTTCATATGGCTTTTATTTTGTTTAAATCAGAATTTGGGACATGGCAATTGTAAATGAAAGTTACATTAATTATGTGAATATAAATGCCTCTCCTAATCGTATATCTATCTTCTTCTTTTGTGTCATTAAAATATATGATACAATTAATATTCATCGTTTTAATATTCGATCAATTAACAATTTCTTTTATATAATTAATATTGTTGGTTCCAACTCGGACCAAATAAACAAATTAATAATTTCAATTAAATTATATAATGATATATTTTTAAAACTATTACGTAAGAATATATTGTGCCACTCATTTCTTAAAATTTAGTAATTTGCAAATATAGAATTGACTATGATATTATCTTTAAATATGAATAACTTTTTATTTATTTATTTTTATTAAAAATCATTTAAATTTAGTTGATTCTTATCTCCAATTTTTGCTAATGCAATTAAAAATTATGTGGTTGATTTGCTGTTGTACGAATATAAATTATTAATATCATAAACATTGTTATAAAACTCGAGAAGCAGGTACACTACTGGGTTTGGATGATTCGAGAGCCCCCAAATGAAGGGTTTTACTTGTCGGAGGTGAGTCGTCATCGAGTTGGGCTGAGTACCCAACTCGGTCAACTAGGGCTTCGCACGCCCTTTTATTTTATTTTTTAAAACCTAAAACATCAAAATAATATCGCTTTGGTGTCTGCAAAATGATACCATTTTGGATTAATTAGTTTTATTTGTTAAATAACTAAAATGGCATCGTTTTGGGTGGCGGGGTGAGGGGGGCAGTTGGGGTGATGTTCAAACAATGTCGCTTTGGACCTGCATGTTTAAAAACAAAAAGAAGAAGCTCTGTTAGACCAAAGCATAACTTCTTCTTCTTCTCCATGATTGCAGGCCCCTCTTTCTCACAAACCAGCTCGTCTCGTCATCGCAACTTCGACAACTGTTGTTTTCCTCACTGCCAGCTATCGCTCCTTTCTATATTACTTTTTGTAACTAGTAAGGGTTGACTATATTGAACTTGAATCTATTCTTGTCTCTTTATGTTTAATTTTAATTTTTTACTCTTTAATTTTTATTCCTCTTTTATTTTTCTATTCTTGAATGTTGATCAATGTTGATTCTATTATTATTTTTTTTTTTGCATGTTATGTTATGATTATCCCAGGGTTTTAAGTTGATTTAATTTATATGAGTTTAGTTGATATATATGTATATATATATATAACTTCTATGATCAGTGCTTCCTAATTTTAAAAAATTAAAACCAACAAATCAAATTCATCATTTACATTCTGTCTCTTATTTAATTTAAGTGAAATAAATGAATTTGATTGTCTCGTGTTAACTTTAAAAAATAGGAGGTATTGATTATAAAAGTTCTGTATATATTAGTATGTATATATTGAAACTGAATAAACTTTACTAACAACTAGGGGCGGGCAAAAAAATCGGGACTGACCAAGCCCAACCCGAACCGAATCGATCCGAAATTGTCGAGTTTCATTTGTTATTTGGTTGAATCGATTTTTAAGAGGAAAAGCCGAGTTTTTTTTTTGTTGTCTTGGTTTTGGGTCAAAAAAAGGGACTCGAACCGAAAACCAACTTTTATATTAAAAAAAAATAAAATTCTAGAACTATAAAAAGGAAAACCTTATTTTTCAACCCTAGTCGGCCGCCATTTCTCTCAGTTTCTCTCTCAAATCTCTCAACTCAACTCAATCCATTGATTCTCTTGTCTTTCTCTCTCTTTCTTGGCTAATTTCTCTCATCTCAAATTGGCCATTTCCCTTGCTATCAACATTGATCTGGCAATCTCTATCTCTTATTCACTGTTTCTTCTTTTTCATGCATCGGTCGAAGAAGATCGACACCGATCTCTTATAATAAGAATAGATCAACGCCAATCTGTCCTTCTATAGGTGATGGTGTAGCAAATGGTTATGGGTTGGTGAGATGATGCTATTGATAGTTGTGGGTTGATAATGATACATATGTTAGAAGAGAAAAAGGGAGGTTGAGAGTGGAGAAATAAGAGGGGACTAGATTGGTAGGGGTGGGGGTGATGGTGACCGATAGTGACTAGGTTTTTCGGGCTTGGGCGTTTTTTGGAGGCCCTTTTTTTAGGTTTAAGTGTTTGCAGTTGTAGAGAGAGAAAGAGGAAGGTTAGGGGTGGAGAGAGAAGAGGGGACTGAACTGGTGAGGGTGGTGGTGACCGACAGTGACTAGGTTTTGGGCTTGGGGTGAAAGCCAATTTTTTTTGGGCTTAGGTGTTTTTTGGATGTCATTATTTTGGGGATTGGGTGTTTTATAGAGGCCCGTTCAAAGGTTCAAACTAACATGGACCAACTTGAATTAGTCGATTCATGTCGGGTTCTACGCGTATATCGGGTAGGGTTGGTTTTCAAAGTAAAAAATCGATTAATATCGGTTTTGAGTCGGTTTTCTCCAAAATCGACTTGACCTGATCCGCGCCCATCCCTACTATCAACCAATCAAGAAAATACAATTTTCAATGACATTATACCACTTAAGGTCCTCATTTGAAGACAAGGTTAAGAAGACCAGATTATACGTTAGACGGTTCTTAGTTTTGGGAATGGCTTGACACATGTTAATACCTACCTCCGAACACAAAACCTTAATATCATTTACAAGTATGAATGAGTCTCCATGCTGCACACAATAAGAATTCACATCTAATACAACATTTACAACATCAACCTCAACTATCTTTACCTGTACCCCAAATGTTTAGCCAACAAAAGCCCTTCCCTTAATGCCATAAGCTTACCTATTGTAGGAGAGAAAAGCCTCTCACAAGTTCAAAGATAATAGATATCACTTGACCCATGTGATCCCTTATCACTCCACCACTACCAATAAAAGATATACGTTTATGCACAGTTACGTCGGTGTTTAATTTTTAGCCAGCCATTAAGGGGTAGTGTCTATGATTGTTGCACGTCTAAATTTTGCATTGTTGACCTAGAAGGGTGCTAGTTTTGCAACACATGGGTTTAGTTGATTTTAATTTATATGGTGAAATTGTTGGGAAAAAAAAATGATTATGCTACCAAAATTTTTAAGGCATTTAGTATATTGTAACTATATGATTGCATTAAAATGACTTTTGAGATTGTATGTAACAGATTTTATGAAATTTTAAGATGTTTTATGGTTATATGATTGTATTTTAACCCTATGATTTTTTTTAATAAGTTTAATCAAGTTTGATTGTTGGTCAATGGATTGACCATTGATTAACAGTCAAACCGAGTACTCACTGAATAACCAAATACTCGCTACTTGCTAAATCACTGACCGACTAATGGTTAGTAGTTAGCAAGTCATGAAACATATTCAACTTTATCACCCAAAAGATTCATTATAAATAAATACATTCAACATCTTAAATAATTAATCAATATTAATTTATTATTTAGTAAATGCATTCATTTTTAATTAATAAAATTTGCATAGTCCTAATTTATTAATTTATAGAGTTTATATTGTATATGTGAATTTCTTTCAACTCATTTAATTTTCTACAATCTGACACGCCACGTACAAACATATATCGAAGTTGGTAAAATGTTTGGTGATCTCAACTTGTTGCTTTCTTCTTAAAAGTATAATGAATTGTATCTGTTTTCAAAAATTGACCGACAATTTGTGCATATAATATTGCAAATATATATTTTTTGAGTTGAATATACTGTCTAGTAAAATATTTACCATGTGATATATATTAATTAACTATGAAATTCACTGTCTCTCGCTAGGCTGAGGCTATGGCAGTGATGTCAGTGCCAAGGAAAAGTGAAACCAACGTAAGAACCGTTAGAGTATGGATGTAAGAATTAATTGAATTGAATTGCAGTCATTCAACATTTCAACTGATACATTTTTAATTTCATTTAAGCGCAAATATTCACCAACTTACACATGATGATATGCATTTCGTATTACATTTTCACCACTTGCTATTTTAAATCCTTAGTTTGTTTATTTTAGTTGAGTGAATCTTACATTAACTAATTAAAGACTTCCAAATGGCTGAAAATCATGAGAAAATTTGACTCTTTAAGCTTATATGCTTTGATAATCAAATCTTCAGATATTTAGTCAATATTAAACCATCAATTTGTCCTAACTGTTTGGTAAATACTGAGCCTAGAAGATTTATAGGTCAACATAATCATCTTAATACAAATTTTTGGATGCATTCAACCCACCGCGTGTTTTTAATTAATGCAAATTTATGTGTATTTTCATATTATATAACATGATTTAATCGAATGATATCCAACATAAGAGATGCATCCAAATTTCTTTTCCATTATAGAAATCCTATTGTTTTTTCTAATAAAAAAAATACTTATTGTTAAGTTATAATATTTTTAAAGAAAATCAATTTATGAATAAATGTAAATATAAAAGGCTCAATTTTTCTATAGTGATGAGAAATCTTCTAGATTAATTTAGGACTTTGATGAATTAATATTAATTCAATTAATTTTAATAATTTTTTTTATAGGTAATAAGAATAAATGTATAATAAATTTAATTAGTGAAATAATTTTGAAAAATTCTCATGCGTATGGGAAAAATTAGGATTACAATGAAGACGTGGTTGAATGGATAATATATACTTCATTTGTTGATGTACTCTTTAAGAAATGATTCATGTGTCTTAGATACCGACAACTTTTGTTTGGTTGTCTTCTCTGGCTCATGTCAATTTGCATTTAAATATTTAATCGAGATAGTTAATGTGAATCCATGCATTAATAATTTTATTTGAAAAAAGAAAATGCTAAACTAATCTCAGATCAATTCATAATTACATATAAAATTAATTAAATCACAGGATCAAGATAAACAATTTGATCTTATAACTAATTTCAGGATCTCATGAGCTTAACTCATGCATATGGAGTATCTCATGTTTAAATATATACATGCGCTGATGCACACATATTAATTCATATACATATATAATATATGCATCTCTGATCCCTTTCGTTTTTCATTTTTTCTCGAAGAAATGGATTAGGTTGCTGGGTCCTACCTCTTCTGGAAGACAAATTAAGGATCAAGCGTACATCATATAGATGACTGAATTGATTAATAAAGTTAGACCACAGTGAGTGAACCCAACTTTATATTTTCCTAGGCTAAAGTGAAAGTCAACTAGGGTTTCTTGCAATTGCTTTTATGTTCCATAGTCCTAATTAGGTTACCCATGAGAGACTTGATGAAGTTACTCTTCCTGAAACAAGTTCTAACTGTCTCCATTCTCATTTCATCATCCAAGAGACAAGCTTAATAAACAAGCAATTCCTAGTTTGCTTGGTGAATAATACAACCTCGACCAGAAAGGCCAGAGGGTCGTCCTACATATAGCGTTGATATCAATATATTTACGCGCGTTAGAACACTTAAATATATATATATATTTATATATCTATGTTTGTATATTGTTTTATACACTATAATTACACAATGTTATATTTATCCACATGTACTTTTATAATGATATCATTACGAATATAATATTAGAGTTGAAATTCTGAATACTATAATTATGCATTTTCATTAAAATACTAATGTTTCACGTTTAGCGTTATAATTATCCGTAAGTCCAAATGTTGAAGCAAAAGAAATAAATTACCAATTAATTGAGATCATCAGTAATAAACTAGGTTTCGTTTAATCCAAAGAGGAACAAAGATCTTATGTATGAAATATGTGCATGCAGATAG
Organism: Dimocarpus longan; assembly: GCA_022984855.1. NCBI lineage: Eukaryota > Viridiplantae > Streptophyta > Magnoliopsida > Sapindales > Sapindaceae > Dimocarpus > Dimocarpus longan. Next base: position 4,644,382 of record CM041018.1, read on the forward strand.
TGGGACATATACGATTATACGTGGCAAATGAAGATATAAATAGTAAGTAGAAATGGTGATCCAGAAAGGTCAGGTTTTTAGATATATTGGTTGGAAGCCCAGTAAAGCAAGCAAATCAGTTGTTTGCCTGACACCTTGAAACTTTGTTTATGTTATATATTAATTAAAATAAAGACTAAATTTTATGTGATATCACTCGTCCCTGTTTTTCAAAACCACACTTGGTCCACTCGACAAGGAACCGCGGTCGAATTATCATGCTATCTCTGTCTCTCTCTACGAACCGTTTACTAACTAATTATTGTGAGAGGGGAGATGGGAAATTACAGCATATGATTAAGAGAAAGCAAGAGATATTGATAAAGAAGAAAAAGGTCTCTCTCATTTCTCTGGCTGTTGGCACTTGACATGGACACTAAATTAAGTTGACAAATATAGTAGTAAGAATTTAGGTTAGAAAGAAACTAGCTAGCTTATGAAATAAGGAAAAAACCACTCCTATTTAAAACATAATTAATATATATACAGTCTAATTAGGCAATCACATAAATAACATCTGTTAGGTGTAGAAATATTCCAAAATTTCAGCATTGTTTTATTCAGTGAACTTTATATTAAGAGATTGTTAAGTTATTTTTTACTTTCTAGTATTAAGAGTTAACTTTTACTGTTAAGAATTTGTTAAATTACAGTACGAAAATCCAAATTTTCACACTTGAAAATAACTTACTATATATATAAATATTCCACGGTTAACCTGGCCGCTGCAATTGTGTATAGTACTAATATATTTATTCAAATTATTTTCTGGTGGAACGGCGGATGAAATCATATATATTGTGAATCAAAATGGAGTATTAATGGAAGAAAACATAGCTGAAGATCAGATCAGCCAATAAAACATTTTAGAGAAACCAATAATTTTAGTAATTGTAAAGCAAATACGATTTAAGAGTTAATAAAATATTAGACTGTTTCGTTTGGTCAAACTTTAGCAAAGGTAGTTGTCTTGTGCTACAGGATAAGCTTCTACTTTACCACTAGTTGGTTCAAAAACGTAAGGGTACACAAGACGAAGAAAATGTTGTAATACAACAAGAAGAATGAGGACAAAAAAAAATAAGAAAAAAATTGCAATTAATTGAAGTATTGATCATAAAGCGTGTGAAGAATGTCTTATGATTTTCAAAATAATTGGTGGTTTGATTTTAGGGCGTTGGCTGCACCAACTTCCCCTTCAACTTAGCACTATTCTCCGGGTCAAAAGACCTTGCATCCTTCTTCTGTCTTCTTCTGAGTTCTGACAACTATTTATATATCTCTGCTTATATATCCAATTTTTTTGGATATACCAAAGTATTGAATTATTTGTGTCTTTATATTGATCAGTGACTCTCCCCTAAATTGATTTAGTTACTTCTTGTTAATTATTTGGATTGGTGGAACATGTGCATTATTGGTATTTTATTTTAGGGATACAGTACATGAATATATTATTACTTGGCTGCTTGTTTGGGAAACAAGCACAAATATATCGGACAGGCGGTCTGCATGCTCTATTATTATTATTATTATTATTTTTCTTGTATGTTTTTTTTTTGACGTTTCTACTGCCATTCAAATCCATTTTTGTAACTCTGTCACTCTGTGGACTGGTTCAATATATAACAAGTCTAATATTGTTATATTAACCTCCAAGTGCAACTGTTGGTTTCAACAAACTCAGAATTACCAATTAAATGCCACTAACGCTGTTTATGATCAGCTGAGTCATATCTTCAAATAATTGAAACCAAAACAAACATAAATCAATTCGTAAGTGCCCACATCATTATGGATTCAAAATAAAATTCAAAATGTAATATTCTCTTAATTTGACTTGAGTTTACACTTATTAAATAAATTTTTAACATGTGATTAAAGTTTTATGCATTTCTTTATTAATAGTCAATTATACGATGATTAAACTAAAATATGTGGACTGTGGTATTAGGCTGTGTAGATTAGTCCACAAGATATAGCCTACTTATCTACCGTATATCTTTTGTAGTCATATTTATAAATTATATTTTTTTAAAAATATTATATATAATGCAGTGATCTGAATCTAATGTTGTGAAATTGAATAAATACTTTTTATTATCAAATCATATTTAATAATAAACATAAATTGATTTAAACACCAAAATTAATTATAAAAAATAATACACAGATTCCCAACTCGCTATAAAATCCAAACGTGACTAGTTGAAAGCCATGCAAACGATGACGAAAGATACTCCTATTGCGTGCATGGAATGAGTTCCTTTGCCCAACAGAGACTTGCCACGTGTTATGTAATCTGATTTCCATTTTCAACCTTTGTACGGGAAGATATCTAAGTCATGTTAATATTAAGCTCACATTAATGTTGACACTCTTTTCATGAATTTCCTTCTGTCCCCCGAAATTTTTCTGGTTATTATTATTATTATTATTTTGACATATTACACCTACCAATTACTGAACCGATATCGGACTCTTTGGTTTAGACACATTGAAGAACAGCTCAAAACAAAACTTCCCATAAGTTGGAGAAGGGTGTCTACAAACGGAAAAAAAAGTTAACCCATAATATAATGGGAAAATTGTAACTACAATTTGGTGGCTGCTGAGCATCGTATTTGGCATACATTAAGGAAATTAAACATGTCAAAGCGGGGTTGATATTATTGTGGCAACCCATCACGCTTTTCTGATTAAGTCTTCTTTTTATTGAAAAAAATTAGAAGAAGAAACAGTTATTGCCAAAGCTTTATTTTCTAACGGCAGAAAAATCAGAAGAAGAAATAGTACTTATTGCCAAAGCTTTATTTCTTATGGTAGCTTAATTTTCATGTTCTTTTTTTAAAGAAAGATTTAGTTGTTGAAGACTTGGGTAAGCAGTTAATGAAGTGTTTTATAAGAAACCAGATATCCACGGAGAAGTAAAGGGTGATAATTTATTGGTCATTTAATACGAAGGAGATCATGGCATCTTTGGTACTATTTTAATAACCTATATGAGAGGAAGTGAACCAATCTTAATCAGCCAAACAAAAAGTGGAAAGTAATATTTTATTAGTGTGATCTGAGGCAAGAAGCAAAGCAGAGGTCTGTATATAAATATAGGAAGCCTCAGTTTTGGTGGCAATGCAGGGAAGCAATCTCTAGCAAATTAACAATATAGATAATAAAAACAAGATGGGAAGGTCTCCTTGTTGTGATGAGAATGGCCTCAAGAAAGGCCCCTGGACTCCAGAAGAAGATCAGATGCTTGTCCAGTACATCCAAAAACATGGCCATGGAAGCTGGAGAGCTCTTCCAAAGCTTGCAGGTGTGTGTGTATATGTACTTTAGTTGAAAATTACCTTTATCTCTCTTTCTGCCCAGATTATTTCCTCATTTTCTTGTTAATTTATGTCTACAGGTCTGAACAGATGTGGCAAGAGCTGTAGATTGAGATGGACTAACTACTTGAGGCCGGATATTAAGAGAGGGAAATTTTCTCAAGAGGAAGAGCAGACAATTCTCCATCTCCATTCCATCCTTGGAAACAAGTAATTTTTCATTCATTTGCTTTTACATATGAAATAATCAAACGTTTATAGTTCTATAGGTTTTGTCAGTCTTTCTAAGTCATATATATTTTTTCGTTTACAAGGTGGTCAGCAATTGCAACCCACCTACCAGGCCGGACAGATAATGAAATCAAGAATTTCTGGAACACCCATTTGAAGAAGAAGCTGATTCAGATGGGAATTGATCCGATGACCCATCAGCCCAGAACTGACATATTCGCTAGCTTGCCTCAACTAATAGCGCTTGCCAACCTCTTAGAGAGTCATCAAATCGATGAGCAAGCTGTGAGATTACAAGCTGAAGCTGTTCAGTTGGCTAAGATTCAATACTTACAATGTCTCCTCCAATCTTCAGCTTCAATGTCTACTGCTACCCCATATGACCAAAATGGCATTACAGACATGGAAGCTCTTAATTTATTGAATTCCATTCCTGCTCTTAAAGAAAACCCAGTTTTAAATTCATCACAAACAGGGAATAGTACTCTTGCAGCCTCATTTTCACAGCTTGAAATTGCAACCTCTCAACCACTCCACCATCCAGGTCTATTATCTCACTTGCCACCCCAACAAGTCCCTTTCAATTTCCAAACATCGTTGAATAATGAGATGGGCCAACCTCCTATTGACTTTGCAATGGTCAGCCAAGGTGCTAATGATCACCCACCTGACTCTTCATGGATTCTTCCTTCTCCACCTACTGTTCTTCCATCTTTAACTGATCATGATCAGACATCCATGAGCAATCCAGGAGATGCAAGTAGCCCTTCTAGCTATGGTGGAGGAACTTCTTCATACTGGCCTCCTGATCAACTTTATTTCGACGATTCTATTATGCAAGACATTTCTTAGTTATTTATTACAGCTTAAGAGGTTTGAAGTTGTGTCATGCGTTTTTCGTTGTCTGTCACTTTTAGGTATGTAAATGTCCGTGTACGCATACAGGCTCTCCTCAAACATACATGAGTACACTTTTATGCAATAATCACAGGCGGTCTCAGGAGATATATACATATCATGTACATAATTTTGTGGTTTTTATCAGTGATATATAGTTTGAGTTTTTTTTTGTTTTTTGGTTTGATTTCATCCAATTTAAAATCTGTTGTATTTCCAATCGAAAGTAGAAAAATAAAGTAGTTTGTCATATTTTTTATCAGTTGTAATCTGGTTGAGATTTATATAAAGTATAAAGTATCATGCAGGGGGGGCGTGAAGGACTATCAGCTTATTGAGTTTCTTAAGAATTACAGCCTTATAATGTAAGGATGAATATCATGCAGCAAATAATTTATTTTGTGTCACTTCAACTGATGAAATCCGACTTAAAGATACTCTTTTAACAACATTGAGCTACATGCCCAAGAAGAAAAAGATTGAGTCACTTGTTCTTTGAGCAACAAGTATTTGCCACATTTCACTATGCTGATCGACCAACCAAAAAAAAAGAAGGTTAAAATGTCTAATTGCTATAGTATAAATATGGATCCATTATGCATTTGTACATATTTTTCATAATTTTCAAAGTTTTGTGTAGTGGACAACATTTTAAGACTTTGACAGCTCCAGGTCCCATTATATTGTTTAGAATCGCCAATGATGGTTATAGCTGGGCCAATTATATGTAGGATGCATGCAGGAGCATTTTAGAATATATACCAGTCTTACCAAATAATGAAAAAAAAAAATTACTTTCTATTATAGTGCTATTAATCAAAAATTATAATTTATGTGCTGAAATAAATTATAATGCTATTAATTAAAAATTAAAACATGAAAAAATACTTGGAAAAACCAAGACATTTCGTTGTCATTTACGTATGTTTTGGAAAAATGTTATCTTAAAGAAGCACTATTCCTATTATTAATTAGCCTGGACATTACGGGAAATGTAAAAGCTAGAGGCATTGGTCTCAAGATGAGATTAATTACTTCTAACTTTTTGACAATTTCCACTAATTGCACATAAAAAAACGCACCGTATATATATCGGTCAAATGACTCAAATCTCTTTGAAAAATTATCAGTCAAACCGTTTAACCGGTTGTGACAAAAAACTAAAAAAACAAAACTAATCTCGAAGGAAGTAAAAACTTTTGACTTCTGCAGATATTAATTATAATGTTTCTAATATATCAAAACAACGTTTACTAGAAGAGAGAGGATATATATTAACCGTGTATATATGTATATGTATTTCAATAGTTATGGCTGGTAATAATCTATAATATTAGATGTACACCAAGCACTCTTAAGTCCATAGGTTAGTAGCAGGTAATTGCTTGTGTTGGTAGTAAAACATTGTTAAATAATGCATGGAGCGTACTAGAATATCAATTAATTCTATTACCTCATGCCATCCTAACGTTTGAATTTTGACTAACGGGGACAACGTTTGTACTTATTTACAACGTTTTTCATTGTACTAACGATAGAGAAAACTGATTTGACCATTAATGATTATGGTTAACCATCACAAATAGGTATAAAAACACAAAAATGTCCTCAATCTATTTCCACCATATAATTAAAAATAAAAAAAAATAAAAATCTAAAAAACATAAAAATTTGAACAGTTTATTTTAAAAATGGACGATTGAGATTTTTTTTTTTAAAAAAAAAAATAAAACTAATCAAATTTTCAAAAATGAATCCGTACCGTCCATCTAAACTGTTAGAAAAAAATAGAAATATAAAAGAAAATTTTTAAAAAAATCAAGATAAAAAAATTAAAGAAAAAATGGAGATCCAATTTCTACCGTCCATATGTCTAATCTGGAGATTGGATCTCTATCATTCAGAAGATGAAAATTATCTAACCAAAATCAAACTCTCAGACCTATCATCTTCACACCCATGTGTCATAATCACCACCACTACACCTATGTCTATCAAAATCAAAATCACCACACTCATCTGTTTGAAATCAAAATCACCACCACACCCATGTCTTTCATAAACAGTCTATAAACACAAATAAGATGTAAGTAAAGAAGGAAGGGAAGAGCACATGGTATTTGTGGTGTTGAGATGGCAAAGCCGCTACTGTTGCCGTTGATCGACAACGGAGAGAGCGATATGGCCATCCTTTTGTGGGTTCCAACACAGACTTTTGGGTTCGAATCTGGGTTTTAACCAAGATGTTAACATCTAGGTTAGAATCTAGATCTTGAAGATTTAGGTTGGAACTTATATAAATTTGAGTTCCAATGGGTTTAAACCCATATATCTCTCTTATTTTTATTTCTTATTATTTTTAGTTTTTCTAAATTATCTAGGCTTGATTTTCATTGTTGGTTTTGCTGAAGATTTTCATTGATGGCTTTAGGTCTGAGTAATTATTATCATGCTATGGAGATGAAGATTTGGAGATCTTCGTCTCTTGGTGGGTGAACGTTCATTTTTTTTTTAATTTTTTTTTTGTTATTTCAAAATTGATCTTAGCATCCATCTATGAGATGGACAATTTAGATTTATTTGAAAAAAATATATATTTTTTATATTTAAAATTTTCTTTCAATTTCAAAATTATTTAAATTTTATTTTATTTTATAAGTTTTGAGGTTTAAATTAATTTAAACGGATCTCCATTGTCCAGATGGACGGGGGAGATCCCAACAGTTTATTAAAAATATAATTTTTAAAGAAAAATAAAAATAAAATAAAATGACCATCTTACCCCGTTAAAGTTAAAAGTACTGGTAAAAGAAAGTAAAACCATTAAATGAAGAAGGCTACAAATAAATGCAAATGTTTTCTCCGCCTATCAAAAATAAAACATTAGGAGGGTATATGAGGTAGTTTACTCTTCTATAAAATCAACTTAATTATCTCCCGCGGTGTTGGGGGTGGGCTTGACTTCTTGTCAATGGTAGACATATAAAAGAGAGTGAGAAAGACAGTGACAACAACAACGCCAATCTTAATCAATTATGAAGAAAAGTCCGTACAATAACCAGGATTACAGAAAAGTAAAGTTGTAAGGAGGGAGATGGGTCTGATTTCCGTGAGTAGTTAGACATTGATAATTTCTTTTCTATCAAGCTATTGACGTTACAGCTTCAAAGTTAACCCAATTTTTCATTATCCTGCAAAGTCTTTATAATGAAGCTTAAATCAGACACACGTCAATGACTTAGTGGACTTGATAATCCAGTTACTGATAATTGTTCACTAATGTTTGATTAAAGTCCAGTTGATCATAATTGTCAAAGCAGCCTAAAAAAGTAACACACAGTATGGTTAGGTTTGTTCTCTCCCTAAAATTCATTATAAAAGAGAACTGGCAATTTCACTACCTAATCCTGCCCCATTCGTTGCATATATTACTGCTAATTTAGATTCTTATGTCACTGCAATTATGTTGTATATATTATATATGTGATATTTTTGTAAAAATTAAGCATCTTAATCAATCTGCAGGAGATGACAATAATGACTACGAGTGGCAGCATCAAGAAAGGGATGTTTTGATTTGTTTAATGGTACAGATACTGTAATCGTACACAAATTCATATTTTGATAATGTCGTGATTAGATATGAAAGTGGTAGTTGTGCTATATTGGAGATTTTGATTGCTACATATTGGTACAGAATCGTGTGCTTGTTTTGTTTTAGTTTTTATTTGATTTGTTTAATTGTGTAAGCTTATTTATTGATCTGTGGTATCGGTATAGCACAGCTAATTAAAGATTATAACGTATTTAATTAAGAGATTAGAGAATGAGAATGAGAAATGAATTTAATTGTTAGTGTTTATTTACTCTAAATTGTTTTATAATGAGAATGAAATTATGGATCCTATATAAAGTCATGGAATAGGATTGTTATTCCTTTCTTCTCTCAATCTCATTAGCTTTTACAATTTGAAAAGTTGATTTTACCCTTTTTTTAAAAAAAAAAAAAAATTAGAAATCATTATTGTGTGTCACTATTATTGGTATTGAAAAAATTTCTTTAAATGTTGAATATTGAAGTTGTTTTCTGTTGATGAATGAATTTGGGTCATTATTTTGTTTTTTCATTTTTACTTTTTTTTTATTTTGTTACATTAGATTTATACATGTGACAAACCAAATGAAACCAAGTGAGAAAGATAGTAAACGATTATTTGTTAGGTTATTGCAGTGACATTCGTAAGTATTTAAATCCATGACCGAAAAAACAAAAATAATACATGATATGATATAATAATAAATAAGAATTTTTTGAATTTTTTGAAAAATATTTTAATTAGCATAATATTATTACAACAAAATACGTATTTATTGAAGATAAAAAATTTATGTAATTTTTTTTAAAAAAGGCAATGAAGTACATAATTTTAATCAATGACATTTTTATAATTTCTAATTAATTCATTCTAATTCAAAATCAAAGTAAACATCTCAATGAAAATACTGCTGACTCTTATTTTGATTCTTGCAATTAAAGTAAATAGCATATTCTAATTTCGATACATCATTTCGGTTACAGACCAATTTGATTTCAAACCATTCTAATTATATGCAAATAAACCCAATATTAGTATTGGCTATTGACTAATGCAAGCCTAAATTCGAGGACTATTATAATTTGTGGTCTTACAGTTGACATCAATTTTATTGACCTTCTTGTAACTATAATTAAGTAAACATACGTATAAGTTATGAAATTGGATTTAAATTGTTTCAAGATTTATCACAAAATTTAGGAAATTTATTGTTTTTTTTCCTAAACCACTTAATATCTATTTTTAAAAATTAAGATATTATTCAAGTTTGATCAATATGTTCTTGTTTTAAATACATGCAAGTGATGTTAATTAAATATTATTTGACCAAATGATGAACACTATCTATCATTAAATCACATTGGATCATAATAATTAAGACTAATATGTTGTAAAATGGTATGACATGACACCTTTTATTAGAACTTTGTGACTCTATCACCTTTGTTGTGGTAAGAAATGGCTGGAAGGTCAACTAGATCTCTCATTCAGCATTTGTTTTGTACAGTTGCCAACCTTAACTGGATTTCACAATATGATCTGTGAAACAAACAAAGCTTTTGTTAGGGTGATCCGAAGGTTGGATCTCTCATTCAATATTTACTTCATGAAGTTGCTGACCTTAATTGGATTCGTAGGTTGAGTATCAGTATTACTAAAATAAGATAAAAATATCAGGAATGAGAGAAGGATTCATCTTTTCTCTCTCCTCTTTTCCTATCGTCGTCTTTCATCTTTTCTTTATCTTCTTTCTTTTATTTTTCCTCTCTCCTCTTCTTCTCACCATTTCTTTACATTGATTTTTTCATTCTCTCTATAATATCATTTTCATGGGAGAAATTTTATTTGGTGTTTATAATAATGATTTGATTTATTGCTATAGTGAAAAGCTGATTTTATTAGTTGTATGAATTTATAAACTTTTCTCAAACTTTTTTTTTAAAAAAATTATTTGTGGGGTTGGATTTGTAAGGTCATTTAAATAAAAAGTTGAAAACAAGATGAAAACTTGAATTTGGAAAGAAAACATAAAAATCTATAGAAAGAGAAGGAAAGTAACAAAATATATGTTGAAAGAAGAAAAGAAGATATCTCTCAATGGAGGAAAATATCTCTCAAATAAAGGAAATATCACTCGATGGAAGGATATATCTCTCAAATGAATGAAATAACATGAGAAAATAACCATAAGAGGAAGAAAATAACTTTGGAAAGAAGTATCTCTTAAATGATGAAAATAACGCTCAAGCCAAAATCAGCATTGATACAAGGGCATTTTTATTGGTGTACATACTTTACTACCATTTGAATCCGAATAATTAATTAATTAGTTGATATGGAAACAAAAGGAAAGATTAAAAAGCGTTAAAAAATCAATGATCCCTAAATTAAATGCACCTTTATTTGAAGGAGGAATTTAAATCTGTCCCTAAGTTTGTTACAAACTTCAATTTTTGAAATAGAAATTGGCTTATGGTTCATTCATCCCTAAATTATCAAGAAATTTGTCAAGTTGATCCTCGGCATTATTCAAACGTTATCAAATTTAACAAACAATGGTCATTTTCTTCATTTCAATAAAATCATTTCAATTTTACTTAAAATACAATTAAAAAAGATAAAAATAGTAAAATAGTAAAAATTGAGGGGGCCAAAAAAAAAGAAGATAGATTTCCCACGTTCATTTAAGTTGGATGGTAAAGATTAAAAATGAAAATTAAAAGGAATAATCCTAAAAAAACCCTTAAAAATGAAAATAATCTCAATTTATCCCAACTTTTAAAAATATTAGTAAAAAAACCTCCTACCATCTCCCAAAAATGGTTTTCGTTCAAATTTTAGTGATTTTATGATAAAAACATTAAAATACCAAAATACCCTCGCCTTTTCATTTGAAAAAGACTAATAAATTAAAAATTTAAATTTAAATTTACAAAATAATTAAAAATGGGGAAAAAACTAATTAAATATTTGATTAAAAATTAATTTAATTAATTAATTAATAATTAAAAACAACTGTCAAAAGGAGTGGGATCTCCACCATCAATATTAATTTGAAAAATATGAAAAAATTAAATAAAAAAATTTCAATGAGAAGAAACAATAAATTAGTAAAAAAAGTGAAAGATGAACTCAGATTTTCAAACTTTGAAGATCTGTGTCATTAACTTAAAACATTTAAATAAATAAAAATAGAATAGCACCACCATTTATCAATCAAACCAAGCCATCAGCATAACCAAGACCAAAACTAAAACCATCAATTCTATAGATTGAAGGATGAAATAAAAAAAATAAAAAAATTTCATCAAATCTCTACCATCCATCTTAAAATGGATGGTGGAGATTATTTTTTTAAAAAAATAAAAATAAATTAAATTGAAATAAAAATTAAAAAAAAAAAAAAAATTCATCCATTGTCCAAAAATAATCTTCTCCAATGTCTCCACTGCTTTTAATAACCTAGAAATCTTCCACACACAGAATCAAATACAAACCCTTTCTATAACTAGAATCAAAGACAGAAACCTTCCACACAAAGAATCAAACATACATAGAAATCTTCCAAAAATCAATCCAACCTAGAAATCAACCACCTCGAAACCCAAAAATCAGAGCAAACCCTTCTTCAATAAATAGAAAAAAGAAAAACAAAACAAAACATTGAAAAAAAAAAAAGGTCATATCTTTAACAATAGATTTTCAATTAAATCCAAAACATTGAAAACACATGCAACACATATGATGGGTATCTGAATTTTTTGACCACGAGCATCGACCTTGCTATGACTATTCTTGGACAGAGGCTCCTTAACTGGGGAAGAAGAACAGTAAGGAAAGAAAGGAGGAATAGAGATTAGGACAAACGAACAACTTTACAAGGAGGGAGGCCATTTTTGTGCATCCAAGATTTCAGGTCACCGACTTCCTTGTCCTTTTGGCTAACATCATTGTGTGAGCCACCACCAGAGTGTCCGACTTGGAGGCGAAGCAAGAGCTTCTTTCGCTTCCATAATCGACTGGTCCATACTAGTCCCTTATCGGCTCCTCTTATCGATCTCTTCTTCCTCCTCTTTTATGTCATATTGGTCTGCATTGATCCATCATCGACTGCTCACTAGTGATAAAGAAAGAGAACTAGATGAGATGGAGTGACAGAGAGAGAGAGAAAGAGAGATGGTGGGTGACAAAGAGAGAGAGAAAGAGAGATGGTGAGTGACAGAGAGAAAGAGAGAGGGTGAGTGACCAGAAGAGAGAAAGAGACTGAGAGAGTATTTCTTTTTTCTTTCTTTTAATTTGTTTTCATTGTTTTCCAATTGTGTTTCATCATATCATTGGTCCCTAATGACCATTTTACTCTCAGAATTAACGGAACCATCACTTTTTTGACCATTTTACTATTCCAATTGACGGTCGGACCATTTTAACTAATATTTTTAAAATCAGTGTGGTTTGATATTATTTTCGATTTTAGATGGTAAATTGATAAAAACCCAAATTAAAAATATATAAAAAAAACATAAATTAAAAAAAAAAAAGATAGATCTCCATCGTCCATCTCAGAGATGGACGATGGAGATCAATAATATTTGAATAAATTTATTGTGAATATTGAAAAAAAAAACAATTGATCTAATCAAACTAGACTAGTCACCAACATTGATCTAATATGAACCAAATCATCGCTCGACGATTTGATATGTGAAATTAGATCATCGAACAATGATCTAGATGTGTCCATATCAGAGGACAATCCATAGCGGGTGATGGTGATAGCCGGTAATAGAGATCTCAAATCTCTATTTGGTGGAGACCCACAAAAAGATTCTCTTTTAGATTTTTAATTTTTTTTTTCCAGAGAATTTGTCCACTATTGATGGAGAATCCATCAGCAATGGAAATTCAAATAACTAGATATTTGTTTTTTTTTTTTTATTTTCTATTCTTAAAGAAAAATTAATATTTTATATTGTAAAAAGGGGACACATGTTAATATTCTATTAGTTTGAAGTTATTTTGTTTTTTGAAAATTTTTTTTAAAGGACATGTGTTGCTTTCTTATCGATGGAAAAAGTCAAAATTAAATTGTTATGTTAAAGAATATAATAGTACTTTTATGCTATCTAAAAATATCAAGGATAATTTTTTTTTCCAATTTTTCTATCATCGTTAATTATTAAACCATCGGTCAAAATGACTAAATTGAGGAATTCCTTGATAATTTAAGGATGACAGAACTATAATCAATGTATATCTACAAAAATCAAATTTACAAAAAAGCTAGGGATGAAATTGAATTTATCTTTATTTGAATCTCTCTTGAAAATTGGGTAGGCAATACTATAGTATGCTAATGGTCAGCGGCTAGGCTTAGGATGGACTAATTCAAAATTGCGTTCATAATTCAAGGGTGTCAAAATGGGTTCGTGTATCGAGTTGAATTATATTCAATTCGATTCGTTTATAAATTCTACCAACACGATACGAATTTGTTTAATAAACAAGTCAACATTTTTAAATTCAACGCGAATGAATTCGTTTATAAACGGGTGATATGATATGACACAACTAATTCATTTATAACTTAGATCATAAAGGAACCAAACTCCATAACTTATCATACCGTTAATTCGTTTACCCGTTTAACTCATTTATTTTAAACAATATTTTGATCCATTAATATATAAATATTACGAGTTGACCTATAACATATAAATATTACAATTTGACACCTAGAATATATATGACTCTATTAATCAAGTTGACCTATGAATCCATTAAGCATATCCAAATCGATTTGTAAATAAAAGAGTTAAGCGGGTTGACATGATTATGATATGAATTCGTTTAAATCAAACCCACACCCATTTATTTTTTCTGAATTCGTATAGATCCGTCGTATCGTAACCCAAATTATCACCCCTAATTCATATGTCAATCCCTGTGAAGCTTTCTTACATGTTACTTTCTCTCCTTTAAACCTATATGTGACCTACAGAAGGTGAAAATGAAAAGAAAAGAGAGAAAGAGTTAAATTACATAAACATAAAATTTTGTTATAAATATGTGAATTTTGTATTTAATTATTTTATTTTTATTAAAAAAATAAATAACTTAAAATTACTAATAATCATTGAATCAGAAATAAATGAATGGCTGCGTCAAAAAAGGAAAAAAAGAAAAAAGAAAAAATAAATAAATGAATGGTTGAATTTTAAAACTACAAATTGAAGTCCACTTTTTATTCTGACTTCCCCACTTCTGTTGTTGCCTTTGATTTTTTTGTTAAGTTTCAATATTCCTATCTATTTTTCATCAAACAAGTGACATTTTATCATGGAAATCCTAACTATGATTGATGTAGGACAAGATTAGGAAATAGAGTTTTTATAGGAATAAAATTTAGATTTCGTTAAGGTTAACTTTTCTTATTTTAATTAGTTTTAAATTAGAAAGTTAAGAGTCAATCAGGATTCCTAATACTAGTAGTTTTAGGACAATAGTCATTATAAAAGGATTTGATTTGTTTAAGTTTAGTATGTTATTGATTATTTTCATAGGTGATAATAAAGTTTATATTTTAATTTATTGTTTCTTTATTGTTATTGTTTCGATTTTGAAACAAAATTTCCGCTTTACCAAAATTGGTATCAGAGCGTGGTTTACCCTCAACTGATGGCTGAAATTGGTTCAAGTGGACAACGAACCCTTGACAACGAACGACAGTTCGCACTTGTCGAGCAACGACTCGATAGGGTGGAAGAAAAACTTCAACAACTCGATGAAATTAATGAAGCACTTCGGAGCATCCAACAAACTCTTGCTGCGATAACTCTCGAAGTAAGACAAGTTGTCGGCGAGCGTCGACCTGACTTACCAGGTGGTTGGACGGTGACTGCCGGCGAGGATGCCGAAAACGACAGTGGGCGACAGGGAGACCGAAATCTGTATGGTCGTGACCTGCGGGAACCAGATCTGGGCAGAAGAGACCCCCAAGATCCGCACAATCTGTGCAACCCGCAAGGTGACCCGCGACCAAGCCTTCTCGACCTGTACACAGGTACAACTGCCCCTCCAACTCTGCGTGCAGGTCCGATCCACTGCCCAGACCGCCGAACTCCGGTCGATCTGTCTTGGAATCCATGGAACCCATGCGACCCGCTTCAAAACCCAGACCTTCGCGACCCGTTTTGCAACCCTAGATCGACATAAACCGACCCAGATAGGAGCCCGCATAGCCTAGAACGGCGACGATAAAGGCCAGCGACCCCAGATCGGCGGCGACAACAGTCAGTCCGATTATGGTAGAGACAGATTCGAGAAGACCCGACCATACTCATACCGACCCGACCCGGTTCATGTGTACCAAAGGGGTAACCAAGATGTTTTCGGGTGGCACGATAGGTGAGATCCAACATTGCGAAAATCGTTGAGTATTTTTCTTCGAATGAGTTATCTGTGCAATCACAAAACTCGAGGACGAGTTTTTTCAAGAGGAGGGGATTTGATTTAGGACAAGATTAGGAAATAGAGTTTTTATAGGAATAAAATTTAGATTTCTTTAAGGTTAACTTTTCTTGTTTTAATTAGTTTTAAATTAGAAAGTTAAGAATCAATCGGGATTCCTAATACTAGTAGTTTTAGGACAATAATCATTATAAAAGGGTTTGATTTGTTTAAGTTTAGTATGTTATTGATTATTTTCATAGGTGATAATAAAATTTATGTTTTAATTTATCGTTTCTTTATTGTTATTGTTTCGATTTTGAAACAAATTTTTCGCTGCACCAATGATTTTCAGTGATTGTAGAGCAAGATTTTTAGTTAATATAATATGACCCTTTATTGATTTTATTATCTTAGTTAGTGGCCAACCTCATTAATTAGTTAATTTGGAATTTTTTGCTGATTTGATGTCTTATTGAACTTATAAAAATCTTGTAGCATACTGACATTGTTGCTGAAGAGTAGTTTAAGATACATTTCCCAATTATTTCATTGATTGTTAATATTTGATTAAAAAAAATTCTCATGTAATTAGGTAAACATTCAATTGCAATGAAGGCTCAAGTCAACTTGTGCAATCTAATCTGAAATAACCTGTCTCCATATAACATTGAAGACAAATATTGAATGGAATAGTAATGTCAAGCTAGCATATACGTATATGCATGTAGAGAATGATTTTTCTGGGTTTGTGGCGGATGGTCCAAGATGCGCTACAGACACAGTGCCATTTGTAAACTGTAGACAGAATGACAGATTGTTGTTGACGATTGAAATTGGAGAGTGGATAGGAAGGTTGGCAGGGGACCATTGACCATTCATTGGCTGTGCCAACTTAACTACAAACAAATTAGACGTATTGCTCCCACATGGCCTGTGCAATATCTAACTAGTCAGTACTAACCCAGGTTTTGTCTATTTGTTTCTGCTTTTAACCTGAATTATGTGACTTGACTTTTCATATTTATTGTTCTCTAATCAAGTTTATAAACTTTATATATAGAGAGAGAGAGAGCTCAACTAGAAAAAATTGTTCTGTTTTTTAAATAAAAAATCTAAATTGCATTGCTAAAATTTTCTCACACCATTATTCTAATAGGAGTGAGAAATAATCAAATTTCAATAATAATAAGTCAATAAAATTGTTACATTAAGAATAAAATTGTCATATTAAGTTGTTGTGGGTATTTTCCGCAATATCTACTTGGCCTGATAAAAGCCCAACTAATTGGTCCACTGAACCAGGCCCAATTCCAGTTTGATTATCATAGGACGCCGTCAAGCCTTGCATAAAACCGGCGGCGTGAAGTATGCTCAAGTATCTATAGTGAAGTGAAACCCTCGCGGAGTGGAGCGCACAAGCATGCAATATAGTATGTCACCAGACGCAGTGCGAAGTCTGCACTGCCCACTTCGCGAAGCTGAGTCCGTGCAATGTCAAGCCAGGCTGAGCTATGAGAAGCTGAGATCCTTGATCAGTACTCTCCATCTTTCTACACTCCAGTCCGTCTGAAGCCTCCACTTCGCTCACTACCAGGCCGGGTCATCACATAACTTGCCTTGCACGCCAAATTTGTCAGAGATTACTATTTAAATCACAGATAACCACACCTAACCCACGTGGGTTAGTCATCTAAACCTTCCACCTGTCCCTATCATTTAAGGCAATCCGACTGTATTAAAATTAAGTCAGAAACATTAACTACTGTAATCATTTTGTTTTAACTCTTTACTTATCACTGTAGCTCTTCTCCTTCTATAAATAGGAAAAGCTTCTTCAACGTAACCTAAGAGTGAAATATTTAGTGCAAAACTGGCTGTTACTCTATCAAAATACTGAGAGAACTAATAGTGGACGTAGGCAAAGCTAGCCGAACCACTTAAACACTTTCTCGTCTAGTACTCTACCCTTGTCTTTTTATTCCTGCTATTTATCCTTTGTTACGCTATATCTGTCATTTATGCAGTGTTGAGTTTGAAAGAACTTGGTTGACTAATTTTATACTTCAACATAAGTGAAAACAGAAACACTTATTTAATTCATTGATTTTATGAGTTATTTAAGTAATTCTATCACTTAAAAAAATCAATCAAAATAATTAAATGAGATTTGTTAAGTGCCGGTGAAAATGAAAAAAAAAAAAAAATTAAACAAGTCCTAACTCCAATGGTTAGAGGCCTTCCTCAATACTATATGCAATTTGGAAATCTACTTTCATAATAGTAGAAATTTACATTAATAAAAAAAGAAAACTCTTTATATCTATTGATAAATATATGTGGTGGAATATTTTGATTATAAATGTTAAAAGAAAGGTTCACTAACTAATTATTAATTGAGTTTTGGGATGTTAGGATATTTGTTAACACCACAGTCTTTGTGTTTTTCTAGATATCATTGGAAGGGACTTGAACTTCGATGATTCCTAAACTGAATAAGCATTATTTTTCATCAAGCCATATTGGATGACGTAATATTACCTATTAAAGATTAGATCGTTTCTCTAAAATTCACTGTATTATGGGCACATGGTTATACTATACAAAACAGCCTCTGTGTACCTCTTTTATGTGGTAAAAACAAAAAAGGCCTTTTCTTTTTCTTTTTTTTTTATTACAAAAAAGACTGTTTTGCTTTTAGGAATAATAGCTAATTATATTTTCATTAAATGAATTTAATTAGCTAGGTCCGACCAGAAATCGTGATTATGTTCACACATCACACGCACGCAAGTGAGAGAATGAGAGAAACGCATCATAAATCACCTTTAACACTGACTCATAAATGAAATCTGAGCTTTACGAACAGCCCCTAAAAACAAGCAAAAGGCCCACTTTTGATGCGGAAATAAAAATGGCCAATTCCAAGTAGCCGGCATAGCTATCTATGCCATGGTTTGCTGTCCCCTTCCAATATTATCCTATGCTTCTAATTGCAAGCCCCAACTTGAGATAAATTAAATATTACATTTGTAATCTTTCCAACTAGCAGAATCAGAGGCCAAAAACAAAAAAAAAACACGCACACATTTTAAATTCCTAATATGCCCCTGACACATAAGTACAAATTGGAAGCTTGATGAAGATTCTTGAGTCTTTTCACAATGAGAGTGAGCTCCACTAGTAAAATATAAAGCCCTGAAATGTTGATGAAATTACAGGAGGAAGAATAATGAATGATACATTGAAAAACGAGAAAATATCACTTTAATCTTTAACTTTTGATGAAACATTAATTTTTACTTATTAATGCATTTTTAGACCAAAAAACTACTAACCACCACAAAATACATAAAAAGATCAAAATACCCATAATTATTTATTTTATTTTATTTTTATTTTAACAAAACAAAAAATTAAAAAAAAAAACGATTTGGTGCCAAATTCAAAGAACATCTAGGTTTTGATCCATATCAATCTGGTTCAAACTAGATCAAAGAACCATTTCGATTCTTTGGTCTAAATCTTCAATTTGGTTCGAATCAAATTGAAGAAGAAAATTTAAAAAAAAAAAAAAATCAGAGAGATTGAAGAATGAAGAAGGGTTTTAAACTCAAAAATCATTGAAGCAATGAAAAATATTATTGTTGTTTATAAGCAATGAAAAACATTAAAGAACAACAAAATCAAACTTAGAAATCATCACAACCATACCCATAAATCAAAATCATCACAGACACACTCAGAAATCAAAAACAAGCTCAAAATCACCACCATGCCTAAATATCAAAATCAAACTCAAATTCACCAAAAAAAATTCCAAACCTATCAAGCAAACCCAAAAATCAAAACCAGAGTTAGTTTTGGGTTTGATCAAAATCAGAACATAAACTTTGGTTTTAAGGTTTAATTGAACATAGAAGTTCATATTCTAGGTTTGATCAACTCAAATCAACTCTCATTCTAGATTCGATCGAACCTAAAACCACAACCACAAAGATAGTTTTGTTAATCCCATTAGCAACATCAACTAGCGATTTGATGTTTGCAAACACTTCTTTACACTGAGATACCACTACCCTCATCACTACCTTGATAGTACTTGCCATGGCAACATGGAACAACTTCTCAAATTTTGACTTTTTAGGTATCAAATACCCGAAATGAACCTTTTCGAATGGAACACCACCTTTTTTAACTTGGTTCTGGGTTCGATCCAACACAAAACTCTTATTTATAAAGAGAGTGAGATCAAGAGAGAGAGAGAGAGAGGTGGCCGATGGTGGAGGATGCATGGTGGAGGTGACAATGGTGGATGATGTTTATAGTGTTAGAGGATTTGGGTGTTAATGATTTTGAGGATTTGATTTTAATTTTAATGTTTTTTTAAAAAAAATTGTGTTTTCATTTTTAGTTAGAAATTGTTTTTATAAAAGTTTTTGCTTTTAATTTGGATTGAAGAATTTGATTTTTTTTTAATAACTATACAAATTTTATTTTAATTAAACTTATTAAATCTCCACCATTCATCACAATTTTAATCGACAACGGAGATTTATAGTTTTTTATTTTTTTAATTTTAAATGGTTAATGGATTAAAAATGTCAAAATATCTTTCATACCGTTAAGTTTTACTAACGATCGACTAACAGAAGGACTAATTTAACGAATTTCTCAAACGTTAGGAATGACGGAACTAAAAATATATTAGTAAGTAAAAAAATAATATTTCATCAAAAATTAGGGATTAGAATGAAATTTTTCCCGAAAATACACTGATGTTTTGTTTCACTGTATTTTTCACCCTGTCAAAGAAAGAGGATCGGGGAAGGGACTAGAGAGGGGGATAGTGTTTTGTTTCTTGCTTGGGATAACAGAAAATAAAAATATAACAAAAACAAAAGTTGTGGCTGCCATTTGCCAATCAAGTTGTTTCATCCCCACTCCCCTTAACAAATCTTATTCACTTAGTCTCCAGTCTCTCTCTCAAAGGGCAAAGCCTTTTTGTTGTAAGTGTAACACCCCCATTTTTACTAAAATACCTTACTTTTATTGTCATTTAAATGCAATCAAATTTAGAATAAATCACATAAATTAATAAATAAATGATTAGACAATAAAGTGCAAAACCAGCTACACTTTTTTTCGTGGCTATGCTCGAAATTTGCTTCCCATAAGACTAAAAAGGCAAGAGCCCAAGAATAGAAAGGCCAAAACAGATAAGATTAACTACAAAAGTCACTGGTTTTGCTTCAACAGAAAGAGTAAAGAGAGTGTCATGGAACACAAGTGAGAGGCATAAACTAGTGGGCCGGTGTGTGTGTTTTGGATATTTGGTTGGTAGAGTTTTTATTTTTATTTTTTTGGAGATGTCAGGTGGTGGTTGTAGCATAGTTTGGTTCAGGACAGATCTAAGAGCGGAAGATAATCCAGCACTGGTAGCTGGTGTGAGAGCTTGTGCTGTGGTTGCTGTCTTCATCTGGGCATCTGAAGAAGAGGGTCCTTACTATCCAGGGAGGGTTTCTAGGTGGTGGCTCAAGCACAGCTTGGCTCATCTTGACTCTTCTTTGAGGAGTCTTGGTACTTGAAGAAGAGTACAGCCTCCTCTCTTCTTCAAGTTGTTAAAGCTACTGGTGCGACTCAGTTCTTCTTCAACCACTTATATGGTTTGCTTTTAGCTTCTTCTCTTCTTCATTTTTTTGTCTGTTTTTATCTCTCTTAATTCCAATGTCAAAATTTTATATTCTTCTGCATGGAAATACTGGATCACGCGGTTTGACTATTTTATATATATAATTTTTTATGTTCTTTTAACTTTTTCCTCTTTTCTGGGTTTTTAATTTATAAATTTTCATTCTTTTTTTGATGTAGTAATACTTAAAAATCTTGAACTCTAGAATGATGCTTAAGATTTACTAATTGGAATTGTATCATTTGATGAATTCGATACAAATTTTCTTTGCAGCTATTTTCTGTCATTGGCCGTTGGAGTGCTCTGTAATTGATTGAGACTAAAGATCATTTCTTTTTCAAATTGGACAAATAAAATATTGGAATTCAGTATATTGATAGTTATCTTGATAGTCCTATTTAGATTGATCATTGTCTTTGGTGATCTGGCCTTGTTAAAAGTTAAAATTGAGGATGTGTTGTCGAACATTTGACATAGAAATATGTATCTAATTCTGATATGTTGATGTATGGGCAATTTGTTGCCATCGCTTTGTAAATTATTGTAGTTAGTCTAGGAAAAGCAATGACGAGTAATTTGATTCAACATCTAGTGTCAATTCACTGTTTTTTCAGACCACCCCTTGTCGCTGGTTAGAGATCACCGATCAAACGAGGTTTTAACTGCTCAAGGTGTAGCAGTGCGTTCTTTTAATGCAGATTTGCTCCATGAACCATGGGAAATAATGACGCGCAAGGCCGTCCTTTCACAACCTTTGCCGCTTTCTGGGAGAGATGCCTTAGCATGCCTTATGATCCTGATGCTCCGCTTCTCCCACCTAAGAGGATAATTTCAGGTCTGTATAGCCTGTGACCCCAATGCTTGATTTTCTATTTGGTAAAATGAATACAGTATAATCTCGAGCTTCTAAAGAACAGAGATTTAATATTTGCTGAAGTTTCTATTTTCTCCGCTTTCAAGCATCTAAGAATCGGAAAGTGAGGCATGTCTGTTGCAAAGCCTCCATAGGGCGATATTTGCATTCTTTTCTGTTATAAATTTACGATTTTTGATATTTTATGTATATCTTTGTGTGGATTTTACATTGCAGAATTTCAATCTTTGGTGTATCAAATCTTTTTTTCCAACAAATCTGCTCTTTTTAGGTGATGTATCTAGGTGCCCTACAGATACATTAGTGTTTGAAGATGAATGACAGAGGGGAAGCAATGCACTTCTTGCTAGGGCATGGTCACCTGGACGGAGCAATGCTGATAAGGCTCTGACCACATTCATTATCGGGCCTTTAATCGAGTACTCTAAAAATCGTAGAAAGGCTGATAGTGCTTCAACCTCTTTTCTCTCTCCACACTTGCATTTTGGGGAGGTGAGTGTGAGAAAAGTTTTGCATCTTGTCCGCATTAAGCAGGTTTCATGGCCCGATGAAGGGTAACAAGGCCGGTGATTAAAGTGTGAACTTGTTTCTTAAGTCAATTGGTCTTCGGGAATCTTCAAGATACTTGAGCTTTAACCATCCATACAGTCATGAAAGGCCTCTGCTTGGGCACCTGAAATTCTTTCCTTTGGGTTGTGGTTGAGGGCTATTTTAAGGCTTGGAGACAAGGTAGAACTGGCTATCCGTTGGTGGATGCTGGCATGAGAGAGTTGTGGGCCACTGGTTGGCTTCATGATCGGATACGAGTAGTAGTTTCTAGTTTTTTCGTAAAGGTTCTACAGCCTCCATGGAGATGGGGAATGAAGTAATTCTGGGATGCAGATTCAGAGAGTGATGCTCTTCGTTGGCAGTACATTTCTGGCATTCCCGTGAGTTTGACCGGGTAGACAATCCAGGGGCGGAATTACGCAAAACTGTCTGAAAACATGCATAATTACAATCGGAAACCATATTTACTTTTTACAACAGTATCCTCCCCTACAGGCTACACCAACATTTGATCATGGTTTGACCATTTGAGTTAATTGTAGGCTAGCAAAACAAAGCAAAAGGATGATGATGCCCCTAACTATGAAATAGTTATCCTTACTTTTATGGGGAAAAAAAATTAAAAAAGCTTAAAAAATCTCAATCGTCTATCTCAAAAATCAATGGTTGAAATCTATTTTTTTTTTTAAAAAAAAAATGAAAATTCTAGAAATACTTAAAATTTTTGAAAAATAATTTTTAAATTCTAAAATAAATTAAATTTAGAAAATAAAAAATGAGATATGTACGTACCTCAATGGACGGAGGAGATTAATTTTAAAAAACCAAAATTAAAAAAAAAACTTTTTAAATTTTGAAAAACAAAAATACTTAACTGGTTCTTCATCTTCAATTAAATCATCAACTCGGTCATCATCAACTCAAATAATATATATTTTTTTCAAAGAATGGATGTTCTTCATTAACAAAATCAAAACCCATCCATTAACAAAATTAGGATCCAAATGAATAAACATCAACCATAATCTATTAACAAAATCGGGACCCATTTTCAACCATATTCACCCATCTTTAACCTCAAAATCATCAATCATCTTCAACAACAAAATTTGAAGAAAAAAATAGCAACAAAAATTGAAAAAATATCAATACCTTCATCTAAAACCATTGAACCCAAATAAAGTTTAATCTTGGTTCAACAGATGTAACCATCAAACCTAGATGTAGTTTAATCTAGGTTCGATGAACCTACATAAAACTTCATTTAAGTTTGTCGAATCCAGATGATAAAAAAAAGGAAGAGAGAAGAGGAGACAACTGTCGAATCCAGATGATGAGAAAGAGGAGATGAGAGGGGGAGGTGGCAACGATAGCGATGAAGAGAGATAGAGATGAAAGAGAGAGAGTATGTGTCATTGGGAGAAGGCAGTGGTTATTGTTTGGTGGAAAGTCATTTTTGCTTAAACATCTTGGACGATTTAGGTGATGTAAGATCCCTGGTTTGGTGGAAAGTGTCCTAGCCATGGTTTTTGTTTGTGACCTTGATGATTGATGATGATGGACCGTATATGTGTTTTTGTGGATGATGGTTAGTTGAAGATGGTAGTGAAAACCCAAATTGGATCTCCACCATCAATCTTCTACTACCATCTTCAATTTTTTTAATTTTTTAAAATATTAATTTTTCTTTTTATTTTCTATTTTTTTATCCAAATTGATCATAATCATCTAGTTTTGATATGGACAACTTAAATCCATTTGAAAAAATTTATTTTTTATAGTTAGAAATTTTTTAAAAAAATTAAAATTATTTTTAATTTTTTAAAATTTTTAATTAAAAATAATGTAATTTTTTGACATTGGAGATCCAAACAAACTCCTAATTAATGTAATTTTTAAAGAAAAAAAATAGAAAATGATCAAAACATCCTAAATATAGTTAACTCTCATGGTCGATCACAATCAAACTATTAGTGCAAGGGAGGATGTTGTAATAAAAGGTAAACATGGTTTTTGTTTGTAATTAGGTATATGTCCAGAGGGTTTTGAGTAATTCCCTCGACAATCCACAGGTGCTAATGATAATTTTAATAGTTCTACTGCAACTTTGCTCTGTTGATTAGACATTTGGACATATGCTATTATGCTCATGTCAATATAGGATTTTTTATAAAATTCTAGTGACAAAAGACATATCTTGTTTACCTATACTCTATGTTTTATTTTTCTTTTCATGTTTTGGTGTTCAGATGCATAAATACATGTAGAGGTACCTTTATGATAATAAGGTTTTCAGCAACAAATTAATCCTACTTTTTGAAGCTTATAATATATGTCTTGTGAGAAATATAGTTGGCAGTGTGCTTTTTACTTACTTTTACACTATAGATTAAACTTTTACAATAGGGATGTAAATTTGGTATTGCATTTTTCTTCTAAACTACTTTTGTTGTCTTCAATTTTCTAACAGTTCAAGTTCAGTAACTAGGGCTTCGTGTTGCTAACTTTCTATCAATTAAAATTTATTGGTCTTCTAGGTTTTTCATGCATGTTTTTTAATTAGTCCCTTCAACTCTTTCTAAAAGTTGTATCTTTTTTCCTCAAGCATGAGAAATTTGTATGCAAAACTCTAAAATTATAGTTAATAGTTAACTTATGCATTACCAGCTAATTACTTGTTAGTTTATAGACCTTTAGTACAAAAGTTTGTTCTCACTCATTATAATTTTCAATAGTTTAAGGGTTACAAATTTGACCCCAATGGTGAATACATATGACGCTGGCTTTTTGAACTTGCCAGACTACCGATTGAATGGATATACCATTCATAGAATGCATTAGAGTTTGTACTTCAAGCAACTGGCATTAAGCTTAGGTCTAATTACCCTCTGCCCACTGTAGGGATAGATGCAACAAAAGTTAGGTTGCAAGAAGCATTTTCAAAAATGTGGTAGCAAGAAGCAATTTCAAAAGCTACAACTGAGAATGGAACTGAGGAAGGTCTTGGAGATTCCCTTAGGTTAGCCCTAATTTCTTTTCTTGAAGACATAAAAATGTCTAGCAAAGAGAACATGGAAAGGGTAGAAATGCCCATGCCAAGAGGTGGGAAGGTGAACCAAAATGAAACGTAGTCTAAAAATTCCAATAGATTCCCATGCATCTGTAAACCCCCTTTCTCGTTAGAAAGACAAGGAGAGTAGGCCTAGCATCAAGCCAAGGGTTGACAAGCAACTAGAGGTGATAGAAGTTAGGTTGCATGAGAAAAAGGAAGAACCAATAGCTTGCCATATTGCCCTATAACAAGAAAGAACGAATGAGAATAGGTCACATGTTTTTTGAACCTAAACCGGCTAGATAAAGAGCATGAGACAAGAGAAAGGTGAAAGTGATGGTATGAAAGGGGCTCAAAAGATAGGAAGCAGGTGTGAAAGTGAAAGGATGTAAAATGAGGGTTAACCATCAACAAAGGAGGGAGGAAAAAACCTAGAATGTGGGAAGAAGTATATAAGGATAATTACTATTCAAAGGAAGATAAGTTATTTTCCTTAACCTGAGGACAAACTAATGTACGGGTGAACTCCTATAGAGAAGCCCTCACAAGCATTAGGCACTGCTCTTGGGTGTTATTAGCTAAAATAACCTAGGTTTCTTCCCCTTTTTTACCTCTTAGCAATATCGCAGAGGGGCCACCCCACGAGAATCTCACAGACTTGAGTGTCAGAAGATTTTCACAGGTGAAACACTAATGACCCTTGATCTTTGTCAATTTGTTAAATAGGCAGCTAAGGGGAGAGCAAGCTCCCATGAGCAAGAATCCCTTTGCCTAAGGAGATCTTGACATTGAATGGGATCAATATTGAATTTCTCAATTCCCTTGATTGTAATCCCTTGCAATTTATTATATCAATTATAGAAGTAACCAATTCTTATATCAACGAAAGTTTTACTTCCCACTTATATTTTTTTGGTATCTACAACGTGGTAACGGATGATAATGGGACGATTGTGATTACTATCATCAGAGTGGAGAAGAGAGAGAGGTTAGAGACCTTGAGCGACGATGCAGTGCAGAAGCAGTAGAGGGAGTTAGAGGTGGAGTGAAACCCAATAAAGGTGCAAATGTGCAAATGGTGGTGTATACAAGGGCAACGCCGAGGACAATGCTGTTTAGGAGATTCGTGCAAAGACATGAGTGAAACAGGGTTTACGAGTGAAGATTTTGGATTATGGGTTCGAGTTTTGTGGTTTCATAATGCCAATGATAAGAAGGGTGTTGGAGACATTGGTGCTAGTTTGGTCAATGTAGAGAGACATTGTTTTGGGGTAGAGATGGAGTGGAGGAGGAGTGTGTTTTGGTGGAGGGCTTGTATCTTAGTGGTGGGGTGGAGACAAAAAGGACTATGAGTATGTATGTCTTTTTGTTTTTTTTTTTTTGTTTGGTGGAGGGGGTGGGGTGGGGTGAAGATGTGGGTTCGAAAAAAGTTAAAGATCTCAACCCAGAACTTCAATCTTTGAAGATCTTGGAAAGTTAGATATTCAAATCTAAGTTCAAATATTCAATTTTTCCTTCTTTTTTTTCAAAAAAATTAAATTTTGTTTTTTTTTTATTTGTTAACAAGTTCAATTATTTATTTAATTTTTAATTTTAAAATTTAATTTTTATTATTTTTAAATATTATTTTTAAATTGAATCTACACCATCCATCACAACTTGATGAATGCATGGTGGATATTAATTTTTTTATTTTATTAATTTTTTAAATATTCTTGTTTTGTTTTAATTTAATAAAACAAAAATAGAATGATTAAAAGTATTTTGATCTTTGTGCCTACTCTGAGATGGTTGACTATTAGTTTTTTGGTCAAAGAGATCAATATGACGAGTTTTTCAATCGGCAGGAATGACGGGGACTAAAAATGCATTTTCGAGTAAATAAAGTCTAATGTTTTTATACTAACCTCCTTGTGCAACGGTTGGCTTTAACAAATTCAGAATTACTAATTAAATGCCGCTAATGCTGTTTATGATCTGAGTCATATCCTCAATTAATTGAAACAAAAACAACAATACATCAATTCATATTTGCTGACATCATTATAGATTCAACATAAGATTCAAATTGCAATCTTCTCTTAATTTGACCTGAGTTTACACTTATTAAATAAATTTTTAACATGTGATTAAAGTTTTATATGTTTTTTATTAATAGTCAATTATACAACTGATGATTAAATTAAAATATGTGGACTGTGGTCTTATCATATTTATAAATTGTTTTTTTTTTAAATATTATAATAATATAGTGATTTGAATCTGAAGTGATGAAAATAGATAAACAATCTTTATTATCAAATCATATTTAATGATAAATATAAATTGATTTAAACATAAAAATTAATTCTAAAAAGTAGTACGTTGATTCTCAACTTGCTATAAAATCCAAACGTAACTTAGTTAAAACTTAAAAGCCATGTAAATGATGACCAAAGATACTCTTATTGCGTGCATGTAATGAGTTCCTTTGGCCAACAGAGACGTACCACGTATTATGTAATATGATTTGCATTTTCAACCTTAATACGGGAAGACATATCAAGTCATATTAATAATAAGCCACATTATTGTTGACACACGAGACATGTCTCTTTTGATGAATTTCCTTCTGTGTCCAGAACTTTTCTGGTCAAGATTTTTATTAAAAAAAAAAAAAATAGAAGAAGAAATAGTTGTTGCCAAAGGTTTATTTTCTTATGGCAGCTTATTATCGTGTTCTTTTTTTAAAAGAAAGATTTAGTTGTTGAAGACTTGGGTTAGCAATTAATGAAGTATTGGGGGAAAATTAGCTCCCTAAAATCCAATTGCACACCAAAAGTTCCAATTGAAAATCAACCCAAAGAATAGAGCCCGAAATTAATCCCTAAAAGGCAAGCCCAAAGAAAAATCATAGCCCAAGCTCAATAGTCTAGCAAGGAGGATGTGGAAAGGACGAAGATGCCCATGCCAAAAGGTGGAAAGCTAAACCAAAGATAAACCAAGTCTGAAAATTCAAATGGAATAATCTGTATCTATAGACTCCTTATCTTATCAGAAAGATAGAGAGATCAAGCCTAGCACCCAGCTTAGGGCTAACAAGCAACCAGAGGTGACAGAAGCAAGGTTGCAAGAGAAAAATGGAGGCCAACAACTTGTCATGTAGCCCTACGATAGGAAGAATGAATAAGAAGAGGCCACGTGTCCCTCCAACCCAAATTTGTTAGACAAAGAGCTGAGATAAGGGAAATGTGAAAGCGACGGTACGAAGGGAGCTCAGACAATAGAAAGCAAGTGTAAAAGTGAAGGGACATAAAAGGAGGGTTGACCATCAACAAGGGGGTAGAAGGAAACCTTAAAATGTGAGAAAGAGTATATAAGGATGATCATTGTTCAAATGAAGGTATGTCATTTTCCTTAACCTGAGAATAAACTAGTGTATAGGGAAACTCCTGTGAAGAAACCCTCACAAGCATTAGACACTACTCTCGGGTTTTATTAGTTAGAGTAACTTGGATTTCTACCTCTTTTTTGCCCCTTAACCATATCGCAAATGGGCCACCCTATGAAAATCCCACCAAGTTGAGCATCGAACGGTTTTCACTGGTGACCCCTGCCCTCCCTCTTTCTGTTTGGTAGGTAGCTAAAGGAAGAGCAGGCACCGAGGAGCAAAAATCCCCTTGCTCGAGGTGATCTTGACATCAAAGGGAATCAATATTTAATTTCTCAATTCCCTAGATTGTTTTACCCTTTCAATTTATTATATCAATTGTAGATGTGAGTAATTTTTGTATCAACATGAAGTATTTTATAAGAAACCAGATATCCACAAATAAGTCAAGAGTGATACCTTATTGGTCATTTAATACAAGGAGATTTTGGGCTCTCTGGTACTATTTTAATAACCCATATGAGAGGAAGTGTCCCAATCTTCATCAGCCAAACAAAAAGTTTAAAATAATATTTGATTAGTGTGATCTGAGACAAGAAGCAAAGCAAAAGTTTGTATATAAATATAGGAAGCCGCAGTTTTGGTGGCAATGCAGGGAAGCAACCTCTAGCAAGTTAAGAATATGGCTAATAAAAACAAGATGGGAAGGTCTCCCTGTTGTGATGAGAATGGCCTCAAGAAAGGCCCCTGGACTCCAAAAGAAGATCAGATGCTTGTCCAGTACATCCAAAAACATGGCCATGGAAGCTGGAGAGCTCTTCCCAAGCTTGCAGGTGTGTGTGTATATGTACTTTAGTTAAAAATTACCTTTATCTCTCTTTCAGCTGATTATTTCCTCACTTTCTTGTTAATTTTTGTCTACAGGTCTGAACAGATGTTGCAAGAGCTGTAGATTGAGATGGACTAACTACTTGAGGCCTGATATTAAGAGAGGGAAATTTTCTCAAGATGAAGAGCAGACAATTCTCCATCTCCATGCCATCGTTGGAAACAAGTAATTTTTTATTCATTTGCTTTTACATATGAAACAATCAATCAAATGTCTGTAATTCTATAGGTTTCGTCACAGTCTTTCTAAATCGTTTATATTTTCGTTTACAAGGTGGTCAGCAATTGCAACCCACCTACCAGGCCGGACCGATAATGAAATCAAGAATTTCTGGAACACTTATTTGAAGAAGAAGCTGATTCAGCTGGGAATTGATCCAATGACCCACCAACCCAGAGCTGACATATTCGCTAGCTGGCCTCAACAAATAGCGCTTGCCTACCTCTTAGAGCAAGCTGTGAGATTACAAGCTGAAGCTGTTCAGTTGGCTAAGATTCAATACTTACAATGTCTTCTCCAATCTGCAGCTTCTATGTCTACTGCTACCCCATATGACCAAAATGGCATTACAGACATGGAAGCTCTTAATTTATTGAATTCCATTCCTGCTCTTAAAGAAAACCCAGTTTTAAATTCATCACAAACAGGGAATAGTACTCCTGCAGCCTTATTTTCACAGCTTGAAATTGCAACCTCTCAACCACTCCACCATCCAGGTCTATTATCTCACTTGCCACCAACACAAGTCTCTTTCAATTTCCAAACATTGTTTAATAATGAGATGGGCCAACCTCCTAATAACTTACCAATGGTCAGCCAAGGTGCTAGTGATCGCCCACCTGACTTTTCATGGATTCTTCCTTCTCGGCCTACTGATCTTCCATCTTTAACTGATCATGGTCAGACATCCATGAGCAATCCAGGAGATGCAAGCAGCACTTCTAGCTATGGTGGAGGAACTTCTTCATACTGGCCTGATCAACTTTATTTCGACGATTCTATACCGCAAGAGATTTCTTAGTTGTTTATTACAGTTTAAGAGGTTTGGAATTGTATCATGCATTTTTGTTTTCTGTCACTTTTAGGTATGAAGTACGCGTACGCACACAGGCTCTCCTCAAACATACATACTACACTTTTATGTAAGCATCACAGGTGGCCTCAGGAGATACATACATATCATGTACATAATTTTGTGGTTATTATCAGTAATATATAGATTGAGATTTTTTTTTTTCCAGTTGATTTCATCCAATTTAAAATCTGTTGTGTTTCCAATCGAAAATAGAAAAATGAAAGTAGTTTGTCATCTTTTTTTATCAATTAACTTATAATCTGGTTGAGATTAATTTTTCTAACTTGTGGTAATTTATACATGGTTATCCAATGACCAAACAAGGAATAGAGAAAAGATGTTTGTGTGTGTGCACGTGTGTGTATATATAATTGTGTAATTTTTAGGGGATGCCGACACCAAAATAAATGTGTTTTCTTTTTTCTCTCTTTTTTGTTAAGATTATCTCTTAACAAAGGTTTATATATATATATATATATATATATAAAATTAAAGATTTGAATGCATCTTAGTAATTTATTTTGGAAGAAGAGGGAGAATGTGTTAAAGAAGAGAAAGAAAAGAAAACATATTTATTTTGAATGTATAAACATGCATATAATAAAGGATATGAGTACATCTTAACCATCCATTAATTAATTGATTGTTTTATTAATAATGAAAGAGTGAAGAGAATGTATTAAAAAAGAAAGAAAAAAGAAAATACATTGATTTCGGATGTATAAATGTGTATAATATTAAGGATATGAGTGTATATTCGTTATCCGTCTCATTCAAATCCAAATATTAATAACTTGTGTAAGAAATTATGTAATTTTTAGGGGTTGTTGATCTTATCCCATATATATATATATTGTTTACATGGTCAGTGCGTCTTAACTTTTAAATTGTTAGGACCATTCATCTCAGTAATTCATTATATTTTCTTTCCTAAATTCATTTCTTCATTCTATTTAATTTAAATACAATGAATGACTGAAATTAATAATTATAACAATTTAAAAGAAAAGATACACCGACCATATAAACTATATATGTATATAGGTATGTATATTTTTTTTTTCTTTTTTTTTTCTCCCATCATCTATCATCATTAATAATAATGGCAGAATTTGAGCATCGTATAAGGTGTCAAGTATAAAATATCATGTAGGAGGGGGAGGGCGGCCGCGGAGGGCGGGGCGTGGAGGACTATCAGCTTATTGACGTTTCTTAAGAATTACATGGCCTTATACATGCAGCAAATTAATTTATTTTGTGTCACTTCAACTGCTGAAGTCTGACTGAAAGAGACGTTCTAAACAACATCGAGCTATATGTCCAAGAAACGAAAAACATCGAGCTTGTTCTTTGAGTAACAAGTATTTGCCACATTTCACTATGCTGATCGACCAAAAGAAAAAAGAGGTTAAAATGTTTAATTGTTCGTTAAATATGGATCCATTATGCATTTGTACATATCTTTCATAATTTTCAAGTTTTGTTTAGTGGACAATATTTTCAAGACTTGGCCAGCTCCAGCTATTATATTGCTTAGAATCGACAATGATGGTTATAGTTGGGCCAATTATATGTAGTAGTACTTTAGAATAAGTACCAGTCTTACCAAATAATGAAAAAATGACTTTCTTTTATAGTGCTGGGTTGAAATAAACTATAAGGCTATTTAAAACATGAAAAAATACTTAGAAAAACCAAGAAATTTCTTGTCATTTACGTATGCTTTGGAAAAATGCTATCTTAAAGAAGCACTTGTCCTATTATTAATTATAGCCTGGACATTATGGGAAATGTAGAAGCTAGAGGCATTGATCTCAAGATGAGATTAATTATACCTAATTTTGTGACAATTACCACTAATTGCACATAAACAAACGCGCTACACATATTGGTCAAATGACTCAATTCTGTCTAAAAAAAAAAATCAGTCAAACCGTTTAATCGGTTGCGAGAGAAAACTAAAAAAAATACAAAACTAACGTCAAAGGAAGTGAAAACTTTTGACTTCTGCGGATATTATTTATAATAGATCTAATAGATAGGATATTTATTAATAGTATATATATATATATATATATATAAAACTAATTATTCATAGCGAGACTTTTGAGGTTTGTTTTAGAAACATGTATTCATCTCAGGCGTTTAAAGGTCCATGATTGTTAAGGTATCTACAACAGATCATCCATTTGGTACCTATTTTAGATAATTCTAGCATTTACAACGGGCTTTAATTGTCTATTGTAGAAAATCATTATCTACAATGGGCCTTTAGATGCCCCATTGTAGAAAATATAGAGGGAAAATTGTTTATGTGGTTGTGGACAATGACAGGGAGGTTGCGATTGTCGTGATGGAGTGGAGAGGAGAGCAAAGGTCGAAGACCTTGAGTGACGGCATGGTGCAGAGGTGATCGGGGGAGTTGGAGGTGGAGCGGAAGACAAAGAAGGTGTAAATGGTGGTGTAGGCAAGGACGATGCCAAGGATGGCATCGTCATAAAAGATTCATGCAAGGACATGAGTAAGATAGGATTTGTGGGCGAAGATATGGGTTTGTGGGTTTGGGTAGGTTTGATTGGTGTAGAGAGAGATGGTGTCAAGGTGGAAATGGAGTGAAGGATGAGTTTGTTTTTGGTGGTGGGCTTGTGTTTTGGTGGTGGGATGGAGATAAAGTGGGATGGGTGTTTTTTTTTTTAATTGGATTTGAAGATATGGGTTTAAAAAAGGTTGAAGATCTTAACCTAGATCTTCAACTTTGAAGATTTAGGGAACTTAGATCTTCAAATTTAGGTTTAGATATTCAACCTATATGTTCAACTTTCCCTTTGTCTTTTCAAAAATGTAATTTTTTTTTTTATTTGTTTACAATTTCATTTTTTTAATTCTTAATTTTTAAATTTAATGTTATTATTTTTAAATTAAATCTTCACTATCCATCACAACTTGATGAATGGACAGTGGATATTTTTTTTTATTTTATTAATTTTTAAAATATTTTTGTTTTGTTTTAATTTAATAAAATAAAAACAGAATGATTAAGGTATTTTGGTTTTTGTACGTATTCTGTGATGTTTGACTACTAGTTTTTTTTATCAATGAGACCAAATTTAATGAATTTCTCAAACGTTAGGAATGACAAAGATTAAAAATGTAATATTTTGTTAAGACTAAGGGACTAAAGTGAATTTTTTTCATAAAATATTATATAAACTAATTGTTGAAATTTATATTTTTTTATCAATTTATTTATATAATTTTTTTTTAAAATCATGAGACTATTCATCGCAAACAATATCCGTGTTAGAAAGCCTATTTAACGTAGGCTTTGCCCATTGTAGAAACCTTTGTCTATAACAGGCATTATTCGTTATAAAAAGCAGAAACGACAGTGGACATTGCCAGTTGTAAAAGGTGGTCCATTCCTGCTATAGAAAAGCGGACTTTTTTACCAGCGGGGCAACAACAACAGACGTCTTGCCCGCTGTAGATAGTCATCTATAGCGAGAATTGCCCATTGTCGTTGCTCTTTTTTTTCTTGTAGTGACTTATGGCTTCTAATAATCTAGAACATTAGATGTACACCAAGCACTCTAAGTCCATAGGTTAGTAGCAGTTAATTGCTTGTCTTGGTAGTAAAACATGGTTAAATAAAGCATGGAGAGTAAAGTTGTAAGAAGGGAGAAGCTCTAATTTCCAGGAGTAGTTAGACATTGATAATTTAATTTTATTTCTATCAAGCTATTGACGTGACTTCTTCCAAGTTCAACCAATTTTTCATTATCTTGCAAAGTCTTTACAATGAAGCTTAAATCAGACACACGTCAATGACTTAGTGGACTTATAATCCAGTCTTGGTTTACTGATCATTGTTCACTAGTGTTTGATTAAAGTCGAGTGGATCATAATTGTCAAAGCAGCATAAAAATATAATACACAGCACGGTTAGGTTTGTTTCTCTCCATAATCCTGCCCCATTCCGTTGGTCATCATATACTGATTTCCATGAGCAGTCAAGTTGACCATCATTATAAAAGAGAATTGGCAATTTTCACTACCTAATCCTGCCCTATTCGTTGGATATATTATTGCTATACGAAGGTTGACTTTTTAAAGAAATTTACTCTAGTAAAGGTTATCATTATATTTTCATTATTTCCAAGGATTACAGTTAATCCTAATCCTCTTGATTTTTCTAAAAGCTTTATAAATTATTTTCATAAACT
The DNA here is from genome assembly GCA_022984855.1 of Dimocarpus longan. Classification (NCBI taxonomy): domain Eukaryota; kingdom Viridiplantae; phylum Streptophyta; class Magnoliopsida; order Sapindales; family Sapindaceae; genus Dimocarpus; species Dimocarpus longan. Next base: position 4,679,644 of record CM041018.1, read on the forward strand.
TCTTTTGTACTAAGAAGAAAACCTGGTTCCTTGATTTTCAGCGTCAACAAATGGATTTATATGACTAGTTACAATAGCAGATTTAGATTCTTATGTCAATTCAATTATGTTGTATATATTATATATGTGATATTTTTGTAAAAATTAAGCATGTTAGACCCGGAATCAATCTGCAGGAGATGATAATAATGACTACGAGTGGCAGCATCATGAAAGGGATGTTTCGGTTTGTTTTGTGGTACAGATACTGTAATCGTATACAAATTTATATTTTGATTATGTCATGATTAAATATGAAAGTGGTAGTTGTGCTATATTGGAGATTTTGATTGTGGATGTTGGTACAGAATTGTGTGCTTGTTTTGTTCTACTTTTTATTTGATTTGTTTTAGTGTAAGCTTATTTATTAATCTGTTATACAGCACGGCTAATTAAAGATTTATAATGTGTTTAAATGAGATATTAGAAAATAGAAATGAAGAATGAGTATGATTATTGATGTTTATTTACTTTAAATTAATATATAACGAGAATAAAATTATGGGTCTTGTAAAAATTTTGGATTGTTGAATGAGATTGTTATTTTTTTCACTATTTTTAGAATTCCTAATCTCATTTCCTTTTACAATTTAAAAATTCATTTTACCTTTATTAAAATAATAAAATTGAAAATCATTATTGTAGGTCATTATTATTGTTCTTGAAAAAAATTATTTGAATGTTGAATATATTAAAGTTGTTTTCTGTTGAATGAATTTGGGTCATTATTGTGGATTATTTTTTATTTATTTATTTTGTTACATCACATTTATACATGTGATAAACCAAATGAAACCAAGTGGGAAAATTAGCATCGATTGATTTGTTAGATTGTTGTAATGACCGAACAAATCAATCAATTGCTTATTTTCTCACTTGGTTTCATTTGGTTTATCACATGTGTAAATCTAATGTAAGAAAATAAATAATAAATAACCCACAATAATAACCGAAATTCATTCAACGGAAAAAAAAACTTTAATATTCAACATTCAAAGAACTTTTTTCAAGAACAATAATAAACCAAATGAAACCAAACGAGAAAAATAGCAGTTGATTAATTTGTTTGGTTACTGCAGTGACCCACACCATCCTTTAATATGAATAATTGAGCATTTTCTTAATCATAAAAAATCAAGGGTTCAAATCTCACTTTTATCCTAAAACACAAGATATAAGTAATTTTCTCTAAATTTAGTCTCTCTCTCCCTCCCCCACCATAAAAAAAAAATAAAAATAAAAATAAAAAAAGGTTACGACATTTGTAAGTATTTTAGTCCATGACCAATCGAGCTGCTATATTTTAATCCATGACCAAAAACCAAAAATAATTCATGATCTGATATAATAATAAATAATAATTTTTTAATTTTTTTAAAAAATATTTTAATAGCCATAATATTATTGTAATAAAAATACATATTTATTGAAGATTAAAAAAATTTTATTTTTTTTAAATGCTTATATAGTATATAATTTTAATCAAAAATATTTTTATGACTTATAATTAATTCATTCCGATTCAAAATCAAAGTAAATATCTTAATGAGAATACTGTTGATTTCGATTGCTATTCTTTTAATTGAAGTAAACAACTTATTTAAATTCTAATATATCATTCCGATTGTAGATCGATTCGATTCTAAATCATTCTGATTATATGCATTTAAATGTAACATTAGTATTGACCATTGATTGATGCAAGCCTAAATTCAAGGACTGTTATAATTGCTGTCTTGCAGCTGACATCAATTTTATTTGACCTTCACATATCTATAATTAAGTAATTAGAAATATAAGTTATGAAACTAGATTTAAATGTCTTCGAGATTTATCGCAAAATTTAGGAAATTTATATATATATATATATATTTTTTCTGAACCACTTAATTTCTATTTTTAAAAATTAAGATATTTTCAAGTATAATCGATATGTTCTTATTTTAAATACATACAATAACTTGAATTTAATTAAATATTATTTGACCAAATGAACACTATTTATCGTTAAATTATATTATATTATGATAATTAAAACATATATATTTTAAAAATTGGTATGACATGATAGTTTTTATTAAAACTTTGTGACTCTATTACCTTATTGAGTTTTAATATCATTAAAATATAACGAAAATATCTTTAACGAAAGAAGGTCCCCTCTTTCTCTATCCTTCTCTTTCTTCTTTTCTGTTTCTTATTTCTTTTATTTTTCCTCTCTCCTCTTCTTCTCACCATTTCTTTTCCTTTCTTTTCTTTTTTTTGACAAATTCTTTTCACCATTTCTTTACATTAATTTTCACATTCTCAATATAATAGCATTTTCCATGTGAGAAAAAAAAAATTATTATTTCGGTGTTTATAATAGTGATTCGCTTTATTGCTATATTGAAAAAATGATTTTATTAGTTGCTTGAATTTATATATCTAATCGAACTAGACTGGTCACCAACATCGATCTAGTTTGAACTAGATCATAATATCATTAGACTATTGCTCGATGATTTGGATGGGCCCATATCAAAGGACAATCCATAGTGGATGATGAAGATAATTGGTCATGGAGATCAGATGGAGGTCCGCCAAAACTTTTCCCATTTTAAAATTTTTTAATTTTTTTTTTCAGAAAATTTGTCCACGGTTGATGGATACAGTGGAAATCCAAATAACCATGTATTGTTTATTTTTTACAAATTAATTTTTTATTTGATTTCTTATTCTTAAAGATAAATTAGTATTTTACATTTAAAAAGGGGATATATTTAAATATTCTATTGGTTTGAAGTCATTTTATTTCATGAAAATTTTTTTGAGTGACATGTACTTGCTTATTGGTGGGGAAGTCAAATTGTTATTTTAAAGAGTATAATAGTGCTTTTATGCTATCCAATGACATCAAGGATAAAATGGTCCTTTTAGTTTTTCTATCACTGCTAACCGTTAAAAATTTGGTCAAATGGATCAAATTAATAAATTTCTTGATAATTTAGGGATGATAGAACTATAAATCAATTTATATTTAAAAATCAAATTTACCAAAAAGCTAGGGATGAATTAAAATTTACCATCATTTGAATCTCTCCTAATATATATATATATATATTTTTTTTTGTGAAATATCTCCCCTGAAAATTGGTTAGCCAATACTATAGTATGTTGAATCTGAACTGGGGTCTCCTCATAGGATAGGTTCTCCTTGAGTTCCATTGGTTGTTCTGAAATTACGTGCGAAGGATCTGCTATGTACTTACGGAGCATCGAGACATGAAATACATTATGGATCCTGGAAAGTTCTACTGGCAGTTCAAGTCGATATGCTACCTCACCTACTCTGCCAATCACTTCATAGGGACCGATATACCGAGGGCTTAACTTACCTCGCTTCCCAAAACGAATTATTCCTTTCCATGGAGATATCCGTAGGAACACCTTATCTCCGACCTGGAACTCCAAATCCTTCCTACGCTTATCTGCGTTACTTTTCTGACGATCCTGGGCTATCTTCAGATTGTCCCGAATAACTTTGATCTTATTTGTAGTCATCTGAACAAGCTCGGGCCCAATCAACTTTCTCTCGCCCATCTCATCCCAACATATCGGTGTCCTACACCGTCTTCCATAAAGTGCTTCATACGGTGCCATACCGATACTAGCCTGATAGCTGTTATTATAGGCAAACTCGATTAACGACAGATGAGAATCCCAACTTCCTCCAAACTCTATCACACAAGATCTGAGCATATCCTCTAAAGTTTGATTAGTAACTTTCACATGTTTTTAAACGAGAATCCAGTTTTCAACGTTGACAGGCCCCTTTCTAACTACTAGCTAGGCGACCTGCCCGGCAACCCCACGGTGGCTCCCCAGTCGAGATCTGCTCTGATTGGAAAGTTCCCGTGAAGCTAAGCCTCTTTTCTTTGCTAAAATACTTGAAATCCTTTTGATTCTGAAAAAGAGTGGGAATTTTGTTCGTTTAAAAATAACTTTATGAAAATAGGATTTTCACAGAAAACTGGCAGCACAACGGCTGTTGTTCTAAAATTCCACCCTGTAAAATATCTCATAAAACCAGTATAATTGTATTCACAACAATTTCTATAATCAATAGGCCTCCGGCCATTTTCAAACTCATAATCATGCAATTAAGCGGAAGTAACTTGAATAAATCTTAAAAACGACATGCATGATATTTATATAAAATCCTTAACTCAAAATAATATTTTTCAAAACTAGAGAATCTGGAAAATGATAGTAAATACAATACATGATGTTATGCTAGAAAATAGTGCAATCTGGTCACGCGTGTCTAGCTGGCCTGTCCGTGGCCTGTCCGTCCGAAGGAGATACGTCAACCGCGCTACTCGCACCTGCACCTGAGGGAAATTTTTAAGAAAACAGGAAAACAGTGGTGAGAATAACTCAGTGAGTGGGTAAGTTTACATAAACTATACTTTTGCTTAAAATACTATTCCTCCCAAAAATAGATTGGAAAAGCTATTACTTACTTACTTTTTCTGAAAACTGTAAACTCATTTAAAAGCTGCGAAAGTTATTCATCAACTTTTCTTAAAACTTTTCTTATTTTCTTACTAGCCTTATCTGGCAACCCAGGGAAATCTTGTCCTTCGTGACGGTGCGAAAACACGCCACTAGGATAGGGGAACTCTCACCATGTGTAGTCGCAGATGTGGATACAACTCTGGGATCGCGAATCCCTCCAACATCAGGCAGATCTACACTATCCCATACGTGCAGAGGGTGACTGACAGACTCGATCCCCCCAAAGTTAGTAACTCCCCCAACTACCGTACACGTATGGAATACTTTCGGCCGGGTGTAATCTTAGGGGCTAGGGTAAACCATAGGCATATATAAAATGAAATCTCAGCAATATGCTATAATATCGCAAAATAACTTTCATAAATACTATCTCTATGCATGTATATAATTTCAACTTGCTCAATTACTTTACTGAAGAATATAAACATATTCATAGCATAAACTTTAAAGCTATACATGCATTTATAGATGATAAACTGAAAACTATAAACTTTTACTAGAATTTCAAAACCTTTTACTTGCTAAAACTGATTGCATTCAATAACAGAATGTATGAAAACTTTTAAAAATCCACACTCACAACTTGCTTCCAAAATACTTATCACTGCTTCCTGTTACGGCTCTCGTTCGACTCCCGATTCACCTACAATTGATTTCGATCGATATGTCGTTAAAACATAACTCGCGCGTAACTAAACTTTAAGCCATACGAGGATTTATAAACACAATAATTCAAGTGATTATCCTCGTACGATAACAAAACGGATAATTCATATTCGCACGTGAAAACTATTTCAAACCGATTCGATATCATGACTTAAAAATATTCGAAACTTTGCGGTTATAGAACCGACAACTATGCCATTCGAATCTAATGTAACATCATCAAAAATCAGATTTTAATGAATTCGCTAAGCAAAAGATTCGAAATTAAACGACAAACTTAAAGCTTACGCGATTTCACTAATCATCGCGATTTATCGATTTTACGCGTTTCGCGTGATTTCTTTGTTTCCGCTTAAACTTATCGTTAATATCAGCTCGTGACTTTACTTAAACACGGCAAACGAATATTTAATCATGATTAAGCACAAAGAAGAAAAACATGGCAGCAAGCTTAATGCATATTCATTTCCGTTTCCAACTCCGAAATTTCGATAATTAACGATTTCGCGCGAAACCAACAATTATGCGATTAACTCTATTGAAATTCAAACTATCTTAACTTCAACTTAAACACTTTAACGGGCTTAAAAATAACTCGGGGCAGCGAGATAATATTCACATTCCTAATTACCCAAAATGATCCAACAAAGAAAATGGGCAGCACTTACCCAAGAAGCGAGCTGTTCTCCGCTTCGAAACGGCTTCCGAACGACGATAAAACTCTCGTGGCAGCAAGCTGTCTCTTCCACCAGCCAGCTATCCTTTCTTGTTGCTGTTCCACTTCCTGTCTGAAAGATGTTTGGCCTGACTTAACAACTCGGCAGCAACTTGGACAGCTCACGACAGCAAGACAGCAACGTGACAGCATAAAATGGCAGCACTTGGTCACGGTGACAGCACACAACAAAGGCAGCAAGACAGTTTCAGCTCATGCTCAACAGCAGCAGCACATTCACGTCCAGACAGCAGGACATTCAAGTCCAGACAGCAGCAACACAGCACCTGGCAGCAGCTCAGCTCGGCAGCAACTCAGCTCGGCAGCAACTCAGCTCACGGCAGCAAGCTGACAGCAGCTGGTCAGCACGTGAAGCACCAGGCAGCAAGACAGCATGGCGATAGCAACGTGACAGCAGCTTCCCTTCGCCGGCAGCAGCTCACGCTAACAGCGCCTTGTTCAACAGCGGCGACAGCACACAGCAAAGGCAGCGACAGCTCGACCTCACGCCAGCAGCAGCGAGGACGATAGCAGCACTTCCACGCCTCCAGCAGCAGCTTCTCTTCTCTTTTCACGGGTTGCACCAGCTAGCTTCTGCCCGCGCTTCCTTCTTCCTTGCATGCACCAAATCACGTCCAGATCTGGTTGCTTCTAGCTTCCTCGAACAACACTTCTTCTCCTATTCTTCACCGCTCAGCTCATGCTCATTTTCTTCTTCCACGAACAGCTGCTGCTCTTGTTTCACGTTGCAGCACCTGGTTCAACAGCTTCAGCTTTATGCCAGCATCAAAACAGTTCCAGCTCGAGATCTTCACTTTCTCCTTGCTGAAAGTCACGGACACCAGCACTACCTCAAACTAACTTCCTCCAGCTTGCATGCACGGGCAGCAGCTTGCACAATCTAGCTCACTCTCCCTTCTCGGTCTCTCTCTCTCTTGGCTCACGGTTCACTCCCTTACTTGACCGTTTCCTTCTTCTTGCTTGCTTCACTTCTCCTTTTGCTTTTGAAATTGGTTTAGAAGAAGTTGACGGATTGTTGGCTTGGATTCGGTTTTGGAATGAATAAAAAAAAAAAAAAAGAAGGAAACAATATCATAGTTAAACAAACGGTAACTCATTATGCATTCATCAGGTTCTTCGCAGTAAAATTATTCCGTTGGTTAAAGTGTTGTGGAGGAATCATGCAGTGGAAGAAGCCACGTGGGAGCACGAGGAGCAGATGCGCAGTCAGTATCCGCATCTTTTCGATACAAGTAAGTATCCTCAGTTATTCGAGTTGTGAATTTTTATAATTCAAGAAAGTATTGAGTATGTTTGATAAATTCTAGTGCTGAAATGCATTGCATGAAAGTTGTGTAAATTTCGAGGACGAAATTTTTATAAGGAGGGGTGAATTCGGAAAAATATTTCGCCCTCCGACGAACGCGGTTTTGGGTTTTACAATTCACCCCTCCTTATAAAAATTTCGTCCTCGAAATTTACACAACTTTCATGCAATGCATTTCAGCACTAGAATTTATCAAACATACTCAATACTTTCTTGAATTATAAAAATTCACAACTCGAATAACTGAGGATACTTACTTGTATCGAAAAGATGCGGATACTGACTGCGCATCTGCTCCTCGTGCTCCCATGTGGCTTCTTCCACTGCATGATTCCTCCACAACACTTTAACCAACGGAATAATTTTACTGCGAAGAACCTGATCTCTCCTATCAAGAATCTGAACTGGGGTCTCCTCATAGGATAGGTTCTCCTTGAGTTCCATTGGTTGTTCTGAAATTACGTGCGAAGGATCTGCTATGTACTTACGGAGCATCGAGACATGAAATACATTATGGATCCTGGAAAGTTCTACTGGCAGTTCAAGTCGATATGCTACCTCACCTACTCTGCCAATCACTTCATAGGGACCGATATACCGAGGGCTTAACTTACCTCGCTTCCCAAAACGAATTATTCCTTTCCATGGAGATATCCGTAGGAACACCTTATCTCCGACCTGGAACTCCAAATCCTTCCTACGCTTATCTGCGTTACTTTTCTGACGATCCTGGGCTATCTTCAGATTGTCCCGAATAACTTTGATCTTATTTGTAGTCATCTGAACAAGCTCGGGCCCAATCAACTTTCTCTCGCCCATCTCATCCCAACATATCGGTGTCCTACACCGTCTTCCATAAAGTGCTTCATACGGTGCCATACCGATACTAGCCTGATAGCTGTTATTATAGGCAAACTCGATTAACGACAGATGAGAATCCCAACTTCCTCCAAACTCTATCACACAAGATCTGAGCATATCCTCTAAAGTTTGAATGGTACGCTCAGACTGACCATCTGTCTGCGGATGAAATGCTGTACTGAAATGTAATCGAGTACCCAATGCTTTCTGGAGACTAGGCCAAAATCGGGATGTAAATCTCGGATCTCTATCGGATACAATCGACACTGGAGCCCCATGTAATCTCACAATCTCATCAATATACAACTTAGCCAATCGATCCAAGGAATAAGTACTTCTGATAGGTAGGAAATGAGCTGACTTCGTAAGTCGATCTACTATTACCCAAATACTGTCATAACCATTTCGACTCCGAGGAAATCCTACCACAAAATCCATAGTAATACGCTCCCATTTCCACTCCGGAATGGGAAGTGGCTGAAGAAGTCCTGATGGCCTCTGGTGCTCGGCTTTCACCTGCTGACAAATCAAACATCTTGACACAAATTCAGCTATCTCTCTCTTCATACCTTTCCACCAGTAATGCTCTTTCAAGGTATGATACATTTTCGTACTTCCCGGATGCATAGCGTATGCTGAGGAGTGAGCTTCATCTAAAATTTCTTTCTTGAGTTCCGTCACATTTGGAACACATAGTCTCTGTCTCATCCTCAACGTACCATCATCCCTGATTGAGAAGTCTCCTTGCTGGCCTGACTCTACTTCCTGTCTGATCTTGACTAACTGAGGATCCTGAATCTGAAACTCTCGGATTCTATCCACGAGTACCGGTCGAACTTGGAAAGTAGCTAACAATGCACCAGAATTTCCTACTTCCAAATTAACTCCCAAAGATCTCATCTCTACTAACAATGGAAGATACCCAGCTCTTAAATGAGCTACCGAGCTGGAGGGTCTCCTACTCAATGCATCGGCTACTACATTTGCTTTCCCGGGATGGTACTCTATGGTGCAATCATAATCCTTGAGTAGCTCTAACCATCTCCTTTGTCTCATATTCAACTCTTTCTGAGAGAACAAATACTGAAGGCTCTTATGATCTGTAAATATCTGACATCGAACTCCATACAAGTAATGCCTCCAAATCCTGAGTGCAAAAATTACTGCGGCCAACTCTAGATCATGGGTTGGGTAATTCTGCTCGTGCTTCTTTAACTGCCTGGAAGCATAAGCTATCACCTTTCCATTTTGCATCAAAACACAACCCAAACCTTGCCTCGAAGCATCACTGTACACCACAAAGCCTTCATTTCCAGAAGGAAGAGTAAGCACTGGAGCTGTAGTCAATTTTGTTTTCAATTCATCAAAATTCTTCTGACAGGCTTCTGACCACTCAAACTTTGCTTCCTTTCTGGTGAGCTTCGTCAAAGGAATGGCAATCTTAGAAAATCCTTCGACAAATTTCCTATAATAACCTGCCAAACCTAAGAAACTCCTAACCTCAGTTACGATTGTAGGCGATTTCCAGTTCACAATCGCTTCAATCTTCTGAGGATCAACACTAATCCCATCGGCTGAAACCACATGGCCTAAAAATGAAACTTCATTCAACCAGAACTGACACTTGCTGAACTTTGCATACAATTGCTGCTCTCTTAACGTCTGTAAAACTAGTCTCAGATGTTCAGCATGTTCTTCCCTACTGCCCGAATACACCAATATATCGTCAATGAACACTATGACAAACTTATCCAAAAATTCATGGAACACCCGATTCATCAATGCCATGAATGCCGCTGGGGCATTGGTTAGCCCGAAAGGCATAACCAAGAATTCATAATGTCCATAACGCGTCCTGAAGGCAGTCTTTGGAATATCATCTCCCTTGATCTTCAACTGATGGTACCCTGATCTCAGATCTATCTTAGAAAACAACCTTGCACCTTGCAACTGATCGAACAGATCATCGATCCTCGGTAAAGGATATTGATTTCGAATAGTCACCTTATTCAATTCTCGGTAGTCGATACACAATCTCATACTTCCATCTTTCTTTTTAACAAAGAGCACTGGTGCTCCCCAAGGAGATACACTGGATCTAACAAAACCCTTGTCTACCAATTCTTCCAACTGAACCTTCAATTCCTTCAACTCTGGAGGTGCCATCCTGTACGGTGCTTTGGAAATTGGTGCTGTTCCCGGCATCAGATTAATCTCAAATTCAATATCTCTATCCGGAGGTAAACCTGGAAGATCTTCTGGGAACACATCAGAAAACTCTGCAACCACAGGAATATCTTCTAGCTGAGTCTCCCTCTCGGACGAATCTATCACATAAGCCAAATAACCTGCACATTGCTTCTTTAACATTCTTCTGGCGGTCATGGCTGATATGATACGGGATGGAAGCATTTTACGCTCTCCTCGGAATACTACATCTGACTCTCCAACTGAACTAAACTTGACTTCTTTCTGAAAACAATCCACCACGGCATGATGCGTAGCTAACCAGTCCATACCCAATATAATGTCGAAATCACATAGATCCAACAACATCAAACTAACTGGAAAGGATCTACCCCCAAGTACAATATCACAATCTCTACAAACACTCTCTGCTACTAAGGAATCTCCGGTAGGAGTAGCTACTATCATATCGCACTCTAAGGGTTTTAACTTCATATTAACATGCCTTGCAAAACTTTTAGAAACAAAAGAATGCGTAGCACCAGGGTCTATTAAAACATGAGCATCAGAGTTGAAAACTATTACAGTACCTGTCACCACCTCTGGTGTAGCTTCAGCATCTTGCTGCGTTACTGCGAACACCCTGGCTTGAGTACGAGGTCTCCCTGACTGTCCTCTGGGTGGCAAACCTCTCCCAGCACCTCTTCCGGATTGAACGGTAGTCCCTGGTCCTCTCATCTGTGGACCTCTCTGATCCTGCAACTGACCCCCGCTAGACTGCCCTTGAGTATACGGTCTCGACCCACTGGCTCCTCTTGTTCTCTGCGGACACTCAGACATATAATGTCCCTCTTTACCACAACGATAACATCCAGTGATACCCATATGACACTCTCCTCGGTGTGTCCTGTTGCATTTCCTACACGGCTCTATGCTTTGAATATTAACTCTGCTTTGGGGTCCTGATGAAGGCTTGACTGAACTCTGACTAGACACGACTCCCTGACTTCGCTGTTTGCTACCTAACCATCTAGACTTGTCTCCAGTTTTCGGTGCCTTGTTGAAGCCTCCTGAATACCAACCTGACCCCTGACTGCGCTTTGATTTCTGTGCCTGCTCTTTGTCACCTACTGTTGTCCTTTCTACCCTCAAAGCTGCTTCAACTAACCGCCCATACTCTCTATGCTCTGCAGCTACCACATAGGCCTTGATTTTCGGATTCAAGCCCTGTACAAACTTATGGCACTTGTTTACCTCATCATTAACTATAAACGGTGCCACTCGAGACAATTCAGTGAACTTCCTTTCATACTCTTCCACAGACATGTTACTCTGCACAAGACTATAAAACTCCTCAATCTTTGCGTCTTTGTATGCCCTGGGGTAGAATTTCTCATTAAACTCTTCTTTGAACTTTTCCCATGTGACTTGTTCGATTGCTCTTCGCTTGACGGAATCCCACCAATCTCTAGCTGACGCTCGAAGTAAGAATGAAGCAATTGACACCTTTTGGAGATCGGTACATTCCATCTGTTCCAACACTCTTTCAATATTATCCAACCACTCTGTTGCAATTTCTGGACCACCTGTTCCGTCAAAAGCATCGGCACCAAGTTTCCTTGCCCTCTCAACGGTGGCGCTTGGTGCACGAGGCCTTAGCCCTTGGATAACCTGGGCTAATCTCTCGATCGGATCCTGTTCAGGCTCTACTACCGGTGGCTCAACTGGAACCCCTGGCTGAGGATCATTGACAGACTCATTTACTTGCTCCCTTATTTCTGGAGCAGGAGGTGGAGCATTTTCAACAGCTCTCCTTTTACGCGGACGACCGACGCGACGCATGACTCACTGCACTTGAACCAGATACTTAGTCATAAAATGTATGAGGTTTGAAAAAGTTACTATGTAAATGCTTAGAAATCATGTAATGCATTTAAAATCTTTGCTCTGATACCAACGTTGACAGGCCCCTTTCTAACTACTAGCTAGGCGACCTGCCCGGCAACCCCACGGTGGCTCCCCAGTCGAGATCTGCTCTGATTGGAAAGTTCCCGTGAAGCTAAGCCTCTTTTCTTTGCTAAAATACTTGAAATCCTTTTGATTCTGAAAAAGAGTGGGAATTTTGTTCGTTTAAAAATAACTTTATGAAAATAGGATTTTCACAGAAAACTGGCAGCACAACGGCTGTTGTTCTAAAATTCCACCCTGTAAAATATCTCATAAAACCAGTATAATTGTATTCACAACAATTTCTATAATCAATAGGCCTCCGGCCATTTTCAAACTCATAATCATGCAATTAAGCGGAAGTAACTTGAATAAATCTTAAAAACGACATGCATGATATTTACATAAAATCCTTAACTCAAAATAATATTTTTCAAAACTAGAGAATCTGGAAAATGATAGTAAATACAATACATGATGTTATGCTAGAAAATAGTGCAATCTGGTCACGCGTGTCTAGCTGGCCTGTCCGTGGCCTGTCCGTCCGAAGGAGATACGTCAACCGCGCTACTCGCACCTGCACCTGAGGGAAATTTTTAAGAAAACAGGAAAACAGTGGTGAGAATAACTCAGTGAGTGGGTAAGTTTACATAAACTATACTTTTGCTTAAAATACTATTCCTCCCAAAAATAGATTGGAAAAGCTATTACTTACTTACTTTTTCTGAAAACTGTAAACTCATTTAAAAGCTGCGAAAGTTATTCATCAACTTTTCTTAAAACTTTTCTTATTTTCTTACTAGCCTTATCTGGCAACCCAGGGAAATCTTGTCCTTCGTGACGGTGCGAAAACACGCCACTAGGATAGGGGAACTCTCACCATGTGTAGTCGCAGATGTGGATACAACTCTGGGATCGCGAATCCCTCCAACATCAGGCAGATCTACACTATCCCATACGTGCAGAGGGTGACTGACAGACTCGATCCCCCCAAAGTTAGTAACTCCCCCAACTACCGTACACGTATGGAATACTTTCGGCCGGGTGTAATCTTAGGGGCTAGGGTAAACCATAGGCATATATAAAATGAAATCTCAGCAATATGCTATAATATCGCAAAATAACTTTCATAAATACTATCTCTATGCATGTATATAATTTCAACTTGCTCAATTACTTTACTGAAGAATATAAACATATTCATAGCATAAACTTTAAAGCTATACATGCATTTATAGATGATAAACTGAAAACTATAAACTTTTACTAGAATTTCAAAACCTTTTACTTGCTAAAACTGATTGCATTCAATAACAGAATGTATGAAAACTTTTAAAAATCCACACTCACAACTTGCTTCCAAAATACTTATCACTGCTTCCTGTTACGGCTCTCGTTCGACTCCCGATTCACCTACAATTGATTTCGATCGATATGTCGTTAAAACATAACTCGCGCGTAACTAAACTTTAAGCCATACGAGGATTTATAAACACAATAATTCAAGTGATTATCCTCGTACGATAACAAAACGGATAATTCATATTCGCACGTGAAAACTATTTCAAACCGATTCGATATCATGACTTAAAAATATTCGAAACTTTGCGGTTATAGAACCGACAACTATGCCATTCGAATCTAATGTAACATCATCAAAAATCAGATTTTAATGAATTCGCTAAGCAAAAGATTCGAAATTAAACGACAAACTTAAAGCTTACGCGATTTCACTAATCATCGCGATTTATCGATTTTACGCGTTTCGCGTGATTTCTTTGTTTCCGCTTAAACTTATCGTTAATATCAGCTCGTGACTTTACTTAAACACGGCAAACGAATATTTAATCATGATTAAGCACAAAGAAGAAAAACATGGCAGCAAGCTTAATGCATATTCATTTCCGTTTCCAACTCCGAAATTTCGATAATTAACGATTTCGCGCGAAACCAACAATTATGCGATTAACTCTATTGAAATTCAAACTATCTTAACTTCAACTTAAACACTTTAACGGGCTTAAAAATAACTCGGGGCAGCGAGATAATATTCACATTCCTAATTACCCAAAATGATCCAACAAAGAAAATGGGCAGCACTTACCCAAGAAGCGAGCTGTTCTCCGCTTCGAAACGGCTTCCGAACGACGATAAAACTCTCGTGGCAGCAAGCTGTCTCTTCCACCAGCCAGCTATCCTTTCTTGTTGCTGTTCCACTTCCTGTCTGAAAGATGTTTGGCCTGACTTAACAACTCGGCAGCAACTTGGACAGCTCACGACAGCAAGACAGCAACGTGACAGCATAAAATGGCAGCACTTGGTCACGGTGACAGCACACAACAAAGGCAGCAAGACAGTTTCAGCTCATGCTCAACAGCAGCAGCACATTCACGTCCAGACAGCAGCACATTCAAGTCCAGACAGCAGCAACACAGCACCTGGCAGCAGCTCAGCTCGGCAGCAACTCAGCTCGGCAGCAACTCAGCTCACGGCAGCAAGCTGACAGCAGCTGGTCAGCACGTGAAGCACCAGGCAGCAAGACAGCATGGCGACAGCAACGTGACAGCAGCTTCCCTTCGCCGGCAGCAGCTCACGCTAACAGCGCCTTGTTCAACAGCGGCGACAGCACACAGCAAAGGCAGCGACAGCTCGACCTCACGCCAGCAGCAGCGAGGACGATAGCAGCACTTCCACGCCTCCAGCAGCAGCTTCTCTTCTCTTTTCACGGGTTGCACCAGCTAGCTTCTGCCCGCGCTTCCTTCTTCCTTGCATGCACCAGATCACGTCCAGATCTGGTTGCTTCTAGCTTCCTCGAACAACACTTCTTCTCCTATTCTTCACCGCTCAGCTCATGCTCATTTTCTTCTTCCACGAACAGCTGCTGCTCTTGTTTCACGTTGCAGCACCTGGTTCAACAGCTTCAGCTTTATGCCAGCATCAAAACAGTTCCAGCTCGAGATCTTCACTTTCTCCTTGCTGAAAGTCACGGACACCAGCACTACCTCAAACTAACTTCCTCCAGCTTGCATGCACGGGCAGCAGCTTGCACAATCTAGCTCACTCTCCCTTCTCGGTCTCTCTCTCTCTTGGCTCACGGTTCACTCCCTTACTTGACCGTTTCCTTCTTCTTGCTTGCTTCACTTCTCCTTTTGCTTTTGAAATTGGTTTAGAAGAAGTTGACGGATTGTTGGCTTGGATTCGGTTTTGGAATGAATAAAATAATAAAAAATTTTGTTGACCGAATGATGATTTCGGTTTTGTTTTTGAATGCATAATGAGTTACCGTTTGTTTAACTATGATATTGTTTCCTTCTTTTTTTTTTTTTTTTTTTTTTTTTTCATCCAATGCATGTGTGACACGTGTCACACACATGCATTCCCTTTATTGGATTTCATGCATTCTTGCTTTTTAATTTCCAAGCTCGGATTCCGTTTCCGTCCGTCCGTCCTGGAATTCGCTTTTTAATCGCTTTCGCCTTTGGAATAATAAATAAATTCCGAACCCGTCTTCGTGAACTCGAATTTATTTCTCTAAAGCGAAAATAATTATTCCAATTATTTTCGGACTCGATATTTATATTTTTCCGATCGGACGCGATCCATCGGAAAAATATTTCGCCCTCCGACGAACGCGGTTTTGGGTTTTACATTAATGGTCAGCTGCTAGGCTTAGGATGGACTAATTCAAAATTGCGTTCATATGCCAGTCCCTTTGAAGATTTCTTATATGTTACTATCTCTCCTTCAAATTCATACGGGGCCTAAAGGAGTAAATGAAAAGAAAAGAACGAAAGAAATAAATTATAAAAACTTCAAATTTTGTTATAAATATATGAATTTAATATTTAATTTTTAAATTAAAAAATAATAACTTAAAATTAACTAATAATCATTGAATCAGAAATAAATGAATGGTTGAATTTTAAAACTACAAATTAAAGTCCTCTTTTATTACGACTTCCCCACGTCTGTTGTTGCCTTTGGTTTTTGGTTAAGTTTCAATATCCCTTTCTATTTTTCATCAAACAAGTGACTTTTTATTATGGAAACACTAATTATCATTTTCAATGGTAGTAGGGCAAAATTTTTAGTTAATATAATATAAACCCTTTATTGACTTTGTTATCTTAGTTAATGGCCAACCTCATTAATCAGTTAATTTGGAATTTTTTGCTGATTTGATGTCTTATTGGACTTATAAAAATCTTGTAGTATACTGACATTATTGCTGAAGAGTAGTTTAAGATATATTTCCCAATTATTTCATTGATTGTCAATATTTAATTAAAAAAACTTGTCATGTAATTAGATAAACATTTATTTGCAATGGAGGCTCAAGTCAACTTGAGGAGTCTAATCTGAAATAATCTATCTTCAATGTCTAATCTGAAATAATCTATCTCCATACAACATTGAAGACAAATGAATGGAATTGAATAGTAATGTCAAGCTAGCATATACATATATGCATGTAGAGAATGATTTTTCTGGGTTTGTGGTGGATGGTCCAAGATGCGTAACAGATACAGTGCTATTCGTAAACTGTAGACAGAATGACAGATTGTTGTTGACGATTGAAACCGAAGAGTAGATAGGAAGGTTGGGAGGGGACCATTGACCCTCCATTGGCTGTGCCAACTACAAACAAATAAGACGGATTGCACCCACATGGCCTGTGCGATATCTAACTACTCAGTACCATTCCTGATCTTGTCTATTTGTTTTCTGCTTTTAACCTGAATTAAGCGACTTGACTTTTCATATTTATTGTTCTCTAATCAAGTTTATATATGTAGTAAAAAGTGAACAAAATCAGCTAGGAACAGGCCAGAAAAATCTGCATGAAACAGTGCAATTTTTTGTAAAATGCAGAATTTTGTTGTCCAATTTGACAGCACAAAACGGCCTTGTATTACACCCATAACCGGCAGTAAAGTGCACAAAATACTGCACAAAAGAACAGCCTAAGAACCCTGCACGAAACAACACAAACAAAGTAACAAAAAAGTGTAGACAAATGACTTTAAGGCTTGTAACAAAATCATTTTTCTTAAGAAGTTATTCGTCTCCACCAGTTCTATGATGCATCAAGTTATGAATACGTTTTTAGGATACAATAAAACCTTTTGTTTGTCCATGATGTGCACTAACAAAGACAAACCAAAACACCGTTGAAAAATAACAAGTTTATTTTGAACAATTTTCTACTTTTACAGCAAGTAAAATACTGCTTATTTTGTTTGTAAGAAACAAATAATATTTTAGAATAAAAGAATGAAAGAATGTTAGAGATCATTTGTATTGGTTGCTTGTGACATTCACATGTAGACATGACCACGGTTCGGTTCGGTTCCGATTTCGATTCCAAACCGACGGTTCTGTAATGGTTCTGGTTTCGGTTCCGATTCCGGTTCTATAACGGTTTCGGTTCTGGTTTCGGAACCTTTTTTTAAATAAAAATAAAATTTAAAAATTAATATTAAACTATAATTTGATATTAAAAAAATATCAATACGATATGATTATGAAAGTATTACTACATTTATTCCATTTTTTTTAAATATTTAGCTTTTAGTTTATAATATATCTTTAATATTTATTTTTGTGATTATAATTGTAAAATATTTCAGATTATATGTATATAAACGATTTCAAGATTCTATATATAATTATATTCGAAGAATAGTTCCACAATGTTATAGAACTGTTGTTCAACCATTAATGGGATCTGAAATATGAGAAATCCTGAATATAGATATGTTTGAGACAACGATTCTCTAATGTTATAAAAAGTTATTCTAGACATAAACAACTTTAGAATCCTACACCTGACAAGATATGGATTTGTAGCGTACCAGCCAGCATGGTATTTCTCCTTCCACAACAAGCTCAGCTTGCCATTGTTCTTGTAGAACACTAGTCCAAGCAGAATGATTTTTATTCTGAGCAAAGTGATTTTCTTCTTCTTCCAACGGTCAAGTTCTGCTTCTGCAGTTTTTTTTTTTTTTTTTGTTAGAACCGGAACTGTCGGTTCAAAACGGTTCCGGTTCTTTGAACCGGCGGTTCCGGTTCCATTAATAAAAGAACCAGAACCGGAACTACTACAGTAGCGGTTCCGGTTCTGAACCGAAACCAGAACCTTTGTTCTGGTTCCAGTTCAATTGATCCAGTTCGGTTAGAACCGAACCGTGGTCATGTCCATTCACATGTACATAGATTTTTAATAGACATGACATTTTAACGGACATAATATTTTACAAAATAATATGTCTTTTCATTTTAAAAATTTAATTTAATGGACACACTTTTGGGGAATGAATGTGTCTATTCATTTTTAAAATTTCAACTTTAATTTATTTTAAAAACTTCTCTAACAATATATAGCTCAACTAGGGAAAAAAAAGTAGTTTTAATTTTTAAATAAAAAATCTAAATTGAATTGCTATTACTTTCTCAAACCAATTCTAACAGGAGTGAGAAATAATCAAAATTTCATAATAATCACAAAAAAGTGAATAAAATTGTTATATTTAGTTTTCTATTCATTTTTTCGGAAGACCATAAATTGTATATTGATTCATTGGAATAATAAGTATAAATTATTTAAATATAATTATAATGTAATTGCAAATCTACAAAGGTTACATTTGTTCTTTTATACGAAGAATGAATAATGTTGAACTTTATTAAACACTGAATAATGATTGAAAATTAAATACAGAATATTATGTTTGTTGTTCTTTTAAACTTAAAATTGAATTATGTAGAATAAAACATGTAAATCTAAGTCAATTACGTGAAAGGTAAAATACTTATTTAATGCATTAATTTTAGGAGTTATTCAAGTGATAAAATCACTTAAAAAATCAATCAGAATAACTTAATGAGATTTGTTAAGTGCCAATGAAAAATGAAGAAAATTAAACAAGCACCAACTCCAATGGTTAGAGGTCTTTCTCAACACTATGTGAAATTTGAAAATCTACTTCCATAATAGTAGAAATTTACATTTTCAATATAGGAAGAAAACTCTCTACATATGTTCGTAAATGTATACAGTGGGATATAGGAAAAGTTAACTAACTATTTCAATTATTCATTGAGTTTTGGGATGTTAGAGTATTTGTTAATACTAGTCTCTTTTTGTTTTTCCATATATCACTTATGAAGGAAAGGACTTGAACTTAAGTGATTCCTAAACTGAATGAGTATTATTTTCCATCAAATCATATTAGATGATGTAATATTACATATTAAAAATTAGATTGTTTCTTTAAAATTCACTCTATTCTGGGCACATGGTTATCCTATACAAAACAGCCTCTATGTACCTCTGCTATGTGGTAAAAACAAAAAAGACTGTTTTGTTGTTAGGAATAATTGCTAATGATATTTTCATTAAATGAATTTGATTAGCTAGGTCCAACCAAAACATCATGGGGAGAGCATGAGAGGAACACATCATAAATCACTTTTAACAGCGACTGGCAAATGGAATCTGAGCTTTACGATCAGCCCCAAAAAACAAGCAAAAGGCCCACTTTTGAAGAGCAGGAAAAAATGGCCAATTCCAAGTAGCCGGCATAGCTATTTATGCCATGGTTTGTTGTCACCTTCCAACATTATCCTGTGCTTCCAATGGCAAACCCCAACTTGAGGTAGATTTAATATTATTTTTGTAATCTTCCCAACTAGCAGAATCAGATGCAAAAACAATATTGAAATACATACATACATATATATATACATATCATACCCACATGTTAAATTCCCAATATGCCCCGGATACATAATTACAAATTGGAAGTTTGTTGAAGATTCTTGAGTCTTTTCACAATGAGAGTGAGCTCCACTCGTGAAATGTTGCCGAAATTACAAGAGTGAAGAATAATGACTGATACATTTAAAAAAAAAAAAATTCACTTTAATTCCCAACTTTTGGTGAAATATTATTTATTTACTCATTAATGCATTTTTAGTTTCTATCATCATTAATATTTTTGGAAATTCATCAAATCGGTTTATCTAACCAAAAAATTAAAAGCTGACTATCACACAAAACGTAAAAACATCAAAATACTCTTAATTATTTTATTTCAATTAAATTAAAACAAAACAAAAAATTAATTAAAAAAAAAACTATCTAGTGCCAAATCGATTGAAGAACCTAGAAAAAACATCTAGGTTTGTTATGGACATTTTGGTGATCATTAAAAATGGGTCCGGTATGCTATTCTATGAGAAAAAGTCTAAGAGGCTAGTCAAATTAGTCAACGGTCAAATAAGGGAACATATGGTTGTTTCTTAACCTGTGAACCCGAGCATATCTGAACGAATGGCTGATCGTTTTAATTACTGAGTGACTAATCGTATCATTTGAACGCATGTCTGATCGCGTAAGGGTCTGACGACATGTTATAACACTAAGCTAATCTGGTCGTAGTAAAAAACTACTCGATAGTATTCTTCAAAGGCTATCGGAACGATCAGAAAGTCTTCTTATTTGATCGTTAGTCGTAGGGGCAGATCACTTGGACAATCTGCTCGCTGGATGCAGTATCTGATCGTTTGAATAGTTTATTCGTTCAATGTTCTCATTAAATTTGACTAGTTGACCTTCTAAAATGCCGAATCAGTTTAATTCAGGAAATGAGTTAATTTGCTTATTTCCATACAAATTAAATCACGACATTCCCGGCAATTGTTGTAGATACGGTGGAGATAATCTTGAGAGATATTATCTCAATTAATATATATTATTTTTTGTCTTATCTGTAAAATTCTTAAACCTATTCAAATTATAACATCTCTTCTATAAATAGGGAATCAAATTCATTGTAAAACCCTAAGCAAGAAATATATACCATTACTCTGAGAAAATAAAAGTGATAGTCGTGGACGTAGGCAATTATTTTGCTGAACCACGTAAAAATCATTGTGTCATGCTTGTTTTTATTCTAGTCACTGTTGTTTTATTTGTTAGTTGCTGTTTCACAGGTATTGGACTTCAAGAACCGGGTTAACCAAAATTAGATGTCAACAAGGTTCTTATTCATGTTGATCATGTTCTTCAATCTGGTTCGAACCAAATTGAAGAAGAAAAAGAATTGAGAAAAAAAAAATAGATTGAAGATTGAAGATTGAAGAAGGGGTTTTAAACTCGGAAATCATTGAAACAATGAAAAATATTATTGTTCTTTAAGCAATGAAGAACATTAAAAAACAACAAAATCAAACTCAGAAATCATCACCACCATACCGAAAAATCAAAATCATCACCACCACACCTAGAAATCAAAATCAAACTCAAAATCACCACCACATCTAGAAATCAAAATCAAACTCAAATTCACCAAAACGTTCCGCACCTCTCAAGCAAACCTAAAAATAAAAAAAATAATAAAAAAAAGGTTTTAGGTCAAATGGTTTTGGGTTTGATCGAGCTTAGAACTTCATATTCTGGGTTTGATCAAACTCGCATTAACCGTGATTCTGGGTTCGATCGTACCTAAAACCACAACGTCAGAGATGACTCCACCAATCCCACCAACAACATCAACCAGTGATTCGATGTTTGTAGACACATTTTTACATTGAGATACTACTGCCCTCATCACTACCTACATGCAATGGCAGCATAGAACAACTTCTCAAATTTTGGTTTTTTGGGCATCAAATACTAGAAGGCCTCCCCATGAACCATTTCAAATTGAAAACCAAATTCTTTGACTTAGTTCTAGGTTTGATTCTACCCAAAACTCTAGTTGAAAAAGATAGTGAGACCGATATAAGAGAAGAAGATAGAGAGAGAGAGAGAGAGATGTGGTGGATGGTAGAGGCGATAGTGGTAGATGGTGTTTATGGTGTTAGATGATTTGGTTGTTAATGATTTTGGGGATTTGATTAAATTTTTTTTTTTAAACTATGTTTTCATTTTCACTTAAATATTGTTCTTACAAAAGTTTTTATTTTTAATTTGGATTGAAGAATTTGAGTTTTTTTTTTTTAATAATTATAAATTTTTTATTATTTTATTATTTTGAATATTATTTTAATTAAACTCATTAAATTCCCACTATCTATCACAACTTTGATAGATGATGAAGATCTATAGTTTTTCATTTATTGATTTCAAATGGTTAGTGGAATAAAAAGACCAAAATACATTTCAAATCGTTAAGTTTGACTAGCCCTTAATTGATAGAGGTATTAATTTGATGAATTTATCAAAAATTTAAGGATGATGAGAATTAAAAATATACTAATGAATAAAAAAAAAAAAAATTGTGACAAAAATTAGCGATTAGAGTGAAAGTTTCCCAAAAATAAAGTGATGTTTTGTTTCGCCGTATTTTCCACCCTGTCAAAGAAAGAGGATTAGGGAAGGAACCAGAGAGGTGGGTGGTGTTTTGTTCCCTTGCTTGGGATAAGAGAAAATAAAAATCTAGCAAAAACAAAAGTTGTGGCTGTTATTCGCCTATCAATTTGTTGCATCCCCACTTCCCATTAACAAATCTTATTCACTCACTCTCCAATCTCTCTCTCAAAGGGCAAGGCCTTTTTGGTACAACACCCCGATATTTACTAAAATACCTTACTTTCAATGACATTTAGATGCAATCAAAATGTAGAATAAATCACATAAATGAATAGATAAATGATTAGGAGATAAAAGTGTAAAGCCAACAACACTTTTTTCATGGCTATGCTCGAGTTTCCTTCCCATAATATTGAAAAGACAAGAACCCAACAATCGGAAAGCCAAAACTTATAAGATTAACTACAAAACTCACAGGTTTTGCTTCAACAGAAAAAGAAAGAGAGAGTCATGGAAAATAAGTGAGAGACGTAAACTAGTGGGTGTGTGTGTTTTGGATATTTGGTTGGTAGAGTTTTTTGTTTTTTTGGGAGATGTCAGGTGGTGGTTGTAGCATAGTTTGGTTCAGGAGAGATCTAAGAGTGGAAGATAATCCAGCACTGGCGGCTGGTGTGAGAGCTGGTGCTGTGGTTGCCGTCTTCATCTGGGCACCTGAAGAAGAGGGTCTTTTCTATCCAGGGAGGGTGTCTAGGTGGTGGCTCAAGCACAGCTTGGCTCATCTTGACTCTTCTTTGAGAAGTCTTGGTACTTGTCTCATCACCAAGAGATCCACTGACAGTCTCTCCTCTCTTCTTCAAGTTGTTAAAGCTACTGGTGCTACGCAGCTCTTCTTCAACCACTTATATGGTTTGTTTTTAGCTTCTTCTCTTCTTCATTTTTTGTATGTTTTTATCTCTCTTAATTCCAATGTCAAAATTTTGACTTCTTTCTGCATGGAAATATTGGATCATGCGGTTTGACTATTTGTGTGTGTGTGTGTATATATATATATGGTTCTTTTAGCTTTTCCCTCTTTTCTGGGTTTTTAATTTATAAATTTTCATTTTTTTTAATGTATAAAATAGTTAAAAGTCTTACTTCAAGAATGATGCTTTTGATTTACTAATTGGAATTGTATCATTTGATGAACTTAATACAAATTTGCTTTGCTGCTATTTTGTCATTGGCTGTTGGAATGCTCTCTAATTGATTGAGATTAAAGATCATTTCTTTTTCAAATTGGACATATAAAATATTGGAATTCAGTACCCTGCTAGTTATCTTGATAGTCCTATTTAGATTGATCATTGTCTTTTGTGACCTGGCCTTGTTAAAAGTTAAAATAGAGCATGTGTTGCTGAACATTTGACATAAAAATATGTATCTATTCTGAGATGTTGATGTATGGGGCAATTTGTTGTCATTGCTTTGTAAATTATTTGTAGTTAGTTTAGGAAAAGCAATGAAGACGAATTTGATTCAACATTTAGTGTCAATTCACTGTTTTTTCAGACCCCTTGTCACTGGTTAGAGATCACCGAGCAAAGGAGGTTTTAACTGCTCAAGGTGTAGCAGTGCATTCGTTTAATGCAGATTTGCTTTATGAACCATGGGATGTAAATGACGCGCAAGGCCGTCCTTTCACAACCTTTGCTGCTTTCTGGGAGAGATGCCTTAGCATGTCTTATGATCCTGATGCTCCACTTCTTCCACCTAAGAGGATAATTTCAGGTTTGTATAGCTTGTGACCCCAATGCTTGATTTTCTTTTTGGTAAAATGAATATAGTATAATCTCGAGCTTCTAAAGAACAGAGATTTCACATTTGCTAAAGTTTCTGTTGTCTCCACTTTCAACCATCTAAGAATCAGAAAGTGAGACTTGTCTATTGCAAAGCCACTATAGGGCGATATTTGCATTTTTTTCTATTATAAATTTATGATTTGTGATATTTTATGTGTATCTTTGTGTGGAATTGACATTATCTGTGTTTCAACCTTTGGTGTATCAAATCTCTTTTTCCAACAAATATACTCTTTTCAGGTGATGTATCTAGGTGCCCTTCAGATACTTTAGTGTTTGAAGATGAATCAGAGAAGGGAAGCAATGCACTTCTTGCTAGAGCATGGTCACCTGGATGGAGCAGTGCTGATAAAACTCTGACCACATTCATTAACGGGCCTTTAATCGACTACTCTAAAAATCGTAGAAAGGCTGATAGTGCTACAACCTCTTTTCTGTCTCCACACTTGCATTTTGGGGAGGTGAGCGTGAGAAAAGTCTTCCATCTTGCCCGCATTAAGCAGGTTTCATGGGCCAATGAAGGGAACAAGGCTGGTGACGAAAGTGTGAACTTGTTTCTTAAGTCAATTGGTCTTCGGGAATATTCAAGATACTTGAGCTTTAACCATCCATACAGTCATGAAAGGCCTCTGCTTGGGCACCTGAAATTCTTCCCTTGGGTTGTGGATGAGGGCTATTTTAAGGCTTGGAGACAAGGTAGAACTGGCTATCCATTGGTGGATGCTGGCATGAGAGAGCTATGGGCCACTGGTTGGCTTCATGATCGGATACGAGTAGTAGTTTCTAGTTTTTTCGTAAAGGTTCTACAGCTTCCGTGGAGATGGGGAATGAAGTATTTCTGGGATACCCTCTTGGATGCAGATTTAGAGAGTGATGCTCTTGGTTGGCAGTACATTTCTGGTACTCTTCCTGACGGCCGTGAGTTTGACCGGATAGACAATCCACAGGTGCTAACGATAATTTTAATAGTTCTACTGCAGCTTTGCTCTGTTGATTGGACATTTGGACAAATGCTCATGTCAATATAGAATTTTTAAAAACTTCTAGTGATAGAAGTCATGTCTTGTTTACTCATACTCTGTATTTTTTTCTTCTTTTCATGTTTTGGTGTGTAGATGTATAAATACTGGTGGAGGTACCTTTGTGATAATAAGGTTTTCAGCAGCAAATTAATCCTGCTTTTGAAGCTTATAATACATGTTCTCTGAGAAATATAGTTAGCAGTGTGCTTTCTGCTTACTTTTACACTATAGATGAAACTTTACAGTAGGAGATTCTTGGTAAATTTGTTATTGCCTTTTTCTTCGAAACAACTTTTGTTCTCTTCAGTTTTCTGACAGTTGAAGTTCAGTAGCTATAGGGCTTCGTGTTGCTGACTTTCTGTGAATTAAAATTTACTGGTCTTGTAGGTTTTTCGTGCATGTTTTTTAATTTGTCCCTTTAATTCTTTCTTAAAGTTGTGTCTTTTTTACTCGAGCATGAGAAAGTTGTATCCAAAACTCTAGAATTGCAACTAGTACTTTAACTTATGCATCACCGGCTAATTACTTGTTAGTTTATAGACCTTCAGTACAAAAGCTTGTTCTCACTCATTATAATTGTCAACAGTTTGAGGGTTACAAATTTGACACCAATGGTGAATATGTACGACGCTGGCTTCCTGAACTTGCCAGACTACCAACTGAATGGATACACCATCCATGGAATGCACCAGAGTCTGTACTTCAAGCTGCTGGCATTGAGCTTGGGTCTAATTACCCTCTGCCCATTGTAGGGATAGATGCAGCAAAAGTCAGGTTGCAAGAAGCACTTTCAGAAATGTGGCAGCAAGAGGCAGCTTCAAGAGCTGCAATTGAGAATGGAACTGAGGAAGGTCTTGGAGATTCCTTTGAGTTAGCCCCAATTGCCTTTCCTGAAGACATACAAATGGAGGAAAACCACGAACCTGCTAGGAATATCCCCCCTACCACAATTCGGTGTTATGAGGATCAGATGGTTCCAAGCATGACTTCTTCTCTCATGAGAGTTGAACAGGAAGAGTCTTCCCTGGATCTTCGAAATCCAACAGAAGATAGCAGAGCAGAAGTACCAAGAAATGTTAATGTAAATGTAAATCAAGAACCTAGAACGGACACATTAAACCAAGGGGTTTTGCAAACAGTTCATAACAACACTTTGCCACAAATTAATGTCATAATAGGGCTGGCAAATGATGAAGACTCCACGGCAGAATCTTCAAGCACCAGTAGAAGAGAGAGAGATGGAGGAGTGGTTCCAGTTTGGTCTCCACCAACTTCCAGTTACTCTGAGCAGTTAGTGGGTGACGAAAATGGCATTGGAACAAGTTCATCATACTTGCAAAGGCATCCACAGTCTCACCAAATAATAAATTGGAGGCGACTTTCTCAGACTGGGTAAGAACTCTTTGAAGCATTTGACAACTCAAAAAATTTGTGACTACAGTTAAGGGCGCTATTCCCTGGATTCGTGCATCAAAAATTACTGTGTCTATGAGTTCCTTTTGCCTTAGGTGAACACAAGTGTTATTGAGAGTGCAGTCATGTTTATATCTATGGTTTGATTATTTTTCACTCTGAATCTTTCTTCTCTTAACAGGTAAAACATATGTACATGACACAGACCAGAAGCTCAGAAGCTGGGGGATGCGATGATGCAGAGGGATCGTAAATTAGTGTCACACATTTATCTTTATTGCTAGTCTAAAGTCTAAACTGATAAGCAGGCCCCCTTCTATGTGCGTGAACTTTCAAATTAGTCCAGGCAGCCATCGGCATCCGATTTCCTTTTTTCTTGTACCATATACACAGCTCTACTGTATAGTATTTGTTGTTTTCATAAGCGAGAGAAGAGTCTTGATAAATGGTAGGTATGTGTTGTCCTCTAATAAACCCAAGTTTGTGCTTCTTCAGTTAATTGATTAGGCAGATAATTGAATTTAGTTCATGTTTATTTGATCTCATTTTCTTTCCTCGTACTACTTAACTGATACAGGTAGGTTAAAAGTAGTAAACTTAAATGAGCTATGATGACAAGTTTGAAAAGTTACGAAGCAGTTTCTTATCTTGAAACTGCTGGCAGCTAAGGTCTTTGGAACTTACGATTTTTCTATGTTTTAGTGAAATAAATGCATACAGTGAACTTTATTAATTCTCTAGTAGAAATGACAGGAAAGCAGTGAATATCATACAAAAATTTCCCCAAGTTTGATATTTTTAGGCATCAGCAATTATTTTCTGGAGAAGGGTCCTGATGAACTTCCTATCTGTAAAGAGTCATCTATGGATCAGGATGTATATATAGTTGATTGTATATGCTTTTCGTCTCTTCGGCTGTCTCAGGCTTAGGTATCCTTAGTATCGTGTACACCAAGGTTGCAGTCATGGCTCCGACAATGGGGGCTACTATATACACCCAAATATTCTTGTAAACACCTGTGACCACAGCAGGACCTATGCTTCTTGCAGGGTTCATTGAAGCTCCTGTGATTGGCCTGCAGGATTCAATGTGTATATCGGCTTTAAAAGTCTGTCAGGTTGCATAGAACTGAGCATTGCTAGTGGAAAGGGAAAAAAAAATTGATGTAGTGATTGGTTAATTCGTTCAATTACCCGGAAATCATAACATTGACCAGCAGAGCGACACCAATGGCGACTCCAGCAAAATCTTTGCACTGTTGGTTCAGTGAAGGTTGAGAGTCAATGTAATATATTTTCTTGAGAATGAAAAGGATAATCTCTTAGAGAATGAAATTGGCTGTTTAAAGCAACATAAGTAGATCAGATTATCATACCGCCCTGTGATCAGTAGCAATACCACAAATGGTGAACATCAAAATATAAGTCATTATGAATTCCCATACAATAGCTTCAAGATCAGTGGTTGCATCTGAATACTGAGTCGTTATTGCATGAATGTTTTCGTTATCTTTAAACAATACTTTCAAGGTCAGACTTGCAAGAGTTGCTCCCAGCAGTTGAGCCAAGACATACATAGGCGCCTTCATAATAAAATTCCCAATAGTTTTCAGTTGACAAAAAAAAATGTCAAGAACATGTTCCACTTTACTAGTGGACACATCTAGTTCGCTAGTTTCATGATTACATAGCTGAATAACGTCTTACTTGTTTCCATGGAAGTTTGTGAGAGGCAGCAAAGGCAATGGTAACTGCAGGATTGAAATGGGCACCAGAGATATGCCCAACTGCATATATCATTGCCATCAATACTAGACCCCAAACCAGTGCTATTCCTACAATGTTAAGCTTTTGAATTTGGTCCACCAGGGCGGACCCACAACCCACAAATATAAGAATATATGTGCCCATTAGCTCTGCTAGTATCTGCTTACACAATATAGAAAACAAATAATAATACCTTTGTAGGAAATAATACTAATGAAGTACTTTACATTACAGTTCATGTTGTTACATTGTGAATCGAGGTTACCTTCTGAAAATGAGTTGGAGAAATATCAACACTAACTGGCAATGCCCATTGTCGAATATGTTGAGCCTTTGCTTCTTCCATGATTGGATGTTTAGGAGGCGATTGATGTTGCTTAGGGGAGAAATCTACAGTAATTGAAGGTGTGCTAGTCATTGCTGCAACAAGTAGCTGGATCACAATGGCAAATTGGCTTGCAAATGGCACTTTATCAAAGTATTCTTATATGTGTATTGTTTACTTTGGATTTTCCAGTTTGTGGAATTTGCCACAGGGACGTCATCCGGACTGGTTCAACTATGAACTGTACTTATTTGGAAGTACTGTCTGCAGGTATTTTGGAATAATCTAATTGGTATCAAGAGAATTCCAACTTTTTCTTTTTCTGTTTTTTGAAGAAAGAGGAAATTTATTAAAAAGAAGAGAATTCTAACTTCTAATTGTTGTTTTTTAGTAACTAGTTATTGAATGACAATGATTGAAAATGATCTCGTATTAAATAGCTATGAAATTCTGGCGTTAATTCTTGGACTGCAAATTGGCGTTAAGTACTAAAATCCAATTATTACAGTCTCCTCTGATAGCATGGCCTCATCATTGTGGACAACTGAAAGACAGAAAGTTGTACTATTGAAAAAGGAATCTTAAATGTTGTTATCTTAATTTGTACATTTTAATTGAAGGAATATTGGACTGATTTGTACTAGGGTTCAATGCACAAGACATAATCTGGATATATCAGATTGTTTTGGTATAATTTGATGAAGACTTGATATCATGGGAAAAAATTAGTACGAACCAGTCTAAAACTTGGAAGCTTAAATAAATACGCTAGAATGAATTTACTACTTGGATTTAAGTATGAGACCCAAAAATGTCGACCTTAGCATGAATCTTTCCATCATTGTATCAGGATGGGGTCGTGCAGTGACCAAATCTAAGAATTGGAATCTTTGCAAATAAACCAAGGTAAAGATAAAGATAGATGAAGCCAGGGAAGATTTCAGAGTCTTGTTGAATTTCATAGTCAAAAGAAAATTATACAAATGAAGTAGATGACCTACTAATGTTGGATAAAATTTAAGAATTGTGTACCCTACACAGCAGTGCCGGTCTTGATATTTTAGAGGTCCAGTGCCAAAAACTAAAAGGGATCTCTTTATATAAATATATATATATAACCTATTTTTGGTGTGTATATAATAATTTCATTAAAAAAATAAATAAAATGATATCATAAGACAAATGTATTCATATAAGATAAATACATTCATATAATGATAAAAACAAATTCATTATAGCTCATAAACAAAATTTATTTGTACATACCAAAGAACTCATAAAACATCATTTAAAATGTTTTCATCTAACATTTTCAAAAGCAAATTCATCAATAATATTTTCAAATTCAATCTTTTCCTATACAAGGTAATATTGTAACAATAGCAAAGTATCCCCTTGTTTTTCATTTTTTTTTTTCAATTCAAAATCCAACAACACATTAGAAAGAGCAAAATGCACAAAGACACCCCCCTGCGGTAAGCCTTGAAAAACGTGGAGTCAATGTTTAGGTTTTGTAATGGGTTAACCCTAGGTGTTAGTGTCAATTAGTCCACATTAATTTGACTAAGGGTAATTTCGTCAATGTGCAACCAGATTAACATGGACAAAAAAAATCTTTGAAAAGCCCAATATCTGGGTTTGTTAAAAAAATAATTAAAAAAAAAAAACCTCCAAACCAAATTAAAGAACAAATCAAAGAAACCCTCCAAATCAAATTGAAGAACAAAATATATATATATCAATAAGCACCAAAAATAAAAAAAAAAATTGAAATAAAAAATGGTACTATTCTTCTTCTTCGTTCATCATCTTTTTCTTCATTCTCATCAACAATCACCAAAAAAAATTGAAAAAAAAAAAAAAAATCTAAAGAGCAGTGTACTATTCTTGTTCTTCATTCATCATCTTCTTCTTCATTCTTATCACCAAACACTAAAAAAAAATTGAAAGCCAGAAAAAAAAAAAAATGACATTGTTCTTCTTCTTCATTCTTACCAACACTTAACACATATCAACACCCAACACAAAAAAATCAAAACAAAAAACCAATATCATCTGGGTTCGTCTCCATGCCCACTTCAACACCTAACACATATCAACACTCAACACAAAATAAATAAATAAAACAAAAATCAAAATAATAAAAGCGTCATTTGGGTTCATTACCATGACCATATAAACACCCAACACAAAAAATAAAAACAAAAACTTGAAGATGAACTATGTTGATGATGAAGGCAGAAGGTAGAGAGAGAGACAGAGAAAGAAAAGATTAAGAGAAAAAAAATTTCTTCTGTTTTAACATATTCAAACATAGGTTTTGTAGGTGGTGGATACAAAATCACACAAAATCATTGCTTGAAAATCATCAAAATCATCTCTTCTATTCTCTCATCTTCACTTGCCTCTTCTCTCCATCTCTATCTCCATTTCCATCTTTCCCTTCTTGCCTACATAATCAACATGGAAACCCAAACAATTAACCTAGATCGAGACCCAAATTAGCCATTGAAACCTAGCGAATGAGGACAAGAGAGGAGAGAGGGAGCTACAGAAGAGATAGGAAAGTAGGGAGAACAGCAACGAGCGAAAGCGAAGAGAGGAGAGAGAGAAAGAGACGATAGAAAGATGAAGATTGAGGGAGTGGCAATAACCGGAGATATAATGATCGTAAGTGGGTGTTTGAAGATAATTTCTGGATTCTGATGATTGAAGCCTGAAGGTGAGAGAATAAAGAGAATGGTAAAGGAATTAGAGAAAGAGAAAGAAGAAGAAGAAGGAGAAGATTTTTGGTTCTGGTGATTGATCTATTTTTTAATTTATTTTTTATATTTTAATTTTTAATTTGTTTCATTTTTAAAATTTTTAATTTAAACTGAAAAAAGTATTTTCGTCTTTTTACCCAATCACATTGTCAACAATTATAATTCACCTAGTTTGACTATTAAGCTGGGGTTTAACTTATTATAAAATCCAAATGTTGACTCCGTACCTTTAAAGGCTTATCTCATAGGAGTTTTGTGCATTTTGCTTTATTAGAAAATAATAACAATAATAATAATAATAATAATAATAAGAACTATAAAAGAATAGATAATCATAAAAAGACATAATTCAATAATAGTAAATATAAAAATATAACTTTTATCTCAAAAATGAACAAATTTTGGAATTCCACTTTGTTTACTTTAGATTGTTGATAAAATTTGAAATTTTTAACCAATAAAAAGAATAATTTAGAGTGATATTTTTGTTTGGCTATCGAAAATGTGAAAGGGGAAAGTAATTTAGGGTTGAAAATGATAAAGTAGGTTTATATGGGTGAACATAATGTATCAGCTTTGGAGCCCTTCGTATGTCAAAATATTTTTTGAATCTAATTAGAACTATAAAAGGAAGTAGCATAGCTAGTTACCAAGGGACCAAAACCCCTTCACCAACCAAGGTTTTAACCTAGTGGCCTCCATTTTATTTTTTCAAAAAAGGAGAAAAAAAAAACATAGAGGTTTGAAGTTAGGTTGCTAACAAATAACATGAGACCCTTCATCATAAAGGTTATTCTAAATTTATAAATATTATGCGAAATATTAATTATATATTGACTTTACAAACTAATTATGAGAAAAAAATGAAAATTTGTGAATTTGGGGCTCCAAAATTTGGACACCTGGGCGGTCGTACCTCCGACACTTGCTCGAGGCCGACTTTGTTACACTGAGAGTTGTTGAGTTGCTGAAATGAACTTAAACCTTCATCAAATCTTCTCTTGCATCTAATGGAAAATCTACAAAATAGAAATAACTGAAGTACTAGTTTGGCGGCTTCAAGGCACGTTATAAATGTCACTACTCTTAAGACACTATTTACCCCTACCAGTTGGGTGATGCACCAAGTTAAACAAATACGTCTCTAGGATACAATGAAGCCTAAATCACAAACACTGTCAATGACAAATCAGTCAAGATACAAACTCTATCACTATAGTTAACAAAATATTGTTTTTTTTTTTTTTTTTTGTACAAGAAAATAATGAGACGAAACTATATTTATTTGTAGATGAGAAAACGAGGGAGAAGAGAGCTATTTGCTAATTATAAAGCTTTTTGCAAATTTTGGTGTATCATGTAAATGAAACGTGTGGGCTATTTATAATAAGGTTGGCATTATTAGGTGAAAAGTTGCAATCATTCATTATAACTCCTAATTTTGAATTGTTTTAAATCCAAACCATTAGATTTATCTAGTAACTTCCATTACCAATCAGATGGCTTAGATCGCATATGGCTTAAATTGCATCTAATTATAAAGATCACACAAATTTTACATAAAGGCACAGCTTATGATAAAAGTCACACTATTTGGTCATACAAATTTTACATAAAGTCACAGCTTATGATAAAAATCACACTATTTGATCATACATTTCTATTAAATCAATGGCTCTTATTAGATCATCACACCAAATCATATAATGTGATGCATTATTTTGAAAATAATTCTAATAATCCCCCACCATTTTCAAAATGAATGTAATTTGAAAATGACTTGCACGGACTTGGAAATCTTATGCATGAATGAAGGTATCTTTTGAACTTGAACCTTCATTTAGTGAAAATACATGAAAGTTAATCAAGATGACATGGTAGACAAGCTTTGAACGAGCGACCTTATTCGACTAACCAAATATATCTCACACATAATATTTTAATTTATCAGGTGTTCAAAATTGTTGACGCGTAATTGGCCTTCCGTCTATATACTAAATTTTCATGAGCACTGTAATAACCAGCCAAATTACATAGATGATGGCACCATCCTTGTTATTCATAAGTGGACGTTATAAAAAATGCCCTTGTAAAAGCATTCGAATAGAAAATCTGTTATATTTCCAACAAAAGCTAAAAAGCTTATCCTTCCTAGTACATATAGATACCAAGCATTTTGACCTTTGTGACGCATGTAAAATATTATAGTGCTTGCAATCACAACATATGATGTACTTTGCTCATTAAACCCAAGATCTTGATGTTTCAAGTGTTAGGTTGAGTTTCTATTATTGGTGATGTTTTAAATGCTGGCTTCAGTTTCACTCCTCTTAAAATTTTAAATCCTAAAATGCTTGCAAGTCTTTTGTTAAGAGGAACTGCTAGATTTTGGCAAGATTAAACAAAATCTATAGTGATTACACCATCTACAAGCTTATATCACATAATTGTAACTTAGGCCAATACGCCTAGACTTGCCTATATTTACTTGGCTGCATGCCCCATATAGAAAAGAACTGCATTACAATTAATAAGTGAATGAGACATTGGTTTTGGGCAAAAAGGAATTTCTGTTGTCAAATTCCTTAAATATTGTCTCTTAATGATGCTAATATAATTTCAATAGCCACGGTGGATTTGCTATACAGGCCTGATTCTTTGAATTCAAAATATCTCCTCCACCAAATATGAAAAATCCGTTCACTTATGGCTGCAAGATCATATTAATGATTAAAGTGGCATCAATACATCCTTTCAATACTAAAGGACAACCAAAAGTCAATTAGACCACAATATATAGTATTCTTTTAATATGTAGAATCTTGTACATGATCAGAATCTACAGCATGTATATCCACTCAACACCTATATAGCAAAAGTACTATCCAACCTAATACATGTCATAACATAAATGAGCAAACTCAACATAATATATCACTTTGCCGATATTTTATGCAATCTTATGTTTAAAACATAGAATAAAACATAGAATATGATTTCTAGCTTGTAAATTAAATAATTGATTTACATCAATTCCTAATTGAGTTCGATGAATAAACTCTAGGCCACTGTCCATCTTGATAATATTCATATCCAAAATCATATATGCAGGCCTCATGATCATGTCATTCATATAACATCTATGTTATAGTGAAATCTATGTATTTGTTATTTTAAATATAACATGTTATCCATATAACCACATATAATTACACATTTATATGGCTCTATCATATATACATATATTTTTTAGATTCATGAAGTCAGAAACCATTTACACTAGGGACCTCTTTTTCCTCTGCATTGGTGAGGGAATCAAACTGGAGACCTTTAATTGTCTCACACACATTTCATTTAAGGATATTATTTATTTTTGTTATTTATTATTATTATTATTAATTACAAAAATCTAAATTAAAGGGCATTTTGATATTTTGCCCTTTGATACCCTTTTAATAATACAACAGTGATGGAGTGGGTAAAATAATCAAATCCAAAACTATAGGTGGTTTTTTACCATTTCAGCAAACGTTGGACGGTTTTTATAAATATCCCTTAATTTTAGCTGCTGCTAAATAACTGCTTCTGGTAGCTAGTTTTGAAGAAATATTTTAACTAATATATGGGGTTTGAAAAGTTACAAATAAATTTATTATTTTCAAATTACTAGTAGTCTGTTAATTGGAATTTATCATTTATCCAGAGGAAATGCTAAATGATAACTATCATGTTGAGTAAAAGAGTATACACATCCTGATAGCAGTGAATAAGTTAACTTGATTAGTTATGATAGGTAGAAATAATTGACAAGAAGAGAAAATCATACAATGAATGATAATTTTTTTTTTTTTTTTTTGAAACATGAATGTTGATTCTTTAAAAAATGGCGACTTGGGATTGTTCCTCAGAAATTTTGGGTATGAGCATTGACCATCCAAGGAAAAATCCTGATGAACTTCCAATCTGTAGATGTGGTCAGGATGCACAGAAATTAATTCTATACTCTGTTTTTGTCTTGGGGCATTTCAGGCTTAGCTAACCTGAGTACACTGTACACCATGGTTGCAGCTATGGCTCCACTAGTGGGGCCTACCATATACACCCAAAGATTCTTGTAAACGCCAGAGACCAAAGCAGGACCTAAACTCCTAGCAGGGTTCATAGAACATCCAGAGATTGGCCTGCAGAATTCAGTGTATTGACCATATATATAGATGCATGTTAGGTTGCACGCAAATGAGCGCACTAATTTAAATAAAAAAAAAATGGACAAATGAGTTCAAATATTACCCAGCAACAATGACATTGAGTAACACTGTGACTCCAATTGCAACTCCAGCAAAATCTTTGCTCTGTTCGGTCAGTCAATTTGAAAGTCAAATGTCAATCCCCATTTTATTTTCTTGATTAAAAATATCTCCAAAACAACATAATATTGACCGATAAAAACAATTTATGTGCATTAGAATATCGTACCGCTCTGTAATCAGTAGTAACACCACAAACAATGAACATTAAAATAAAAGTCATTATAAATTCCCATATAACTGCTTCAATAACAGTAGTCGCATCCGAAAACCGAGATACTATAACACGAATGTGCTCATGGTGATTAAACAATAATCTCAGGGTCACACTCGCAAGAATTGCTCCCAACACCTGGCTTAGGATATACGTCGGCAGCTACAATAAAATTTTCAACAATTTTTCAGTTGATAAATCAAAAAAGAAACGTAGATACTTCAAATGTGAAGAAGGGTAAAAAATAACAAATAAATGAGTTTTTCAACACTAAATAATGTCTTACTTGCTTCCATGGAAGTTTACGGGAAGCAGCAAAGGCAATGGTAACAGCAGGATTAAAATGGGCACCAGAGACATGCCCAAGTGCATATACCAATGCCATCACTACTAGACCCCAAACCAGTGCTATTCCAACAATGGTTATTTTTTCAAATTGGTTTACCAGAATCGATCCACAACCCACAAATATAAGAATGTATGTGCCTAGTAGCTCAGCAACAATCTGCTTACACAACAGAGAGATAAGACAATATATATATCTTTTAGAGCTTAATTTGCATGAGATAACTCTAATGTTAAATTCAAGAAGTGAGGTTACCTTCTGGAAATGAGATCGAAAACAATGAGCTTTCGTTTGCTTCATGACAGGCTTTGTAGTAGGCAATGAATGCATAGGGGTTAAATCAACTATGACTGAAGTTGTGGTAGCCATACTGCAATTAAATATATAGACCACAATTGCAATTATGACTTGCCACTGCTACCTTTTGCAAGTCCACTTATAGTACATGACTTGATCATTTTATGAATAATATATTAGCCCAGACTAGTTCAATTAATAACTGTATTTATTTGAAAGCAATATCCATTACTATTTTTATTGCCATTGGTTTTGTTGCTTTTCAGTAAAGAAAATTTGACCGTGATCTTTCATAAGACGACCCATGAAATTGTTATCTCAACTTTTAGCCTGCAAATTAGGTTTTCGGGACTAAAAGCCAATTATTAAGGTGTATATTAAAGGACAAAAAGTTATATTAAAAAAAAGTTGGTTAGTATTCTCTTAATGTTGAACATTTTAAAAGAAGAAATATGTGGCTGATGTGTACTAGCTGAGTTCACAGAAGAAGACATAATACAGAGACACATTGCTTGTTCTGGTATAGTTTAATGTAGACTGGCCGTGGGGGACATTGAATCTGAAAGTCTCAACAAAAGCTGAGGCCAAAAGGGATTTTTCTTGAATGGTTTTTTTAACTTGGATTCAAGCATCAATGTCCGCCTCAATGTAAATCTGTCCATCATTGTTGAAAACGACACCAAGGTGAGGATCAAATCTTCAAGGAGATTTCATAGACTTGAACTCTTAATTAGATAAGGACATTGAGTCCTACACGTAAACTATCTGCCTAAATTATTGCATCCTCTTGTATATGAAAAACTTGATAACAAACACCATGCACAGTGCGTGCGGTCCAATATCTCTAGTAGTTCAACCTTTACCTTGAGTCATTGCCATCGATCAACTTGAGATACGCTATGAATAGAGTATATATGGAAAACCATCCAGTTACAACCTCAATCAGTTCCTAGTGGCAGATTCAGTTAAGGCCCACTTGGGGTTCATACAAGTTCATTTAATTTGTTATACAGAGTTTTGATTCAAAGTCCCCAATAGATCAAGGATTTTTCCTCAAAATTGAAGGGAACTCAAATAGACAAATATGATAAATGATCAGGCTTTTATGTGGTTTAAATAGGCTATGGGTTCTATTTACTCGATTTTGATTATCTCAATTCAAATAAAGCTTAATGGGAACATTAATTCTTGGGATCAACGTTCAAAAAAATTCTCTAGGGATACCTCTTTTTATTTAGATTGTTTACTCCATTGAACTTACTTTTATATATTTTGATTTGACTGTTTGGTTAACGAGTTTGCAAATTATGTTGCTAATTTATTTGTGTATGATTAGTGTAATTTGGGTTGAATATCAGTGATTGACTTTGTTTGCAATCTTAAAACTTTTTTTTTTTAATTATTAAACATTTGATTAATTTTATAGGTTTTATTAATTATTCTATTCCTACCAACTACTACAATTGAAAATTTTCTTCGATATTTACTTTATTAATGCAAAGTTGTCCAAAACAATTTATGACATGTGTTTAATAATTTACATCTACGTATCAAAAATTTTTAATAACCTAACATTACTCATACTTACTTTGTAAAACAATAAATGAATTTTAAGAATTTAAACTAGGGATAATATCAAATTAGTCCCTCTGATTTAAAAAATAATGTGAAACCACCATTGATTTTGAAAATATTAACAAAAAAGATCCATACGTAAATGGGTTAGTGATTTTTATATATAAGTTGACAGATCTATTAGAAAGAAAGGATAATGGGTAATTCCGTCCATAAGTATTTAAGTCCATGTGAGATAGTTATCCCCACCATTGTCACTCATCATTGTTTCTATCTTACTCTCTCTCACCATTACCGTTTCTCTCTCTCTCTCACCTCGATCAACTCAAAGCTTACCACTATTATTTTTTTTCTCTATCTTCCCATCACCATCGGTTAACAAAGCTCGCCAATCGAATCTAGTTTCTGTGGATACTAGACCGATGACTATCGATCTGGTTTCCTTCCTAGACAACCGAGGTTTGAAACCGAAATCGTCGTTAACGATCTGGGTATTATACCCAGATCCTTAAGTAAACCCACTAGGTTTGTTGACAAACATATGCGAGTTTGTTCAATGATGAACCCAAGGTTCGTCTACATTGTGTAACTCCAAAGGATCTATTGCGTTGTTCGATTTTTTTTTTTCCCCTTCTTTAATGAAGATATTCTGTTGTGAAAATAATAATTGATCACAAAAGGTCCTAGCAAACTTATGATATGTTTGATATCAACTTCAAAAAGTAAAATTGTTTAAAGCCCATCTGACAGGTGTTTTTCATTTTCTGCTTTTTGAAAAAAAAAATAATGTTTTTGGTTTTGTTTTTAAATTCTGAAAACACGTCCAGTAGTAATATCTAAAAACATAAAAGTTTATTATACATATTAATTTATTGGCAATATAAATTATTTAGGATATAAAATATAAAAATAAAATAAATATTAATTTAATTTTTTTAAAGCAACATATATATTGTTATAATTAAATATATTTATAAATTAAAAAAATATTAAAAAAAAAACGACAACGAAGGAAGAATAGTTGATTCAATGAAGAAAAAAGAAAGAGAAGAAAATAAAGTGTGGGCACAAAAGAAGAAGAAGAAGAAAGAGAGATTATAAAAGAGAAGAAAAGAAGAGTTAGGTTGGATGGAGAAGGAAGGAAGAAAAAAAAAAAAAGAAATACAGGTGTACAAGGAGACGAAGAAAAAGAAAGAGAGAAAGAGAGTAGGAGAGAAAATTTCTAGGCAAAATGAGTTCAGCCAAGGATGAAGATGGGGAATTTTTTTTTTTTTTTCTTTTTAAGCGAAGATGGGGAAAATTTTAATTGAAAAACAAAATGAATGTTTTTTTCCATTTTTAACACTAAAAGTTATATTCTTTGCTTTTCATATTTTTTGAAAACAACTTAAAAATGGTTACCAAATATTTCATGAAACAAAATGAAAAATAAATTCGAGAATATCCTTGAAAATCAGTTGCAAGACGAGCCTTAGTGGTGCAAATTGTGATCAAATTATAGGTGACAAATGAAGTGACTGAATTGTACTAAGCCATCATTCTTTAGAACTAACTGATCTTAATATGTTATATAAATAAACAATCAGATTGATTTGCATACTAATGTTCAAAAAAAAAAAAAAGATTGATTTGCATACTATAAGATATAACTTAAATACGTTGGGGCACTTAGGACATTGATTAATTAATAATCGGGCAAAATTTAATAAAGAAAAAGGGAAAATAGTGTTTTTCCCACCACTTCCATAAGAATGACAAAAAAATTAATAATTTTGGAATTTTATAACAATAAAATATGTTCACTACCAAAAATATTCCTCGTTAACACACTATGCCCTCCTCATATAAAGTTAGGGGCTCAATATTTCCTAATGAATATTAACAATAGTGTGTGTCTAGCTTTATATATATATATATATTTATATATACACACATATTTTGGGAAACTTTTATTTTTTTAATCATAAATTGGTTTATAATCTCATAATCCCTAGATTATCTTGAAAGTCATCACTTTAATCTTGTCGACGTTTCTTTTTAGTCGATCCGATTCTTCAAGTCCAATACCTACGAATGAACAACTAACACAACTAAAGCTAAGAAAAAAGACAAAGAACAGGAACAACACACATAAGTTTTTATGTGGTTCGGTTGAAACCAAGTCTATGTTCACGATTGTCACTCTCTATTTTGGCAGAGTAACAATATAATATTTCTCTCTTGTCTTTACAATGAATTTGCACCCCTATTTATAGCGAGAGGGTGATACAATTTGAATCGATTTGAATTACATACAGATAAAAAAATAATAATTTACATTCATTCTGATAATTATGACGCGAAGATTATCTCTACCGAATCGGCAACTAATTATGAGAATCTCGATATTTAATTTGTTGCAAAACAGGAAAGTTAACTTTCTCGAAGTAAGCTGCTTCAAGTTTCTAGAAGGTCAATTTAGTAATAACGAACTGATATTCTTAAGAGCTGATATGTCACTTATCAAGCAGATGGAGAGTCTCAAAGCACGAACTGATACATGAGCTGATGATAATAAATAGAGCGCTCTTACAGTGAGATCTTTATAGCGACTAGATCAACGAGCTCTCATACAACGATCAGATTACTGGGCTCTCATATAATGATCAGATTAACGAGCTTGCTAGGCTTCTAGCCATTAGGCTCATCCTTTGGGGCTTTAGCGACTCAATTATCCACATTGCGAAAATACCTATAACAAATCTCTACCATCAATCAATTATTAATCAAACCTAACGGTAGTAGGGGTGTTTTGTCTTCATATATATACACCACATGTCAACACTAAAAATTTGAGAAATCATAATATGTTTAATTAAAAAATATAATTATTAAATAAATATTAATTAATTAAAAATATCCAAATAAATTAAAAAATCTGAAAAATTAAAATAAACAAAATATAAATAATAAAACCAAATTATTTATATCAGATTAAAAAAAATAAAAAAAATTAATTAATTAAGTTTATCTCCATCGTCTATCTCAGATCGAGAAAACCTTGTTTTATGGAAGAATATGATGGGTTGGCTTCTCTTGCAGACATGGAAGCTGGTGTCATAGGGAACCATCAACATAACAATTATCTTTTCCTAGGCCTCTCTCTTGTGGAAGAAGAAACAGTTTGAGAAATCTGTCTTTTTTGTCATCACCGTCTATTTGTTTTTCTCCCAGATCTAGTCCCAAGTTTTATTAATCAAGATTCGAAGAGCCTCAACCCCATTTCTTGGAAGCTTGTTTTCTTTGTAAGAAACCTCTTCGCAATAACAGAGACATCTTTATGTACAAGTCAATCAATGATGTTTGCCCTTTTATTTTCGCTCTTATGATAAATCAAAAAAAAAAAAAAAATTCTATTGAAATATAGAAAGTGTTTTTTTGATGACCACGCTACTAGATCCCAAATTGAAACAGATTTGATTGAAAAAATAATAGAGAGATTTAAGTTTCAAGAAAGATATAAGGATTTTTTATCAATATTGACAATATGCTAATCTTTTTATAAGAACAATTTAAGTTTGAGTGATGTATGAGAGAGACAAAATATATCAATCTTGATCATTCATTTTTTCAAATGCTGATGTATCACTAGATTATCAAAAGATTAACAAAAAAAAAAAATGGTAGATAATTCTTACTCTCATGAAAGGCCTTTGAACCCTTTCTAGATGAGGCTACGAGGAATCCTAATAAATTTCAAGTTTTATTGTCTTTTCGTTTTTGTTTTTGTTAAAAGTACGTGTAATTATAGAGAGATTGTAGGGGAGTTGGTTTTTGATAAGATTTTTATGTTGTTCTACAGAGGAGACACTCCATTATTTAATTTCTTTTTCATTAATTTTATAGTTTAATTTGTAAATTGGTGCTATGTGTTTGATTTTGATTGGACGTAAATTGTTAATTTTAAAATTTTAAATTAACGTGACTCAGGTAATATTTCTATTTGATTATGGTGAAGGACATTTAAGTAAATTCATTCTAGATTTCATTATAATTTTAATTTTTCTTTGAAGATAAGATGATCATTTAAAGCATTATATAAATATTTAAGGAAAAAAATCGTCAACCTACCATTTCAGTTAAGTTTTTTTTTTAGTACATGAACTGTAGTTGGGACAGGCCCAGAGGATGACCGGGACCAACCGAGATAGGATACTGAAGCACGTTCCGAATGATGACTCCCAATTAGGAGGGATCTACACACCCAGAGACGGGTGGAGGGAAACCCACACGAAGGTGGAAAATCAACCCACACATATGGTGCGAAACCAAAGATTTTAGTATATTAGTATAAGATATGTTATATTATATATATATATAGATATATTGTTTTTGGATATCAGGGTGGGTATCGAACCCATGCCTCTTACAAAGGGAGGCATGGGGGTTGCTGGCACCAACCAACGGCGCTAGCAACCAAGTGACTCATTTCAGTTAAGTTTGCCCGTTAAAAAATCAGTGAAAGGGATGAAATTCATGAATTTTCTAAAATCGTAGAGATGAACTCATAGGCCAATTCGGGTTTAGAAAAATGAATATTTTTCAAAATATATGGTTTAAATTAAAATTTTTCCCATTAAATGCTTTTTTTTTTCTCTTTTTTTTTCTTTCTCTTACTATCTGCATTTCCTCATTCACTCACAATTTTCAACACCATTACTCAAATTAAAATTCAAAAACAAGAACAAAATTCCAAACCAAAAGACAACTCGGAAAAAAGTGGATAATAAATAGGTCTCGACAATCCTTCATTAATTAAAATTAACACGGTGGAGACAAGTTTTGAAAATTTGGATTGTCAACCTTATTGTCTTGTCTTGTTACCTCATTATGCTCGTGAAACTAATAGCTATGATTTTATATTATTGCCGGGCCCGATAGCAATCAATTCTTGTGTAAGTTGGAACTTATATTGAGTAATTCAAGTTTATGTTATCTTTTTCTTTTTTTCCTTTTTTCTGTTACTAAATAACTACTGCTGGTAGCAAGGTCTGAAGAAACAATTTAACTGATATGTGAGAGGCTTGACAAGTTACAAAGAAATTTCTTTTCTTGAAATTACTAGTAGTTTGTTAACTGGAATTTATTTTGGCTTTTTTTAATTTACTACTTTTGCAAGGGTACATTTACCCAGATGAAATACTGAATTATACCTAGCTTAGATTTTGAGTAAAAAGGTACACGCATCCTGATTAAAATGAATAAGTTGAATTTCATTAGTTCTCTGGTAGAAATAATTGACAGGAAAGTAGAGAATCATACAATGAATGGTGATTTCGTTTTGATACATGAATAATGATTTTTGAAAATATGACAACTACGGATTGTTCCCGAGTATTTTTGGGCATGAGCAGAGACTCAAGAGTGACTATCCAAGAAAAAATCCTTATGAACTTCGTATTTGCAGTAGATCTAAGGATCGGGATGCACAGAAGTTTGATTGTGTACTCTGTTTTTGTCTTGGGGTATTTCAGGCTTAGCTACCCTAAGTACACTGTACACCATGGTTGCAGCTATGGCTCCAATAGTGGGGCCTACCATATACACCCAAAGATTCTTGTAAACGCCAGAGACCAAAGCAGGACCTAAACTTCTAGCAGGGTTCATAGAACATCCAGAGATTGGCCTGCAGTTATCAATGGATTGACCACATTCATGTACGTGCCTTACGTTGCACGGAAATGAGTAACGAATTTAAAGAACAAAGAACGGTGAAATAAGTTCAAATATTACCCA
This sequence comes from Dimocarpus longan, assembly GCA_022984855.1. Taxonomy (NCBI): domain Eukaryota; kingdom Viridiplantae; phylum Streptophyta; class Magnoliopsida; order Sapindales; family Sapindaceae; genus Dimocarpus; species Dimocarpus longan. The sequence goes on from CM041018.1 coordinate 4,723,911, forward strand.
GCAACAATGACATTGAATAACACTGTGACACCAATTGCAACTCCAGCAAAATCTTTGCTCTGTTGGGTCAGTCAATTTGAAAGTCAAATGTCAATCCCCATTTTACTTTCTTGATTAAAAAATATCTCCAAAACAATGTTATATTGACCGATAAAAACAATTCATATGTATTAGAATATCATACCGCTCTGCAATCAGTAGTAACACCACAAACAATGGACATTAAAATAAAAGTCATTATAAATTCCCAAATGACTGCTTCAATAGCAGTAGTTGCATCCGAAAACTGAGATACTGTAACACGAATGTGCTCATGGTGGTTAAACAATAGTCTCAGGGTTACAGTCGCAAGAGTTGCTCCCAACACTTGACTTAGGACATACATTAGCAGCTACATTAAAATTTTCAACAATTTTTCAGTTGATAAATCAAAAAATAAATGTAGATACTTCAAATGTGAAGAAGGGTAAACAAATAACAAATAAATGAGTTTTTCAACACTAGATAATGTCTTACTTGCTTCCATGGAAGTTTACGGGAAGCAGCAAAGGCAATGGTAACAGCAGGATTAAAATGGGTACCAGAGACATGCCCAAGTGCATATACCAATGCCATCACTGCTAGACCCCAAACCAGTGCTATCCCAACAATGGTTATCTTTTCAAATTGGTTTACCACAATCGATCCACAACCCACAAATATAAGAATGTATGTGCCTAGTAGCTCAGCAACAATCTGGTTACACAACAGAGAGATAAGACAATACACATTTCTTTTAGAGCTTAATTTGCATGAGATAACTCTAATGTTAAATCAGGAAGTGAGGTTACCTTCTGGAAATGAGATCGAAAAAGATGAGCTTTCGTTTGCTTCATGACTGGCTGTGTAGTAGGCAATGAATGCATAGGGTATAAATCAACTACAACTGAAGTTGTGGTAGCCATGCTGCAATTAAAAATATAGACCACAATTGCAATTATGACTTGCCAATGCCACCTTCTGCAAGTCTACTTATAGTACATGACTTGAATATTCTTTGATCATTTTATGAATAATATATTAGACCAGACTAGTTCAACTAATAACTGTATTTATTTGAAAGCAATATCCATTACTATTTTTATTGCCACTGGATTTTTTTTTTTTTTTTTTTTTTTTTGGGTTTAAGTGAAGTAATTTGACTATGATCTTTCATAAAACGGCCCATGAAATTCTTATCTCAACTCTTGGCCTGCAAATTAGGCTTTTGAGAACTAAAGCCAATTATTAAGGTATATATTGAAGGACAAAACGTTATAATATTAAAAAAAAAATGGTTGGTGAGTATTCTCTTAATGTTGAACATTTTAAAAGAAGAAATGCGTGGCTGATGTATACTAGGGTTCACAGAAGAAGACATAACCCAGATACACATTTGTTTGTTTTAGTATAGTTTGATGCAATCAGGGCGTAGGCGACATTTAATGTGAAATAACCTCAACAAGACCTGAGGCCGAAAGGGATTTGCCTGAATGGCTTTTTAACTTGGGTTCAAGCATCAATGTCGGCCAAAATGTAAGTCTTCGAATCCTTGTATTAAACTGAAACTGAAACCAAGGTAAAAATAGTAGATTTCATATTCCTGAACTCTCTTATTAGTTATTAGATAAGGTCATAATCTTATAGGTGAACCATCTTCCTAAATTATCACGAACATCTTATGCATGGAAAACTTGATAACAAACACCATGCACAGTGGATCACACGTTGTGAAACCATCCATTTTCATATAGAGTTCAATTATATATCTTGGGTCATAGCCCTCGGTCAACTTGAAGATACACTATGACTAGAGTATATACAGAGAACCATCCAATTTTAAATTCAAGCAGTGGCAGATTCGATTAAGGCCTAGTTGGGGTTCAAATAAGTTCATTAAATTGGTTATAGAGTACTGTAAAAGATAAAATAATTTACCTCAAAATTGAAGGAAAAATAAACAGACAAATATGATAAATGATTAGGCTTTTATGTGGTATAGGCTATGGGTTCTATTTACTTCATTAAAATTACACCATTTCCAAATAAAGCTTAATGGAAACATTAATTCTTGGGAAATGTTCAAAAAAATTCTCTAGGTATATATTTCTCTTTAATCAGATTGTTCACTTCATGGAAGTTACTTTTGTTTATTTTGATTTGACTATTTGGTTAATAAGTTCGAAGATTTCTAATTTTTTTTAAGTATTAATACTATGTTAGTACAATCGGGATCAACTAATATGATGCTGAGGCAGGGTTTGAGAATCTGTTTTTAGAATGCAACCCACCTCAAGTAGGGGGACAAGCCATAGTTGGTGAAGAGAAAATTACTCATTAATGGAGTGGGTAAAAGGGTTTGAGAATCTGTTTTTAGAATGCAACCCACCTCAAGTAGGGGGACAAGCCATAGTTGGTGAAGAGAAAATTACTCATTAATGGAGTGGGTAAAAGTAGAACTCACAACCTTGATCAAAGTTGTAAGTGGAGTAGTCTTGCCTTACCACCCAGTCAGACGCCAATTCTCAGATTGAAAATCAAATTATTAATTTATTTGTATATGATTTGTATAATTTTGGGTTGAATAACTTTGATTGACTTTGTATGGAATCCTAAACTTGCATTTTTCATTTTTGTTAATCATTAAATATTTTATAAATTTTATGGATTTTGTTCTAATCCCAACAACTCCTTGAATGAAAATTTTCAACATTTACTACTTGAGTAACGTTAAGATGTCCAAAAAGTTTACCCAAATAATATTACATGTAAGTTGTAAATTGTTACAGTCATATATCACATCATTTGTGATTTATATGGTGTTTGATAATTTACATTTTCCATTATTTGAATAAAATTTTTGCACAACTTAATATTACTTATATTTACTTATACTTTATAAAAAGAAAATGAACTTGAATTTTCAGAGATGATTGAGATTCCTGTCTGTGTACCACTTAAATTTGAGTATTTGAATGTATTCGATTCAAAATTACATTCCACCAAAATTATAGTTTTCAATTGTAATTGATTTTGTTAAAGCATCAAATCATACAAATCCGGTTCATTAGGATATTATAAACTTCCTTAAAATATGTTGCCACTAATAAAGAGTGGCCTGGTGAGCGTTTGAAACTGACAATCAAAGATGCCAAGGTGGGTTTCCCTGCACTGAGGCAATTGACCTTGCTCCGTTGCTCGTTTTGCATTTTTTTTTTTCTGTTTAATTGATTTTTTGTTTTTTTTTCATTTTTATTCGCGATACTCCAAACTAGAGGGCCTAAATGGGCCAGCTAAGCCCGTTTGTAGAAAGTATGGCTTGGATTGTGGGTTGGGCCATTCAATACGCTTTCTTTATTATTATTATTTTTTGTTTTGAAATAACTTTTTATTATTATTATCATTTTAAAATTGAACACATGAGGACTAGGACCTAGCAAGGTAAACAAAAAACTTGTGTCGCTTAAATGTCCCGGATTCCTACTTTTGTAATTTGAAGATAATTATTACTACAGTATAAAAAATAAATAAATACTTATTCTTATAATCAAAAGACAATTACTTCAATTATAAAAGAGTAAAATTATTCAAATATCTACTCTTTTAACTAAAAGTCAACTACTATTATAATAAAAGGATAAAACTATCAATGCATGTTTGTAAAACATGTATGATGAGACTTAAACATCGTCATTAAGTTGGATTATAAGGTAGTATATGATCACTTGTACTAAGACCGTATATGTGATCCACCAAATATTTGACACCCTTAATATCAGCATTCTTTTCAATTTATAAAGTAGTCGTGTAATGCTCTAACTTATTTAACTAGAAAAATATTCAAGTCTTTAGCTCAATAAAAGTCACTCAGGCTCTCAATACTACAGGAATATCAGGACTGATTTTTTAAGCATCAACATATTTTATAAGCTATACTTTGCAAGACCAGTCACATTACTGAAAAATGCTATGAACTTTCTTGGAAAGTATTGCCAGTTTATTGAAAAAAAAAACCATTTTCTTTATTCTGATGTCACATTCCATTTACACTTCTTATCAATATCAATCTTCCATATATCAATTTTCAAGACGTTGATGATCATATTCTTGACAAACTGTTACCAAGTGAGTACCAAAAATGACCAGGAATCTATTGGTTTGGCCCTGATGATACTGTTTTCCAGTTCTTTGTCTACCTCCAAGCAAAGCATTATTGGGATACAAGATATTGCATGTCAGATTCATCCAATAATGATACTGGAGAGCTTAGAACAAGAAAATCAAACATGTAAATTAAAAGGGCCCTATGCGGAGTTGCAGATTGTGCAGGTGCGGTCCTCTGATGAATAATAACACATTATTACACGACAGACACCATATATGGACCTGCCATGTCCTTGTAAATTTGTATTATTCTTCATAGTAATATGCTTCGATTATAACTCAGATTTTTTTCAAAACTGTCAGAAATTGCGTTAGAAAATTTAAACTCCTCTTAATTATAAGGAAGTTATTTATATTCAAACAATTTTGATCGTATAATATGCAAAAATTTGGTGGTTTCTTTTGGTGTCATACTAAGAAACAGAAGCATGGGAATCATAAAATGCTAAGACTGGAAACGTACCGTCTCATATAGGGCATAAAGCCCATCTTCATAATTAATCAAGTTAGTGTTTAATTTTCTTTCTTGCACAGAGAAAAAGCATCAACAAAAGTGCTGCAACATTTTTATTAGTAGTAAAGCATTGGATTCGATTCTGGGACCACTGTGCAAGTCAACACTTTATTGTTATTCCTCAAAACAGAGAATCTGAGATGTAGAAAAGGATTACCATTAGTTAAAGACTCAAAACGATTTGATGAAGAACACTAAAAAAATGCGCTGTACGAGATTGGGATAAATTTGGAAGCTTCGGCTTTGGACTGAAAAGTTAGCTAGCTAAGCTAGTTGTGAAAAAAAAATGGTCACTACAAAAAAGGAGAAGGATTTGAGTGATGCTTTTGATAATAAAACACTAAGATAATATAAAAAATTGAGTTGATGATGTGTGCCACCAATGATTCATTCTTACTACATTAGATTTCAGATTGATTATGTTACAAAATCAACTTTTTTTATAAACCAGATCCCTCAAATCTAGTATGAAGGGAGAAAAGTGGAATGAGCATTGATGTAAAAATTATTTTCACGTGTTACACTTCAAGTGACAAGTTCAACTCATAACTCACAACTCCTATTATTTGTGTGGGCATAACTTCCACCGTTTATATGGATAATTCTCTCACTTCTTTAGAAAATAGAGATACGAATCATATTTTAGAATCCTATCTCTAAATCAACGTGATATAACCAAAAAAAAAAAAGAGTACATAGAAGATTTTATCTCAGCCCTCATTTCCTTCTACAGTAAACAATTTTTTTTTTTTTTTTGTAAGTTTTTTTACCCTTATATTCATGATGAAGTGTTTTATAAATCATAAATCATACGAAACCATTCCTTTATAATGAAAATTACTTTGTGAATGTGTTTATAGCAATTGATCTAGTTAAATTTAGACTTCCCACACAATTAATGTTTAAGCAAATAAAGAATTCTTCAAAAAAAAAAAAAAAAAGCAAATAAAGAAAAAGCCCATTGTGGAAGCACTCTTTGAAATAATAGTGCCAAAATCTTTTTTAAAATTAAAAAAATGGAATTCATCTATAGTTTTATCTTTGATTAAAATATTTTTTTTAAGAAAAAAAGACTTTTACGTCAGTAAACCAAATTGAACATATTTAAATTTAGGCATGAGATGAGCCCTACTAAATAGATTAATTTTCGTTGTTGTTTTTTTACTTTATTTATTTAAAAGAAAGAAAGGAAAGCATGAAAAATGTTGATGTAGAAACAAAGACCGATTCAAGCAGAGCAACATTGAAGGGTTTTCGTAACATTAAAAGATTAATAATGATACATTAGTATATTAGAATTAGAATATTATGCTTCTTTGAAAAATGAAAAATACTGTCATGCCATGTGTGCTGCCAATGCCTCCTCAAACAAAATCGTCAACCCAATTCAATGTTGGACCATTTCAATTTGCATCAATTAGTGCCGTCGTTGTTGGGTGTTGGTGTTGGATGTATGCTTGTACATATGACTTGTGCCCTAGCATATTCCAGCCTTTTAAAAAAATGGTTAATTATAAATTGAGTAATGTTTTGATTGTTTCAAGATGTTGATTTGTTCTTGTTATTTAATTAATAACAATAATTTGGAAGGCTAGATAGAATTTTAAAACTGTGTTACTCATTTTTAATGTGTTTGATCGGAGGGAGGGAGTGAAAACTGGAGAAAATAAATAAATGAAATTGAAATCAAGCCATCATTGTTTTATCCAAGTAATTGATAAAATATAAAATAAATGTAATAATTATTTTGCACATATAATAGAGATAACTAATAATTAATTATATGTAAAAATAAAAAAATCAAAAAATAAAACTCTAAATGCATAAGAAATCTTATATGCTTTCATCTTTAAAGATCTATTCATAAAACGATTAGATTTATTTATATTTAACAGAACATATATACTTGAATTATTCGACGGATTGAAAATCCACAGAAAGATATGTTAGAAGAATTTTGTGAATCTGGCAAAGTCATTCCAAGCGTCAGAAAATTAACCAATCCCCAAATCAAATGGTCGGTGGGATTGCAAGCCGAGGGCATGCGGCAACTTGTGAAACATCGCATTAGAATTAGTAAAAACACAAAACAAAATAATAAAAACAAACAATAAAAAGCACAAAAATTCGCATTGCACTGCAATCACACAGTTACATGCACAGAATGACAGAATATTTAGGTACGCATAATTTACATTCACTGTGTAGGAAGCATGGATCCAACTGCAGAGTCAATGAAAGTTTGTTGGGTCACGGTCAAAAGAGGCATGATCCATCCACCTATCTATATATATATATATGTGTGTGTACACGCTCACTTCTTTGATAATATCACATCAATTATTGAAGCTAATATTTATAAGTGATTTGGACCTGCGTTGAAAGTTTAAAACAAAATTTGTGAAATATCAAGATCTAAACTTGTTATGTGGAGTAGGGTAGGGTCATATCTAAAATGAAGTTAGTATGTCATAACATTAATGAGAGAGTTGGCAAGCAAAGCGAATTTACCCCTTTCATAAGCAAGCTGGAATGGGTCCCCATTGAAAAATATCCCATTAATGTTGTTGTCTTGTTGACTGTTTAATTTTCCAAGGTTCTCTTCTGTCTAAGGTCAAAACTTTTAGTCTTCTACCTGTTTATCAACTCCATAATTGATAACCTCTTTACAAGCTAAGGATTGGTGAATAAAATACAATCTAAAACCTAACATGTTCAACCAGCCTAAGACTCTGGATATTTTCCTGTCTCATTAGTACCCCGCATGTGTATATGTATATATATACACGCACATTTAAGTGTCTATGATAAGAGAAAGAGATTAAATTTAGATAAAACTATCTTCATTTTCTATTTTAAAACAAGTGTGAGACTTAGGGACTGTTTATTTTTTCCACTCAACATTTAATAGTGCTGAATTACACCTATTAAAATGTTTTCGTTTGTTTTTTTAAGTGGTCAAACTACTTAAAACTAAAAAAAAAAAAAAAAAAAAAAAAAAAAACTGAAAAAATTAAGTAAGTAGGAATTTTTAACTTTTCACTTAATTGTAAATCACTTAATGACTATTAAAAGTTTTTATTTTAAATCTATCCTCCCCAAAATAACATAATTTCAAATTTATCCTAACTTTATATTACTCAAATTTTTATTTCCTTTTTTTTTTTCCTTGATACTTATAAAAAATATATTTGACAAATAAAACCTAAATACATCTTATCCCAAATTATCTTAGAATTGAACTAATATATTTTAATTTATAATTTAAACATTTATTTTGTTAGTTATTTTCTTAAATATATTAATATATTTAAATATAAATATGGCTAATACTACTATTTTTTTAATCATATTTAATTATTAATAAAACATTATTAATATGTAAATAAAAAATATTTTAGAATTTATTAAATTATTTATTTTTAAATGTTTGTATTAAATTAATTAAAATTACATAACAACAAATAGTAAAAATGGTATAAATATCAACTTACTAGTTTTCAGATAATTTTAAATTTAAAAAACAAACAAGTTTATAACATATTCAAATATAAGGAAAAAAAAATAAACATGTTATTCAGGTTTCAGATTTCAGTCACTATTCAGTCTTTGGTCTTCAGCTGCACTATTCAGTCTTCAGACAAAAAAACAAACGATTCCTTAAACTTTTAACATTTTAGAATTTAAAAAAATATTCAATCAATCTTATTAAATTTTAAATCATTTCTAAAATGATAATATAATTATAAAATGATATAGTAATGACGTGATAATTATAAATGAACTTGCTAAATTATCTAAACAATGAATTTATGTGAAATTTTTTGTATCGCTTCTTTTTATTACATTATAAATTTATATAAAAAGAAAAAAGAAATTATAGCGAGTGATTTTATATAAGCTATAATTAAATGATAACTTTAGAAATACTGCAGTAGAGATATAAATTTAAAAAATTATTATTATTATTATTTTCATTTCAATACATAAAAAATAAAATAAAAATTATTTTGATTAGTGGGTTGAATGCGAGAGTAGGGTTGAGTGTGATAGAGGCTAGAAATTAGAGAGGGGTGCGAGTGGTTGGAAGTAATGTAAAGAGGAAGACTCAAAACATCCAATTAAAGAAACAGAGTTTAAGATTACAAAGTACAATCGCACCAAAGTCAACAACAAAGAAGTCTGCTATTTTGGCAATTTTTTTTCCTCTAAAAAAAAAAAAAAAATTCATAGCTGGCCAAAGACTCCTGAAATGGTTACACAAATAATGATATTCTAGCAATCCTCGTCTCTGGTCGATTCCTTCTCTGAAAGTCGAATTTTCTTTTTCTTTTTCTTTTTTTAATAATTAATTTTTTTTTTTTTTTTTCCTTTAGAAAAGGCTTCAAATGTTCTCCTCTCTCCTTCTCTTGCTTCCCTCTTTTTCATGATTTCTTTATTCAATTGCTTGCACAAACTAATAAAATCCGTTCAAGACAACAAGCAACACCAAAACCCCCACCCCCAACAACTACAACCACAGGGAACCCACAAGCTTTCTTCTCTTTTTCAGCCTTTGATTGATCAAAGACAGGTAATTCTCCAATACCCACTCCTCTGTTTTTTACCTTTTTTTTGTTTTTTTGTTTTTTTGTAGGGTTTTAGGGTTGTTTATAAAAGATGTTATTAATGATGGGGTTGTTGGTTTGATGATGCAGGTTGTGAATTTTGGGAGCTGGGATTACTTTAACATCTAGAGTGGATGTTGCAGTTTTAGTTAAACAAGCTGGTTGTAGCTTTTGCAGAATTTTATTATATGGATTGGTTATGCTGTTTTAATGCTTCCTACTCTAAGGTAAAGGATTTTGTTTATACAATTTTCTTGTGATTTGAAATTGATTTCATGCTTATGTTATGTTGTATTTACTACTAGGATGATGCTAATGCTAATAATTGAGTATTAAGTCATTTCTGTGTTTGTTTTGGGGGATTTTGATTTGCTTTGCCTTGATTTTAGTAAGGGTTTTGGTTGGTTTCAAATTATTTTTGTTCTATTGGATACCCTCAATAAATTCAATCCATTATTCATATGAAATGTGTGTTGAGTTTATCTTTGGTGAGCTTATGCTGTCGGTTTCTGGTTTATTTGGTATATTAGCGATTTGAAGTATATTGTGTGCTTTTGTAGTGTGTTTATGGTTATGTTGAATCTTGATGCATGGTTTGTGAAGTTCATAATTTAATTAAATAGTTTTATCATTGTAATATTTCAGTTGAACCTTCTTAGTCGATTTTGTGTGCATCAATGGCATGTTTCTAGTTGTTTGATGGTCCGAATGTGCTGACTGCTGAGTAAAGTGAAAAATCATATACTTGGGAGTTCACCATATAAATTCTTCTATCCAACCTCTTCCTAACCATTCTCTGGTCTCCTAAAATAATGATGACAATGCCTGTCTGTGAGAAACAGAGACAGTGGAACTGTGGAAGAGGGAGAGTCAAATCCTATGCTTCGTTTGCTTGGTGTGTTGTATTTTTTTTTTTTTTTCTTGATGCTGTCACATGCAAGGTTTTTGGAAAATTTGAGTTACTTGGTGTTTTCTTCTGTTTAGGTGTGTTTTAACTATGTAAGATCTGTTTGTTGATAATTTTTTCATATAGCTTGTGGGAGGACGTTCATCATCCTCTGGTAAGGGAAGAAACCATGAGGGTCTGATCAAGTTTGGCTTCAGCCTAGTAAAAGGGAAGGCTAATCATCCTATGGAGGATTATCATGTTGCGAAGTTTGTGCAGATTCAAGGACATGAGTTAGGGCTGTTCGCTATTTATGATGGCCATTTGGGAGAAAATGTGCCTGCCTACCTACAGAAGCATCTGTTTCCTAATATCCTAAAGGAGGTACATGTTACTTTAAATTGTAATAACCAGACTTTTTTTTTAGTTAGTTGACAGTAATCTGGGATGACTTGTTCTTAAATTTTCTCAACTAAATATTTTAGGAAGAGTTTTGGGTCGACCCCCGTAGATCTATCTCTAAAGCCTATGAGAAAACAGACCAAGCGATACTCTCGCACAGTTCTGACTTGGGGCGGGGTGGCTCCACTGCTGTAACTGCTCTCTTGATAAATGGTCAAAGGCTTTGGGTAGCCAATGTTGGAGACTCACGAGCAGTTCTTTCAAGAGGAGGCCAGGCAGCACAGATGACTACAGACCATGAACCCAACACTGAACGAGGCAGCATTGAGAACAGAGGCGGATTTGTCTCAAACATGCCAGGTTATTAACTGCTTCCATCTTTTAGAAAATACAATACTTAAATATCCATGTATCTTTTTGCAGGCAGTAGAGCAGATAACATTTTTATTGAAAATTAATGTTGAGAAAAAGTGGTGTTTAAAGAAAATATTCAATGCCAAGGTCAGATCTGTTAATTTTTTACTTGTATCAGTTCCTATGTTATGCAATGTTTCATATCGGTGAAGATTAACACGTCAGGGACCCATTCCAAATTTGTTAAAATGCTTTCCTTTTTTTTTTTTTTTTTGAAGTCTCTCTTAATTCCTTGAGCTAAGTTGCTGTCCATTCGAATTGGTAAATGCCTTCACTGGTAATTGATTAAGGTGATATTGCTTGATTAATGTTTTTAATGGAAAAAGGCATCCATTTTGTATGTGACTATAGGTAGGAGAGTCAGAGTGAATGGAGTTAATGACAATTATATAACGTGTTGTAAGAGGTTACTTAAATTTCAAAAAATTCTAATTTGACCTGTTTACTTGCTCACAAATTGGCTCCTTCAGAAGTAGATTCAGAAATAGATCCATGTACTTTTCAAAAAAGAGAAATAGATTGATGTACTCTGTTAGTTAAGTTAGTGGGTGCTGAATTATCTTGACAAGGAACTTGGTCAATCCACATCATAAGCATTAGTAGAATTTTCTAGCCCCTTGTAGTTGTAAGACAGGGTTTTTTTTTTTTTTTTCCTTTCTGAATTCAGTTATAAGAAAGGTTTTTGTGCACTGTTTTATTCATTTCTATTGTTCAGATTTTATGTTACAAAGTATTAAAGGTGTGGATGGTTCGTTTTAAAAGATTGGATGTGGGTCACAGCTTCAATACCAAATGTAGCCTGTGTAACAGCAGCCGAACATCCTAAAGAAAACTCACACAACCCCTGTCAATGGCATTAGACCAGCTGTTTGCATGAGATAATGAACATATACTACTTCTGCACTTTGACAAATACTTGTTCTAGGATTTTGAATTGATTTTCTATTAGTTAAACTCAGTTATGCGTATTAATGTTTTAAAAGGTCAGGCTAAATAAAGGTAGGAGCAATTTTATTTTATTTAATATTTTACCGGCCTCTTAAATTGTGCTGCATGGGAAAATTTTACTTGCCATGTTTATATCAAGTATAAGCACTGTTCTGAGCCCTGTGATCACATTCCATTGCTTATTTTGGGTGTTTCTCATCAAATTCATGCATGTTAAATCAGTTTTGGTTACCCTTGAATTCCTGAGGAGGCATACACTGACTTACGTGTTCCAAAGCACACTCTGTACAGTTATATAATATTATCATGTTTCTATAATGCCCTTATGGCACTAAAAACTGTCTTTTGACTTTTTCAGATTAGACAAGCACCATTATTACTAGTTTTATAGGTTACGACCTCCTGTCAACGGTCCATTATGTCTATAAGAATGTACCAAGAATGATTTAGAATTTGTGATGTGCATCTTTCCCTTCTTCCCTGCCAACCACTTTAGTGCTGTTTATAAGACTTCTTAAGTTACATTGGAGTCTCCCTGATTTTGAATGATTGATTTTGTGTCCTACATGGATAATGAGAGAAAAAGTTATCATGTTAAATGTTGGACATTACAAATATGATTGCATTCATTAATAACTATTACCATGACCCACTTTGAATGAGTTGGCCATTAGAATATACAAATGTATAAATTTTATTCCAGGGTCTTAAAAAACAATTGTTGTTGCGCCTCTATTTTTGTTTCATTTTCTATTCAGACTTCTAATTTTTGGGTTGATCAGGGTTCTCTGTCAGATTTTCTACTTCATATGAAATAGAATTTGATGTTGCCTTTCCACAATAGATCATGGAGCCTGCAAGCAAGCTATAGCAATATCTCTTTGTTGATGGTTGATTTGTACGTTCATGTTTGATAACCTAATAGTGCCAGCCAGCTTTCCTTTGGGTGTCCATATACAGCCTAAACATTTCACCAGACATTAGAATATATTAATCTTTTCTTCATGTGTACAGAATTATACTTGTTTGTATAAATGTTGCTTGTATTAATAATGTAAAATGTGCATGTGTTGTGCCAAATTGATTTGCTGAGTTTTGAATGAAAACTGCACAACTTTATAGCTTTAATAGGAAAGCACTACACCTCTTATAGTGTCCTTTTTATTTTTAAATTTGGATAATAAATACTGCGTCCTTCTTTTTGCATTGATCAATCAAGGAGGGCAACTGATTTAATCTTAATGTTAAATCTTCCACTTTTGCATCTTTATTAGGAGATGTTCCTAGAGTTAATGGGCAGCTAGCAGTTTCCCGTGCCTTTGGGGACAAGAGCCTTAAATCACATTTGCGATCAGATCCTGATATAGAAGAGACCTACATAGACAACGTTACTGATATTCTCGTCCTTGCAAGTGATGGACTCTGGAAGGTAAAAATTTTAGACTCAACTTTCCCTTGTCAATAACCTCTGTGTCCCATTTGTACAAACTATTGTTGAGACAGTGCTTACCCTATGAATAATAATATCATAGAAACTTTTTCCCCTTTTTTATGTGAATAATTCAGGTGATGAGTAATCAAGAGGCTGTTGATATTGCAAGAAAGATCAAAGATCCACAGAAGGCAGCCAAACAGCTAGTAGCTGAAGCGTTAAAAAGAGACAGTAAAGATGACATATCTTGTGTTGTGGTTAGATTTAGGGGATAAACCTTTTAAACCATATTGCTGCGAGGTTGAGTATATACCTGAAATAAGAGTTTCTGTATACGGGATACAAATTTGTGAGTAGACCATCATCCAGATAAAGATTATAAAAAAGAAGGCAGATTGTTGGTTGGGATAATCCTCATAGTAGTGCAAACGTTTGGAATTTTCCGAAGGACCGTGAAAAGGAAGAGTTTCTGCTATGTAAATTTATTTTATTGATTAGGTTCAGGTGTTTGATATTGTTTGATTTCTTTATAAAATGATTTAGGAGTCTGATGTATATTATCTTCAGATTTGCACAAAGACCATGAATCTGTGTGTAGATGAAGAATTCAGATTTGATTGTGATTGGAAGAATTCAGATTTGATTGTGATGTGTAGTTACGTTGGAGGGCAGCCCTCTACATGCCTCCGTTTTGATGTCAGGTTGATCACTGATCAGGGCTGTCTCCAACGATTCATTCAGATCCGTGCTGGAAGGCATGCACCTGGTGGTTATTGATGATTTTGGTTTATTGACCTTGTCAAATGATTTTTCCAACTCATGACGCTGAGTAAGCAAAGCTCTATAACTATCTTCAGGAGGTTATTTCAATTTCAGTCATGCCTAATCAAGCACATTGCAATTTTTTTTTTTTCCTCTTAAAAGGGGCTCTTTCTTTTGATGATAAAAGCAATAAGATTTGTTTCCTTTTTATCTCAAACTTTCTAAAGCATTCATTCAAGCTCACTCAACTTTTGATTGTTAGACTGGGAAAAAAAATGTCTAGCAAGCTGAAGTATAGTCTAACATGATGAACTATCAAAATTGAAATAATTCAAGTGAACACCTGCAGCTTCTTGGTAAGAAGGTTGCATATTCAATGACTCCTACTCTGTCCAAAACTCTGAAAGTTTAGTACTGGTTTATCATGAACTAAGTAACCTTTATTCTCGAGTCATATTGCACCGCATGATTTTATATTCCTATGGATATTTCCCAAATCTGCTCAAGTAGAGTGAAGTAAGTTGAACATGAATAATGGTTGTGTTTAGTTTTACAACCTAAAGTTGGTTTAAACAATCTTTTATCTTGAGGTTGATATGCAGATGGATTCAGATCATTGAAAATTTATTTTAATTTTCTTTGATGTGGTGTACTTTGTAAGAACTAAGAATGTTTCAAACCTATTGTCAACAGCTTTTTCTATACTCTCAGGAATAGGAGGAAAAGTCTTAGAAAATTGTATAGTGAAAAGGAATGGAAAAAGACAATTTGATAAACCTTTAAAATTTGGTGGATGAACTAATTAGGGTGCGTAGTTTGGATAGGTAAGGTTGTACATAAGAAGGGTGAAGTAATTATCTCAGTCTATGCTTTGAAATAGTGTCAAAGCATCGAGTTGAATCATAAATGCTAATGAGAATCATGTTGCATAATTATCTGTTATAATTATAATAAAGTGGCGATATTTACACTTCTTATAAAAAAAATTAGAAAAGCGTTCGTTAAAATTTTTAAAATATTATAATTTGCAAGCATGCTCTACATGTTATTAAAAGCATCATTTCATCTACTTTTTACCTTTTTGATTAAATATCATAAACAAGCAATTTATGAATTAATTAAAATGAAAAGTATGGAAGTAAGGCTCTTCCCCCTGCACCGCCTTCTTTTATTAAATTAAATATGGGGCATACATATAAAATAAGAATACTATTATACTTTCCACTTTGATGTCGATCCCAATTCATCATGAGTCAATTAGTGTGTATAGTCATTAATAATTTTTTATTTCATTTGAAAATTAAAAATGTATTCAATCATTAACTGCTATATCATTAATTGAAATTTAATTAGAAAACAAAAAACTGAGTTGTCAAGCATTATTAAAATAAATATAAAATATAATATGGTAGGGGAAGATCATGAACATGGCCCAGGCCCAGGCCCAAAATGACATGAAAGTGGAGAAGCCGAGTTAGGGTTTAGATAGTTGCCTATATAATTGTATAATGCATCCATTTGTTTGCCAACAACCGCACGCAACTCTCTCTGTGAAATTATGTCTGTGTGTGGTCGTCGAGTTTGCTTGCTTTGATTTTTAGTCGGTAAGTGTAGTTAGTATGTAAAAGCAGTAATTGCCTCACCTTTCGGCTGCAAGGGCTGAGATCTCCGGATCGATTTCTTGACGGCTTTGTTCTGGAGGCATACATTCAACCCAGAGATGTTGGGGTCTTTTTTTACCAGATTATTTGCAAATTTTTTTCTTGCTTCTCTGGCTCCCCTTCTCTGGAAAATTTTTTACTCTTCCTACGCCATTTCTCATTATAACTTATATATATATATATATATATATATATATATATTTGTTGGAAAGATTTTGGATAGGTTTCATTCTTTGTATTGAATAGGGGTTGTGGTGTTGTCTATTCAATTTTGAAGACTCATTGTCAATGTACCCAAAAAAAAAAACGTAGACAACCAATAAAAAAGTACCTAACCAGCGACATTGTGGACTACTCATCATTTTGATACCTTCACCAAAATTGACCACATAACCTTGAATAGCTGGTTGAAACTGCCATTACTGTACTGTCCCTGATGAAAGCGGACTCGCATCTGAGAGCGTTATGACGCTGCACTTACTCGGAAGTCTAGTAATTCTCCGTCTGTGTCAAACAAACGTAAAAAAAGTAGGTAATAATAATATGAAATGCAGGAAGAGATTTCCATGTTTTTATAACGACTATCCAATGATCTTCGTTACTATTTTTTTGATAATCCAATTTGATTTTTTTTATAATCCCAACTTGTTTTGTTTTTCTTGTTGATTGTTTACCTCACTTACCGACAGATCCTAAAATATACTACTAATTTTTACAATTATTGAATTAAGTAACTGTTATGACTCAATAATCCAACTTGTTTTGTTTTTCTGGTTGATTGTTTACCTCAGTTACCGACCGATCCTAAAATATGTTATGTTGTAACATATTTTATGTTGTTATAACATGTTTGGAATTAAGCAAATATGTTGACCGTGTCAACAGTACGTTGTAACAATTTAACACAGATGCAGTAAAGCAAATGAACACAAGCATATTTTAATGCAGATCAGATTTACATTACATCCACAAGACTTATTGATGAATTTAAACAAAGTACAACCTACTTGACTTATTCAATCTAAAATTTCTTCTCAGAATTGATGCAAGATAATATGTACATATTCACTAATTAAGTTGCAACAAGCTCCTGTTACCTTTAATGATAGACAGCAATTTAAACTCTCTTCAATCTATAGACCTGTCCCCTCTCTCTAAAGTCAAATGACTTGTCATCCCAACAAATATTCACTCTAGACTAAGTCGCCTCACCCAGCTTAAGTCTAGCACTCAACTTAGAAAACAAACTGTCTAAAGTTTACAAACAATTCTCTCAATCAATCAATGTCTTTGCATTGTTTGAATCTCTATTCTCTGTGTTCCTTTGATTTCCTTTTATTCAAGAACGCACAACCGATCTTCTACGAAAGAAAAATACCAAAAACAGTTCCGAAGATAATTAAACAGAAAATGTACTATCCGCAATAATGAATCACTAAAAAATAGTAAGAAAACTCCCTATTTTTTAACGGTTTGACCGAGATCCTTGTAATTTAATATTCTCGATCGTCCATCTGAACCTTGAGTCAATCATACAAGTAAATTCTTCATTCTTGGCAAAAACCTTGTCAAATAATCACAAAATATTTCAACAAATCAGATAAATCCCATTAAACACGAAATTGAGTCAATCATAAAAAGATACAGAATCTTGTACTAAGCACTGTTAGTAAAAATTTTTATAACATCATAACTAATATTGTAACATTAATTCAAATGTTATTACACAGACATTAAGCAACACGGTACTTAAACGCTTTGTAGTCTATAAGATTTGCTGCACATATTTGCTTCCTCAAAATCAAACTTAAATGTCATAAGATGCCAATATTAATGCATTTCACACCTATGCACTAACACTATCTAACAAAGAGTGTTAATTTTTCTTGAAAACAAGGTCATTATTTGGGAAAATGAGACCAACTAGGTTTGCATAGTGGTTTCTTCCGTATTCAATTCTATCTTAATTTTTTGTTCATGATTTAAATTAAATTTGCTGGATTATGTTCATAGGGAAGCCTTTAACATTGAGTGGACCAAGTTAGCCAAGTGCTAGTAAAACCTTGAAAAATAATTCAGGGCAAGATTTTTTTTGCCATTTTGTGTTGTATTATAATGTGGGACGTGTTTGGGTAGACACTTGTTTTTTTTTAGGAAACAGGTTGGGTAGACACTAGGTATTACATTAACTAATGTTTGCATCTTTTAATACAACTACAGTTGTATAATACACGACACATAGCTATAAGTATTATACGGCACATAGCTATAACAGGGGTCTACTTATGACGTGCGTTTATCATTTATGTTGTATAAGGGGCTTACAATTGTTTTGTTAAATCAAATTTCTCACTCTAATTGAAAGTGTTGATTTTTCAAAAGCCTTTTTTTTTTTTTTTTTTTGAGTACGTTGATTTTTAAAAGCTGTTGTCGCATTAAAAATATCTGAAAATAGATGGATTAAATTATAAATAATAGTTTTCGATGTTACTTAATTTATTAATTATTTATAACATTTTTTTTTTTAATTTTGAAAATTTGAGTATATCAAATTTATATTCTATATCATTTTATTGTATTTTTCACTATTGTTTTTCTTATAAAAATATAATATAATGCAATACGAAATATCACACCAAAAATGGACTAAATCTAATCTCATTTACAAGTTTTGTCTCAGAGAATCCTTCCAAAAATGGTGGATGGTGGGAGTCCCACCATTTTTTTTCCTCTTATATTTTATTAAACTATTCATATATTAGATTTAATATATTTATAAAATACTATAAGATATTTCAAAAAAAAAAAGATAATTCTTTTTAATATAGACTAAAATTTTTTTTATTTAAATTAATTGTAAATAATTGTATTTCAAAAACATTTTAAAATATTATTTAATAATATAATTTAAAGGCATTTATTTAATCTATAATTTATTGAAATTTGATAGAATTTTTTTAATTTATTTTAAATGATTTTATTTTATTAAAAATAATTTAATAAAATTTTATACAAGTCAAACTCACATTACATTAAACATAAAATATAATTATTTTTTGTCCACCTCCATACTACATGAAATAAGAAATAAAATTATTTGTAATTCAATTCTAACTGTATCAAAAATATTAATTTAATTCAATTAAATCTTATCTAATCTGTCTTTGGGTGCTGCCGTTGGTTGACACCAGCAGCCACCCATGCCCTCCCCCCCCCAAACACCCAAAAAAAGAATCATTCATTTATATAATAATATAATATAATAGTTCTCTCACCTTTAAGTGTGGGTTGCCCTCCCACTATTATATAGGTCTCTCTTTCACCTTTATGTGAGTGGATCTCTCTTATTTGTGAGCAATTATCCGAGCCACGCTATAGTGTTCCTATCCTAGTTGGTACCGATTATCCTCTGGGTCAATCCCAATTCTCAAAAAAAAAAAAAAAAATCCTATTCAATCTAATCTTATTTCATTTCTTAAACACAACTTAATCCGATCTTGTGCACTAAACACTCCCTTAAATATTTATCTAAGATTTACTAGTATCTTGACAATTATGACATGCATGATATGTTATAGATTTTTCATTATGTTTATGGCAGTTTTTTGCTTTCTAATATGTGTATGTGAGTACCATTTTATTCTTTAATAGCTCTTACATGAGCTATAGACTTTACAAGAGAATAAAAGCTTATCAAGAAATAACAATATGTAATGGGAGAAATACGTGCACATTTCAGTCATTAAAGAAGATCGAGTATAAAGAACTTAGAAGAGAAATACATTTGGTTGTATCTCTTTTATCCTCACTGACTTCAGTGATACAGGTCGAATTATCTTTGGAAATTGGCGAATTTTAGTTGTCAATTTTGTAGATGCTGGAAGTATGTACTTAATTTGAATATGTTAAATAACAGAATTAAACCAAACACATTTTTGGACTTGTTTTATGGAGTGTATAAGTATCTTGGAATGATTGGAGGATATAGCGACAAGGTTTTGCTTTGTGGAGCTTGTTGCTTTGTGGAGCCATTATCAGTAAACACATATCCCCTTCGTGAACGAACATTGTGAAAACGAAATTGATATCCAACATATAAGCATAAATAATTAAACTTGAAGATTTACTAGATTCAAAATTAACACTAAAATCATGACAAATTTTTGAACCAGCATCGAATTTTCAAAATTAGTTTTTTTTTTTTTTTAGTTTATCTGTATTCACAAACTATATATACAGTCGTAAATAAAGATATTAGGTATGTAGTTTGCAAACAAAAAATCGCAAAATATAGTCCTTTTTTTATGCAAACATTTATGGTAAAATAACAAACTCATTTTGAAAGTTATGTTATAGTTCAAAGAATTTTATTCTTTTCTCAACAAATTTTTGCTCGAGTCCAATTGAAATCCGAAAACTGTGCTTACCTGTTGTAGAAGAAATATATACATATGTTATATGTCGAGTAAAAATAAGAAGAATGAAATTGTTTCAATATTTGGCAACAATTACTCGAGTGGCGACCGAGGAAACTAGATTATACTTCATCTTAATCTACGCAGCAAAATGGTTTGCATTATACTGAATCTTGATTTTGGTTCAAGCATATACATTCAATTTTTACTAGAGATATTATGTTAAGTAATTGTGCAGTACAAGTTGAACATGAATTATTGAAATTCAACGGTGGAACGTGTTTGACAAAAAATCCCTAATATATGCCTATAGCTAAACAGAAGAAACACAAGACCATCGATTAAATATAAAAAAAAATAAAAATAAAATAAAACTCTTAATTGTTGGGAATTTAGAGTCAACGATGTGAGAAAATTGGTGATCCGGTCGGAGTTACATTGAGGAGAGCCAAATGTGGATCATTCTTTGTTTAGTCTTTGAAAATCAATTAAGAAGGATTTCAAGTGCTTGTAATACTCCTTTTGCTTCTCTACATTGAAAGCATGCCCAGCGTTCTTGATGACTACTAACTCAGCATTATCCCCCAAGTGCCTGCATGTCAACCCAATTTAATTCACTCTGCTTCACATGCGAAAATGGCTAATTTAACTAGACATGTATTACTACTAGTAATGTCAGAGCCTCTGCCTCACCTTTTTAGTCTGTGACCCAACTCCAATGGAAATATTTTATCATATTCTCCCCACAGTATCAAAGTGGGCTGCATCACATTCGAAGGTGAAAAACCATTTGTTTAATGAGGAGAGAATACAAATACGTACATTAACAACGCTATCGACATAAATGATTGGGAAGTCTAAAATCTACCTGACTAATCTTGGGAATGTTAGACATTTTCCGGTCTTTGGGTATAGCTCGTATCAAGTCCCTCTTCTGTTCATGCTCTGTACACATAGCCTGCAAATTGGAAAATATATAATAATCTAAATTCACCCGTAATTAATTTGCCATTATCAGATACAATTAAGAGTGTTAAGAGAAGCTTACGCGAATAAAATCGACAAGCAAGCAAGAAGGCACCAAACTCATCACAGAAGGGGGCTTGTTGAAACAAAATCCGATCAACTCTCTGAGCTTATCAGGCGATTGAGGCACCAAAATCTTGCAAGCCTCCTCTATATCCGAAATACGAAACAACCCATCTCTCAAATCCTTCTCTTCCATGCACACACCTGCGCCACAAATCACCACCCTCTCTACACTATCCTTAAACAGCGCAGCGATCCTGTACGCAATAAACCCACCATAGCTGAGTCCCACCACAGTCATCTTCTTCACCGAGTTGGCCTCCATCACTTTCATCACACACTGTGCCTGGAAGGACTCACTGCGTTCAGGCCTAGTCGTGTACGATTCACCGAAGAAGACCAAGTCTGGAACGTACACGTTGAAGTAACGGGTTATGTGGGGAAGGATATCATTCCACTGCCACAATGCACTGGCACCCACTCCGTGGATCAGGAGAAGGTCAGGTTTTGAGTCGTGTCGGGTTTTTGGGACCCAGCAGTGCATTACAGTGCCGTCTTTGAGGTCAGTCACTGTGGATCGCATCCCTGATTTGGTGAAACAACAGCGCAAGCACTGGTTCCAGACTTCTGTTAAGTTAAAGCACTCTGACATCTGGAACTCACTAGAATATTTTTACAGCTGGAAAGTGTCTCAAAGAAACTGTTTGAGTTCGACCAGTAAGTTTTTTTTGTTTTTATCACTTACATTTGGGGTTCGATCATTTACTTGATGGACAAATAATGTTAATGAGGGTTGAGAAAATGAATGGATCTGGAGATATGGGGAATCTGTGTTTGTGGTCAAAATTTGAGGAAGAAAAAACACAACCAACAAAAGAAGATGTATAGTGTGACAAGTTCTTGCAACTGCCCTTCCATTTGGGATTTTGATGACCAAAGACAACACAAAACACATGTTGAATAATCTAATAATATAACCAAACCAGTCCTGGGCTAGTCCTCGTTAAATAATGTAGGTCAAAAAAAAATATATATATATATAACCAAACCAGTCTTACCACATCTTGTGTTGTCTAACTTAAGGATTAAGAATGGCCTTCGTGGTTCACGATGTTTTTTTTTAAATACACATAATGTACATATGTATAAATCATTTTAGAGAAATGATTTGAATTCGGGACTAAAGGGTTTGGTCACTGAAAAGTATTGTTAGTAACGGAGTATAGACCATTGACGTTACGTATCGATTGTCCTATTTTTCACCGTTCGTTTTTTGGATCATGATGTGCACGTGGTGGTTGTATGTTTGCTGCTCGTTAATTATGGAGTTTCTGACCATTAGGTAGATGGAATTTATGCGATCATTAATGCGTTGATTTGCTTAAAATCCTCTTCAAGTCTTTACTGATAATGCGTCTACAAATAATTGAAACTGAATTTTTAC
Source organism: Dimocarpus longan (assembly GCA_022984855.1). NCBI lineage: Eukaryota > Viridiplantae > Streptophyta > Magnoliopsida > Sapindales > Sapindaceae > Dimocarpus > Dimocarpus longan. Next base: position 4,746,607 of record CM041018.1, read on the forward strand.
ACGACACCGAGCAAACGTCCATGCGTCGGAAACTACTAAGACAAAAACCTAAATTGCAATTTTTTTAGATTTTATTTTATTAGAAAAAAAAAAATGAACAAAACAGTGGCAGCTTACTTGAGGATGGGCAGCCAACACTAACAGGCGGGCGATAAAACAAGGGATACTCAGAAATCAGAACACTCGGGCTTACTGTAGCATAAATTTATTTTTATTTTAAGAAAAAATCATTTGAAATTATTGTATAGTCAAAATATTTTTCAAGTGTTTATTTAACTGGCCTTGAAATTGATAAAATAAATGTGGCTTGGTGGCAATCCTTTTACACCACCTTAGATAAAATTATGGATTCATTTATGATCGTGAAGCAATTAAAGGGTACTGATATATCCACTGCTAAGTCAGGATTCCAAGCAGAGTTCATTGCTTGAGGCAGTGCCCTAAGAGCTTGTAATAATGTAAACGGTTTTATAAATAATAAAGTATTCATTTTATTCAATTTATATATTTTGCAAAAATTGGATATATCATGAGAAACATCCTTGATTACTAATGTAATTTCAAATTAAGTATATAAGTGTTATATACAGGCGGATTTAATTTGAAATAAGTAATCTAAAGAGTCCGTAGAAAGCAAGTAAAGCTGGGTACTTTATTTGTGGTAAATCTACAGTTGCGGTCCATTTTGTATTCGGTACGATAGTTTTATCCGAGACTATTCATGTAGTGACATGGAAATGGAGGCATCTTATATAATAAAGATTATATAGGACTGGACCACGATAAACATAATTCTTTTATTAATATCCGTTAAACTCAGAGATTTATATTTATCAACCAGATGATCATATATGAATTGATCTTAATCCTGAGTGTATTATGGACTCCTGCTTGTTGAGTTATATCCTTTGATTTACATGGGTGAGATCGGTGTAGATGTCCGGTCAATAACTTCGTACTTTGGGGATATGATTTAATAAGTAGCTGGGAACGTTCTACACGATAGTGGAATCCACTCCTTCTTACAAGAAGTAGAGAAGTAGTTCTCTTAAGTGTTGATTTAGGTCTTGAACAATATGAGCGCTCAACTTTTCATTCATATGAAAATGGAAAGATAAATTCATAAGTTGTTATGAATATATTGTTCATTAGAGAATCAATGGTACTTAAGGACTAAGAAATAATTAGAGGGGTAAAACGGACATTTTGACCTAGCTCTAATTATGAACTATTTGTGGAGGGTCAAATCATATGTAGTGATTAAATCAATGGACACTGAAAGTTTCAGATTGTATAAAAACATCTACAGTTTTGAGAGTACAATCTTAGGTTTTTAGTGGAGTAACTCTAAGATTAATAATAGTAAATTATTAATTAAAGAGTTTAATTAATAATTTCGATATTATTGGAGCTCAAAATTGTAGGTCCATCGGGTCCCCTTGATAGCTCATTTCACTATAAGAAACTTGTATATAGAATATTGTAATTGGACCGTCCAATTATAATTGTTACGCAAGTAGCAAAATTTGTGTTCACTTAATATTTGAATAATATTGATTATTCAAATTATTTGATTATTAATTAGTTAATTATTAATTATGAATTAATAATTATTTAATTAATTTTATAAGAGGTTTTGAATTTGATTCTCAGTTGTGACGGGGTATAAATTAATTATGAATTAATTATAAGTCACATGTTTAATTGTAAAATATAATATGAATTAATTTTGAATTAATTATGTTATATGAGGCAAAAGTTTAATTTTAACAAATTTGGGGTTTAATGTTAATTTGATTAATTAAAACCCTAATTAGTTGCCTATAAATAGAAAAGGAAATAGTTTTCTTTTCCTGACACAGAAGTTATATTTTGGTTTTTGCTTTACGTTCTTTGAAAAGAAGAGAAAAAGTTTTCTTTTAGCATAACCAAAATCATAAACTCACTTCTTATATTTATTGTTGATTCTTTTTAGAAAAGAAATCAAAAGAAAGTGAGCACAATACTATATAACTGTGCCCACTCACTAGTTTCTTGGTGTAGAGTCATATCGAGGAAGACTAGGTGGTGAGCAATCCACAGAGATCAATACATAAGGTAAAAATCTGATTTTTATTTTATCTTGTATTATTTTATTTCATTGTTTTATGGATCTAGGGTTTATTGAGTTTTCTAAAAATTTTTTAAAACTCAGTGTTCCGCAAAATTCATATTTTTCATAAAAACAATTGTTGTTTTTCCTTCAATTGGTATCAGAGCCAGGTTCCAATAAAATAATGATTTTAAAATAATATGTTTTGTATTGATATGTATGTCATTGAGTAGGCACTATATTTTTTTTATTTGATTATGATGTATTTTATTCATGTTTGATGATGAGGATTGCATGGTATGATCGTTAATTATATGGTTCTTTGGTTATTTAATTTGATTAAATTGTAAGCCGTTTATGGCAATTATTTTTTTTGTTGTAATTCATAGAATTAGGGTTTTAATTTTTTTTTAAGAATAAAGCGCAGCAGATCAGATCTGAAGATCGGCTGAAACTGGGTCTGAATTTGGGTGTGCACTGGTTATGAACCAGTGTGTTCGCATAAGATGCGCAAACAAACAAAAAGCGCATAAGATGCGCAACGAAAAAAAAAAATTCTGCGTTTGAGCATACTGCGTTCAAGATCTGATTGGACGTGGGGCTGCAAGTTTTAAACCAGTTTTTTTTGTTTTTTTGTTTGTTTTGTTGCGAGTCAGTTTAAGAGCTATCGGTGTTTTTACTGTCGCGCAATGAGGACGTATGCTGCAGGTTCTGTATGCGTGCAACTTGACTTGGTGCAATTTATTTTAAAGTAAAATTTTTGTACCGTGAAAAGTAAGTGTAATTGTTGCACTGCAAAGAAAAGTCAAAATTGCAATTGTTTTTTGGTATGCACAAAAGACAAAATATGGTGCAGAGATTTGTGACATGCACAAAAGACGAATACATGAAATTGTTGAATGTGTTTATGTGTGAATCTTGATTCACACTTGTGCATAAGACAAAAGTGCACCTTATGCAGAAAATTGATGGTCAATTTGCACATAATTTTATTTGACAATTTATTGGATAAATATTTCTTGGGTTAGAAAATCAAGAATTGGGCTTACAACCCAATCCATTTGATGGAGGTTCTTGATAATTAAATCAAATTAATTTTGAGCCTAAGAAAGCCCATAAAAGCTTTTAGAGCCCATGAAGACTTGTCAAGACCTGAAGACTACAAGCGAAGGCCAAGGAATGCCTTGGTTAATTAATGTAATCTTGAAATTAGATTTAGGTTGTCAAAACCAAAGAACCCGGTCATACACATGTTGTTTATTTAATTATTTTCATGAGATGAATTGATAATTATATAACATGTACATGCATCAACATATGTCATATAGAATCATGAGGTGCCTACTCATTACATTATAACATGACATGCATCATATGTATTATTTTATTTTACTATTAAATTGTTTATTAGTATAAATAGAAGAATAATACATAGAATGCCTTTTAAATAATTTGAATTGATTTTAGTAGAAAATCATAGTTTTCAAGTTAGAAATTATATTTCAATAATTGGCATTCATAATGTGGATTAGATTTTAATTAGTTAAAATCAGGTAACTTCATATTAAATCTAATATTTATAATTTTGATTATTTATATTATATTTATAAATTGAATTAGATTTTTAAGTGTTAAAAATCTGGTAATTCATTAAGTGTTAATAAGTTTCAGACTTTAGCAACACATAAATTCTTAGTAACTTAGATTATCTTTTTAGCCGTTAATAATCTAAGACGATGACTAGGAATATTTAAATAGAAAACCCTTATCCTAAAATAGTGAGTGGGAGAGAGATATATGACAATATATCTCGTGGTCTCCATCATTAGGTCAACACCGTGAAACTTAAAGGCGCCTCGAGACGGCTTTGTTATCGTCCCCCTACGGGTGGTGTCCATTTAAGTTGATCAAGGTTGACTTCCTAACGGATAGGATTTCTAGATGTATCTTGGGATTGACCTACCCTACGGCGGCAATTCTCGAGTTAAGTCCATGGAATCCGAAATGATGGGTTACACTCATAAAGGAAATAATTAATTGTTAATTATTTTCCTGACCGAAAAACGGTAGTTAAATAATATATGAATAAGAGTTATTTTATTATATTATTTAATTGAGAATGTCTCAGTCTAACATACAAATACTTGACCTACCCTACGGCGGCACTTATTTGTGGAATGTTAGATTATCGTGGCGTAGTAATTATTTTTTAGGGTATTTTCTAATTCATTATTCGTGTATCATGCATCACGTTTAATTTTATGCCAAAATTACATGATATTAATTTTTGCAAATTGATATTAAATGTGTTATTTATTTTCAGCAATGGTATCTCCGTTGATTTCTATACTTGCTAATGATAAATTAAATGGGGAAAATTATGTCAAATGGAAAAGTAACATGAATGCAGTCCTGGTCTGTGAAGACCTTAAATTTGTCACGACTCAGCCTTGTCCTCCCCAGCCAGCAGAAAATGCTGGACGTACTGTGCGCGAGACCTATCAAAAATGGGTCACAGCTGATGAGAAGGCCCGCTGCTATTTGTTAGCAGGGATGTCCGAGGTGCTTGCTACCAAGCACGAGGCAATGACAACAGCAACTCAAATACTAGAGTCATTGCAGGGCATGTTTGGGCAACCTTCTGAGCAGCAACGACACGAAGCTGTTCGTGCTGTTATGACTGCTAGGATGAAGGAGGGTACATCTGTTCGAGAGCATGTCTTGAAAATGATGACCCACTTTAACACAGCTAAAAGCCATGGTGGGGCTATAGATGAGCGTAGCCAAGTGAGTATGATACTGGAAACTCTTTCGAAGAGTTATATGTAATTCAAGAGCAACTATGTTATGAACAAGTTGACTTACTCACTTACACAGTTGCTAAATGAGCTCACTACTTATGAGTCTATGAATAAGGACAAAAATAAGTCTGGTGAAGCAAATGTTGTTGAGACTTCTTCTTCTGTTAAAAATAAGAGGAAGAGAAACACTGGAAAGGCTAAGGCTAATGTTAAACCCAAGAAGCAAGCTACTCAAAAGAAGAGCAAAAAGGGCTCCAAGGCCACAAAGCCCAAAGGAAAATGTTTTCATTGTGGTGTTGATGGGCATTGGAAGAGGAACTGTCCCAAGTACCTCAAGGAGCTCCAAGAGAAGAAGATGAAAGGTAAATGTGATTTACTAGTCATTGAATCTTGTTTAGTGGAGGATGATTCATCCCCTTGGATAATTGATTCAGGAGCCACTAATCATGTTTGTTCTTCTTTGCAATTGATTGATTCATATAGGTAGCTTGATGAGGGTGAGTTTAACATGAGAGTCGGGACAGGGGAAGTCGTTTCAGCAAAGGCAGTGGGAGAAGTTAGACTTCATTTTAATAATAATTGTTTTATTGTAATGAACAATGTTTATTTTATTCCAGGTTTTAAGAGAAATTTGATTTCTGTTTCTAAACTTTTGGAATTTAATTATTCTATTTCTTTTAATAATAAATCAGTTATTATTTCTAGAAATGGTTTGAGAATTTGTTCAGGGATACAAGAAAACAATTTATATGTATTAAGACCGTTAATGCATAACCCACTGCTTAATACTGAAATGTTTAAGGTTGAAAAACCAAAAACAAAACGACAAAAGATTTCTCATAATGATGATACATATCTTTGGCACCTAAGACTTGGTCATATTAACCTTGACAGATTAAACAGACTTGTAAAGAGCGGACATTTAAACGAGTTAAAGATCGGTACTTTACCTGTTTGTGAATCATGTTTAGAAGGTAAAATGACTAAAAGACCTTTTACTGGAAAAGGGCTTAGAGCTAAGGAACCGTTAGAACTTATACATTCGGACGTCTGCGGTCCTATGAATGTTAAAGCTAGAGGCGGTTATGAATACTTCGTCACATTTATTGATGATTATTCAAGATATGGATATGTTTACCTTATGCAACGAAAGTCAGAAACTTTTGAAAAGTTCAAAGAGTTTCGAGCTGAAGTTGAGAATCAATTAGGTAAAACATTGAAAACTCTACGATCAGATCGTGGAGGCGAGTATCTCGATACAGAGTTTGAGGATTACTTGCTTGAGCATGGGATTTTATCCCAATTGACTGCTCCTGGAACACCCCAGCAGAACGGTGTTGCAGAAAGGAGAAATCGGACCCTTTTGGACATGATGAGATCTATGTTTAGTTATTCATCATTACCTAGTTCATTCTGGGGATATGCATTGCAAACTGCAATGTATATTTTGAATGTTGTGCCATCTAAGTCAGTTCCAAAGACACCTTTAGAGTTGTGGAAAGGTCGTAAAGCTAGTTTACGTCACTTTCGCATATGGGGGTGTCCAGCACATGTGTTAAAGAACAAGACTGGAAAGTTGGAACCACGTTCAAAAGTTTGCCTATTTGTAGGTTATCCCAGAGAGACTAGGGGCGGACTCTTTTATAGTCCTGAAGAAAACAAAGTGTTTGTATCGACAAATGCTATTTTTCTTGAAGAGAACTATATGAGAGATTACAAACCTCGAAATAAAGTTGTACTCGAGGAGTTACTTCCTGGGTCGAATAGTACCCTGTCAGCAAAAGTTGTTGACAATGACATAATTCAAACCACGTCTGAACGTCAGATAGATTCTCATCAGAATCATCTACCACCTCGTCGTAGTGGGAGGGTTATTAGACCACCAGTCCGCTACAGAAAGATTGGAGAGGCACAAATTGCTATCTCTGATGAGAGTGTAGATGATCCATTGACATATCATGATGCAATGGAGGATTCTGATAAGGAGGAATGGCTTAAAGCTATGAATCTCAAGATAGAGTCTATGTATTCTAACTCAGTCTGGGAACTTGTGGATCAACCAGATGGGATAAAACCCATAGGTTGCAAGTGGATCTACAAGCGGAAGAGAGGAGTGGATGGAAAGGTTGAAACCTTTAAAGCTAGACTAGTGGCAAAGGGTTATACCCAGAAAGAGGGAGTTGACTATGAGGAAACTTTCTCGCCAGTAGCTATGCTTAAGTCCATTCGGATTCTTCTTTCCATTACTGCATGTCTCGATTATGAGATTTGGCAAATAGATGTCAAGACTGCGTTTTTGAACAGTAATCTTGATGAAAGTATCTATATGGTACAACTAGAGGGATTCGTGTCCCAAGGTCAAGAGCAAAAAGTTTGCAAGTTGCAAAGGTCCATATATGGACTTAAGCAAGCATCTCGATCTTGGAATATAAGGTTTGATACTTCGATCAAGTCTTATGGTTTTGAGCAAAATATCGATGAACCTTGTGTATACAAACGGATAATCGATAAGAAAGTGGTTTTCCTTGTACTTTACGTTGACGATATTCTACTCATTGGGAATGATATTGGAGTATTGTCAGACATAAAGAGCTGGCTCGCTAGCCAATTCCAAATGAAAGATTTGGGAGAGGCCAGTTATGTCCTTGGGATCCAAATAATACGGGATCGTAAGAACAAACTGTTAGCGCTGTCTCAAGCATCGTATATCGATAAGATTCTTATGCGATTTTCGATGCAGAACTCTAAGAAAGGTAATTTACCTTTTCGTCATGGAGTTCATTTGTCTAAGGAACAGTGTCCTAAGACACCTCAAGAAATTGAGGATATGAGACGGATTCCCTATGCCTCTGCAGTAGGCAGTCTCATATATGCTATGTTATGCACGAGACCGGATATATGTTATTCGGTGGGAATAGTTAGTCGTTATCAATCCAATCCAGGATTAGATCACTGGGTGGCAGTAAAGCATATTCTCAAGTATCTTCGGAGAACGAGAAACTATATGCTCGTATATTCTGGAGAGGATTTGATCCCACTAGGATATACAGATTCTGATTTTCAATCGGATAAGGATTCAAGAAAATCCACGTCCGGATCAGTATTCACTCTTGGTGGTGGAGCCATTGTATGGAGGAGTGTTAAGCAATCATGCATTGCTGACTCCACTATGGAAGCCGAATATGTAGCAGCTTGTGAAGCAGCTAAAGAAGCGGTATGGCTACGTAAATTCTTGACTGATCTGGAAGTTGTTCCAGATATGGATAAACCACTTACCCTTTATTGTGATAATAGTGGTGCAGTGGCTAATTCCAAAGAACCAAGAAGCCACAAACGAGGGAAGCATATAGAGAGGAAATATCATCTCATTAGGGAGATCGTACAAAGGGGAGATGCGAACATGATGAAGATTACATCACAAGATAATTTTGCTGATCCGTTTACGAAGACTTTAACGGCTAAAGTGTTTGAAGGTCATCTAAGGGTCTAGGATTATGAGATATATATCATCTGCTCTAGGGCAAGTAGGAGATTGTTAGGGTTTGTGCCCCAAGAGCTTGTAATTATGTAAACAATTTTATAAATAATAAAGTATTCATTTTATTCAATTTATATATTTTGCAAAAATTGGATATATCATGAGAAACATCCTTGATTACTAATGTAATTTCAAATTAAGTATATAAGTGTTATATACAGGCGGATTTAATTTGAAATAAGTAATCTAAAGAGTCCGTAGAAAGCAAGTAAAGCTGTGTACTTTATTTGTGGTAAATCTACAGTTGCGGTCCATTTTGTATTCGGTACGATAGTTTTATCCGAGACTATTCATGTAGTGACATGGAAATGGAGGCATCTTATATAATAAAGATTATATAGGACTGGACCACGATAAACATAATTCTCTTATTAATATCCGTTAAACTCAGAGATTTATATTTATCAACCAGATGATCATATATGAATTGATCTTAATCCTGAGTGTATTATGGACTCCTGCTTGTTGAGTTATATCCTTTGATTTACATGGGTGAGATCGGTGTAGATGTCCGGTCAATAACTTCGTACTTTGGGGATATGATTTAATAAGTAGCTGGGAACGTTCTACACGATAGTGGAATCCACTCCTTCTTACAAGAAGTAGAGAAGTAGTTCTCTTAAGTGTTGATTTAGGTCTTGAACAATATGAGCGCTCAACTTTTCATTCATATGAAAATGGAAAGATAAATTCATAAGTTGTTATGAATATATTGTTCATTAGAGAATCAATGGTACTTAAGGACTAAGAAATAATTAGAGGGGTAAAACGGACATTTTGACCTAGCTCTAATTATGAACTATTTGTGGAGGGTCAAATCATATGTAGTGATTAAATCAATGGACACTGAAAGTTTCAGATTGTATAAAAACATCTACAGTTTTGAGAGTACAATCTTAGGTTTTTAGTGGAGTAACTCTAAGATTAATAATAGTAAATTATTAATTAAAGAGTTTAATTAATAATTTCGATATTATTGGAGCTCAAAATTGTAGGTCCATCGGGTCCCCTTGATAGCTCATTTCACTATAAGAAACTTGTATATAGAATATTGTAATTGGACCGTCCAATTATAATTGTTACGCAAGTAGCAAAATTTGTGTTCACTTAATATTTGAATAATATTGATTATTCAAATTATTTGATTATTAATTAGTTAATTATTAATTATGAATTAATAATTATTTAATTAATTTTATAAGAGGTTTTGAATTTGATTCTCAGTTGTGACGGGGGATAAATTAATTATGAATTAATTATAAGTCACATGTTTAATTGTAAAATATAATATGAATTAATTTTGAATTAATTATGTTATATGAGGCAAAAGTTTAATTTTAACAAATTTGGGGTTTAATGTTAATTTGATTAATTAAAACCCTAATTAGTTGCCTATAAATAGAAAAGGAAATAGTTTTCTTTTCCTGACACAGAAGTTATATTTTGGTTTTTGCTTTACGTTCTTTGAAAAGAAGAGAAAAAGTTTTCTTTTAGCATAACCAAAATCATAAACTCACTTCTTATATTTATTGTTGATTCTTTTTAGAAAAGAAATCAAAAGAAAGTGAGCACAATACTATATAACTGTGCCCACTCACTAGTTTCTTGGTGTAGAGTCATATTGAGGAAGGCTAGGTGGTGAGCAATCCACAGAGATCAATACATAAGGTAAAAATCTGATTTTTATTTTATCTTGTATTATTTTATTTCATTGTTTTATGGATCTAGGGTTTATTGAGTTTTCTAAAAATTTTTTAAAACTCAGTGTTTCGCAAAATTCATATTTTTCATAAAAACAATTGTTGTTTTTCCTTCAATATCTTCATTTGATTCTTGTTTAAGAAGAAGTATGTGTTCCAACTTTTATCTGGCGTGATTATGAACATAAGTTTAGGGTATGGATTCAATCTAGATTTCATTTGAAATCTAAATCATTTTAAAAGTTTAAGTGTATTCAATTCAGATTTTAATGGATTCTATTGAAATTTATATGTATTTAATTCAAATCTATATGAACCCTCTAAAATTTAAGCATATTCAATTCAAATTTGTATAAAATCCAATAAAATTAATTTAGATGCATTCAAAAAATCATTGATTTCATATATTTTATTTAAATAATGAATTTCGATAGATTTTTAAGTAATTTTTATTAAAAAAAATTATAATAAATTTTACCGTTATCCTAAAAATTTCATTAGATTTCTTAAATAATCCTAAAAAAATCAATATGTAGATTATAAAATATGTGAATTTCATCAAAATTTATCATTAAAAAAAATCATTAAATTCAGATAAACTCTAGATTGGATATATCCTCTTTTATTTATATTATTGAAAGTTGTGGGTGTTTATGTAATGAGTAAAATTCTTTTAATTCACTTTTTTTTGAGGATGGTAAACCGAGTGGATTTAATTATCCAATTCAGTTGGTTTTGGTTTAATTCACATATAAGAAATTTATAAGATCATTTCATTTTAAAAATCAATCCAATAAAATTTTAAATCAATTAAACTGACAAATTAACCAATCCAATAATTACCCGCCCTTGGTAAAATTGCATTTTTTCACATATAAACATTTTACTCCACAATAAAATTTTATTCCACTTGTTGGAAAGTTAACATGGAGTAGGTAAGAGGTAATTCCAAAAAGCCTTTACACTAATGATCCAATATTACGGGGGTTCAAGTGCGTCCCCTACTAATATGTTAGTTTCTTCTCTCACTCTTTATAAACTACCTCTCACGTATTTAGATTGGCCCCTCCCATTTCTGAAAGCTAATTCATTGGCTACGCCACATCTATTACTGCTGGTTTCAACCGGTTATATCTTGAACTGATCCCAATCATTATATATATATATATCAGGCTACTTGTTGAAGTCAATAATTATTTCATATGACAAACAATGCTGTTGGCTAACATGGAAGGATTTGTGTGGTTGGCGACTTTGGAATGACAACTTTACACTAATTAACACATTTTTTGAATTCCAGGTATGGCGTATTGTAATTGGATTGTGACGAATTGTTTGTCTTACTGTCATTGGTTTGAGGTTCATTGCTGTCTTGGTGAGTGTTTGGTGTCAAATCTTGAAAGGAGGACTTGGGGTTTGATTGGAGCTCATTCAGAGAAACAAAAGAGAGATAGTGGATAAAGGAGGTCACTCAACTTGTAATCTCTTCCTTCTTTACTAGCTTCAATATAGTTTTATGAACCACCGCTATGATACTCCCTCCAGAAAGATTTATAGATTGTCTCCTCCATATTGAAGGGATTCCAACAGGGAGGAAGCTGCGGTGTCTCATCCTCTACATGGAGATTTGTTTTATTTAATAATTTTTTTAATAAAAAAGTATTATCAAATAATAATAAAATAAAGCTAGTTTAACCATTGGAGGAGTCAAATTGTGAAATACACTTCTCTGTTGGAGTAGGCTTCCCCCATTGTGGAGCATATATATCTATCCTCATGGACGAGCGAGATGTCTACCTTATCTCCACTCTCAATAATGGAGATTGAGATTGGTCCCCATTTGAAAGTGAGAGCTTCATCACCTACGGAGATGGAGTTGTCCCAACTTTTTTATATTTATAATATAATATTATTAAATTATTCATTTAGATTAATAAATGTAGTATAAAATAATTAAATATGGACATTTAAGATATGTTTTACTAAAAGTGGTCAATTGTTTATTTAGATGAAAATCGACTTAGATAGAGGAGGTTTATATAATTTTAATAATTTTAAACAAAAATTCTATGCACTTGCACTGATACCTAAAATTGGGGTATTTGTATAATTTTAAACAAAACTTCCACACGCTTGCAAATATACCAAAATTTGGGGATACTGGTTAGAGATCCAACGTGAAGATTGGATCTCCACCCCTAAAAAAATATTTTATTTATTTATTTTTTTTTTTAATTTTTGTAAATGATGTCCTGATTATGGAGGGTGGAAATCATTTTAAATTTTTTTAGAAAATTATTAAATTTTTTGTTTTTAAATTTTTTATAGTTTTTTATTTTATAAATTATTTCAATTTTATTTTTAAAAAATTTTTGCAATTTTTTATTAATTTTCTTCATTTTAAAATTTTAATTGTTTTATTATGTTACCATTTTGCCTTTAAATTTTAAAACCGATTTCGTTTTTTTAGATAGTAAAGGGTAATTTATCTAATAAAAAAAAACAATTAGTTTTCTTTCGAAGAGATTTTTTATAATATCCATTTTTTATAACAAGCATTAAATAAATTAAGACTACCAACGTCCATTAAGATCATTTATTTTTTAAAAACTGATATCAAATATCTAATCCAATTAAAACTACTAAATTTTAAAATATAATCATTTTAATAAATAAGGATGTGTTCAAATACTTAATTTCTATTAAGAAGTTAATTGATGAAAGCTACTTTTGTTTTTACTTATTTTTGTGTAATAGTTCATGAAAATGTAGGCTTGGGAATTTTATTTTTTGTGGAAGTCGATATACAAGCATGTGGATTCCTGCGTTTGGAAAAATTCTGTGTAGTGCTCGAGTGTTGTAGTGCCTGCCTGTTTGCTGTAAACAAGGTTAGGTTTGTGCCTGAATCTCGATGTAAGGTACTGCCAAAATCCTGAACCAGCCCTTAAAATAAATAAATCATGAAATTTTGGTTGGTATCCAAAACAAATTAAAACCTAAGAGGCAAAAGACCTTTCCCAAATTAGCTTCATTACTATTAATTTTCAAGGCGAGGGAAAAAAAAAAAAAATAACCCCCTTTGCAAATGAACTAAAGTAATTGATTACATTACGTGCAGAGAACTACATAAAATATGTACAAAAGACATAACAGAAAGAAGATATTGAAGATATATAGAGTGTTTATATAACCTCTACTCACATTTTGCGCATAATCTTTTGACTTGAAAGTAGATATTTTTGCATATAATTTTTTGATATGAGAGTAAATATTTAAACCGCGAAAGAACTTATTAACCTCAACAGAGCCGTGCATGTAGTAATCAACACATAGCGTTGTATACTAATTAACCTTGACAAATACAGACCTCCAGTATTAATTTTAAAATAAAAAATAATTGCATGCTAAAAGCAAACAGGCGAAATAGTATCTGCCTTGCCATTTCCATCCTTTAACTCTTTGAAAAGCGTACTTACGATTATCGATATCGACCTTTTAATCCATCTTAAGCAGCTTTTCAGTAATTTGTTTGGGACATTTTCTCCAGGAGCTTTCCAGTAGAAACAAAAGCTAGCTGTGTTGGTGATTCCATCTTCATTTATTGGAGATATATGTCTACAATTGAAGCACATTTTGTAAATTTCTTCCTTGTACGTTTCAGTCAATAAATGCTGGATGCTTTCCTCCTGCCATTCTCCAATATCAATTCTGCATTCCCGATAATCAGCACCTGCCATTGCTAGTGCTTCAATTGAGACCGACATTTCTTCGCTTGGCGTGTTTGAATAATTTGGCGGTGGAGGAATATAGAAGAAGAATACATGCATTTCACTTGATTTTAACTACTTGAATTTTATTTGAACTTAAGAGTAATTAAAGAGATGAGTCTGCTCCGAGTTCTAGTCTATCTATTTTAGTTAAGATTAACCTTATAGGATTCCGGATTATCTTGATATTGATCCCTCCACCTGACAAGTATATCCAACATATGTTTCATTATCTAGACACTTCAGAAATTTAGCGGTGATTATAAAAGCCTAATAAATTAAATGACAATTTTGTACAAACACAATAGAGTGTATCATTTAATACGTTGTTTATTAAATATATATATATATATATATATATATATATATATATCGAGACATTTGTAAACATTCTCTACCCAGCCGTGGTGGAAAAGTTTTCTGTTAGAGAATGCGTACATTTCAAAGAAAGTAACTTCTTTTTTCTGAAAACCGATTTGTCAGAATCGAGAGTAATGTTTAACATTTCAAACATAAAAATAAATAAATAAATCTAAGTATTCAACCCCTTAATAGGAAGAGCTCCAATAAGTCCAGGAGTACGAGTACGGGCATGACTAGAGTTCCCTTGAAATATTATGGTTGTTGATTTTAATTAGATTTCAAAGCCAAACTATGACTAGTAGACAGGGTTGGTTAGGTTAGCTGATTCTAGTCCCAGTAGGAAATATTTGCTTCTGCCCGATATAATCTATACAGATAACTACTTGCAGTAAGCAACTCTGCTCCGCCATTTAGATTCCAATTCTTTCTCGGTAGCTCTCTTTTTAACCCAAAAAAAAAACGGGTTTTAGGCTTTTGTTGCGACTTAGAGAATTTTGAGCAGGTAACAATGTCCATAGAAGCTCTGGCCATGGCAGGTGTAAACTACCTTGACTGTGTAATGTCAACTTTCAGAGATCCATAGATCAGATTCCGCCTTATCTATTGGATAATGGGGGAACCGAGTATGAACAATGTCATAACTTCTGCTTAGAGTTGGACATATCCATACGCAGTTTTAACAAAGATGATTAAGGACAAGATTAACGTAATATTACCTGCCAGAAGTTATACACAACAGCCATCTATTACAGATTCTTTATGAGGAAAAATGGAAAAGCATTAGAACATTAAGCACTTACCGTTACAAAAGATTCAAGAATTATGTATCTAAACAGACTAGACCTATCATTAATAAGTACAAATTCTGATGCAATGAAGCATTGTTTCACTGTATAATATATATTTTATCTTTTGGTTTGCTCATATAAAATTCACACGCGGTTATTTTGATTTCTTGCGAACAGCTTGTTTTGATTTTAATTCTCCTTAAAAGCTAGTTATTCCCAGCTGAATCATGCTCATAATTTTATCAAGATAATCCTTGTCCAATTGAATTGCAAAATATCAAATGATTTCAATCATCAACAATAACATAGTTATCATTAATGAGCAATTTTTGAGCAGGTAGGGACACGTAATGAATGGCATATCAAGAAAATAAATGCAAGAGCTGACACAAATTAAGCTGACAACTAAGACACTAAGCAAACCTTTAAATAGGAAGGAGCTAAACACCATGGAAGTAGCAAATTCAATTACATCCCATGAGATAATAACACAGCCATTGTCTGAAACTGTAAATGAAAAAATAGATACATGCATATGGTCTTAAATCCCTATACTACTACTAAAAAGGGGTCACTGTCTCACAAATTACCTCCCTTCATCGTCATCCATCATAACTAACTCTGCAAAAATAAACACTCACTGGTTGGTTGACAGTATGAATTAAGAAAACCAGATAATAACTCCAATTTTATCAATCAATCTATGAAAAATACCTTTAAAAGCTTTAATTACTAACCTCTGCATGAACTTCATCACCTTTAGATTGCTCACCTACCAAATCAATAACAAGATTAAAAGGAATGCGATAACAGGTAATGTATCAGATGTCACAATGGTGCAATATTTGTTATCAAGTAACTGAATGTATTAAAAGAAAAAATTAAGTGCCAGAAGAATGTGCTATGCATAAATGCCAAATGTAAATCATGACTTTCTTGATGTTGACTGAAGATGACTAATCAAATATTTAGTATTCTTATATTGACGAAGACTATATCAGTAAATAAGGATATTCAGATTTAACACATTAAAATAAACTTAAAAATGATATATCTCTTAAACCAGCCATGCCTCAAAAGTCAAAACAAAAATAATTCTCGGGTAGACCCTAGAATCATTAACCCATGGGCGCACACACATGGAGTGAGAAAAATTCATTGCATTACCTCCCTCTTCTGGCAGATCAGACGTCCATAGGGTGAGGTTATCCCTAAGAAGTTGCATGATAAGGGTGCTATCCTTGTAGGAATCTTCGTTGAGACTATCAAGTTCAGCAATAGCCTCATCAAATGCTTGTTTAGCCAAATGGCAAGCCCTGCATAAGATGACATGGTTTCCATAGAATAAGTTAGCAGCTTCTACTTCAAAAATAACATCTGCTGAGCCATGCTTAGCCTAATAACATATACATAACGATCAGCAATATTCCAAAATGAGTATTAAATACACATAGAATGTAGCATCAACATTAACCATATCTGTTTACATTTTCAACTAGAGAATGGGCTATGTCAAGAAAGTGAGAAGATGCGAGGAGGGATATGCAAATTAACCTCTCAGGTGAGTTCAAAATTTCATAGTAGAAAACAGAGAAGTTCAGAGCCAGGCCAAGTCTGATTGGATGAGTAGGAGCCAACTCCCCAGACGCCGCAGCGGTGGCAGCCTACATCAATAACAGAAAAAACACTCAAATTCAAAATCAACTAAAGAAACATTAAACCAGTCCAGCAAAAGATATCCCACTAGACAGATGGAATCTGCAGTGAAAATCAAACAGACCTCATATGCTTTAAGAGACTGATCCGCAGCTTCTTTACGATCCTCAGCAGATTTGAACTCGGCTAAGTAACGATAATAATCTCCTTTCCTGTCATGCAAAAAATAAAATAAGATCTACAACACACCACACCATACAGCATCAATACAATCTACAATAACACAAAAAACATTCCACAACAACCATACATCAATACTAGTAAGACGGTTAAAATCGCCTGCTAGTGCACAATTTGTACAAAATGAAGCTGTAGAAAGTGTAAGTCCTGAAATTTAGTTTTGCTTTTCCAACTAAAAATCATGTTTATCTCTTATGTGACTAAACTTAAATTAGAAGGGAATGAAGACAGTGCAACAATCCTCACATTTTATAGTAAAAAACAGTTGATTCTCCACTTGAAGAGGATGGAATGAGGTGATCGTCAATGACAGACAATATGTCATTGCAGATTTTTGCAAGTTCATCTTCAACCTTCTGCCTGTACTCCTTAATCCTCTTCACATTCTGTTCGTTCCCCTTGGCCTCCTCCTTCTGTTCAATGGAAGACAAAATCCGCCACGATGCCCTTCTTGCCCCAATCACATTCTTGTACCCCACAGATACCAAATTCCTCTCCTCCACGGTCAGTTCCACATCCAACTTCGCAACTTTCTTCATGGATTCAACCATCTCTAAAGTAACAAGATTCAACATCAGTTGAGATGAAATGAATCACAAGAAAAGGAGGGATAAAATAAGAAAGTGAAAAGCGCTATAAACGATCCTCAAGTGGAAAGTAATATGAGGCCTCTTTTAGATGTCCCAGCAACAGAAAAGTTGATTTTTTTTTTTTTTTTTTTTAATCTTCCAAATATACAAAAGTTCTTTATTAGAACCAACATGAAGCAAACAGAAATGACATCACAAAATTTATCAAACATACAAATTACAACTGTCCATATAAGATCCAAAATAATCAATACAAAGAAACTAACAGAACTACTTAAAAAATGGCCAATTAATCATGAGATAACAAACAAATCAACATTCATAACCAACATAATAAACAACTATGTGCTACAATGAAGTATAAAAAAAAACAAATAATAGAACACTAGTCAAACTATATACTCATATCTTCAAACATATATGCTTAAAAATTAAACGTAATTGTATAGATCTTCTGGATCAGCATCCAAATCAGATACAAAGCCTCTTATTAATCCACTACAAGCAGCACAGAATCACTTCAAGTCAACTATTAAAATTAAAAAACTATATATATACATATAAAGCATACCATCGTATCTCTCGGCTTGCTCAGCGAGTCTGGCCGAGTAGACATGGTGCTCTCTCTCCTTCTCCATCACTCTGTTCTCTCTTTTGTCTAGGAGTATTGTTGCTACTGCCTCTGGGTAACTGCTGTTATTATTAGATATGGTAGTACGAAGAGGATGAGCCGTCGGATCGGGCTATACGAGGGTTACAGAGTACGATCAACGGCTCTAAATGAGTTTTGGGGTTTGGGAACCACTTATAATGGTTTTTAATGAAGGTGAAATCTGAGCCGTGTTTTTGTGAGTGGTACAGGGAGAAATGGGACCGTTGGATGGAAAATTGGTCACATGGGAACCGATGTTGACTGGTTGATCATTGACGGCTGTGGTGATAGGTGTAAAAGTGGGTACCACATGAATTACACGCCATTCTCGCCTCCTTCAGTACTTCCTTCTTATATAATTATGTACTTGCTCGCTTCTTCTACCGTGTACATAACACATTAACCGAGTTTTTTTTAGTATTCCTTTTTAATGTTTCACTTTTCCCCATTTTTTTGTTAAAAAAAAAAAAATCTCCACTTTTACGGTACTATTACTTACATATAATCAAAATAATTTAAAATTAAAATAATATACCGAAATCAGAATTAATTATTTATTTTAATTATAAAAATTGAAATCGAAATCAGTAGTATTTTTATTAAGATATTTACTTTACTTTGTAATCAAAATAAATTAATTACATATTATAAAAATATCTTCAATTAAAATTATATACTTTATAAGTATTTTTTAATAAGAGATATAAAAGACTTTTTAAACTTATAAAAAAGAATGAATATGAGATTATCAAGTTGGGTGGGGAAAATAAGATTTTCATCCCACAACCCCAAATTCATATAAGATTCACAATTTCATTCTCATTATAAATTGATTTTATAATCAGTAAATGTCAACAATCATTTTTATTCTCCATTCACATTTCGTAATTTATCAAGTAAATACACTCTTAATGTTTGATTTATAAAATTTGTTTATTTTTTAACTTTCGAATTAATTTTTGAGTTTTAATGTTATTATTCATTCTCATTTCCTAATTCATTAAGTAAACACACTTTTCATATTTGTTTTATTTTTAAATTTTCAAATTAATTTTTGAATTTTAATATTAATTAATAGGTCTTGACAAACTTTTAACCATTGATGATAAGTTTATAAAACAGTAATATCATATCTATAATATTAACAGGTGAATAAATACTATCATCTCAAAATATGATTTATACACCCAGATTATAAGTACACTCATCATTAAAAATTTTAAAGTCAACTTTATTATAAATACACACAAGTTTATGGAATCCTCTTTTGTAGCAATTATATCTATTTTCTCAACAGCGATGGTAATAATCATAATAAATAAAAGGCAAGGAGAATTCAGATAACAGTAAAACAAAAAATTACTCTTACTGTGAGTTGTAATGCCGATATAAGACGCAATTTATGCTCTTAATTATATAAGCACCTCTACCTTTAATTTATTTTTTTGAGGTTTCCTGAGTTTAGTTGACCATTATTAGAGAGAATGGTTGACTAAAGCTGCTCAAAAAATAAAATCAAATTGCTCATATATGTAGATAAAACCTATAAGTATATTATTCCTAAAACAATTAATTTTTAACAGTATTGAATGATAAAAAACCCAAAAATAAATTACCAAAATTCGATTTCCCAATTTAGCAATACATGTGAAAGAATAAGATATCTTTTTTTTTTTTTTTTGGAAATAAGAATAAGATGTTAAAAGAACATAAAAATCCAAAAAAATAAAATTGCACAACAAATATATATATATAAATTAAAGACGAGGACAAGACAAAGACACGCAAGAAAGAATGAAGTACGTTTCGTCAAACCGATGCAAGAGATCCTCCACACGCTTCAAATAACTTCGTCCTCACAAATTTAATCAAAACACTCACCAAACATTTTCAACGTGTAGACAAAATCGAACACAAAATTGATATATACCAAATTTTATCCAAATTCGTATAGAATTCCACATCATAAATTTCGTTGCTTTCAAACCTCAAATCTACGCCACTTAAGAAGTTAACACTTCAAATGACTAAACTTAAGTCTAGTAAACCAAAATCCATCAAACACATTTACAACGTTGGCCAGGGAAAAAAGCTAATAACAGAGGGCCATGGAGAAGTCAACAACAGTGGGTTTATAGAGGCCGTCAGGGTGGAATATGAGAACATATATGAATCCTTTCCTACATCTCTATACAAGTTCTAGAGATCTAAGGTCTTTTTTCTTTTTTTTTTTCCTTAAGTCTTATAAGACATTATTTTAAGTGATTAATTAATAAAACTTTACAATTAAGATAATAACTTTTGTTTGTTTTTATATTTTTGATGTCTACACTTAAGTATTGAGTAATTAAACTGTTACTATTATACTCATTTTCTTATAAATATCAATTTCTTTTATCTTTTAAATAGAATATTATTATTTTTAAGGTATATTAATTTTATTTTTAATGTTTTTATATTTTAATAATTTTATTTTGGTACAAGAGGAGGCAATGATAAAGGCCGATAGCCTCTGTCATTGGGATTGGAGCAGACTAATGGCCTCCACCTATTCCAATAGAGGTTGACAGCCCCCCCCTACGTTAAACAACTTAAAGAAGTTGATCAAGTTATGACTGATGGTTAATGGCCACCACCGTCAGTCCAAATGTTAGATTTAGTTAGAGTTAAGATTAATGAGAATTGAGATTTTTTTTTTTTTTTTTTTTGGGTTAAGGTTTGATTAGAATTGTTTTTTTTTTATATTATTATTGATATTTTAGTAATAATATAATAATAAGAGGTTAATTTAGAAAATTAATATATATTTTTTAATAAAAGATATTTTTCGTTAAGATATAAGTACGAGGATTTAACATTTTAAAAAATATATCTTTTAACCTAAAGTAAGATACAAGTGAAAATAAAAAAACAAAAAAAAAAATACTTAAATTAAGATTTAAGTGCAAATAAAAACTTTTTAAAGAAAAACAAATAACCCTTAATGGTTGAAAAATCATATTAATTCTTTTCTGGCTATAATAATGTCAAACCTAGGAACACTATAAAAATACTTCTTTAATTATCACAATTATAAATTCTTTTTCCAAAATTTTCACTTCCTATCTCGACAGTTATAGATGGTGGGCACGGGAAGGCAAAATCCCTTTCCCTTCCCATGCCCAAACATTGGATTGAGTGAGATTAAACAATTTTTTTTCTAATTCCTTTCCGAATCACATGAATCAAACGTGATCTTAGAGTTATTTCAAAAATACAAACGAATTTATTTGAATCCAAGCCCTCCTCCACCATGAAAAAAAAAATGTTTATATGTATATATATATATATATACGTGTTACATTATTATATAGTTGTTTTAAATAATTGGAAAAATTGCAACAGCGTACTCAATATTTGGTATAATTACATGAAAAATGTTATTTTAATTACAATTACATATAAGTATCTCACCATTAGTCGACTTGGAAACAGAGAATCAAGCAATTGTAAATTGTGAAATGTAAATATAAACTCTAACTTAATCATTGTATCAATTATTATACTATGAAAATAATAAAAATTAAAAGATGAGAAATCTAAAACTAATAAAAAAAACTTCTTATCATTATCATATTATATTATTATTAAAAAATTAATTATAATAAATAATAAATAATAGAAACAGAGATCAATCATCTCCTCCATTTGAGGAGATAAAAGCTGGATTAATACAGGAGATACAATTTGACTTTTTTTTTAAAAAAAAAAATATGGGATTAATTTTTTTGGCTAAACAAATTTGGGTGTTTATTTTTTTAAAGATAAATTCTGGTCTAGGTTTTCCTTTTTATTAGCTGGGTTTTAAGCTATGGGTACTGAGTTCAGCTTTTGGGGCTAATTAATTGATAAATATTATAAAATTTATGTCACTAGTTTTGACCGACATGCATATAATTTTGTTCCTTTAATTGAAGACGTGGGTTCAGCTTATATCTTCAATCGAAGATCTAGGTTCATTTCGGATTTTTTTTTTCATTTTTTTGTCAAACAAGGGTTTTGTTTATATGTTTTTGTGTGTGTATTTTTTTTTTTTTTAATTTTACAAAACTTACATATAATATCAATAAGAGTATTTTTGCAATTAAATATTATTATAATATTTAATTGTAAACGAGGATATTTTTATCTATTTTAATTGAATTTAAGGATAAAATAATTTTTTTATATTTTCTATAAGGTTTAGCTGTGAGTTGATTTTTCGAAATATTACAAATGTTTTCGTTGTTTTTTTAAAATATAATTAAAAATTTGATCATTTTGATGGGACCAAACGATTTTTACCCTCAGTTTTTTCAAAAAAAAAAAATAATTTTTA
The DNA here is from genome assembly GCA_022984855.1 of Dimocarpus longan. NCBI lineage: Eukaryota > Viridiplantae > Streptophyta > Magnoliopsida > Sapindales > Sapindaceae > Dimocarpus > Dimocarpus longan. Next base: position 4,769,151 of record CM041018.1, read on the forward strand.
TTTATTGGGTGATGTGAATTATTTTATTGTATATTTTTTCCCGCCACACGATTGTAACTCTCCGCCCTTTCCGACCAGAGAGAATCAATTTAGGGTTTTGAGAAACCCATTCTCACAAAGGGAAAACCAGGTAATCATATCTCATTTACAGTGTTTTCAATAATTGTTCGTGCAGGATGGCTAACAATGGCGAAAATTTCTCTCAATTCGACATATCAAAAGAGGTGCCTTTACATATTTTTGTGTTGAATTTGCAAGGCTTTCTTACTCCACAACATGTTATGATACTGATAGGCGTAGTGTGTTGTAGGAAATAGAGAAGCTCGTGTCAGAAGTGGTTCGCTATGTCATTTTTAAAACCCATCAGAATTCTGGGTGCCCAATTAAGAGGGAGGAGCTTGTTCAACTAGTTACCAAAAACTACTCCCAGCGTTCTCTTCCTGCTTCTGTCATTAATGCTGCCAAAGAGAAGCTCTCAACTGTTTTCGGCTATGAATTGAGAGAGCTTCAGAGATCCCGCCCTCCCTCAACCAATCAAGGCCGCGGTTCCCACCCAAATAGTGACTACTCATTACCTTTTGCCATTTATTTCTGATTGATTTTAAGATTGTTTATGGTTGTTAAAGTATTATCTAGTTTGCTTTTAATTTTACTAAATATCTATACTTGGTTGTTGCATGATGCAAGAGGGATTTTTTCATTTGCGGAATTTATGTTTTAAGTTGATGATTTTTATAAAAGCTATCTCCTATAATGGTTGGTGATACAATGCGATGAAGCCATTGCTGTTAATTTTACCTTGGCTGGTACTTGCACAAGAAGCCTATTGTACCTCCTAAAATGGTTGGTGATACAATGCGATGAAGCCATTGCCGTTAATTTTACCTTGGCTGGTACTTGCACAAGAAGCCTATTGTACCTCCTAAACCCTCTTTATTTTATTTTAAATTTAAGCAACCCGATCTTTATAACTACCTGACACCTGACGAGCACGAGCATGTACAAACTTTTATCTCTCGAGTGGATGCACTTGCTAAAAGGGGTTCCCTATTCTACTTTGTTTAATCACGAGTTTCTAACAGAATAGGTGATCTAGACATTCTCCTTAGGCTTTATTGACACCTATTTCAGTTAGGAACTGGGAGGATTGAGCAGTGCATGGATTAAGTTATGTACATCATTAGGAGGCAGTCTTCAATTTCACAACATTTTTTGCTTTGTGTATTTTGTTTTGTTTCTTTTATTCTTATACGTAATTATTTTTATTTTAGCTGGGACTGTAGCTTTAACAATGCGTTGTCCAGGTGTTGGCGATTCAAGGTCCTATATTCTCATAAGTCAGCTACAACCTGAGGTGTACAAAAATTTTGTTGAAGATGCAAATACAGCACATCTAGCTGGTTTTACATTTGTTATAGTTAGCATTGTGCATCTTGCTGGGGGTAAAATCACAGAAGGTATGTTTGCTTGTTTGGATATTTATAATTTTGGTAGATTGAAAGATTTGAAGTTTTGTTGAAATAAATGGAAGAATTTTTGGATAGGATATAATTTTTTATGATCCGTGATTAAGACCAGTAATTTATCATATATTTGTTCATCCTTTATGTAGTTATTTTCGTACTGTTTCTGTCAATGTTGTTGCTTTAAGTGCAATAAATCGATATGGTTATAATCACCTCAGGGGTTACATTTAACATTTAACTTTTTACAACAACATTTTTGTTATGTCAGAGTTTCATGTGTCTCTAACATAATTCGTACCATGGTTGTGCAGAAAATCTTTGGCATCATTTGAAGCGTATGGGATTGTGCGAAAATGATGCAAGCCATCCAGTGCTTGGGAATGTCAAGCAAACTTTGGAGACACTTGTCCAGCAAAGGTTAGAATTGCTTGATGGGATGCTTTATGTATTTTGATTGCATTAATTTGCAACAATTATTTTCTTTAGACAGGTTCTAACTTCTAAGCAATTATTGATAATCCTTTATGTTATGTAGATATTTGCAGAAGGACAAGGTTAGTGGCCCTGAAGGTAATATTTTGTTTTATGTGCTCGCTGAGAGAGCTCTAGATGAACCAGTTAGTCAAACGATTAAAGATTACATATCACAGGTATTCATTAGAGACTGGAAGTTTAATGGTGGTTTTTTTTTTTTTTTTTCCTAAGAAATATCCCTTTTTTAATTTTACTGTCCTACATTCTCATGCCTTAGCATACTAACTTCTCTTTCATGGGTATTATGTCCCATTCTTTGGAAAAAAAAAAATGTTTTCTTTTAGATTAGCATAAAAATATCCATGTGAATTGAACTTGTGGAGTTATTTGGATTGAAGTAGGTGCATAGGTGCTTTCTGGCGGATATCATCCAACATGTTTGATTTCAAATACTTTAGTTTTAGGGGAGCCTGCCTACATATATGTATAGAAAAACATTAATTATGTTATTCAGACTGCAACATTAAATCAATTAATTCATTATTATAATAGCAGAAAGACGGCAGATATACTTGTCTCTTGTTTTCTAGGGTTATAAGGAACCTCTACAATGACAAACGAGCATGTTTCATCCTCAATCTTTCTTTGGAGAACCATGAAATTTGTTTCTGATGTATGACGCTTAATTTAAGTTATTCCTAGTTCCTAATACTTACCAATTGAAGAACTCGACTACATTACAATGTTGATGTATGAGGGAACTTTTGTTGCCAGATTGTGAAGAAAGATGCTGTCCCAGTGGACGTTGACTAATGTCTCAATTCTAGTCTTAACTCAATGAGGGTAAGTTTTGACAGTTCCTGTTAGATGAGCTAAGAATTTTTATTGCACAGGAAAGTTCACATTTGTCAGATGATTCTTCTTGTCTATGCAGGCTTGGGATTTTGAAGTTTCTGTTCTGCAGTGTGGGAGTTGTATATAGTATTAGAAGGATAAGCTTCAGGTTTTGAGGAGTGTTTTGAACAGATTGGAGAAGGCCAATGCTGAAATTTCTAGCAGTGAAACATCATTTAGGTTGATATATTGGACAATATTCATTATCATTGTAAATTGGTGATAGGCGTAATATGTTGTATTTATCATGATGGTCCTTCACTAATGATGATGATGGGAATAGCTCAAGATTTTTGTAAAACTCCTTGATTCCAGTGAATAGCATGGAGTTATTATGCTCTTAACATAAGGCATGTCAAGATTAATTTTTGGATGAAGAAAAAATTTAGGCCGACTACTTATCTATCGGGACATTTTTTGTGTTTATGGACAGCAAATAATGTGAACAATGAGGTTGCTATGATGCACATTTTTAAATGTTTAATAGTTGCCATTTACGGCTCAATATATGAACCAAGTTGATAACAATTGTGGTGACTGATGAAACTCTCTGCCCTGCACCCGTTTTTGTGGGAGTGGTTTTATTTTTGTTTTTCATTTTGTTTTTGAAAAACACATAGGACGTGTTTTATAATTACTTTTCCAATTATTTTTTATGAACATTAAAATTAAAAAAAAAAAAAAAAAAAAAACCTTTTAGTGATAAAAATGAAAAGAATAAAAAAAAAAGATGTTTCTCATTTTGTTTCTCAGTTAAAAAGTAAAAAACTTTTTCTTACTAAATTGATTATTTGATTATTTTAATAAATTAATAATGATTTTTACTATAAAATGTAATTAGTTTTACGTAAATAGTTTAGGTCCATTAGGATTTAATTAAATGGATAAAAAATAATAAAAATAAATAATATTTTCTGTTTCACCACCAAATGCCATTTTCAGTTTTCATTTTCAAGTTATTGTTTTCGGCACATGCTACCAAACACGTTTTCATAATCCGAAAACAAAAACAGAAAACACTACTCTCCTTTTCATTTTATTCTAAAAACTGAAAACCAAAAAGGCATGACAAACCAGCGCCATAAAATTGTTAGCATTATGCTGTTCATGAAATTAATCAACTTCACTAGGCATTACAATTTACAATGGAAGAAAGATTTGCACCTCTATTCCCTTATGTTCACTAAGAAGGATTATGTCCCACTTTATATTTCTTTGAAAAAATGTGAGCAAACTGAAAGTACATAGAAACGAAAGGCTTGGATACAGAACAAAGGATACATGTTTGCAAAGCCGGATAATTTATTATTAACCTATTCACATGACTGTAGTCCCAAAAAAAGATGTCAAATAAATCGAATTCTAGATCATATAGACAGATGAAAGGGGATTACTAGAAAGTCAAGATACAGTAACATGTTTGACTTTCGTCATACAACATTTGACCCTAATCCAAAATATATCAAGATGATCTTAAAACAAAAAGCATCTTGGTCGGTTTGGGGCAACCAAACCTTTTCAAAGGAATACCAAAATAATGGTAATGGTGTCAAGTCAGCGGGATGCTCCCCTGCTGGTGCTCGCATCCCCAATTGAAACTGTGGCAAGGGACTTTGAAGCCCATGCCCTGGCATTCAATGCTCCTTCCTGCAAGTTGCTTCTCTTGCAAGGTTCCTTCAGAGAATTAAACAACTGTATTGCTCGATTAAGATAAGCCCGTGGATGCTCCAACAAGCTTTCAATTTTAACATTTCGGACGAGCCTCCTCCAAGTAAATAGGGCAAATCGAAGCAAAGTTGGAAAGAAAAGGTAAAGAAATCTCAAAAGTACAAATGCAGTGGCCAAAGCCAAGTACGTCTCTTGTCGAAGCAAATGCTCTGGTGATCTTGCCCATGAGAACGGGCAGTTTTCCTCCTCTGTATTGCTATGCTTCTCATGATTTGATCGGTGCCCAACTTTGTTCAACGAAACTTCATCCCATGATTCAATCTTGATGCCTATACATATGCACAGAGTTTTAGATCCAATAAGAGGTTCTTCAACCAGATCATATGACTTCTACATAACACAAGGATAATAATAATAACATATATTCTTTATGAAATAATAGCATATATGGACATGTAATGAATTTAATGGTGCATCATTTAAACGGATGCAGAATGATACAAGGGAAGAGACAATATTTACTCTAAAAGAACAAAAAACTAGGTCATTGCCATGACCCCTCTTAAGTATTCTTCCTCTCTTCCCCAAATTAGTATGGTTGCATACTGTCTGAGGGATGAGGGTAATACTCAAGGAAAAAGACTAATCAAATGGGACAAAGCACAGGCATAACCTATAATATGGATGTAAGATGAGAAAATTTTGAAAAGTGGTACAACGTTTCCATTCTTTTACAAATTGTTGTTACAATAATTCTGCTAGAAAAAAAAATAAAATTCAATTGCAATTTGTAAGAAAATCTCTTAAACTAATCAATCAATCAGACAATAAATAATATTTAAAAATAAAAAAATTGTTTCAACTTGTTCTTATAAAAGATCATGTGTATTTATAGATACAGGTCAAGAGGTTGTCCAGAATTAATTAAATGAAAATAGCTGTACCAGTTATATCACCATAGAAAGCAACAAGTGAACCAAGAGTTCGGGAGCCATGGTATCGTACACGCATTGAAGAATTTAACAGGAAAAGAGTAGGAAATCCATGAACTCCATACTTAGATAGTGTGCTGCAAATATATATCAAGAAGTTATGCTAACTGCTAAACAAGACATATTCTCACAATTGTGCCAACATAAATGAATGGACATTCACATACCTTGGTCTGATGGCTGATTCTTCAATTGCAAAATGAGGGATGGAGGGATATAAAGAAGAAAGAATTGAAAAACCTGGTCTAAAAGTCCGAGAGAAAGGACACCAAGATGCATAGAAAAGAACAGCTACATATTCATGATTATTCTTGTGAACCATATTCAAGGCCCTCTGCAACGAAACTTCATCTCCCTTCACACACACACACACACACAAAAAAAAAAGCACATTTAGTAAACTAACAGTATCAGAATTTAAATGGTACAAGCAACTTTCCAACAAGATGACAATCAATGTTATGATATTATAGAGTAAAACTATTTACCCAACCAACCAGAAAAACAAATTCATCCTAATTGTGGATACCCTTTTTTTAAACAAGAAGAATGAAACTAGCCAAACGTTAGATGAGTTCTAAGAAAATTTATATAAGCAAAACTCCTCTACAAGATGTTACACAAATACATAAAGAAGTAATCTAACCAAATTCCTAATATCCAGATCCATAGTCTTAATGCCATGGCTAAAATTCACAAGTTCTTTGGGGGAACATTAGCAAAATGGAGAAAGCATTTTGTGTTCCTGGCAAAGTTATTCTTCATCCTTTTTGTTCAAATGTTAGTCAAAACACAACATGTGGTCTTAGCAAATTGTTTTTTCCTTGGAGTCACATTAAAGCCTTTTTTGCCCCCTTCAACCTGGCAAGTACTACTTCCATCTCATCCATCTTGTCAAAATGCAAATTAATCCTAAGGGTTTTAAAATTTTGTTGATATATATATTGGAACTTCCAAAACAAGTTAGATAATATTTGAAAGAAATTTTGTATTTTGCCTCTAAAGAAAGGTAAAAGTGCAAAAGTCTCAATAAAATCAGCATGTCATTATTTCAACTACAAATGAGACCACTACCACTAATAACCTTAACATGGCGGTTATGCTCTATCATTATTCATCAGGAACATCAGTGTCGGTGAAAATTTCTGAGAATTCTAAAAACACAAAGACCATCATTACAAAGAACGCAACAACATGTAGTGTTTCAACAAACAAGATAGTTAGACCAGCAATTCCCTCAAACTACTACAAGATACAAAGATGAAAGATCAACCCTTTTCTTCAGAAGGCAAAAGTACAAAGGTCTCCCAAAAACCTTTCGACCGGTCTTGGAAGCTCCTTTATCAATATTGAGAACCCAACAGCTTAAAACCATCAAAATTGATTTACTTAGGAGCAAGAAAATAGAGACGAAGCAGTGAATGCGAAGTGAAGGTGACATGGTTTTAGTTGGCTCCGAGTAAAGACCAGAGACACAATTCGTCACTCAACTAATATCCCCAACAAACCAAAAGGATGAAGAGCAATTTCACCAAGGGCACAAAACGTCTTCCTCATTTTATCAAAATCTAACACTAAGATCGTGAGAAATCTTAATCATAGCATTAAGACTAAAAATGTGGAGCAAAAGAAGAAGAGCCCATTCACGAATATAAATTAACTATGGCCTACAACTTATATCAATTAACAAACTCTAAAGCCTATGGGCTCAAGTTATATAATTAAATTAACATGTTGTTCCCTATCCCAATGTATAAATGTATAACATGACACTCCCAAATTTTTCTTATAGGGCTCTATTAATGTTGAGTAGATCAAACAAATGTGTCCATTTCTCTTGGCCAAAATCAAACTCCATCTATGTACTAGCCAATTTATCTCATTAACAACATCTCATCATAATTTAATCAAGTAATCAAAATATTGTAGAAGTAGATTACACACACTAAACAATCAAGTCTCCTCCTCTTCAAAATTCACGTAATTCCTACAATTTCATGGAAATTCACATAAGACCAAAACTAAGGGAATCAATCCAAAAACGAAGAAATTTAAATTTGAAAAAGAATTAACTTTTTAGATACCTCGATGACAGCGACAAGATCGTGCGATTCAAAACCGCTATTTAAAGGACAGTAAAAATCTCGAAACCCTAAGATCGAATCCGTAACGGAATCCACTGGACAAGACGGAAGCCTATGGGTGGAGACGGCGCACGTTAGCCTCCCCCAAAAGAGCAGCATGAGGATCCCCATCTCCCAGAGTCTCGTCCCCATCGATACAATTACGAAATCGGCAGAGAACAAAACAAAATTATTCCAAAAATAGAAAATTGGAGAAAAATAATGCAAGGGGAGGCCGGCGCATTCTAGCTTGAAGAAGGTATCATGGTGATAGATAAATGCAAACCTAAGAGTCCATTAAAATGTTTATTTTAGCGGATTTTGTAAAGGTGTTGGTTGGTAATTTCTGGTGAAAAAGGAGAGCAAGCAGGGGGACGAAGATCCAAAGGGGTTGGATTTTTGGGTTTATTCGGTGGCCCTGCTTGGGTCGGTTCGGGTCGCTTCGGTGTTGCTGTTACGTTCTCATACCTTCCATAAAGTAAAAGATAATTTACCTTTTTATCCTCTTCCTCTACTGATTTTAGAAATTGCAACGGGCCAGATCGAGTCTAAATCGGTCTATCTTCACCTTTTTTTTTTTTTGAAATACGGTCTATCCCAAACTTGATCCGAAAATTTCGAAAACTAATCCAAACCCGAATTGTGTTCCAAACAGATTGCTGCTATCGACCCCAAATAGATCGGATTCTCTTGGGTTTAAATCGAATTGGATATATTTGTCACTCCTTATTGACTTCTTCATTTTTTCATTTCTTTTCATTTTCCTTTTTAAGAACCAAAATATGGTTATATGCAGGTTGTAAAATTTGTCACTCAAAAATCAAAATTTATTTAATCATAATAGGCAAGAGATTAGGTGTTTTTATCTTGTTGTGATGTGGTGGGGATCAAACTCGAATACATTTCCTTTTTCATGATGGCAAATTTAATTATGAAATTAGAGTTTGATTGAAGTATGGTATACATTCATTGCTATTTAAAAATGGTTATAGGAGGAGTAGATATGTTGGTTACATAAATAGTTATTAGTCTTGGTTGGTAGATACGGGAAATGTTTTCTTCGTATTTACAGAGTAGATTTTTCCTAGTTATAGGAGTAAAAATTTGCACAAATCGTGATTGATCTTGATAAATAATTATAATGAGTTTTTCCTCTTATTGTAGAAGAGTGGATATCTCCCAATTATGAAAATAGATAACTAAAATATCTAGGTTGCGTAAGTATTTGTTATGGGTATTTTTGGATTCCCCAGTTGGCCCAGTAAAGGCCCATCAAGATGGTGGCCCAAGTTACCAAGACCAAGTGTAAAGCACTATTCCTCAGCCCGCTAGGTCGGGTCCACCAGATCGCTCCAGTACTCGACTACCAGATCGAGCCCGTCAGGATACTAGCGAAGATGGTGTCAGATCGTCCTCATTACGACGTTGAGGTCGCATACCAGTTATTGCGATGTCGAGATCGCCGGACGGCTCGAAGTCAAGATCGTCACGACGCAGCTTTAGATCGTTTTTCTTCCCAGTTCGCCCAGTTTCAATGCAAGACAGTAAAATGGCGTGTCTTGCACGATAAGTAAGGGTTTTTCACCTAATGACAGCTTAATTTCGGGAAATCTCACCAAACCAGCATGGGCTAGCAGTCGGCCCACGTTTTGCCAGAGTTGACCTGGCAGAAGTCAGAAGCATTAAAGACTCTCCAGAAGCATTAATTACGATAAGATCAGCCTTTTTTGTCTGTTAGTTCCATTTGTAGCCTCATCTTCTCTATAAATAGAGAGAGACATTTATTGTATCCGGATCCAGAAATTTGAGAGTGGAGAGGGCTGTTACTCTGTCGAAATACAGAGAGAGTGAGCATTTAGTGAGAGATACTGCTATTAATACCAGAAGAGTGGACGTAGGCCGTTCTAAAGAAAGGGTTGAACCACTTCAAACGTTTTGTGTGTTCTTTCTCCTTTCTTTCTTCTCTTCCTTGCCATTATCTGGTCTTTCTGTTGCAGGTCTCCTCATCTGTGCGGCATTGGGCTCAAGAATCTTGTTGGCTGGTTTACCACGTCAACAGTATTGATTGACCTCAACAGATTATTTTGAGAGTTTTCTCATCTATTATGAGTGTAAATATCATCCAATGATAAGAATAGATATATAAGCCATATTAATAGTAATTCTTCTTCTTCCTAAGATCAATCCAATTTTTTCCTTTCTCTTCTCTCTGCTTCTTCCTCATCGTTTCTTCTTTCTACATTCTTGTCTTCATTCTTCCGGTTTTGTTTTTTAAATTTTAGTAATTCATTATTCTTATTTAATTACATTTTATATTATTTAATATAAAAATAAAATAGATTTTAACAATCTCATTAATTTGTAGTCCCTTATGATTTAATTAAATGTTGGCTGTTACCGTTAAAGGTAATTAGTTGTTATACATAAATGACTTAAATCCATTAGATTTAGTTAATTGGATCAAATAAATAATATAAATAATAAAGTACTTAAATAAATAATGTTTTTAAATTTTGCTATCAGTATATTCAATTTTCATTTTCAGAATATTATTTTCAACAAATACTACCAATCGTGTATTCAGAATTCGAAAATAAAAGCAAAAACACTATATTTTATTTTTCATTTTTTTTTAAAAAAAAAAGAAACGAAAACCCATGCCAAAAAGGCCCTAATACTCTTCATCTCTATGTTTAGGCTTACTTTATAGTTTATTCAAATTCATTAGACAATAATTGAATGGGTGGCTCCATTGCTTAAAAAAAAAAATGTGTTAACCCAGAAGTGCTACGACGGTGGCAATTGGGGCTCTTCAAATCAGCTTGTTGTAGACTGTGAGACACTTCAGAGACAATTGGTACCCTATTATACGGTTGACCACCATTAGTCTCCACAGGCTGACCTCCAATTACACTTTTACCCTTGAATAAATAATTAGAAATTATGTAATATTAATCAATTAATTAAAAAAAAAAGATTATTAAAATCCACACCGAATCACAAAATATTACCCAAAATCTACCCTATAGTTTTATTTTTCTCCAAAAACCACCCCACCGTTAATTCTTCTATAGAAGAAAATACTCTGACAGCCCACCATGATTATTGCTAATTTCCATTCTGATCCGGCAAACACTTATATTCAAAAGATAGAGAATCTGAAAAAAGAATTCCTTTCATAAACCTACAGCAGTCTCGAACTTCCTTAAGCAAGTTACCTGCCCCACAATTTGAAGTGTGTTTTCCTCTCAACAAAAACTAGATAAATAAGAAGTTCAGGTATGTTCAATTTTTTTTCCAGAATCACAAATTTATTATCAAGTGAAGGCAATCCTAACCCTTCAAAAAAAGAGTAAAGGCAAATACTATATGAATAGAATATTATTAACAACTATCATTTCCATTCACTTTTCATGTATTTGGTGTTTTATCAACACCCACATGCTGCAAATACCAATTAAAAGAATGGTACACAGCACGGTTAATATACAACACGAACGTGATCCTATCGGTACGAATTAAGGGAAAACGTTTCCGTCAAGTTGGCAGAAGGGAGCTCCCATGAACACCCACTTCCATTCATCAGACAATGACTGAGAGATTCATATCTAACAAGTCCTGAGTTCGCATGAACATGAGCAATCTAGAAATCAGCCACGATCCTTATGGCAAATCCATCAACCTGTGCAAACAAAATTCAACCAGATCATACATAATATATCCAAATATCCAAATAAGTAGGAAATTGATTTATTGAATGAGGAAACAACAACGAGAAATTATAATGTACACCACCTTCACTCAGCAATGAACAGCAGAACCTCAAGGAGACAGATCTTTCATCCCTTTGAATGTAGAAAGCATGGTCAAACGCATGTTTGCTATTTCTACTAGTGTCTCCAATGCTACATTAAAATTTAAAAGATAATTTGGGTAGTTGGTCACATTCTATTCATCATATTTTCATGAGCACTTGAGCCAAGTCAATCACCTGTTTCAAATGATAATTGCGAAGCTCAAAGCCCAGGCGAAACAAGTGCTCCAAAAACTGACAATGATTTGGATCGCTTCTTCTGAACATATGACAAATTGAACAGATTTATAAGTAAACCCCATTTGTACTTTAATAGAATGCACACTAAGGAATTTACAAAAAATGCTTCCAATTCAAGTTAATTAGCAATTCATTAAAACTCATTTAATTGGTTGAGTTTGTTAAGCACTTAAGCTAAAATAAAATGTTATGCAATAAGGGTCACAAACTGGAAAAGGAATCTAATACAGATTTTAAAACAAATATTTGCACAACAAGTAGTTGTTCTTACTTCATCATCAAGTGCAAGAAGACTCCCATTTGTCGCTGAGGCTTTCCCTTCTTCATATTACAAACGAAAAGAGAAGAAGTGAGGAATGGCCATTTGAAGAAATGTCATAACAGATATAAATTTTTAATGCAACACAAAATCAATGTTAATTTCAGATTCAGTAGTAGTCCTAGGTATTGGGCATAATTTTTAGGAGAAATTACATTGATACGACATTTTTGGATTCCAAATATATATTTCAAGAGCCATGCCTGTTTACATGTTAAACTAAGTGGATCAGAATTTCCTGCTTTAGCATAACCAGCTTGCACAATGACCATAGATTTGTTTAATGGCGTGCATTTTTCAGTTTCCCATAGACAGGTCTTGTTACTGTGACTCAATATACCAAAGAAAAAGAACACTACATCTTGACATAAAGAGAAAAGATTACAATCATACCAGGAAGCTGAGGACCGCTCCAATTTCGTAGCTGCAAACTGTCAGACACCATCTACAACTTATCGTCTCTAGGTTTTGCTTCTCTAGACGAGTGTTCTCCATTATCAGAGGGCACCCATTTGTGTAAAACAAAAGTTGGTTGTGCCTCCCTGGAGTCAACTACAACATACAATATATCACACAAGTCCCATACTTTCTCAGGCTTTTGGTTCTTTACAATCTGAATCCTCCCACAACTCAAACGATTAACTAAATGGGCAAAACCCTTTAAAAAGAAGGGAAAATAGCAAAGAAACAACCACCATATTGAGATACTTGCACTGATGTATCAACACAGTGGACTTTGAGGTCTAACAACACACTACTGATGCCTGAAGCTCCCTCCCATAGAATGTCTAGCACTAGCTAATTCTAGCCATCCCTAAAATAAACATTAGGAAAACATTTAGAAGTCCACAAATCAGTAGTTCAATTCACTTGCCTGAAAAAAAATTATAACACAAAAAAATAAAAATAAAAATAAAAACAAAGAAATTCAACACAACGATTAAAAATGCCATAGGCTTAAAAAAACAAAAAAATCATATATTAACATATCAAAACCAATCCAATCCAAGAAGTATATATACAGTAGTAAAGCGTTACATCTACTGTGATGTATCAATTCGGCAAATAAATGAAAATTACATTCTTATTTACCTCACGGAGTGTTGAAGATAGAGAATCCAATAGGATTTAGATAGCCATCCAGTGAATCTAGAAACTGCAACAGATTTTCTTCTTTTGCCTTTTGCTGCTGTTGTACTTCTTGTGATTTGTCCTCTTGTTCACTTTCAATTTCATTGCTTCCTTTTTGTTCTTCTTCCATCATAGATTCAGCTACCATTAAAACGATAATAAATTGTAAATTAACCAACTTGTAGAACCCCAATCAAACTAGTAATTTCTATTCATAAATATATTTCTAATGAAACAATTAATATTAATAATTTAACTTGATGTTCGCAAGAAGGGCCTTGACAGTCCAATAAAAATTTCATAGAGTAAGTTATAGTTAATCATAGTATTTAGCATCCTCGCAGCATGCAAGGCCATGTAACGTCAGTGTTAGCTTAAGGCATTTGTAACAGTAACATCTTAAATTCAACGTTTAAAGGTAACCTGAAACTATCACATGGAAAATTGCTAAGTTTCAGGCATAACGTCATATAGATATAGGAAAAGAAAATGGGCATTCGATTAACCAATGTCAGTTTACAAAGAAACATAATTAACAAGGATCTGCACCCAAGTACAAACAAAGTACGAAAAAAAAAATCACAACAAAACTTGAGAGTTGAAAGTTCTTCGCGTACCTGAGAAACCCCAGATTAAAAATAAAAGGGCTAGGTCTGGTCGAAATGGAGAGAGAAGAAAAACGGCTAGGTCTAAACGATGAAGCAGCAAAGCAGATGTTAGAGTCTTAGAGAGAAGTCAGAGTTAAAAGAAAACAAGCAACGATAGTCAAATTAACTCGCCGGAGATGGTCTGGTCGGTCGAAATGGAGAGACGAAGAAGCTTGAAGCGGTAGAGGAGGGTTGAGAGGGTAGCAGAGGGTCGAAGAGCTCTTAGGGTGATTCTCGTAAGCTTGAAGGTGGGACTTTAAAGCTTGATCGCTTAGGAGCGGGACACTCCCTTTACTCCTAGAAGTTCACGTAGTGAAGTGTTATTTTTAGCCTAAAACATATAATATGTATAATTTTTCCAAATTTAATCCCCACTGTAAATATTATATATACATCAATGGTTAGCAAGTTTTATATTTACTTAATTAAATTTTGTATGCATGGAGAAATAATTATACTTGTATAGCTCCAAGTTGGTTCGAGTGCTATCCACGGTAACGTGGATAATTTTCTCTAGGCTCTTTTGTGTGAATAAATAAATTACAGATAGTGACGAATCCAAAAAATTTGTTCACGAAACACATGAATAAAGTAATAAAAATATCAAAAATTAAGAACATACTTAATATAAAATATTTTTTTGTAAAAGAATATTTAATAATACTAGATAGTTTAAATAAAATAACACATACATTATATTTAGGTAAAACAAATTAGTTTTATGATTAAAAATTCTAATAAAATCATTAAAATAAATTAAAAAAAAAACATAAATTACATAAAATTATAATTTTCCTCGACGAACCTTCATATTTTAAAATCATTTTATGATAATCTCTTTATCAATTTTATCAAAAATATCTTTCTCCACATACACAAGCAAACTATCATTTAACTATTAATCTCTTATTCGATTACGTAATTCAGTCTTTATAATATTTATAACAGAAATTGTACTTTCAACAGTAGCAGTTGTAACAGGTAATAATGATGTCAATGTCAATAACAAGTAAATTGATGGGAAAACCTTATCTTATTTTTTTATAACCATATTTTATGTCAATTCTGTAAGGTCATTTAATTCTGAAAATTCAATATCAGAGCGCATGACTGCATTATAATTCTCGAGTTAATTTTCAAGTGACAAAAGTTCAGTAGAGGAGAAGTTTTTTGGATAAAACTCAGTCTAATAGAAATAACATATAAAAAAGATAATTAATTCTAATAGAAATAGGAAAAATAAATAATTGAATAAGAAAATAATAAATAATTTAAAAATAAAATAAATAATTTAAAAAATAATGCAAAAAGTGGGGCTGGCAATCAAAATTTATAACTTTCAAATCAGTTTTTTTAAAAAAAAAAATTATAAAAGATAAATAATAATAATAATTAAAATTAAAAACATTAATTGAAATTAACAGCTGTAGGACTTACTGTTACTACACAGTGTCTCCAGGCATTGCTGCACATCTACAGACTACAACAGTTCAGTTTTTTTTTTTTTTTTTTCAGACTTAATTGTAAATTTAGCAAAGAAGTTTGGATCATAAACATTACGTGGCCCCCTAGCGAAACACTAGATCTGCTCCTAATTATAGTGAAACTCTTTTAGGGTGATAAAAGTAATTATTCCCTTAAATAAGAATTTATGATTCAAACCGTTTCATCATGTTCATTATGGTGATCCTAATAGATATACATATAAACTCAAAGACTAATATAAATGAGTAGTGGAAATGATGACCCAGGTTATAATAATTTCAACTTTATGATCTACTCATGAAACATTGCAAAGCTTATGTTTCTTATAGCCATTGTAAACCTCTCTAGCTTGATTAAACTTATCACTTCTACAAATACCGAGGAAGGCCTTTGTAACACTTAAGATTTAATAATAAGATCCAACCCTTTCATATCTTGAAATAATAGAGAATAAAAGCTTTATGGAATTGATAGTTGTTATTCTTAGTTAACTATTTTTTATTTTGGAGCAAAGGCCCAATAGCTCTGTAAAAAGGCTGGCCACCATAGTTACTCTTATAGTGGCTAGTTTTCCCTCAACACGTGGAGTAATCTTCTTTATCTTGGGATTTATTCTTCTATTTTAAAGAGTCTCATTTCTGGGTCGTACCTCATTAACTTTATCTAGAGTGTTTGGTTTCATATATATTCACGTAATAGTATACATAATAAATAATATATATATATTTAAAAAATATATATATTTTAGTCTTTGAGATTTTAAAAAATATCAAGTTTTTAAAGTTCTTTTAGAAATAGTTCTTTCAATCTCTAACTTTTTCAAAACTCTTCAAAACAGTTCAAATCATCCGTTAATTAACAGCTCTTTCAATCCCTAATTTTTTCAAAACTCTTCAAAAAAACTCAAATCATCAATTAATTAATGGTCAACAGTGGCTTTAGAAATTTAAATTGTAATTCAACAACTTAAATTAGAGAGTATTTTAAAAAATTTAAAATTCATTATTTTATGAGGATAATCCGATAATATATATGTCATTAACAATCATCAAAGACAAATATATTGTACTCTGTTAATGTTAACTGTTAATTAACTGCAAGTATAAACTTTTTTTAAGAGTTTTTAAAAAATTAGAAATGAAAAAACTGTTTTCAAAAGAATTTTAAAACTTCAATATTTTTCAAAATCTCAGTGACTGAAATGAAGTTTTCTCTTTCCATTTTGCACTTTTTTTTTTCAAATGTTTGTAGATTAAGTACTTGCAACAAACTCTGGTGTCAAAAATATGACTCAACTAAATTAGTAACATTTTTATTCCACACCAACACTTGTAAAGGATAACCTTATATGGGTATATCTCTCTCAATTGGGAGTAGTTTATTGAACCGTACCACTAATATTCTATCTCGATTGGTCCTAACCGTCATCTGGATCCGTTCCAAATACAATTCTTATACTAAAAAAAAAAACTCCTATGTATAGAAAATACTTAAATGTAATATCAAGTTTAGCCTTATTTGCACCCTCATAAACTTGATGCATACCCCTTTCGTAAATATACGTCATTAAAAATTTAAAATGCCTCCAAATAAACCCCACTTAATGCTAAATTATTATTTATTTAATTTTCTTATACTATATTTTTGTAAGTACAGCCATCTACCACTATTTTGTTATGTAATCTGACTTTGTTATTATTTAATATTTTGATATCTTATTCTTTTCCCAACAAATATGATAAGTAAATAATGATTTTGTTCTTCTAATAATAATTAAACTTATCATTTCACAGTCAATTCCTTCTAATGATTTTAATTCATTCTTTACACTGCATGATTAATTTGTACATCTTAAAAGATATATATATATACAGAGAGAGAGAGAGAGACCTTCACAGTAGAATTAGAGGGTGGCCCGTTCATGTGCAGCCTCTGTTCGCCTGTTGTCTGGCAGTGGGTGTGGGTTTCATTTTGAACGAATGATCTTCTTTTAGAATTAGAGGGTGACCCATTCATGTGCAGCCCCTGTTCGCCTAATACTCTGGCAGTCGGCGTGGGTCTCTTTTTGTACTAATGATCTTCTTTTAGATTGAATTAGAGGGTAGCCCATTCATGTGTGGCCCTTATTCGCCTATTCTCCGGCAGTGTGGGTTTCTTTTTGAACTAATGATCGTTTTTTCTTGTAAGGGACATTGCCTGGCTGGCTTCATTTAGATATTTTCGGGATTGTCTTTTTATTACTTCGGTTATTGTTGATCATCGACATCAATATTTTCACTTTTCATTTAAAAAATATTTTATTTATTAAAAATAAAATAAAATAAAAGTTTTTTTTAGAAAAATAAAATAAATGATTTGAAACTAATTAATAATTTATGGATGTATATATAAACTATTTAACCTTTTTAATAATTTTAATCAAGAGTGATACTGAAGTTTTCAAAACATATTAAATTAGAGGGTATATATAATTTTTTTTGGGATAAAAATATAACGACACTTTTGTTAAATAAACTGATGACACTTTTTAATTTAATCTATCCAGTATGTCCGCATCTGGCCTGCTAGTAGGCCTCAAAGTTTGGGCCAAATCCAACTATATTTGCCTCAGCCCTTACTCTAAAAGAAAGGAAATTCTAAGATAGATTCTTCACCCTCCCTCAATGACTTCATATTAATTCAATCATGTGAATTACAAATCAATATCATTTTATACCACAGACATGACAAAAGTAGGTGAGGACGAATAATATGGTCTCAGCATAATTTCTCTCCCTAATAATATCCTTTAAAATTCAAGGAGAATAAATGAAATGAAAATGAAATGCAACATAGGTGGTGTTATGGGTAATTTAAGGATCAGGCCAATTGGATCGAGGAGGATCTACAGTATTGGCCCAATGATCCGAAAGCCCATAAAACCCGATAATCTATCCATCTCTCTGATCGCGCGTCTTGTCACTAATTTGTTCACTTGACTATTCGCTATTCTGCTCATATTTCAGAGTCTTCCTGCTGGTCGTCAATCTATTCGTTGATAAGCTCAATAGCCTGCTCGGTAATTTATTCGTCATTCTGATCGTGAATGTAGTAGCATCTAGTTTTCTCTTCTGATCGCTTATTAGTTCGTAAGCAAGCCCGTCTGTAATCTAGTCAGTTGTTCATTTATCTGCTTGCATAACTGCTCGACAGTTTCTGATCATGCTCATATATCTGCTTGAGGCTGTTCGTTTATTAATCTATCCGATTGTGGGAGAATTCAGTTGTGACTTACGTCATCGACCCTCAAGATATTCGGTTCTCCAGAGCTTTATTTTCTCGCTAGCGTGATGGGGTACCCTGTTGACTGAATAATCTGTCTCCGTCATATCTCTCAAACCGTAAGTCAACAGAAGTCAAAGATGTCATGCAAAATATAGCTCAAGACATGCTATACACGTTATCTCTGTCAAAAATTACAGTCAAGATTACGGTGATTTCACCTAATCCCCATAGGTTAGTCGCCTGAAATCACACTTAGACAGAGCTCAGACCTAACAGTTTCAGCCGCATTTAATGTAGTTTCGGTCGCATTAAATACACTGTCAACTGCATTAAATGAAATCCCGGTGCATTAAATGTAACTCATCATTATAATCTCAGCTTACTGTAACTTTATACTGTAGAATCTTAACTGTAGCACATTCCCTTATCTATAAATAGGGGAGGAAATATCCTTGTAAAGGGATCCTTCTTGAGTGCGGCTACTCTGTCAAAATAATGAGAAAATGAATAGTGGACATAAGCATCTTTTTGGACCGAACCACTCAAAAAATCTTCTGGTGTTCTCTTCTTCTCCTCTGACCACTTCTCCTTTACTTATTGCTTCACTTAACAATCATCTTACAATGAACAACCCGAAATTGTAGCTTGGGTCCGAAACGAATCTCGGTCGGTCAATTCCCAACGTTGACAGGTGGGATGAATATATATATATATATATATATATATAAATATAGAGTAATTCTATCATCAGTGTCTCGTAATTATAAAAAGTTAAAACAAACTAATCAAATTTATTCATTATATTTGAATTAGATATGAGAGAGAATTTATTTTAGAACAGAGAATACAATGAATATATTTGATAGATTCGTCCTAACTTTTTAAAATTAAGATATACTGATAGTAGAAATATTATATATATAATTTTTATAATCAGGTATATCTGATTTTAAAAAGTAAAAACCAATTAATCAAATTCATCAATAGTATTATTTCTCCTAAAATAAATTATCTTTCTTATTTAATTCAAATACAATTAATGAATTTGATTGGTTGATCATGACTTTTAAAATTAAATATATACGATTATAAAAGCATTATATATAAGGTTTTTATAATGAAATATATTTTATTTTAAAAAGTAAGGGTCAACCAATCGAATTCATCCATTGTATTTTCTCTCCTAAAATAAATTTGTGTATCTATTTAATTTAAATATAATTAATAAATTAATTAATTGATATTTATTTTTTAAAATCAAGTATATTTGATTATAAAAATTTCGATATGTATCTATACATAGTAATGGATTAACAGGAGAATCTAATCATTAAACCAAAATAATTGAAGACGTAGCCATATGTGGGCTAAAATATATATATATATATATATATATTACTATATTTATTTCAAACTATCTCCCTTCAACGCATTGAAATGCCATTTCAAGCTATAAATATATAATTATACTATATTTATTTCAAACTATCTCCCTTCAGTGCATTGAAATGCCATTTCAAGCTATAAATATATAATTATACTATATTTATTTCAAACTATCTACCTTAATTCCCTCCATTGAAATGTCATTTCAAGCTATAGTTATGTAGGTGGGCTGTCTCTCACTCTTTTCCTTTCTCTTTCTGACCAAAATTGTAGATGAGATGGAAATGGTGCAAGAAACAGGTGAAAAACAAAGAAGGAGGTAGAGGAAGAACACAAGACAATAAGATTTTAGAGTTGTTCGATCAAATTATGTCTATATCCACTGTTTTCTCTCACTGTTTTTATAAAGTAACGACACTTAAAGATTGTCTCTCTTTTACAATGAAAATCCTCCACTATTTATAGAGAATGAAAGGAACTACAGTAATGCAATAAATCAAAATGAAATGATGATTACATTTAATACACCTGATATCTGTCATGTCAACTCTATCAAAGCATGGGTTTATACGGCTAACTCATACTGGTTAAGTGAGATTTCTGTAATCTATACTATAATCTCTGATAAGGTTAGGCGTGTATGATACTCTTTATTGACTTTGGTTCTGACGATTTTGACAGTGTCTGACTCGCGTCCTGCGAGCTGTAGTAACTGAGAGCTCGTTTCAACGAGCTGGAATGTCCGAAGTCTGACTGAATTGATCATGTAGTCTGAGTTTGATCTCGCTAATTGGCCATCTGGCGAGCTGTACGTCTGATAAGCTGAATCCCTTAGCGAGCTGTACCTTAGCCAAATGTGCACTTTCTTCTTCTTGGAAGGTCTCGGGCTTCAACTTCCATCAACAGTCTTGTGCTTTTACCAACCCATTTAAGGTGACCCAAAAATACTCATAACAGATATCAAAGCTATATTTATTTTAAATATATATTTATTAATTCTTTAGAAATTAACATAAATACATATTTGTTCTAAATTTATTGCATGTTTTTTTTAATTTATATATATTTATATTTTTATTCAAATATGACATATATAATAATTTTATTTCATATATTACATGTAAAATTTTACTTAAATTTTTCTTATTTTACTTCTTTTTTCCAATCATAATATTAGTTACATAATACATTACTTAAATTTAATATTTTTTGTGTTTTTTCCTAATGCACTGTTTAATTTAAAGTGTTTTAGTAATTATGAATAATGATTTTTAAAATATATTTTGTCTATATCTAAAGAAAAATCGTTGATGTTATTGCATTATTACGCTATAATTCATATTTGATAAACTTACTCATTTAAATATCTATAGTTACAACTTGATTGATGATTGACTTTATTTACATTTATATTTCTTTCCTATTTTATTAAGTCTTTTTACTTTTATTTTTGTTTATTTATTTGTTTATTTTAAAGTATAAATAAGGCTTGTTTTATCTCCTTTAACTAGTAAATATATATAATTTTTTTAATTTATAAAATATTTTTATATTGTCGGAATTCATCTAAAAATTTTATTTTAACATGTAGATTTCTGGCTGCGTCTCTAGAAATAATTGAAGCAAAGTCCTCATTATATACAGGAAATAAATAATTAACGAATTAACAGGAGAATCTAGTCATTGAACGAAAATAATTGAAGTCCTCATTATCCTTTAACCGAGTAAGTAGAAAGCACATTCGAACCTGAAGAAATTACGCAAGTCTAACTTTGGGTCCAATCACAAACCTAATTACCCACTTAGGTCCTTTGATATGACATCTTGAGTCCTACTTGATTAGATGTGCAAAATCATGAACTTTGAATAAACAATTAATGGAACGATAAATGCGGCTTCAATTACAATCCAAAGATGCGCTTTGGGTGTCAGCTCAGGGGAAAAACGCTGCACCCCTCTCATGCCCAGTCGTGGGATTTACAAAGCGCACCCCACCTTATCCTCACGTCCAAAAAAATAGAAAAGAAAAATGGGATGTTCTTTTTCCCTGGATAGTCTCTTTATCTACGTGTAAGTTATTTTCTTCTACCTGAAATCTTTTTTTGGAATTACATATTCAGTATGTAATGATCTCGGTTGATTCCCACTGTTTTCTGAGCTAATTTTAATTATATAATGTAATTAAAAAAAAATTACAATAAAAAGATTTGAGCCATCAAGCATATCCCAAAAGTTGAGAGTTTCTTTTGTCTTTTGTTACAAGTGGTTTTAACAGCTTGGGCCAATGCTGTCTTAATATTTGTACTATCGGAGGTGGATAAATTCAACCCTAATTCAAATAAAATCTCGAACGGCTTCTCGTTTCCTGAAGAGACTTCTTTGTTTGTGAGA
Source organism: Dimocarpus longan (assembly GCA_022984855.1). Classification (NCBI taxonomy): domain Eukaryota; kingdom Viridiplantae; phylum Streptophyta; class Magnoliopsida; order Sapindales; family Sapindaceae; genus Dimocarpus; species Dimocarpus longan. Next base: position 4,791,445 of record CM041018.1, read on the forward strand.
TAATGCAATAGGAGATGATGGAAACTCATTAATGAGGAAAGGGATACATCATACATAGATTAACAACTGCATGCCTCTACATATAGGGTCAGATAAGCCTATACATCCAAACAACTTGAAGATATTGAAGGCTATAGTGGCATTTTTATCAACTTAATATAAATTTATTGAGCAAATGCACATGTATGGCTGGTTTTTGTGGGTGTCTTATTCATTTGGATGTGCTAGCAATTTCCAAATCTTTTTGGTGCTTGTCCATTTCAAATTTCCATCACTTAGCTATGTGTGGCCTATGAGATAGGATAGTGTAGTGCACGTTTTTGTCGCATATCCAGTCACTAGTACTGGAAAATCTTTTAAAATATTGGTGCAGCCCAGCCAATTGTCTTTCCAGTTTGAGAATTACCCACCAATTTTTTCGAACCAGAATTGATTAATGGACTTCAATTCCACCTATTTTGAAAGCAAGACCAAGTTCAGGTATGTTTGGACTTATTCTTCTGGAAAGTATCTTCACCAAAGTTATCTTTTATATTAACATTTGTAAGTATTTTGGAAAAGTACACTATAAATGTATTTTTATTATGTATTTTAGTTGATTCTTTATTTAAAACATGTTTTGAAATATTAACAAAAACACTTTAGATAGCATTTTATTTTAACAAAAACATGTTTTGAAATATTAACAAAAACACTTTAGATAGTATTTTATTTTAGAAATCTTTATAAAGAATAAAACAAAAACATTGCAAAAATAAAATAAAATAAATTATATTCTTAATTTTATAAGTGTGATTCGTATACTATTTATAACTTTTTGTAATACTGAAAACTCTTTCAAAATCTCTTTAGTTGTTTTGCATTAATTTATGAATAGTTTTCTCCATATTAACTAGGAAAAACTTAAAATTTTGAGTTTTTCTAATAAGCCTGTTTTAAAAAATAATAATAAAAAACAAAAAACTTTTCTAAAAAACCGAAATATTGTCTCAAATATTAACATTATATTTCATAAATTTCAAATAATCTCTTTTGAATACAAAAACTTTATTTTACTTTTTCACTTATAATTTTTCAAACTATTTAAATTAATAATTCATTCGACAACCAAACACATTATTCTTTTTACTAAAAATTTTATTTTTTTAATTTACTTATAAAAACTCTATTTCAAAACTCATCCCAAACACACTATAAAAGTCGATCTCAAACCTACTATAGATTACCTTAGTTTTCTTGTCTTTTGGAGCAACCATGCACCTATTGCCTTATAAATATTTCTGATTAATAATGAAGCACCAAGCAAACTATAAAACAATAAGTTGGGTTGGGCAGAAAAGTATAATGATCAGATGAAGGATTGCAAGTGCTGTCATGGTCATAAAAGCATGAATTCGATTTAAGTCAGTGTGGCATAATTTTTTAAGAGACAAAAACAATAGAGTGTGAAAATATGGCATAAAACTTTTTAGACAGATTTGATAGCTTGATTCGATTATGAGACGACAAATTGGGTCGCTAATAGGAAAGGAATCTGGGGTTCCAGCATACGTGCATGATTGGCAGTTCCTGGTACTGTTAACTGACTCAAATGAAATTGAAATGGTGCTCAAATTGGAATGAAATTGTTCAATTAATTTGATGAACACCTATTTATATTTAAGTGGTTGTGTATTTAATTTGATGAACACCTGTCTATATGTGATGGTGAATTCCAGAAATCTTTTGAATAGTATGTTGACAAGAATGTGTATGGTGCTTGTTGTCAGTTTATATTCCACGCAAAGAATATCAAGTTTTTCAAGTTTCTTTTTAAGATTGATTGATCAAAAATTTGAGCACAGTGGCTTCCAGAATTAGCTAGGATGGTATTATTAAAGTGAAAAATCAAGTAATTTGAAAAATAAAAAAGTTGTTATCCGCGTACTACCATTGTATTTACAATTAAACTAGTTTGATTCTATATCATCCCTTAGTAAAGGTGGTTAAACATTTTTCTTAATCTAAATAAGTTAAAGGTGAGTCTCATTTTTATTATGAAACATAACGAGTGAATAGTTTTTTATTTTTAAATTTAATCTCCCTAAAAAAAAATAGAAAAGAAACAAAAAACTGGTTTCACTATTCAATATATCGTGTACTATGCAGATTTAGTAATTTAACAAAATTTGTCAAAAATGATCCGACAATTTTATGTTTTTCTTTCCTTCTGTTAGTTGAGCAAATTAATATTTTATTGGATTCAGTTTCATAATTTCAAGAACTTATCAATTTTAAGAAATTGAAAATGACTGGTGGCCTTAATATATTTTCTAGAGAAATATTTTTGTTCCTCAAAATTAATTTCAAAATAATTTACAAGAATAGTTGAATCTTGAAACGAAATATTATCATTATTTAATTTGAAAAGGAATCAAAGTAATATTTAGGATGTTACTTTTTTTTTTTTTTTTTTTAAAAAAAAAAATTATGCTGTATTAAGAAATAAACTCAGAAAATTGTGGCAAAACTACCCAAAATAGTAGAAGATGAAATTTAATGAAAGAAAAAAAAAAATTTAAAAAAAAGGGTTACATGCAAGACTTGAATATACTGTAGCAACGAATGATCGAGGGAATAATAATAAAAGTGAATTTTATTTACTATTTACGATAGAATGAGAGTGCAAAGTTAGAAAACGTCAGGGGTTACTTAGGCCCACTCCAACGTAGCACCAAAATGGTGTTTAACACCATTTTGGTGCTAAAATTGGCTTCAGTGTAGCACCAAAATGGTGCACTGGCACGATTTTTCATGTAAAATTTGGTGTTTGTGCTACAGTAGCGCACCAAATTTGGTGCGACACTGTAGCAAACACCAAATACTTTTTATGGCCCACGTGAACTTTTGCTTTATTCAAAATCCCAATAATACCCTTCCAACATTTATTACAACAATATTTCTTCCATTTGTGTCCTTTATTTCTTTTTGTTTATTTATATAATTTGATTAATAATTAAAAATAAAAATTATATTATTATAAAAATATATACCATTGCAAATATTTCATTGAGATCTTTAAAATGAGTATAATATTGAATATGTTTTAATATATTTTTAAGTTTTTAATATATATTATAAATAATATATTAAGATAATATCATTTTAAATTATTTTTGTATATAAAAATTTATTATTTTAATAATTACTTGATAGAATTGATAATATTTTTAATACAAAAACTTAATAATGTAATAAAAAGTAATAACATTGACATTACCATTACCTAAAATTAAAAATACATGATTAAAAAAAATATAAATAACAACAACAATAATATTTTGTAAAAAATTAAAAAATATATATATAAGTATTTAATAATTTTGTAATATATTGTGAATAATTATTTGAGAATAAAATTCTATACTAAATAAATTAATTAATATTAATTAAGGAATTATGTATGGAATATTCTGTGAATATACCTTTTACACCAATTTGGTGTTATGTACGTTGGAGTGTAAAAAAATTTGGTGTCAAAAAATTTGGTGTTAACACCAAAATGGTGCCAAATTTGGTGTTACACACTGGAGTTGGTCTTAGGCCATCTCCAACGTTACACCAAATTGGTGTTAAACACCAATTTGGTGCAAAAAAGTTCTCCAATGTAGACATCAAAATAGTGTCTGGCGTGAAGCCCAAAAATAAATTTGGTGCTTATGCTACAGTCGGACACCAAATTTGGTGTCCGACTGTAGCTTGCACCAAATTTTCAAATGGTGGGCACATGCCTTTTTCAACTTTTCAAAATACCAATGTTAACCCTAATATAATAAATACAATAAATCTAATTCCTTTTATATCATTTAATATATTTAATATAATTATATAATTTGATTAATAATTATAAATAAAAATTAAATTATTATAAAAAATATATACCGTTGAAAATATTTCATTAAGATCTTTAAAATGAGTATAATATTGAATATATTTTAATATATTTTTAAGTTTTTAATATATATTATAAGTAGTATATTAAGATAATGTCATTTTAAATTATATTTTGTAAATAAAAATTTATTATTTTAAAAATTACTTGATAGAATTGATAATATTTTTAATGCAAAAACTTAATAATGTAATAAAAAGCAATAACATTAATATTACCATAACCTTAAATTAAAAATACATGATAAAAAAAAATAAATAACAACAACAACATAACTTAAAAATAAAATACATGACATAAATACTTCTAAATAACCATTTAGAAATTTGGAAGGTCATCTCCACTTCCTCCAATACCATCAAAATACTTGTCAAATGCATTGGATGATCCGCTTCCTCCTTCAAATTGTTGGTCATGGGTCCTTTTTTCATAAATATTTTTTTTGTTCATTTCGAATAATATCACGTAGAATTTGATCTTTTATAGAATCCACATTCTTTAGTAAAATTTTATTCTCTTCACGTCGTTCTCGCAACTCTAATTTTTTTGCCTCATTTTGAGCTCGTAACAGTTGAAGTTCATAACTCTTTTGGAGTAGAGACTGAGTTTCAGTAAACTTACCCATCATTTGTTCACTATCTTTTTTCATGGATTTAAAATATTGTAGCACCTCTTCACCTTGTTTCTTCTTCATTTTTTCTTTGTTTCTCCCAATAGGCCGCTCAGTGGAATCATTATTGTCATTAAAATCATCAACTTGCTTTTCAACTTCGAAGTCTGCATTTAAATCAATACAAAATGACGAAGCTCCTGCAGACTTTGACGTGGTAGAATCTGTTTGTGATGTTTCGTTGCCGTCATATCTCTTTTAACGGCCTGGAGTTTGCATGCTATTAATATCAGAATATTTCTCTATATCTTTAAGAAGGGGCCATACATGATCAAATTTGAATCCTTTATGATAATTTGGATCTTGTGCTAGTAAGGCTTTGGCTTGATTTAACTACACAATACAACAAAAAATTAAAGCTATAAAAAATATAATAAAATGAATTTCATAAAACATGCATAACTCAAATTTAGAAAATACTTACAATATCTTGTTCAGAAGCACCACTTGGATTCAAATTTTCAATTTGTCGAACGCATCCTCTTAATTTGCTAATTGCTGCATTGATTGCTTGCATTCGAGCTGTCAAAGATCTTCTAGGTCGAACTTGAGTGATATGCGTTGGTAACGCCATATGATATTCAGTCTCTATGCGAGACCAAAATTGAACACTAGATTGATTGATGCCTATAATTGGATTTTGAGAAACATCAACACGACAGAGAAGTTGGTCCTCCTCATTCGAATAAGAAGCACTTCGTAGAGTATTTTTAGACTTATCACCTAAATTCTTGCTTGATGACATTTTTGTAGAGATATATGTTCAGTGGTTGGAACTAAAAGAGAAAGATGTTTTAATTCTTAGAAAGAGCCATTATTTATAGATCCATTGTGGAAGAGATAAGAATACCGTTTAACGGTTAAGATCAAACCACTTTTCATCCAACGGTGAAGATCATATATTGTTAGATTTTTGTGTCATACCTAGGACAGAGTGTGGAAGAGATAAGAATACCGTTTAATGGTTAGGATCAAACCACTTTTCATCCAACGGTGGAGATCATATATTATTAGATTTTTGTGTCATACCTACGATAGAATGTGGAAGAGATAAAAATGAGGTAGATAAATAATTAGGTAGATAAACAATTAGTTGGATAAAAATGAATTAAAAAATATTAAGTTATTAAAAAATTAGGTGAAAATATAATTAAAATAATATTTTGTAAAAAATTAAAAAAAAACTATATAAGTATTTAATAATTTTGTAATATATTGTGAATAATTATTTAAGAATAAAATTCTATACTAAATAAATAAATTAGGGATAATCCCAAAAAACCGTTTCTAGATTACAAAAATGTCCATTTTAGCATTGAGGTTTTATTTTTGTCCAAATTACCCCATTCCGTCACTAAATTAACAGAAAAGTTGATAAAATTATGAAATGACAATTTTAACCCTGAAAAAATATTTTTATTTAAAAAATAAAATAATTACAACGTAATTTTCAATTAAAAAAAAAACTGATTAAAAAACGGGAGATTCATCGTCCAATTTCATCTTCAACGGCTTCAACCTCCATCTCCATCATCATCAATCTTCATCACCAACCTCCAACATTCCAGCCACAGACCAGATGAAAAATTTAAAATAAAAACTTTTCAAAAATAAAAAAAATGGAGATCCAGATTTTGGATCTCCACAACCATTACATCATCCAGACCCACAACCATCACAATAAATCAGTACACCCACAACCATCAACAACAAATCAGTAAAGCCACATTGAACAATAATCAATCAACAAATCCACAAAGATTGAAAAATAAAATCATCAAACATCATCAAGCACTGGGTTCATCTGGGTTTGAACCCAGTAACCCAGTTGAAGGTTCAACTGAACCCAATCTGAAACCAGATGAACCAAACTCACAGGAGGGTTCGTCTGGAACCCTCATCTGGGTTCGAAACCAGATGAGGGTTCGTCTCATCTGGGTTCGAACCCAGACGAGACGAACCCAGTCGTCTGGGTTCGAACCCAGATAAGGGTTCGTCTCCTCTGGGTTCGAACCCAGATGGAACCCAGACGACTGGGTTCGTCTCCTCTGGGTTCGAACCCAGAGGAGACTAACCCAGTCGTCTGGGTTCCGTCTGGGTTCGAACCCAGAGGACTGGGTTCAGTCTGGGTTCGGCTGGGTTCCAGCCCAGACGAACCCTCATCTGGGTTCGAACCCAGATGAGGGTTCGTCTGGGTTGGAACCCAGCCGAACCCTTCGATCTTGATCTGAAAACAAAGAGGAGAGGAGAGGAGAGAAGGCGGTGGCACCAGAGAGAGAGAGATGAAGAGGAGTCGGCGAGGGAGAGGTTGGTGGTGGATGTCTGGCGGAGGCGACGGCGAGCGACGGAGCCTGAGCAGTGAGGTTAGAGAGAGAGAGAGACCGGTGAAATTAGGGAGAGAGAGAACGGTGAGGTTTGACAGAAAAGGCAGCGAGTGACTGAAAAAAAAATATTTTTATTTAAATTTTTTATTTTTTTAAATAAAAATATCTTTATTTTTTATATTTTTATATTTAAATTATTTATTTATTTTAATTTTTCATATTTTAATTAATTAATATATAAATTTTTAACTTTCTTTCGTATTTCCACTTTTACCCCCGGAGTCAAATGGTCAACCTTATTCATTTAACGGAATCTGTTACTGTCAAGGGTATTACCGTCTTTTCATACGCCTTCAGGGGGTATTTTGGGTGTTTAATTAAAAGTTAGGCGGTAATTTAGATAAAAACAAAACCATATGGGGGATAATGGATAATTTATCAAACATGAAGCGGTTTTTTGGGATTATCCCAATAAATTAATATTGATTAAGAAATTATGTATGAAATATTCTGTGAATATACCTTTTACACCAATTTGATGTTATGTACATTAGAGTGTAAAAAAATTTGGTGTCAAAAAATTTGATATTAACACCAAAATGGTGTCAAATTTGGTGTTACACATTGGAGTTGGTCTTGAGCTACGATAATGGTGTCAACTAGCGCTGTCATGCACGGTACTGCGTACGACATCCACCGCCCACGTGCCCCTGCTTTCTTTCGTTGTAACCACAACATACCTCTCCAATCAACTCTAACCATTCTATATTCCCCAATCATTCTTTGCCACGCCCACCATACTGTCTGCTTAAAATCAGGATAATGGTCAACATTTGTAGGCACATTGACAATGATAGAGGTCAGCTACACTTGAAATTAAACATAAGACGATAATCCGAACGAACATAAGAGCAGCAAAATTGTACAACCTGACTCTGACGTATTCTGGATTCTTGTGAAATGTTAACTGCTTTGTCTAGATTTAAGTGCCGTAACATGTGTACGACCACCTGCACTTGATGTAGACCCTGCCATTTCCTGTTTGTTCCTATCAGCTTAAACCTTCTCAACTACGCTACACACAATTTTCTCGGAATCATTGTCACATTCTTCTCTAAGTCTAATATTCTCTCTCTCCTAAACAAACCCATGTTATTTCATTTGTATATCACTTCTACTAAAATTTTATCACTTGATAAATTGAAATTAAGAGATGTATTTAATTTAACATTTCATTAGAATTTAAATAATTTAAAAGTTTTGATATATTCAATCTAGATTTTTAATTTAGATTTATATGAAATCTAACATTTCATAAAAATTTAGATGTATTTAATTTAGATTTATATAAAATTCAATAAAATATAAGTGTATTAAAAAAATTATTGATTTCATAGATTTAATTTAAATGATAGATTTGGATGTAGTTTTAAAGTAATTTTTGCGGATAAAAAAAATTATAACGAAATTTTTTTTTATCCTTTTCAAGATTTCATTGAATTTCTTAAATAATTTTAACGAAAAGGAAACTATAAAATTTATGAATTTCACCAAAATCTATCATTAAATAAAAAAAAAAAATCAAACTCCAATAAACTCTCGTGTGAATGCATCCCCTAGAACCATGACATAAAATATAATATTTGTAACTACCATAGTTAGAAAAATATTATTGGGTCTCTTAGTTAGTCATAATCATAAATAGGTTTAACTTCTATACTATATAAGTAAAGTTACTCTTCAATAACCACATTTAAATATTTTTCAATAATCATATCTACAAACAATTATAATGTTATTATGATTAGGAAACTTACTCGAGAAATAAACTAGCCAAACCCATTATAATATTATAGACATCTAAACAATTGTTGCCGTTATTGGACTAAGAGAGGCTCTATCATGGATTCGTAGTGGCAAGAGGCGAATATAATTGTTGAATTGGATGCTAAGGCGGTGGTGGATGCTTTTCATTTAAATAGTTTGGATATTACAGAGTTTGGAGTTATCATGAACGAGTGTCAAACTTTGTGTCAACAATGTTACGATATTTCAGTGTCTTTTGTTAAGCGTCAAGCTAATGAGGTTACCCATTTGTTAGCTAGAGAGGCTTTGAAACTTGAGAATCCATCGTTTTGGAATGTTTCCCCTTTGTTTATTGAGAGACATTTACGATCTGATGTACTTCTTGCTTGTTCTTAATAAGATTATTTTTCTTTTCAAAAAAAAACAATTGTTGCCGTCAGTAATTAAATCTAATCAATTATTGATATTCACATTAAGGGATGATGCATGATTTTACAATATAAATTTATAACTGCATGATGATTGTACGTCATATGAAAAGGATTAATTAATATATAAGTGTATACGTAGAAAAAAATAATTGATACCGCGTTACATGCGCGTTTGTCGTCTTACTGTATTAAACAGATAAATATATCCATAATTAAGCTATTTTCATTCGAAATCATAACCACAATCCAGCTCCACCCGCAACCGCCACAACCTCTCCTTTTCTTTTCTCTCTCCTCCTCTAAAACTAAAACTAATACCCACCATCTGTACCTCCGTTGGTTTTCAACAATCTGGCGACCTCTGTTGTCAACAGGTACGAAGGATTCTCTTCTCTCTGTTCTTTTAATCAATTCTATGATTTTCAAATTCAGTGTCTTGGATGAGGGGATTTTCTTTTGTTTTTATGGGTTTTTTGGGTAATATATATATAGATATGGCCACGTGTTTGATGAGAAAAAAGAATCACAAATGTCACAAATTTGTTTAGAATGGGCAGAGGAATTATGTTGTCCTGAAATGGGTGTCAGTGGTTTTACAGGAGTGAGTTGGAATATACGCCACGTGTAGCTTCTGGAGAGAAGCTGCTGTCTATACAACTCTGGCCGACACTTTGGTGACCCATTCGCGAGCCGGAACAGAAGGCAATTCTCTGTTTTCCGGTCCTCCAACCACATGCTCATTGGTTTGGTGCCTTCCTATTGATTATGGCTAACGTTTGATCCAATCAATTTCCCAATGTGATCCCAATAGCCACCTTCGAGACGTGAGAGTCTGTCGGATTATTTTCGAAACTGTAAAAACAAGAGGAGGAGATACTGGATAGAGATAGACAAGTTTGCTTATTTTTGAAAATGGCAATATTCAAGTGCTTCACTATACTGTTTGAGAAGAAGAAGAAGAAGAAGAAGAAAGTTAAGGTGAGAATCAAGTTGGTTTCCAATTATACAATCACACTACAATTATCGGTTTTCTTGATGTTGTATATAAATTGTTTACTTGTAGGGGGGAGATGAATCTTCAAAATCTGCTAGGGCCTTGCAAATTAAGATTGAACACCCTGTGAAGCCTTTTGAGAGCGACGAGTTGAAATCAACGTCCTTTACTGTCTCCGTACCTTTTGACGTCGAGAACAATGGCCCTTGCAATGTCAAGCTGATGAGCCATGAGAGTCCTACTACTGTGGCTGAAATGGCGTATGAGGGGGAAGATGAGCATGAAGAGAACACATCTATGAAGAGGGAACTTTCTGATTTGGATCTCCAAGCCTATGCAGCTAATTCAAGTGGAGAGTTTGATCTTGGAAACTCGAAGTTTAGTTACTTTGATTCGATTCGTGCAGATGTGGATTTACAAGTTGAGAATAAAGCTGAGAAAGATGGTGATATGATGATGCGAAGTGGACATGTTAGTGATCCTGGGATTAGGAGGGCTGAGTTCTGGGCTTCACCGAAGCTCGTGCGTTCTTGCTCGAATTTGGAAACGAGGGTGGTGTTGAAACAGATAGCGGATCAATTGCCTCCTTCAAAATCTCAGTCTTTCGAAGAATTGCAGGAACTATGTGCGAAGATGGGGGAGCCGGGCAGTCCTGGGTCTGTGACAAGCCATTTCAGTGCTGATAAAGTGATGTTAAAGAAACATTCTTCGAGTCAAATTCTTCCTTCCAGGAGTAGGAAATTGTGGTGGAAATTGTTCCTCTGGAGCCACAGAAATCTGCACAAACCATTGACTTCTAAACCACCATCACATCCAGCAGTTGCTGCTTTAAGCCAGCAAGGTGGGTACTCCTCAGATACGCTTGAACCAAGCCGAGCCATGAAACTGAGCAACATGGAGTCACCTGAGTCATTTAGTGGAGAATCATTGAAGAAAGGTGGTAGTGGCAATTACTACAATGATTGCCAGAATTGGGATGGTTTTGGAAATGGGGCTTCTGCTTTATGGCCCCAGAACCAATGGGTTGCTTTTCCGGGGGAATCATCCTCTTTCAAAAGAGTAGATGAGTGGGTGAATAATCTGGAAATGCAAACCCCAGTATTACTTGATCACAATGAGATTATTGAAGAAGAAGGTATTGTCTTTCCACCCTCTCCTGAGGCTGGTAAGTCACCAACAGAAAGCACTGCCCACTTGAATCGTCGTCCAGATAACAATATTTCGGAAGACATCTTACATGCCAACAGTGTCATTCAGTCCCTGAATTCTTCCTCCACTGTGGCTCACATTGCTGGCATAGGCTTGAAGGCCATCCCCACAATCTCACATTTCTCCAGTCTTCGCTCTGTCAACTTGTCTAATAACTTGATAGGTATGCTCTTAGCAGTTATAAAAAATTTGATTAGTTTCTACAGATAAATTACTTATACTAACTTGGCTGCCTTCCTGTATTTGCAGTCCACATAATTGCAGGATCACTGCCAAAAGGTCTTCACACACTCAAGTTGTCAAGAAACAAGATCAACACCATTGAAGGACTCAGAGAATTGACCCGGCTGCGAGAACTTGATCTTAGTTACAACCGCATTTCTCGCCTTGGACATGGTAATAATCTTAATAACTGGTTTTCTGGCTTTCAATAATCAATTTAATTTTCTGATAAAAAGATATTCTCCTTTGAATAAATTCTGACATTATAAAATTCTCCTTCGAATAATTCGAGACATTCTAAAATTACACTCGTGGTTGTGATGGTATCAGGTTTGTCAAACTGTACGGTAATCAAGGAACTGAATCTTGCTGGAAACAAGATTAGTGATATTGAGGGGCTGCATAGGCTCTTGAAGCTGACTGTCTTAGATTTGAGCTTCAATAAGATAACAACTACCAAAGCTCTGGGTCAGCTAGTGGGTAACTACCAGTCATTGCAAGCTCTGAATCTGTTGGGTAATCCAGTTCAAAGCAACGTTGGTGATGACCAACTGCGCAAAGCAGTTTGCGGCCTCCTTCCAAAGTTGGTGTACCTGAACAAGCAGCCTATCAAACCCCAGAGAGCACGCGAGTTGCTCACAGATAGTGTTGCTAAAGCTGTCCTTGGGAATGGTAGCCAGAGCTCTAGAAGAAGAGCGGCGAAGAAAACAAGCCGAAGTGGATTGCTACCATCCAGCAGTCAAAGGAGTAATGTAAGCGGTGGACATAAAAGGTCAAAGAGCCAAAATCCTAGCCGCTTGTCCTCAAAGAGCTTGCTTTCATCACATCCTTCTTCTTCCCGTTAGAGGCTATGTTCTCTGTGCATTTCTTTATTTCTAGATGTTTTCTCATTCTTGGGTGCTTAGACAATTCAAGTTAAGTTTTCTTGTAGAAGTCATTGCTTGTTTTTATGTTCACCTTGAGACTGTTTGCAAGGCACACAGAGTTTGTTGTTCTTCTTGTTGGAGTGGGTTGATATTCAATTTGAATTCGATGTGGTTGGACTTATTGTAGTGCTATTTTAAGTTTCAAAATTTTATTTTATTTTATTTTTGAAGTAAAGTTTCAAGGTCTTTTGCCATTATTCAGTTGCAGCACCAGATATTCGATAAGAGATTTTTCATATCTGAACAGGCAATAGTAGCCAGATATTAGTTGCTACAAATCTCCAGTGCTGGCCCAACAAAATTAAAGAGTTTTGTGAACATCCACTGACCTTATCACATTATTGAAAGCCAACTCGCGACAGAGAGCTTATGTGATGGCCTACTTGTTATAAATATCATCATTAAAACATGAAACAGAAGGCATATCTGGTGGTCTATTATTATTGTGGAAAGACATCTCTCTCGAGAGAGAACTTTCTCAAAAAAAAGGACACTCTTTAACTCCGTCTATTTTGTTAATGCCTCCCAATGAAACCTTGCATGTTTATTTTGTGTCTCTAGAATCATCAAGTCACACAGCCACATTTGGAAACAACTCACATAATTGAAGTTACCCTTATGGAGAAATTACTATTACAGATTGGCAGCCTGTCCATTTATAATATCATGGTAAAAGCATAAAAGTCAGCAACTGAACCTAGCTTGTCATACTCGAGACTGGACCGAGCTAGTCCCCGAAGAAGTTAGGCCTCAAAATTTTTAATTGTTTGATGACTATCCATGTGCATAAATTATATGACAAACGTATTTAATATGGCTTGGATATAGACAACCAATTCTTTTATTTTATCCAGGGCCGGGTAAGTAATGGGGGTGGTCATTCGTCTGGGACAAAAGGCGTTCCTTGAGAGAGAAGCAGGTAATCAGTCATTTATTATCCACGGGAAATGTAAAAATCGATAAAACCAACAAAAAGAACTGAGAGTCGCATGAGGTTTAGGAATCCGAATAATTATTAGCAGCTAACAGAAGGGAAAACTAAAAGTAATATAATTTGAAGAGTAGAGAAAAACGGGGTAATTTAATTCATAACACATGAATTTTTAACTCATAGATCGCTTCACTGGGGCATAGACATAGCAATGAAATGATTTTAATTTCACGAACCAGAAGCATCCTCAGATTCCTATCCTAACTGGTAAAACCATAACCATATCCACATTTGAGGAAGATTTCTATTTTGTATATTGACACCATGCTGGCAAAAGTTCTTGCTCTGAAGTACCATTAAAAAAACATAAGATTAATCAATCAAATGACATCCTAGAGGGAATAGTGATTAAACAACTTGACAGGAGAATTGACGACAAAGACATATAAAGACTGAGCACTCATGTTCATGTAGATATTAGCAACTCAACATTAATTGAGTAGTAGTGTAGAAGATTAGAAAACCACAAGCAGTTCAATGAATAATAATTTGAACAACTGATAGGAAACGAGAATATTAAAATTTCATTAATCTTCAAAAATCTATCAGATATTTGCCAATGCTTACATAACTTCATCCTATTCACGGATCAGACTGCACTTCACAATGCAATTGGCAGCAAGGACAGTGTGCCTTCAGCAATCACACTGCACAAAAAAGAGGCAAATAAATAGAAACAACCAAATACACAAGGACACACAGACAAGGAGAAAGGAAAGAAAGAGAGAGGGAGGCAGAGAGTGAGAAGAGACTTCTATTCAAATTAGTGGTGCTGGCAAGTGAATGGCATCACTTACATAGTTACATAACATCCCTCAAGTAAGGGTGGGTGTTTGTCTAGTTGGTTTGAAAAATTTTCAATTCAACCCAACTCAATATAATTTTTCACCCCTACCCCACCCAACTCATCCCAACTTTTCTTTTTTTCAAAATTTAACCTGACCCAACCTTATAAAAATCGTCTGATTGGGTTGGGTTGGGTTGTAGACGCTCACCCCTACACTCAAGCATGAGACAATTACTAATTATCTAATGCCATAATGTTGCCATCCAACCGGGTGCAAGCATTGAAGGTGGGTTCACCTTAACTGAACGGATAATTTGGCAAACGAAATAACAAGCCATTTGCAAAACTACTATTCCGATAGCCAAGTGTGAATATAATCTTCATGACCACTCTATGCGATCTGATGCACAAAGTTGTATATCACACTGACAAATCACCATTAAGCTTAAGATATAAACTGTTAACCATTTTATCATCAAACCATTAGACTTAAATCTCTTCCCTCACAACCAACTAAATGAAAGTTTTAAAAGAAGAAAGCTTTGAACATATTACATACACAACAAAAATGATTATCACAACTCAAACCCTTCCAAGAAGCAAAGCACCCAATTCCACCATGCAATCATACATTAAAATAAATAAAACAAAAAAGATATGCAATACCGTCATCGATTGATAAAAGATACCTTAATTCTGTACAATAAAACATCAAGCTATATCACCAGATTCCCTTTCTCCCTCCAACAGCGCTCAAGCCAACTACCCCACTTGTAGAAACACCAATATCCATATCATCTCTCCCCAACATCAAAAACCACTTCCCGTTCTTGCATTCGTGCAAAGTTACAAAACTTCTCATTGAAACCCACCTGTGGATCTTTATCAATCAAAACACCATTCTCATCATAACCGTCCTTCAAAAACACCGCCCAATTCATCTCAGTCCCTGCCAAATAAAACGTCCGAGGCTGCTTCTTAAGCATCTCATAAGTCCGCCTAGTTAAACTAAACTCTTCCTTAAACTCCACAATATTATGTATACTAGCCCTCTTCTCCAACGTCAGGCTCAAAAACTCATGCACAATCCCCACCCTATACTTCTCCGCCTCCAAACTCCACATATCCAATTTCCACCCATCACTATAAGGTGAAACCAAAGGCAAGGTGTTCAACAAATTAAGCTTTCTAGTATCATTCTCGTCCAAACCCAAATCTTTGCCATATTTAACAGGAAATTTAAAAGCTTTGACAACCCTATCCTCATTAACAACAAATTGCCTCTCTAATTCACTCGCAGCTAATGAAGGATCCCAATTAACCAATTCAAGAATCCTCTTGCCATCATTTTCGACCACTATGCGAAAATAGTCAGGATAGTTGGCAACCCTATCTCTAAAATCCTCAGGAATTCCAAACAATAACCTGTTATGATAAATCTTACTCAGAGGAATCCTCTTGTCTTTCGACATCATCAGCAATTTTCGAACTTTCTTGACTCTGTCGGTCTCCATAGCGTCCATGATGGAGCTCTCCTCCTGCAGTAGCTCCTCGGCGAAGTCGGTGAAGCCGAGCCACATCTTGTTGTCGACGTGGCGGTAGGTCTGGAAGATGAGGGGGTGGCGTTGGATGGACTTGAGGACTTTGCGGCCGCGGGGGAAGCCGAGCTCGCGGTGGAGCTTGCCGGCGTCGTCGAGGCGGAGGACGCGTTGGGGCTGTTTGGAGAGGAAATGGGTGGTCTTGGTGAGGAATCTGAAGGTGGAGTCACGAAGGAGGATAGATTCGAAGTGGGGGAGAGTGGAGGAGTGGGGTTGGACCGGCCTGGTGCGGGGCGAGTCGGGCTTTTTGCGTTTCTTGCGGAGCTTTTTGGGGATTTTGGTGACGAGAAATGAGGTTGAGAATTGAGAGGTTTTGATCGAATTAGGGTTTGGAAGAGGAGGTGTCAGGTTTAGGGTTTTCAACAAGAAAAGGCGCCAAGCCATAATGCACTTGAGTTTAGATTTGTCTCAGTTTCTATCCAAACGTTTGTAAATGTAGTTCGAATAATTAAAAAAACATATATATATATAGTTGATGTCGTCAGAATGTCAGATAAAGAAGGAAAAATTAAATGGTAGAAAAACCCGCGACCTACAAAGGATAGCTTTCAGGTTTCATGACACGCAGTCCTCAGTTTTCATTATAATTTACAGGATATTATTTTTTTTTTGAAAGTACAGGATATTATTATTATTATTTTGAGTCTTGATTTAGGTACTGTCTAGATCAATTATGATATAATTATAAGGTATAGACCAAAGATATACTTTCAGAGGATCAGAGAGAGTAACTCACATCAAGTAGAGGAACAACTCACAACAGGTAGAGAGAAATAGTTAAACAGATAAACTCTATGACAAAACCTCATCTTGTCTCGACAAAACAAAATTTACTATTATGTGACACAGGTTTGCTTTATAATTTTCCTCCTATTAAGTAATTTATGGATTTCACAATAACTTGTTTTACAATAACAGATTTACAAATTGAAGATATATTCTTTGCAAGAAAATTTTGTTTCATAATGCTTTCTGTTCTGTTCATTTTTAGCTCATTATTAACTAGCGATCAAAGCATATCAATTTAGTTAGGCAGGTGATAACCACCATATGAGTGCAATTCTATATTTAGAGCTGAGTGGCGTCACTCTATGAAACAAATGATGTTCGTACATTGTGTGTACAGTTCATATTTGTATCACATGTATATACAAATCAACAAGGTTTGAGATTCCCTCCCGATATTGTTATGTGAGTAGACATGCAATGCTTGGTCTTTACCAATTCCATAACCTGATCGTTGTCAGGTGTCCAAAATAAACTAAAGACTAACAAAACCGCATAAAATTATGATTTAAATTTCAACTACATGTCCCATAAAGTAAAGTAAATAAATAAATAAGTAATCTACTCGACCATACTTCCAAAGAGGGTGATTTCTATTCTATCCAATGCAAAAGCAAGAAAATGACTGAAGATGAAGAAAATGAATTACTTCACATGAATTGGCTGACATGATTCATTTTGTTGTAATATAATACAGAAAAATAACCCTTATTCAGTAATCATCTTCACAATCTTAATCATGTAGTTGTATAACTATAATAAGACATCACATGAAAAATTAAATTTAATCCTATACTTGTGACTGGCAGGACGCCTGAATTTTGAGTAATTACATGACCCTATGTATGCCTTACGGCTCCATAGGAGTTGTGGTTGGTTCCACCATGTTTCATTTGTGTTCACTCTCCTCTGTTTTCTTCTTTCTTCTTTCTGTTCAAAATTTCTTATCTCCGTATTTCATGGAGAAGCTTTATGATGATCAAATAACATCAACGAAATGAATACGATAACCATGATCTAAATCATCGAGTGCAAATACTCATAAACTTGCTTGTTTCTTAAAGAAAGGTTTCTGGCAGATAAGAAGTCGCTCATCACTGTTACTCTCGATCTCTATGATCCGTGCATCCCACTTCAGCCTGGTAGTCAGAGCTCTTGCTGATTCTATAAGAGGCGCTGTGTCACGGATTATTACCCAACCCTGCAGCAAAGATCGTTATTAGTATATATTGGATAAGATATAATCTAAAGCAAACACCATAGGTGACACAAATTATAGTAATCTTCTGTGCCTTGATGTATTCAAAATAAATTAAATTTCTAATTCATCTCGTTTGATGATACAGCAAAGAGTGTTTCATTTGATAACCAATTTTCATAATCGAATATCCTTTGCTGACATTGTGAGACCAATGCTAATATAATTGATGCACTACCTAACATTATATCAGAGACTTATGCATTGTCATTCACCACATACGACTACACTAATTCAAACAAAGAAATCTCCAAACTACTTTAGAAGGAACAAAACCACCAAGCATTATAAATCATTCCGCCTATATTAAGAAGAATGTTCTTAAATAAATCAACCATATCTTACTTAACTGTAAATGTGCACGATATTTAAATTTATGAGATCATCTTGGTTTTACTCCCTTTAGTTATGTCAGTGGTTACATTTATATAATATGAACTTCAATGTTACTTATAATAGTCGGCAATAGTCAAATATCGCATATGCATTGCACCTCTTTGAAAAGACAATTTTCTCCTCCCATCACCATTAATATTTACTTTTTTACTTTGAGAATTGTGAGAATAATGCATGAAAATCATATAGCAAAAACCAAAAAGAAGGATTTTTTATTTGGTTACCTCTGGACGAAGTATACGATCTATCTCAGTGAATATATCAAGAGTGGAGCACCTGCGCCGCTGATCTGTTTCAAGTGATAGAAGCCCTTCTGCATGCACCATATCATAGGTTCTAGGGTACGTCGGGAATGCTTCACACCTGAAGGGGAAAAGTCATAAGAACATAGATTACTAGAAAGACAACATTTCTTACATTTAGCAATCAAAATCTGTCATTTTGAGTAAAATGTATATTAGATAAAGCTTAATCACTCAATAATCAAGTGGAGCGAGAGTCTGACTTTGTTCATTAAGCAGATTAACCAAAAATTTATTCCATATAAATTATATAATGTAACATGTCACACCTATACACAATCTAGGAAGGTTAATAGACTTGTAGCAGAATTCCCATATTCAAAATAAACAAAACACACATTTAAACATGCAATGCTTCTATTGAAGTTCTAATATATCTCCGATTAAAGAAATACTATTTTTCATGTTTAGCAAATTTTGGTGTCTTTCTTAAAGTCCCTCCAACTCAGATGCGCACTAGTAAATATGATAAATTCCCAAGGTTCCCCAATTAAATATGCTTGACTACTCATCATTGTTTATAATCAAGGAATAGCAACAACAATGTAATGATGAATTTGTACATGATAGGAGGCATTCCAACAAGCAAGCAATCATAATGATGATGCGGTATTGTTAGGTGCTATTTGAAGGACGAAAATGGGTCACGGAAAGTAGAGTTACCAATCATGCAATACACCGACAAAGCCCCTGTCAAGAATCATTGGAAGATAGTTGGTTCCAATTGTTGGGACCACATTCATGACCCATACTGACTTCCCCTTTTCCAATAATGCAGAATTAAAGCCACCAAAGTGAGCATTCATGTCCAGCACATTCCGAACCATGTTATAAGGAGGTGAAGGATCCTCATCACCAGGTCTCTTTGGATGATCTGAAAATATTAATGGTGACAGAAGAGACCAATAGTTGCTCACTGCTGTTCTCCAATTTTCAGTATCCTCAGCAAAGTCATCTGGATGTACACCTGAAAGGATATTTTTCTTTTTAGAAAATTAGAACCAGATAAGCATATAGTGGGTGAAATGATTTTATAACGTGGAGTATCTTGTTAATCGAGTTGCTTTATCAATCTGAAAGAACATAAACATTACCATAGACAGCAAGTTCATTTTTGTCTAAATTAGCCCTAGCAGGCCAATTTGCCCTCTGTTCAATAGCAACCCATCGACGGCTTTGTGTTCCACCGATACAGGCTTGTAGAGGGCGATAATATGGAGATTCAACATCATGGCTTTTAGTGCAGAGAGAAGGGCCAGAACCAGGCTTCCTAAACATACAACCAGTTGGTACCAAAATTAGGACCATCAAGTAGCCTCAATACCAAACCACCACCAAGCATATGATTATAGTCAATTCAGAATAATTTGATTTGAGGAGCTCAAATAAATTGGAAAAAGTAGGCAAAACAATCATGATTGCTGTCTCACCGTGAACTATAACAACTCTTTTTAGGAGTCTTTTTCCATAAAACAGTTTCATCTTGTTGTGACAGCAACTCCCAACAGAGATTTTCTGCAAAATCACGAACAAAGTTCCATCTTTTTTTATTATTCTTGTTACGAAGGAAACCCTGAGGATTGGTTAGTGGTGACGTCCAGACAAAGTATCCACCCGGCTTCAAAACTCTGTCAACTTCAATCAAGAGAATTCCATCTGCCACAAATAGCATGAATTCAATAAAAGATTACTTCAAATCTGGTACATGAATGAGGCTTAATTTAAGTAAAAAAAATTCAAGAGAAGGGCCAAGAATGATAAATGCAAAAGACCCAACGCCAAAATCAAGCTTTTAAAACACTTGAAAAGTTACTGGGCTTCACTAATGGAGGAACCAACATTGAGATTATGCCTAGTGATCGGTAAAAATAAACTGTTGAATCAAACAATTTTCCCATATTAATATATTTCTAAGTATTTATACATATCCTCTACAATGATCACACCTCTTGACAGTGCACACAAAAAAGAAAAAACATGCTAATCTTATAGACCTATATAAAGATTTCGTTAATTTTATAGATCCATATATAGATATTCTTCTTTGATGCTTCTGTATTTGTTCCCTCCAGGAAATATTCATCCAAAAGGAAAACAAAACTGAGCAAGAAGACTCAGCTTGTAAGCAGCATAAATGAATATACACAGCACAAAGCCAGTTGAACGAAAGACTCCAGAAAGTTTATATCTGACTTTTAAAGCTTTTTGCACAGTGGACAAATCCTTCTTACCCAATCTTCACTCAAAAACTCCATTGATAACAAAAATGGAAAAAAGGAAAACACATTATACATTTCCATAGCAATTAAAGTCAAGACTTGGAAGGTCTTAATTTAGTGGTTAGGCACTGCAGTGAATTTGGCCTGTAATGATATTACTACCCGCTAACTTTCAACATGTACCTTTTTGGTCCCAATCAATGCCGCAACCTGCACAATGCAACATATCAAAAGAAAGTGATGGATATGGCAACTGCTTTGAAGTGAGAGAGCCAATCATTGCAGGAAGCCCTCTTTCAAGAGTTAGTTGAACTTGACTGCCTGTGGCCTCATAGTTTGCAATGCACATGGTTAAGAGCTGTTTGGAGAAGAGATGTGCTCCAAAGCTACCAAAACCACATCCTATATCCAAGATGGTTCTAACCTGAAAAATCAAACTTAAAAACTTTTACTCATCATGTAAGAAAAGAGATGTGTGATAAAAATACAAGTTGAGTGTCCAAATTTTAAGCTTTGCTACAGGTAGACTGTATTCAAAATACTGAAGCAATTGGCTTGACATAATCAAAATGTATCAGTAACATGATCTGGATTTTGGCATCTACAATCAATCATTAAGTGGACCCAGAAGCGACTCATTAAGTCATTAGTGGGATGGTTTTGTTTGCCAAGGTTGTAGGAATTAGCAACTACAGATAGTACAATGCCAGAGTAACATTTACCAGAAAATGTTAAACAGAAACTAACTCTACCTTGCATGATGCCAGAATCGGGAAACGTTCATCAAGTACATCAATAAGCAAGGTATCACCTGAGCTAATGAAGTATAATATAACTGAACAAGTTTTGAAATAAAGACTTAAAAGAACACATAAGCAGCGCGTGTGTGTTCCAACATTGACTCGTCATCAACTTACCCCAGCTTGTATTAAGTTAGATTCATTTCTCAGCCCAATCATTTCTGCAATCTGATGTGAGTAGTCTTCCACCCCATCAAACATTTGCGCGGCAGACCTAAAGGAAATTTGCTCATTGTCCAGTATCATCATTCTGCAAAAAATGGTCTTGATTAACGAAACAAAAATAAAGAGAGCTGCTTGATGAAATGGAAACTAACATGAGAAATCTTGCTCACCTCTTGGTGAAGCTGCCAGACGAAAGCACCTCCTCTGCAGTAATTTTAACATTTGCAACCCATATAAGATCGCTTCCAGTTGGCCACCTAAGTGGAACCTTATAATTTACTGGCGGTAGAACTAAACAATTTTGCCTAAACCCATGTCCACAGTGTCGATTGTACTCTTCACCATTAGAATAACCCAAAGCAGTACTCTCCGTCACGTTGAAGCAAGGAACATAATTTTCAGACTCCTGAGAACAAAATTCCAATTCTTTTGATCTCGAAGAACCAACCGAAATCTCCCCAATATCCCACAAATCCGATATCAATTGCTCCTGCAGCCTCCTATAGCCATGATATATATGACCTTTCGATGATGTTGAAATTGAAATCGTCCACCAAAACGATCCCATAAAAGCAATAATTACAATGACAATTAAACTGAACTTCAATAGAAGCAATGTAAGTTTGTGACGGCCTCTTGGAGTAGTGGCGCTGAAAGGATCAGAGGCAAAACCATTTTCACTAACACCGTATTTGGAAGCAGAATTACTGTTATCACGGAAAAGAAACTGAAAAGGAAACCTCAGGCTCAAGTAGCTTTGATCAGATGCGTGATTTTTATCCAAATCTTCCTTTCCTGTCCTATCTTTCGTTTCCAAATCCCATAACTCATGGCTGTTTCCAGACGAGAGCCGCAGCACACCTCTATGTTGAGGCCTTGCCATTTTCAACAACCTGTAACGATTTACAAAAATTTATGCATCGTCAACAAATCAAATCTCAAAACTAGATATCTCATTCCAAACAATCATTCTCTAAGCTCTCTTCAAGCAAAATCCTATGAAGCAAAGATTTATAAGTCCCACAATTGTTTTTGTCACTCAAGAACAGTTAAATCAGCACAGCAATGAAATTCGCTCAAGCAAGTAACGACACAACAAAAGGATATCACAAAACAAGATCAGTCCCAGTTTATTATGTTGGATCCATTTGCACAGCACCACTGGAGCCCATCCTAAAAACAATATTGAACCACAACTTTAAAGACTAAACCTAGAAAAAAATAAAAAACACTCAAAAATTATTGATTTGGAGAAAACAGTCAAACTAGACTCAAGCTTACACATTTCAAAAATTCCAAGTCCATTTCCAAACAATTTCACTTCAAATCAGCACCAAATACCACAATCCAAACTAAAGAAAGAAAAAAAAGCAACAAAATCTTACTCCAAATCAACCGACTATAACAAACAAATCAAGCAAATACAAAACCACACACTACCTTATAGATATAGAAGTGAGAGTAACAAACAAGAGCCTGAAAATCAGCGGAATTTCATGAATGGTTTAGCTAAGCAAACAAACAAGGCTTTTGTTATAGTTGTCGCCGTCCTAGTAGCACTACCGGATTGATTACTTAATCTCTGTCTTCTTTTTTTTCTCTCTCTCTGTAAGCTCCGATTCTACCTCTCTCACTCAAAACCTTATTACTAAGAGAGTGAAAGTAGAGATTTTGTATGATCCAAGCACGACAAAAGCCCGTGACAACCAAACAGTATCTCCCCTTTTTTGTTATATATACACATTTTTTTTTTTATAAAATTAAAAATTTTCAAATTACTAAGTAATAAATAAATGCTAACAACCATTACCGCTGTACATTCTACTTCTTTACCCTTCCACGACTCCGCATTATAGTTCCCGTCCTAGCTGTTATCTTTCTATACTATATTTACAACTTCATTGATTTTCCAGGAAACATATAATTTACTCCAGAATCTAGATCTGAGGCGGTAATCAATTGATTGCTTGTTTGTTTGTTCATTTATTTTGTTTTAATGAATGGTTAGTTTATTACTCTAGAAACTAATTTGACTTGCATTCGAACCTGCGGACGTCTAATTTGCTCAGCTTACAATACAACTAGCGCGTTACCTCCTCTCTGCCTCCACTCATTTATTTCGTCACTCACACACATTTCCCTTTTTACACGGCATCTCCCTGATAATAATGATAGGAATTTTCAAATATTTTATATAAATTTCTATTTACATATGAGTTGTCAATATCCTATTAATTATCACATTATCTTATAATTTATAATATTTTGATAATTCACGTCTCACATCATTTGGATATGGATTTTGATAAATTATTTACTAAGTCTAGCATTACTTTTTCTCTAAACTTTGTTCTTTTTTACTTTTAATTGTGATTAATTTTAAGTTGATTAAAAATTTAACACAAGTTATTTCTTTCTTTTTTATTTTTTTATCTAGTATATTAGATATTACAGAAATAAGTACTACAAGCTAAACTGTGTAGATGGACACAAATAAGTACTACAAGTTGAACTCTGAAGATGGGCATTATATATATTATCAAATGGGACGATTTTTATCATCAAAAATATTGAACCGTAACTCAAATTTATGCTAATATATAAGTTATAAAAATTATATTAATTATTATATTATGTTATGAACTTATGATTTATACAGTAAGACATTATTTAAATATAAATTTAAATAATTTTCAAACATTACATTTTAATTATCTTACTTTTTAAATTGATATTTCAATACCGCAGCACACAATGTAACGTTACTGATGTAAAAGTCTGGTCTGTGGTCCGAGTGGAAAAGAGCACATTCTAAGACAGATTTTCAACCCGTAATTACTGAGGGTTATCATTTCTAAGCCAGGGTCAAGGTGGTGAGACTATCAGGATCTCAATTTTGCTAAAGACGCGCACTGATTATTGTATGTTTCTTTTTTTACGTAAATAATTATTAGAATAATTATACAAAAAGGACATTTTGAAAAAGAGAAAAAATGAAAACTGTGAGCCCCCTTGACAGAGAGGGTGGAGAAAAAGGATGATTTTTCCTCGTAGAATCATTGGGGAATTTCTCTACACATGGAGCACTACCAATGTTGTTTGCCCTTTGTCCTTACTCGCCTATGACGTTGAGCTTGGAGAGTAATATCGTCATCGACTAAATGAGATGGTAGGTTTTGTTTCGATAAATATTATAATAAATTCAAAATAGGAAGGAAAAAATCATTCAAACTCACAATATCTATATTGTAACTTTATTTTATCAATTGATATAATTTTTTTTTTAAATCAAAATGAATTTATTCAAAAAATATCAGTTAAAATAATGCTCGAAAAACACTCTAAAATAAAACTAAACCAAAATTGACTAAGATTGTTATAAAAAACCAAAGTTGCTGCCAATGCATATGATAAGGTGCCGGAAGTAATATTGTAAAAGAATGGAGAATTTTATTATAAGGTAAATATGATTATTTTAATTGGTATTAGAGCGATGGTCCACGTGCACGCGAGTCAATTTTGCTTAACAAAAGTCGAAGGTCAATTATGGGGCCCCGCGTGCCGCGTTGATTTGTCGGTGAGTAAAAATGGCGACGTGTCGGAGACAGGTGGAGTGGTGTAGGTGTGGTGTGATGCAGAGGATCAAGGTTGTCATTTTAACGTGACTCATGATACTTTTGTTTGGTTGCGGGGAGAAGGTGGTGATCAGGTCAGTGGTCATGGTGGAAACGCGGATTTGAAATTTTTGGCAGTGTTTTCACGAGTTGGATTTGTGTCAAGTGGGGCCGTGTCCATTTGTCACGGGCCACTTGGGACTGTCAGTATCTGCATTCGTCATAGACACGCTGCCACCCATTCCGTACACGTGGCGGACAACTAGAATATCATGCCTTATCATGGGTCCTACGTATTTTTTCTATAATAATAATAATTATTACTCTTTCTGGCTGAACCACGAGTTGGCTAGTGATCGAAACAACTTGGGTTAATTAGTGAGTTCTACAAAAATGGCCAATTTTTTTTTTTCATTACTGGGGCCAACCTAATGTGTTGTTGAGATCAATTATGATTCGACTCTAAAATACGATTCGATGATTAATTTTTAGAATATAAAAAAGAGTAACCTACATACGTAAGTAAAATATTCATATAAATGAAACTTAAATGAGTTAAATCCGTGATCTCTACATGAATAGACTGTGATTTACTACTGTCTCTTTCTCAAAATGAACCAAATTTTTATTACTCTTGATTATGTTTCATGCACACAAGAAAGATGAAGTATCTCTAGTTAGCCTAGCTGCCAGGCCATAGTGCACCATTGGCTAAGGCAGAGCGAAAATGAAAGCACAGAATTTAAAGAGTTAGCTGATATTAAATCATGTCATGTGTTATCAATTCAAATGAAAATTATAGGTCGAATTGATGTGTTTGATAATCAAATCGGCTATGGATTTTTCCTCATGTATGGGGCGTCAATTATAGTAGTGTTGGTCCACCCACTAATTTGTTGTTGTAACTTTTAAGGCACTAAGATGGAAACTTGTTCTCGATTGCGACAATTCCTTTTTTTAGGTTTGTGATGTTAATCACCTCGCAGACAAGGGATTAAAAAGAAGAAGGCTTCATGTCAAGCCAATGCATATGTGGATTTTTCTTCTTCTTTCTTAATCTTATAAATTTATCAAACACACAATAATTCAAATAAAGTTGTTACACTTTATCATTTTGTTGACTCTGCGAAATCTTAATATTCCCTTTCATATTTGATGAGATGAGATTTATAATAATAATATATTGCCCGTATGTGTGAATGAAGTTTTAGGTTAAAATCATGAACTTCTCTTCCAAATATGAAATTATAATACTAAAAACATTTTTTTTTTAAAAAAAAAAGTCTTTTAATATTTACTTGTTATTAACTAAAAAGAATTCATAAACCGTTGTAATAATATATTTCCACACACTATGATGTGTTTAGTTGATAGATTAGGGAAAAAGAATGAGAAATGAAAATAATTGTGAATGATTATTGATGCTTACATGCTTCAAAATCAATCCGTAGTGTGAATAAAATCACATAAATTTGGAGTTATGGAATAAAAATCCTTCTCACCTGGGAATCCAATTCACGTTCTCTTTTATAAATTAAAAAGTATTTTATATATCTTATTAAAAAAATACTTATATAATACATAATTTTAATTAAGAGTATTTTTTTAATTTATAATTAATTCATTTTGATTCAAAAACAAAGTAACATCTCAATGAAAATACTGTTGATTCTGATTTTGATTTATACAATTGAAGTAAACAACTTATTTTGATTATGATACATTATTTTTATTCTAAATCATTATGATTTCAAATTATTTTGATTACGTACATGTAAACACACCCTTACATCATCGAGGGGCTGTGAGTTTGATTCATCTTTATTTTCCTCAAACTCTGAATTTATTATATTTATTCAAAAAACCTATAAATAAAATGAATAATGTTATGATTTCGGCAGTAGCTCACTAGACTATCTTATAAGCTAGTATTGATATTAAAAAAAAAAAAAAAAAGAATAATGTTAAATTGTCAAAAATTTTATCCGAATGTATGCTCGTATGACATAAAATATAAATTATGAAATAATATAATATTAATCATTTATATGTCATATCATTTAAATATTAATTTTGAGAAAATGATTCAATAACCATATATTACTCGGTTAAAAATGTTGGAATAAATTATGAACGGGCACCGAGTTGTGATGATGTCAAAAAATGGCAGAAGATTTTTACTATTCTGTTTAAGCTTCCAAGAATGGTCCCCGTTTCTCATATCATTCCTGAAAGGCCCACTCTGCAACAAACATTACAATTTTGGCGACGAACACCAGCCTCTGTACGAAAATTTCTGCCTTACTGTGATTCAATGGACCGTGCATGGCTGCACCTTAGCGGCTCAAGTTTTTTTGCTTCAGTATGCTTGCCCGCTGTCTTATTAGTTATTACATTACAAAAACAAAAGCTGCCATTGTGGGGTTGCGTCCTACTCTGTACTTCTATTTTTAATTTTTATTTATAAAATTTATAATATAAAAATTAATTATCTATTAATAATAATCTTTAAATATTTTAAAGAAAAATAATCCACATATTGTAATGGCAGTCAATCCGTTATATTATAATAAAATAGGTAATGAGGTTTTTGATCGTAATTATAAACAAATAAAAAAATTAATTTTAAAAATTTTAATATAATTTATATATATTTTTGAGAATATTTAATATATTATTTTATTTATTATTATTTAATCAGATTCTGCTTGCCTTATAATATTCCCCATTTTTCATTGCTCATTTTGAATATTTTAATTAAATGGAAAAAATAAAACCTCACCAATAAACAATTACTAACTAGCTTTGTAATATGAATTTAAATATCGTATTTATGGATTTGTAAAGTTGGGGGTGATCCCTCCCTTATAATGGAAATTATATCCTATATCATATTTGTAGTGATTGATTATATTAATATATCCTTATTAATTAATGTTAATTAACAAAAAACTAACTACTTAATCTATAGTTCATATAACATGACAGCCTATATGAAATATAAAATTGTCATTACCAATATTAAATTGGCGCACACAACACAGGTTCACAATCCACATTTACGGTTTACCAAACACCAGGTGGATCATGATCCTCCCTTTGACTTCAATTCTTATATTAACTAGTGGTCCCGTTGCCCTATAATTTATTAAACTAAAACAGTAATTAATGATCCTATTGTAAGAAAATTAAATTAATGAAATGGATCTGAGGATGGGCGTCTGTGCTTAGATCAGAAGTCAAAACAGACCACGTGAGGTCGGTGTGTGAGATTTACCATGTTAGTAGTGCGCAAGCTGTAACAACTGTTTGACCTAAAACTTAAAACAGACTTTTTACATCATTTCACCGAGTACAATCTTTAACAAAACCTAATAACAACGCTAATTACGGATGATTATGGATCAGTATCGGCACAATAATCATGTAGAGCCCGGACCACGATGGTCCATTTGCTACGTGGAATCAGCTTTCGTCCACCGACACAAAGTCAAATTCTTTACAAGTAGGCACTGGCTTTGTAAAATTCGTCTCTTTCTGAAAGTAGGGCTATAGCTAATTATCAAATCTCTTTATCTTTGTTAAAAAAAATAAAAATTTCTCTTTATCTTTTATTTATTTGCTTACTTGTGTGCTAATGTGTGTATGTTTTTTTTTTTTTTTTTGGAAAAAGGAATTTATATAAAAAATGTGTGAGAGAGACTTTTGGGGGCATCCAGCCGTGTAAGTGCAAAGCAGTTGCCAAACAGTTCAATTTACGTGAGTACGTGGCAGGAGTCATAGAGCTGACTTTCAATTACAATGATTCGTGAGTCAGAATTTTCATTTAATTGTACGTAGAAATTAATGCAAAGAATTTGATGTAATAAATTTTCTCTCACTCTTATTTATTTTATAAAACTTACGTCAAACAAGTCAGCAATTGCATCCAGATCAAATGCTGCTCTCACGATAAAAATAAAAGATCATATGTATTAATAATATACGCAAGGTGAAAATTAAACCTCAAACGCTTTAGTGAATTCGAAGATACTCGATTACTAGTGTTAAGCGTATATATGTGTAACAAATCAAAGTAATCAAAACCAACATATACTTTATGTCTGTCCTTTCACAAACAGAAATAACATTTTCATTTTTTCACATTAACTTTCCCTCCACTAATGGCACAAGTAAGTTTAACTATAAACTTTAACTCTTTTAGGGGTAACATAGTCAGTTTAACTTATTTCTAATTTTTCACTTAAAAATACCTCACATCATGGGCTTTTGGGACGGTGGAGATTCATTTAAAATGAATTAAAAATGTTAAAATTTTAAAATAATTATAAAATAAATTAAAATTTTAAAATAATTATAAAATAAATTTTAAATATAAAAATAATTAATATTTTATGTAGATCATCACCGTCCATTTTTAAAATAAAAGTAAAGATCAATTTTGAATAAAAGTATAAATAAAATTTTAAAATATAATATTGATTAATAGATTTCCATGGTTCATATCTTGGATAAATGATGTAGATTAAAAAATACATATATAGGTGGATATTTGG
The DNA here is from genome assembly GCA_022984855.1 of Dimocarpus longan. Lineage (NCBI taxonomy): Eukaryota > Viridiplantae > Streptophyta > Magnoliopsida > Sapindales > Sapindaceae > Dimocarpus > Dimocarpus longan. Next base: position 4,821,430 of record CM041018.1, read on the forward strand.
TCTCGATCTCCCATCTCACATATGGACAATGAAGATTCAATCTATTGGTTCTCCTTACACTCAAGAAATGGAGATCTCCATTGCAATAAATATTCCTTTCGACAATGGTGGTGGCAATCCAAACGGATTTTTCATATCAAGATCCAGTTTGGAATCGGTCCAAACAAATAAACAAAAATAAGTGTGACTTTATTTGTATTTTAATTCATATTCGAAAAAATATTTTAACTATGCAGATCGGATAAATTCGAATATAGAAAAGTCATAATCCAAATTCAGTTCAATCTTAATCTAATTAGAATTCGTTTTTTTATCATGTTTTGATATAAAAAATATTTGAATTTGATTCGTTGCAAATTCAAAAAGAAAATTCAATTTTTTTTTAAATATATCATTTTAAATTAAAACAATTCTATATAAATATTTTTTTAATTAAAACACCTTTGATGTGATTCGTTATTACAACACAATTTTTTAATCATATATTTCATTTGTAACATTTTACAACATCTTCCATGCAAATTTCTATTTGAACCTAATTTGGTGTCTCATAAGATTAATATATAATCATGTTAAAAAAACCTCTCCAATACAATTATGTAACTCAATTATGAAACTAATGCAGGAAAAAAAAAATTATGAAGATAAGTTTCTCGATTGAGAAACTCTCACAAAAATCTTAATCAGCATTTTTCATTATTTTTCAAAATAAATTACAGAATTTCAATCGAACAATTGAATACAGAATATTTTTTTTTTGCTCAAAGAGTTCAAAATTTTTAAATAATATCAGGAGATATAGCGTAATACATGTTTTATGGTGATTGGTAATAAACTTAATGTATAGTTTATTCTAAATAAATGCGATAAAAATAAAATAACTATTTTTTTTTCCGCCAATTTAGATTCATATCCAAAAAAGGCGATAATGTGTCATGAACGGAGATGAGCTTATCGATAGATATATTAATTAAATTAATTATTTCCATTATTATAAAGATATATAGATCACTTTCAAGTCAATTCCAGTGGGATTGGTCTTGAAGGAAATTACATCCATGGTTAGCATGGAAAATTAACAATGCAAATCAAAGAAAACTAGTGCACTGTGAATGGCTCTATTTACACATACAGAGTTAGAAGACAGAAAAAATTAGAAGACAATTAAGAGTTTTAAAAACTACTAAAATAGATAGGATACCATGAGCTATTTACTTAATTTTACTCTTATATTTTGGATATAAATAAAAATAGTGATATTAACTTGGCCATAATATTAATATATATATATGTATCTATATTATGAATATTAATGGTGAGAAGAGGATTAAATTAAAAAAAACACTACTCATATCTTATGTTTTAAAACAATGATGAACCATTAATATCTTACGATTAAGGGAAGTGTTCAAAACGTTTAAAATTTTTTATTTTTTGTTTTTAAAATATTGATACCTTTAACTTTTTTTTTTTTTCTTGAAGAAGATATCTTTAACCTATTAGATATCCATTAATTTGTATCTAGATAAAATGAATTTATCAATTAACTGTCATAATCCTTCCAGTTAAAATTATTGTGGTTTGATAATAAGTTTATTACCTAACATGAAATTATAGTTTAAATTGTATTTTCCTCTCCAAATTGTTAAATTTATTATTTAAAGAAAATATACTCTTCTAATATCAGGGGAGTTTTATTTAGGTGGCCAAATTATACGCCAAAATAAAATTTTTAATTATTTAGACATTTTATTTGAGCTTCTTGGTTTTTTTTTTTCCAAACTTTCTTTAAGTTTATGTTTAGTTTTTTTTTTTTTAACATTTCCTTGAAATTAAGCTATTGAATTATAAATATATTTCAATTTTAAAAATGTTATATCCTTTTCCCATAATTTATTTATAACTTAAATAGTTAATGCACTTTTCTTTTACTCATGTGATTGAGATTTAAATCACCCCATACACATTTATCAACGTGTGTGGAGAGTTTCATCTATTTATTCTAAGAGTAGATTTCTTTTGATGCTTTGAAAATAGATTTAGAGTCATATACAATATTTAATCTAGGCATTTTTTCTTAGATATTTAATTGGTGTCAACAAATTTTCGATTATATCATAATTATATAATAAAAATTCAAAAGTTCTAAAAACATAAAATAAATTAAAAATAAAAGAAATTGTAATGTCTTTCTGACAGTTGGTTTAGGTTGATTTATGATTATATTGTAATTATATAAAAAATCAGAAGTTCTAATAATTATAAAAATCAACATAAAACAAATTTCATCTTTTTTTTTCTTAAACTAACACCAATCATATAGAGACTTATCGTAACTTGATCAATCCGCTATTTGTACCGGCCAAATATTTGTTTCTATTATTGGGAGGCACCGCCTTTAATTAAAAAATATATATATATTTTCTCTTGAACACTGGCATGCACATCTAATCTTGCTTTAGTACAGTCAATAATAAATACATATGTCCAGTGAGAAGGAAACAGAGGAAGATGGGCTGGGCCCAGGGGTCTTAAAAAGGAAAGTTGCTATGCATATTGGGCTAGGTAATGGGCTGTTTGAAGGCACAATCTGATGTGATGTGTTGAACAATGAAAGTTGACCTAGAAAGACGGCTGCCCACAATAGTCATTTGAAATGAAAACCATTATAATAACATTTCTAATCTTATATTCAAGATAGTGGAAAATCCCTTGCGAAAGAAAAAAAGATGGTGGCAAATCCACTGCGAGCCAATGTTGGCCACTAACTACATCACTATAACATAACTAACCCACTTTCTTCCCATTTTCATACTGCCAAACAACCCCATTATTTCCATCACCATTTGATAAAATGTACTACTGCCATTGAATGATTTGAAAGCAAAGGAGCCCACCCCACAAGTTTGGTGGAAATTTGGTCAATATTAGGTTGATAATCTTGTTATTTTTCCTCGCCAAGCATCATCAAGCCTAGTAGAATCATTGTAAAACAACTCTAGCAAATTTTTTTAAATATCCCAATTCAATACAATAATAATTGAGCAAATTGCAAGGATAGCATGTCAAGGGAAAGTCCCACTCACCCACAAGAGCTTCAACATTGCACGTTACACATTTAATGTGATGTGTTCAAATATGTGGGCACTTATTTTTAGCTCTTGTCGCCAAGCATATGCAACGTCTCCAGTCCTCTTATTCATTCTCAAACTGTTGCCATCATCTAACATGCATGTGACCTCTCGACATGGCCCGGCTTCAGTTCTATTGATCGGCTTTGTGATATACGCCTGCAATGAATCAATTATAGTAACGTTTATCAGTTTTAACAGTTATATTAATACCATTCTAGTTATTTTAATGTAAAGTAACATCATCAACATGTAACAGGAAAAAGAAACTTGGAAAAAAAAGAAATGAAGATTAAAGTACCAGTCAAGTCATTTGGTTCTGGCAAAATGTTGTATAAGTGGAACCCATGACTACTTGTGGGACCACAGATTACAAATCACATTAAAAATATGAATGAAGAATTTCAAGACCAGTGGCACTTATAGATGATTGATATGCCAAATTATCATAAATGAAGGAATGAGCATCACTCAACGCAGATTCATCAATTCAGCATGGGGCCTGTACAATGACTTGAAAGTTGAAAGTACTGTTTTCAGTAGATGTACATCGTACTCCTTTGCGCAATTGTGCTGCCTACTTTCAATCTGACCATCAAATTTAAATCACTAAAAAGGAACAATAATACAGGGCTAATGGGAAAACCATGTAGCCAAAACTTTAGTTTTGAAGTTCAATAGTCAACTGGCTGTATATAGGCTCAATTTAATATTACAAGCTACCAAGACATCTTACCATAAATGTCACTTATATTCATCACCATTTACCGAGTTGACGCGATATGTAGAAAACAAAATTTGAAAAATTAGAGAAAATTTGTTGGTTAGTATAGTAATCGGATGATATTCTTTAATTGATTAGTAAAGCACCATATTGCACATCAAACGTCATATATGGAATGATAGACATAAATAAAAGTATCTTATCTGAAAGGAATACTTTCTGTGATTCAATATTTTAATCAGAATAAATCAAAATATGGTCCATATGCAAGTAAGTTTCAGAAACTTCTGTCAATTATCGTGGTTGATAGCTACATTCAACCAACCCCACTCATGCTTCTGGCTAAGGCTGCACATGTCTGTCTTTTCACACAATGTAAATCTAACTACTGCTTTTCCAGCATGCAATTTCGTGTTCATATCAGCCAAACATCATCCTTGGATAATAGATCCAGTAAAATTTTGGAACGACTCTCGTTCATTCAAAACAAACAAATTTCAATTGTCATGCAGCAATTGCTAATCATATGAGGGCCAACTTTCAAAGGGTAGCATCTACTGGAACGAGTCGTGTCCTAATTATTTCAAGCTAGACAAATGGGACATGCTGAGTTCTGCTCCTCACATATTGAGGTAGATGTGCCCACAACTGGTGAAAGAATAAGAATATTACTGCTTTGTTAAGAGAATAAATTAACATCAATGTGAGAATCAAAATATTTTCGAGCTACTAAATCATTAAGTACTGCAACAACCACATGGTTCACATGTAACATCATTAACGAGAAAGAGTGGAGAAAATTTGAAGTTAAAGAATAAGGACCACTAACGTTGTGATCTTTAATTACCTTTTGTTTTGGGTAGGAAAGTGAGCTAGCTTGATGATATGATGATAGTCCTTTAAAAAATCAATGTGAAATTGGAAACCTCTCTACAGGATTTGGGGACGGGCCTCCCACTTCAGGTTTCCATAGATTATATGGATAATATAAACCGTCCCCGCTTTTCTGAGACCTGCAAACATTATTGCACGCTTTTCCAAGAAAAACCGGAAGTCCCCATATAAGCAAATTACAAACTCTCAAGATGCATTCTGAAAAGTGCACTTGGATCGAATTGGAGAGCACTGCCACTCCAGTAATTGCATCAGTGAATGATTTGTTACACTGTATATCGGAAAATCAATGTTGAAAATTTAGTTTGTATAGTTTGACGACCAGGATTGGATTGAATTAATCAGATACATTGATGCATTGATGCCTTTGGTATATAGTATGTGATTGAACAAAAATAATACTGCATTTTGGTTAGTGTAGTGTGAGTCTTGAAAAAAAAATAATTGTGTGTTATATTATTGTCATAAAACAAAAGTATTTTAAATTCGTTATACAAGATTGAACTATTTTAAATATTTTAAATCAAATTAAATTTGGTTAATAAATATTTAAATTATTTTTTGAATACAACAAAATATTTATATTATTTTAAAAATAAATCTAATTATTTAAAATTAATTTTTTTTTAAGAATTACATTTGTATTATAATTATTATTAAAAAATATTATTTTTTAAATGTTTTTAAATTATACAAAACTAATTTTTTAAAATAAACTAAATAAATTTAATGTTATATAGAATTTCCTTTAAAAAAAATGAAAAGAACAAAAAAAAAGAGACAAAAAGTAAAATTTTGTCCCATGGTGGAACAAATTTAACACACCTCAAAGAGTGGAACTAATTTATCGCTATCAACCATAAGACATGTCAGCAAATATCACATCAATATGACATTTAACAGGTTCAATCATATCAAAACAATGAGATGACCCAAATTGACTAGCGCTCATAGAAGGTAGTTCGAGGTCATGTTGGTGTAACAGCTCACAATTACTTAAACAATGCAGGTTTCAGAAGCGAAAGACTTTTCATAACCAATCGAAATTAGTGTATTTCTTTTTTTCAGTGAATCTCTAGGAAAAACAAAAAAAAAGTAGAATTCCACTAAATTGAAAAATCTCTATAATATGCAAAAGATCTCTTCAAAATAGAAAGTTGTCAAAAATATACTTTGATTCGAATATGAAAACATTAATTGCAGCTTTATATAAAATAAGAAAGAGGATCTCAATCTCTTCTATATTTTAATTACTAGATTATATGTAAACAAGGAACATTGACATTATATAAAAAGAGATTTGCAAGTAAACGAACATACATTACAACTTGATTACTATCCTTTTAAAAACTCTCTAGTCTCTTTGCTTTTTGTTTTTACTTTTCTGGTATTTTACTTGCTCACAATTATTACGCTAAATCATTCATCATTCAACAATTTACCTATTAGAAACATCAACACCGATACTTTTCCTATTGAAAACATCCACACCTCTTGCCTTCTCTATACCACTTACATGAAAATTCAGGCTCCCCATTAGCCCCAACCACATGATTATGGTGGTTACGACCTGACATCTACAAACATAAATCTACCATCAATATTCCTTAAAGACCAACTAGAAACCAATAAACAAAAACCCTAAATTTGACCATCTGGATCCCTCAAAATATCCCTCTGCAAATCAAGCTACAATCAACTAGGTAAGGTCTTAAGTATTACAACAATATAACCAACACATGGCCTACGAGACATATCAAGAAAGAATGGCCCTAAATATAAAAAGTAAAGAAAAAATTTGGATTACCTTGAAAAGGAAGATTAGCGTAGAGTGAAAGTAGACTAGAAGTTGGAAAAAGGGAACCAAGGGCGCCACAAAAGAAAACCTTTGAAAAGGAAAAATAAGAGTCCTTCGTGTTTGGGAGTCTTGCAAAAATGGACAACAAAAGGTATGACTCATCCCTGCTTTGATATACCTCATTGCAATTGTCGAATTAAAAGTAATCATAACTGTTATGTATTCAATGATTGACATAAAACCTCGCAGTCAGCCTGCGAGAATTCAAACAAATAACTTGTTGATTAAACTTTCAGCATGACCTAAAATAACTAGCTCGCATTAAAAGTTGGAAGGCTAATGTTATTCCCAAAAATAGCCTCACACATTATTAAATAAGGGATCAATATACTTGTGGATTATAATAAGATGGATGGTGGAGATAGTGATCTAATGAGATAAGCACGAGAGATGGTAATTGTAAATCAATAGTTGGAGAGGATATGGTTATTTTACATTTTTTATTTTAAAATGGTGGGGAGTCATTTCGATTCTCACAATGATAATTTTGGGTAAAAAGAATAAAAACATTAGAATAGGGCAAAACAATCATAGCCTTTGAGTTTGACCCATTATTGGTATTTCCTCATAGTATTAGTGGGGTGATTTTTCAAACTCCTGAAGCCCTAATCCATGAAAACTTCTACTCCAATTCAACCTCCTCATCTTAGTCTAACTCTACTTAGAATCTCTAAAACAACCCAACCACCAATATCAAAAGTCATACTCTATTGTCTTCATCATGGCCTTTTTTTTTGGAGTTAATTGCAACTATCGAGACTATTATGATGAACATTATGGAGTGACTTGAAACACAATCCCTATTTAAGGGGAAAACTGTCCTTACCCTTTGAAGGGACATATCCATAACTAGCCCACACACAGAGGCATCAAACGGTAAATATTCATATTGCTGTGGGTACTCGAACCTATGCACTCTCGTAGGACGCAGATGTGTCGTGCTATCCAGGCACAATAAGTTGGAGTTCTTCATCATGGTCTTATGAGAGAGAATTACTAGTATAAATTTTATTTGGATAGGGTATTGCCGATTGCGTGACAAGAATGTGCTACTCCATTATTAGAAGCGAACAATTTGGACCAAGCACAAGTTGGTGATGGTCCGATCAATAAAAGCCCATATAGAAATTTAATCAATGACAGCCCATATAGAAATTTAGTTTCTACGTTAGAAGAACAGAGTATCTAGCCGGTCATAGTAAGCAAAGACGAAGCCATGAATATTCTTTAGGGGCTGCGATAGTGTTTTGCATATGTTATGGCATATTTGTTTGTCTGTTAAAGAAAAAAATTGACCAAAAAAATTTATTTAATTTCTTGAAACATAAAAAAGTATTTATTGATTGAAAATGACAAAAAAAAGTTGAAAAAATAAAATAAAGAATTGCAAGTGTTTAATTTATTATTCAAAATAATATTTTAATGTAGATAATAAATTAAGAATCTACGTCATATTCATAATAATTTTCTAGCATCAAATAACATTTTTAGTTTAGCATCCACAAACTATTTTGATTTTTCAAAGTTATAAAAGTGTTTTTGATAACATATTTTAATAGTTAGACTTTTTTTTTTCTTTTTTTGAAAGGATCTTAATAGTTGGACTTAAATTCATGGTTGACATGTTTTTTAAATAATATTGTTTACTTTTTTATTAATTCATCAAATTGTAAGTTTTATTTCAAACTCTATCAAACAAAATTTTAATTACATAATCAATAAAAATCGATATTCTATAATAAATAATAGATTAGGTGTATATCAGAAAATTATAGTGAGATAAATAAAAAATCGGAAGAGATGAAAAAATCTTTGAACAAGAGAAAAATGTTTGTTATGATAACAATTATTAAAGTATAATTTTAAGAAATAGCAAATTGTAATTTAACTACCCAGATAAAACATTATTACAAGCAAAACTAACTTTTTACTTTAATTACAATAAACCTACCCACCGTTACTTCTTCTTGGTTAGAGTTGACAGCTTAAGGGGTAAAATTATCTTTTCAATATTATTAATATTATTTTTTATTTTCTTTTCAAATTAATTATTTTAATAATCTCTCCCTCGTTTTTCTTACCCCCATCGGCCACAGTCACCGTTCTTCTTTGTTCTTCATCTTTCTTCTCCTTCTTCTTCTTCTTTTCTCTTCATTCGAATCCAGATTCATCTGGGTTCATTCTAACCAAACATCAAAATCATCAACAATGATCCATCATCAACACAAATAACACAAACAAGTCTAATATCATCAATAATCAACACAAACCAAAACCACTACCATTTTCAAATAAAAACCATTACCATCATCATCCAACAGACCTAAGATCATTAGCATCAACACCATTTGAAAACTAACACTGATGCATGTTTGGACTCCGATCTGGAAACCTAAACACTGATGCGGGTCTGGGTTGAAAACCCAGATCCACGTCGGGTCACGGCCTAGTTCCAGACCTACATCATCTGGAAACCCAGATCGGCATCTGGGTTTGGATGGAAACCCAAACACCGATCTGGGTTTTCAAACCCAGACGTCGATCTAGGTAATTCTAGAGTCGATTTGGGTTTCCAAACCCAGATCGACTAGTGAAGAAAATGAACAGAATAAGGAAAAGAGAGAGAGAGGAGAAGAAAGAGACCCAGATCGGTGTCTGGGTTGGAAACCCAGATCCAGACGTCTGGATTTGCTAGACGCCGATCTGGGATGGAAACCCAGACGCCGATCTGGGTTTCCAAACCCAGATCGACTGGTGAAGAAGATGAACAGAAGAAGGAGAAGCAGGAGAAAAGAGAGAGAGGTGAGAGACCGGGAGTCTGGGTTCCAGACGTCGATCGGGTTCCGGTGAAGAAGACGAAGGAAAAGGAGAGAAGAAGGAGAAGAAAAAGAAGAGAGAGGTGAGAGACCGGGTGTTTGGGTTCTAGACGTCGATCGGGTTCCGGTGAAGAAGACGAAGGAAAATGAGAGAAGAAGGAGAAGAAAAAGAAGAGAGAGGGAGGTGATTTTTGCTGGTGATTTATTTTATTTTTTATTATGGGGGCAGTTTGGTATTTTAATAATATTCACATGGTTGACTTTTAAATTTGACGAAAATTCCTTAACGAAAGGGGGTTGATTGTAATAAAACTAAAAATATTGATCCGTCTGTAATTATGTTTTAAATAGGTAGCTAAATTGTAATTTGCTTTTTAAGAAAATCAATAAGAATAAATAAAAAAAATTAAAGTACCTCTTAAATAAGATATAATACTAGTTTAATATTAAAGAAGCTCTGTTAAGTATTTTTGAAAAAACTATAAAAGATATAGACAAAAGTGCAAAATTTAAACACAAATTAAAAATAAAATAAATGAAAAAATAAAAAAAAAGAGGCAAAATTTAAAATTTATGAAACTTGAGAGGGGTAATGGACTCCTCCTCGTCCATATCTACATTCGTCCCTTGCCGCTGTCTATGATGCCTGAAGGTAGCAAGCATGTAAATGATCCTTCATTATCGGACTCCAATATGAAGAACAACACCTTGGAGAAACTGCTGCCCAATTGATTGCACAACAAAGTCATGATGCTCCTCTGTTTGTACGATCTTATAGTGGTTTTTACTCTGTTGTTCTTATTAAGGTATGATCTAACCTTTATAAGAAAGATGAAAAAGAATACATAAGGTAATAAGAAGATGATAAAGTTACCTTAGAGACACTGGCATATTTCAGTTACACAAAGGAAAAATGTGTTCTTGCAAAGAATTCATGCAATGGAAGTGTTTACATGTTTGAATTAAATACAATTACCTGACAGATATAGTTAGGTGGCTACTGAATACCCATTTGGTCCATACATGACTATTTCAAGCACATGAAACCCTTTGCATACATTCATACATTTGTTACAATAGGCTAATAACTTCGTAAGGCTTTACTGGGATCATGTGCACAACAAAAATAAATGTTCTGAAAGTATAATTGATTGCCATTTACCAATTTCAAATTCCATCTTTCTTGACACTTATGCCACCCAACACAATTTGTAAACAAAGATCAACTTTAGATAAACATAAGGTTGTGATCCAGTGGTAAAGACCACTTAACCGCCCACTGCCTTTCATAGGTTGTAGGTCCTATACTCAAGTTATTTTCTCCCCCTTATATTGGTTGTTCCCTTTCGTTTATGAGAATTAATCTTTAGCCCATGCTACACTTACATTGTAACTGGTTTCGATTGCACTTTAGATTGATCTCAGTCATAAAAAATATATATAAAAAATTAAAAAAAAGGGACCAACTTTAGGAATAGCATTTATTGGCATCATGTAAATTGAAAATTCCTAAAATATGCTCATGGAAATGTAATATTTGAGTTGGCAATCTCACCTAGCTAAGGAGAGATCAAATGACTAAGCCTTTAAGCAGGATCGATCATGAGCACGTGTGAGAGATGTTATCGATTCTGTCCCCTAAATTTTGAGCCTCAAATTTTACAAATTTCTATATTTTTTTTTTCTATAATTAGTTTGTAAAGTAAATATATAATTAGTGTTTCAAATGATGTAGAAAAGCTTGAAATAGCTTGTGTGGTTAAGGGGCTTCTAGTTTGTTGATGGTACTCATAAAAGAGGCTTTGATCGCTTGATTACCAAGTATGGTGCTCATTTTTAGTAATTTAATTTATTTTAACAAATATTTTTAAGATTTAAAGGGCTCAATTTTAAACCATACATTACTTTTCGTTTCACATTTTTGATTGCCAAAGCAAAAATATAACTCTAAATTATTGTTTGTTTATTTTTATTAGTTAAAAATTTCAAATTTCATCAATAATCTAAAGTGAAGAAATTAGAAATTCAAAAATTTGTTCATTTTTAAGGTAAAGTTATAATTTTATATTCACTATTGAATTATGACATTTTATGATCATCTATTATTGAGTTATGACATTTTATGATCATCTATTTCTTTATGATTCTTCTTTTATTTTTATTTTTTATTTTTATTGTTTTTTAATGTGTTGTTAGATCTAAGATTGACAAATACATTTATATGATGTTGCATGAATTCTTTGGTATATATAGATAAATTTTATCTATGAGTTTTAATGAATTTTTGTATTATTATGTGAATGTATTTGTCTTATAATATTATTTTTTCATTTAATGAAATTATTATGTACACACCAAAAATATGACGAAATAGGTTTTATACATATACAGTTTTTAAAATATTATTTATAATAATAAATAGGTCCAATTTAATTTTTCACACAAGGTCTTTAAAATGTCAGGGCTGCCCCTGCCGCCATGGTATTCAAAAGCAAGGTAACTCTTACATGTATTATGTATTGATGCCATAGAACATTAGCACATTATGTCATGTGAATGGATCTTAGCTTTGCTCATAAAAAACTTTCAAACATAATTCAGCACAATCAGTACGTTTGAGATAGATGAAAGCTGCTACTAAAACATGTCTACTTCACTGATCTTTTTTTTTTTTTTGAAAAGTACACTGGTTAATTTGATGATAATGAAATTGGTATTTTAAGTCTGATGGTCAATTGACCGACTGCTAAGACAATCAAATTATAGTGCAAGCAAAATTTTGATCTCTCCAAATTACATGAACCAGATTTGCATGATCTCCCTAATAAACCAAAAAAAAAAAAAAAAATTTGCTTGCTCTGAATGTCCTTTTAGCATCTGGGTACATTGAAGCATAAGTTTATTATGTATGCATATTCAACTGAAATATAAGGCCTATAGTTTTCATTCTTGTAGTTACAAAAGTAAAGCAAATCAGGTAGGCTCCGATGTAACAATTGAACTTTGTAACTCATGTTTCTCAGAGCATTTGAACACACACACAATAAAGTGGCAGTGTAGAATTGGACAACCAAACCATTGGCTTAGCTTAAAAGTTAAAAAAATTGGTGATAGAAGGCAATATGTAGCAAATGGAAGGAAGAGAGAAACTGAGACGGATATAATAAAAAGAATTGAATGGGGTGAGAGAGGCTCGAACTCTCGACCTCAGGATAACTCAGAAGCTATGAGACCTACGCGCTAGCCAACTGCGCCACCACCCCTCGTTGCAATGTCGGTGGAATTTTAAATTTATATTCTTTTTGTTTTTTTTAAAAAAAACACTTGACATTCATTAAAACAATCTCAAATTTGAAAACCTCAAGCATACCAACACCAATAGTCCAGCCAAATTAGGGACAGCAAGAAAGCACTCATAAATGGCCAGATCACATCCTCACTCATAAATTTATGTTCTGTTTAACTTCATAACCCATTCATAGTCTAACCATGTCATCATTTACATATTTAATCCTTATAAACTTTCTTTGGGATCCCACTAAACATGAGTTCTTTGATTAATTTCTCAATCCTTAGCTTATATCCTAATTTGTTAATATCCCTCTTGTCTATTAATTGGTTTTGTAAATGGGGTTCATTTTAGCATGGTAAGTCTACAATGTTAGCTGTTGTGGTAATGATTTGCTTAATACACCTCTACTACGTACCAAAAAACCTCCATTAATGTGTAATGTACAATTTTTTGAATTTTATACATAAAACGAGATGTCTCCAGAAACTAATTAAGGTAGTTTTGTTATTAAGCCCACCGGGTTACAAGCAATGAAAATATCGATCAATGTTTCGGGGCCATGAAGGCTCGTTTGAGATTGATTTTCTTTTTAATAATTTTTTCCCCTCCCTTTTTTAGGGTGGAGTTTGAGATTGCTTTTTGACATCAGATTGTAGTTAATTTTATAATTTTCGCATTAAATATGCTTGCTAAAGTACAGATTTGTAGAAAAAGATCATACATCACTTCTACTAAGTGATTATGAAATAATTTCTAATAAATTTTGAAGCCACCTATATTATTTTCATGAATTCAACATAGTAAATATTTGATATTTAAAAGTAAACTGAAAAAGCCACATTTTTTTTTAATGCATCTGAAAAAGCAACATTTTTACTGAAATTAAATATTAGAAGAAAACAAAAAATAATGTTAGAGGCTATCCGTATGGTTAGGGACATAAGTTTTCTTAAATAAATATTAATACTACGATTGACCAAATAATTTATTCTTTTTTCGCAGGTAAAAGTCCATTTTATTTTTATGTCATTAATTCCACTCTTAAATTAACAGTAACCCACTTGATTAAACGTACTTCTGTGTCTTCACACAAAATTAAAATCATCTGTGTATCTGTCCAAAATCTTAGAGTGCTAGATTGCAAGTTGCACATTTACTTTACACAACTAAACTTGTGTCGAAATGATAGAGGCACACGTGTCAAAATGGAGAAAGTTTGTTTGGCAGGTTATCTCATTTTTATTTTTATTAAATTATCTTTAATATTTTAGTTTTATACTTTTATTATACATCGAATCATTAATGCTATTTTCGTTGGTTGATGTTAATCCTTTTTTTTTTTTTTTTTCAAAATTTATAGTTTTTTTTTAATAATATTTTTGTTTGTAATCACTTTTATTTTGTTATATTACTTATCAGGCAAACTAATAATATGAAAAAAAAAAAAAATACACGAAATTGCAGCTTCCTCTGTCACGGAGGCAATAGGCTCCACCACAAAACCTATTCTGTAAGTTTTTATTTTTTATTTGTTATTCTTAATCTTAAATCTTATAAGTTCTTATTTTAAATAAATAGCTAAGGGTGAGCAATGCATGGGCAAGGGTGAGCTAATGCCTACCTAGCCCATTTTGAATATATATATATATACACATATATAAACACATTTATAAAATAGTACATAGGAAAATTTCATTATATATTTTTTATTTATGATTTTTTTTTTCGTACCAAAATAAAATATATATATTTTCAACCAATTATATATTTTTCTTATTTATATTTACTTTTCTATTCAAATATTTTGTATATATAGAAGTTTTAATTGATGCATTAAATGTTAAATTTCATTTAATTTCTTCACTACACAATGTTAGTTTCATAGCTAGTTTAAATTTAATATATTTTATTTCTGGTGTCTTTCCTAATGCATTCTTTAATCTGATGTATAATAGTAAATTATGATTCTCAAAATATATATTATCTATATCATTAAAGCTGTAATTGATAAGTTTGATTATTTAAATATCATTAAATCATGTTTGATTGATTTTTTATTGTATTTACATTTCATATTTCTTTCATATTTTGTTCGAAATTTTTACTCTTTTTAAGTTAATATATTTATTTACAATATAAATTTTGAGAAGTAAAACTTATTATATATATCCTCTAACTAGGTAAACATATTTTTTCAAAAAAAAAAAAAGGAAAAAAAATCTAGGCATATATATTTTCCAATATATATATATGTATTTTTCGGTTCATTTTCAGCTCACCCTAATATTTATTCCTAGCTCCGTCCTCGACTTCGATTGGTTTCTTGTTCGAAATCCATTTAACTTAAAATTAAGTGGTTTTGCTATTATTCTTTTACCTTTTATCTCAGTTATATATTCACCTTTTAAAGAGAGATTTATTTTCATTTTTTTAGAAGGGAGGATGCCATGCCTTCTACATGATGGAGGAGATATGGCCTCCTTTGTAATATAGGAGGCACAACCACCTTTAAAAGCGATTGTTGACGATATTTTAGATGGACGCTATTGGGGATCACAAGAATAAAGCTTGCCCCTTTTTAATGGAGAACGCGCAGCACCTCATTCTCAAAAAATGGGACATTCTACCTTTATTTTTGAGGTGGCCAGTCTCTATTCAAGGAGGATTTCGATTAGCGTATTCATTATGTACGATGCTGATTGGTCTTCTCGAATAAAAATCGACGATCTCTTTGAAAGTGAAGACTAGCCATAAAGGCTAGCTAGTCTGAATTTTTCAAAAATAAAATTAAAAATTTTTCATTAAATTTCATTTTTTAAGAGAGAAATATCGATATCAAGTAACATGTCTTTGGGCCTAACTTTTTAATCAAGTAAGGGCAAGATAAAAATTCTAATCGGAATAATTATTTTGGATAGATAATGTCATCAAACACTAGACAATATTAAATTAGTACTGTTCAAGCATTTGTCCCCTCAAATGCAATCTAACAAATATGGTCAAAATATGTTTAATAGAAAGTGAATCCCAACATCTTAATAAAAGGAAGATGTCTTATAATTTCTACTAAGAAATGATATGCATAAACAATATTTTTTTAACTCAGTTAATTTAAGAGTAATGTTTATTTTATATTTTTTTATTATGTTTTGACAATTAAGAATTTGAACAAATCGATGAATTGATGATAATTTTTTTGGTTTCTTCAAAATATTGAAAACATGGGGTGCAATTGCAAGGCATTCTCATTTGGTCAATCCTTTAGAGACAAAGAAAGAGTTTCAAATGAAATGATATGTTCCCATGCACTAAATAGGCGCAGGACTATGTTCAATAACTGAAAAGCTTGGCCCGTCTCGGGTGCGTTAGATATGTTAGAAACGTTTTTAAACACGGTACACAGGCCCCTTACCATGTCTCTATGGGCCTCCATAATTGATGGTCCAATATTTAATTGGCATTAATGACTTCATTAGCGTCATCTTCCGTAATGATTCGCGTACTTATAATTAACCTCCTTTTAGCTGTTCTAAGGCTACCCTCAATAAGGTTTATTAAAATTCAGTTCAATGTTCGTTTATTTGAAAGGATCCTCTTTTATCTTATGCTATTAAGAAAAATGAAAGATAAATACAACTGCTATTAGTGCAGTTGGCTAAGTACCTCGTTACCTCATATGAGGTTGAATGTTTAATATTTTTTCGTAAATATTAACAAATATTAATAACATATTACCATAGACTAGTGTGGGTTAGTAGTTTATCCAGATTCCAGATCATGCGAGTAGTTCAATTCAGTTTTGGACCTTTAAATTTGTTAAATCAAGCAAATTGAATCCGATTTTAAAATGTATGATTCAATTATATTTGTTAAAATTGTTTAAACTAATCGAAGTTTGCATTATTTGAAATCATAGAGTCAAAGATTTGCTAGGATCTAGCTAAATCATAATCGCGTAGCTAATAATACAACTTCATATATAATAGAGGAGAGTTGAGGTCTCCTTACACTTTTTGTGATTTTGTGGGAGATAAACTTCTATCACGAAAGTGAAAAGCGAAGTGCATAATTATTTTGTTAAAGATGAATGTGTACATTGAATTGAATTCTAACAGATGAGTTAGATAAAAAAAGAACATAATATGTCACATTAAATAGGATTTACAAATAAATTGCCATCAATAAGTAATGACTGGAATCATATTAGGGTAGGTCTCAAGTGAACTACACAAATTCAATAAGGTAATTCATTGCTAGTAGAGTTAAAGGGGCTTTTAATTTCATGCCGGTCCCTGTAACTTACTACTTGATCCTTACTTGCAATAGAAAAATTAATGTACAGATATATACTCCAACAACTTGATTTAGAGTAATTAATAACGAATCATAATACTCATCAAATTAACCCATTTCAATTGGGTGATGATCTGGAAGTTTTGGTAGGTCAAATATACATCATGAGAAAAAGAATAAGATTGTCTTTTGAAAGTGAAAGAAATGCTGCTTTGCAATCATACCACATACACGAACAGTGCCTCACAACTCAAAAGAGGGATTTTGTATTGGGGTGTGAGAATTTGAGCATGGCAACTCGAAATTGTGGCAGCATTTTGAGGTGCACAGGAGGGAAAATTGCAGCCTTAAATAACCCATTGATTGGCGTGTGTTGGTTGATGCAGGTAGTGGGTGGGTCAGCATTATATGTGAATGTGATCAAACGATAGACAGAGATGATCATAGATCTCATTTGATCATATATCATATTTGATATAGTTAAGTGTAAAAGAAAGTAGATGAAATCCAGCTCACAGTTCTCACAGAGTAATACGACCCCACGTGGAGAGGACTGCCAGTTCATGGAGCTGTACATTACTCATAAAACTAGACCTCCTTATAGCTGTCTCTCTTCGTCCCTAACGCTGCTGGCAACATACTAAATTATATGACCCTCTCTCTCCCTCTCTCATTGGTATTGTGTGTGTGTGCGTGCGCTTATGTCCTAACTGCTATCACAAAAAGTCATTTAGAAAGCTATACCATCTTTTAAAAAAACCTGGCCTTCTACTTCTCGACGTGGACATGACAAACATGTATTCCAATCATAAACGTGCAAGAATCCTTCGAAATCATAAGTGGGTATGTACAATATAATGGTCTTCCATGAACGTATAAACAGTGCATTATTATTAGCTTGATACAGATAACTTTTGTTTTAATAAAAATATTATGTTTGACTAGGGAATTAACCGATCGATGGTTTCAATTCTACTACAGTTTTAACCACCACCACAGCCGACCATGTTTTTTTGTTTTGTTTTGTTTTGCACATGATTTTCTATCTTCATTAATTTTGTGCGTGTGTGTATATATATATATTATTAGCAATTAAAATAGATTATATTGGTTTGTGATCCTAACTATTTATTCGTTTCTGTTGTTGTTTGGTAAGTTGGCTCTTCGATTAGAGAGGGCTCAGAACATGGGTTCATGTGGGAATATCTCTTGGTCATGTCATCAAAATTAAGCATAACAGAATCTCCTTGAATGTTTTTATGTTTCTACACACATACAAACAAACCAATGCTAAATTAAATGAATAGAAAAACATCAAATTTCATTGGGTACATTAGCTGTTCATGGCATTCAACAAATACTAATTAATTTTAAATTTACATAGTGAATGAAAATCGAAACTATCAATTTTTATGATTATATATAATGTTGATGATGATGATCATGGGGTCCATGATGTTGGTGATTATAAGCATTCATAACAGAACAAACACAGCTAATTAATAATTAGTATAAAACAAAGATTAAGAAGTAAAACAAGTGAGGCAAAACTCAAAAGAAAACATATAGAAGAACACAAAAAAAACAATTAATTAGAGAAGATGGGAGGAGACGATGATCATTGATTGGAGGGTGGGAGGGTGTATTAATGCATAACAGGGAGGACAGATTTCAAGTGTGTGTAGTCACGTAGCTGTCATTCGATATTACAAATTAAGCCATCCCCCTCTCTTCTCTCTACGTACAGCAAATTAGCGTTTGCAATTGTCGGATCTCTAGCGTCTCCCCCTATCTTTTTATTTTTATTTTTCCTTTCTTTTACTGTAACCAACCCCATATAAATATATATATATTATTCCCAGATAATAACAGCAATATCATAATCTAGCTAGCTCCAATGATATTCTTTATTTGATTTGGTTGTAAAAAGAAGGAGATATAGAGGCGCACATGGAGCAGAAAGCCAAGAAAATGAGCTGGAAGAGAAGATACAGAGCTTATTAGTCAGTCTTTGTCAACATTCTATACCAAGAGATCATCCAGTTGATGCATATACAAGAACAAGAAGTTGCCATTATTTGTAATTTCAACGATTTAGATTCCATGGCCTATCCACATTACCGATCACAGTTCGGTGACACAACTTTCACGAAGGTTTTTGTTGGAGGATTAGCATGGGAGACACCTACAGAAGAAATGCGTAAATATTTCCAACAATTTGGAGATATTCTTGAAGCTGTTATCATCACAGATAAGAATACAGGAAAATCTAAAGGATACGGATTTGTAAGTTGATAATATGTTTATCTTTTTCCCCTTATATGGTCCATGTTCATCCCTTTTTCATTTTCATGATCGTTAATTATTGCCATTTCATTTTTATAGGTGACCTTTCGTGATCCGGAATCAGCCAGGAGGGCATGTGAGAATCCAAATCCTATGATCGATGGAAGAAGAGCAAATTGTAACATTGCTTCCCTGGGACGGCCTAGACCTTCACCGCCCCGAGGTCCATTTCAATTCTTCTCTCATTTCTTATTCATATTTTTGCTAGAATTGTCGCAATCATGACAATTCCAATGCTTTTGGGCATGTGTTTAATTTGTTGCTTATATATCATACAGGAAGATTAGGTCAAGGTGGCAATCCATATCAGGGAGGAGCACCATCATATGGTGGAGTGGCAGCGCCATTACATCCGCCGCCGCCGCCACCACCACCACCAGCTGTCATTTATCCATCTTATGGGTATGTTGCTTTTGTTTTACTGATAAAGCTGGTTAATGTTGTCCATATCACATATAGAAAATGGTCCATACCTTAAAAATGCAGTACATGGTTAATTTTTTTTAGGGGATCCGTACGGTTGGAATGAGACAATTACAAATAGTGAAACAATATAATTGACTTGGTAGTTTTTTCGCATCAACAATTGACTCGGTAGTTTTTTTGCATCAGCAATTGACTTGGTAGTTGGCGATGACATAATAGTTGAACAAATAGAAAAAGAAAATAATAAACAAAATTGAAATGACTTGGTAATACAGAGTTCAAATGCTTTCTAATTGAGCTGCATGTTATATAAGAAACAATTGATAAGAATTTAGAACAATAATAGAAACTAGTTTAATTCATTAAATTATATTAGAATTAGGATTTGAAAATTTATTGTGTCACTTCGGAAACAATTATTTTTGCTCAACATAATTATCAACAAGAAGAAAATAACAAAGACTAAAGTTGCGAAAAATAGCATATAGTTTGACTCTCAATTCTATTAAACAAAATCTAATAGTTCATTTAAGCACTTATAATTTTCATTTATACAAGAAACTTTAGAAGCATTAAACTAACATATATGTGTATAAGGAAAACATGATACAATAATGTACGTCTTGACTAATAAAGAACTGAACTTACATGACAAACAAAGAACTTACATGCATATTAGAATGGAACTTGTCAAAAAACATCTTTTAAATTTATAAAAATTTCGACCTCTCTAAGAGAGTAATCTCATATATCTTTATTGTAGTATTTACTTTTGTATTTTTTATTAAAGCTTAACCATGTTTGTTGATATATTTCCATATCATGTACAATTTAGTAACAGATGTAAAGCTACAAACGAAGCCATGTTGATGATGACCCCTTCCTCTCTTTGACATTTTGTTTTTACTATTTGTTATATCTATAATTATAATATCAATGATCAGCTATTTGCTAAATATTGTTGTTAAGTAAAATGAGAGTGACATATGTCAACGTTATCCAAATAGTGTCACTATAATGTTATACAAAATCTTATAATGAACATATACATTTGAGTGTACAATAATGTTATACCATATGATTAAAGATATATGGTACCTTAAAGTGTACAATAATGTTATACAAAATCTTACGTGTAATTCAATATCTTAGTGTTAAATCAGTGTCATCAAATTAATTTAGTACCTACCAACCAAACCAACGTTATCATTCACAACGGTTGCTATATCGTGGTAGGACCCATTGAGAGCTTCAAAATAATTTCATCATATGCTGCCATTCCTTTTTACCCACGGAAGCTAACTTATTTACCTCATTTAGGAGTTACTTCAGATGGTTGATATCATTTATCATGCGTTAACGTTCTTCCATTAGTTTTGGTTCAACTACACCAAACTAATAGAAAATTAATTATATTCTGAAACTGATTGAATTCAACTTTTTCTTTTTGTTTCAGGTACCCAACTTATAGTCCTGACTATGGTTACCACCAAGTTAGTGGCAATTTCTTGTCAAATTTAGAGAAGTAATGATTAAGATAAGATTGATAATGATGATTGAAAATTGAATGCGCAGATGCAGGGTGTGTATAATCCGCAAATTCAACAACCACAATACTATCAACAAATGTATGGAACAACATCATCTACACCAATGGGCTCACCATATTACTATGGTTATTCATTACAATCACCAAGGGGAGCATATTCTGCAACACATCCACAACCGCAGCGAATCGGGGCCGGACCCTCCTATCTTTACTATCATACACAGATGGAAGGGTCCTTCTCCAGCTATCCTCCTCCTCCACCCCTTCAACTTCCTAGGCAGCCTTTGCCATTTTCTTCAGGTAATTCACTATTCATTTTAGTTTTTTTTTTTTTAATTGAAATATTATTATTTTGTACAGACAGTTCATTCCTGATGGATCAGTATACGTTATTGAATGAAATAATATAATATGTCGTGATA
Organism: Dimocarpus longan; assembly: GCA_022984855.1. Classification (NCBI taxonomy): domain Eukaryota; kingdom Viridiplantae; phylum Streptophyta; class Magnoliopsida; order Sapindales; family Sapindaceae; genus Dimocarpus; species Dimocarpus longan. Next base: position 4,843,181 of record CM041018.1, read on the forward strand.
TAATCTATAGACCGTCCATCCACATAAAAACATGTACGTATGTAAATATGTTATATTAGGATTAAGTAAATAGGAAGAGAGATTGGTGGGGGGGTGGGCCACATTGACAAACTCAACCATGTGGAATGAGCTGTCTGGTTATTGCCGTGACCCGAATGATGGGTCAGTGGAGAAGTCATGACAGAGCAGCATAGCCTGTAAATTATAGTGACTGCATGTGGTTCCTGTTTCAAGATGATGCTTGTTTCTGAAGATGCAGTCATCTTAAGGCCCACACCGCATGTTATGCACCCTCTCATTTCTTTTAACGTTTGAAATTATTTTGAACATATAGGGAGCAGCAGAATCTCAATCTGCTTTGAAGATAATTTATCCTTGCATATTTTGTGTGTTGTTTTATCCAATTGGTGCTATGATATGCTGCATAGTTATCATTTTTTTTTATAATTTCAGCGACCTATATCTAATAATAAAAAGCATTTGGGTTTGTTTTGGACCGAGAAAAATGGTCATACTTGAAAATGCACCCTTTCTGTGTCATAGACCCACTAGAAGCTTGAAATTCAGTACAGTTTTTCATAGGTCATACATGGTCTCACAAGAAGCAACAGAGAAGCACCACATATATGCTTCAAAAAGTTGTGGAGACATTACAGTAAGACAAACGTCTGGAAAATCTCCACTACTGGCAAATTGTATTGAAAATTCATGCTTGGAAAAGTGTTATAATTGTTACTCTATTTCGATCCCAAGCAAATTGATCACAGCAATCACTATGATATTAGAGCCTATATATCTTGAATATATATATATATATATAACAGCACTTTAACCATCAAGAGACTCACTTTGTTTATCTGGTAATTACTGTATGCACTTACTATTAGAAACATAGATTCTCTCATTTGATATTGAATTTATTATTTTTGTAAAATTGCTCCTTGATTGTTGGTTTCAGATTCACAGACTCCACAGCATACCTCTGCAGAAACAGATCAAGCCCGAGCCGTTACTTCAGAAAGTCCTAATACCTAAGACAACAATTCAACACCATAGACATGGTCCGGAATAAAAGTTCCAATTGTACAATCTTGATATGTTTAAGCTCTTCTTATCACTCAATCATATGATCACTCCAATACATCGACCACAGATACATTCTTTTCGGTCCAGAGCTGTAGCATTAGGCGAGAAAAAAGGCTTCAAGAGACTACTACTTGTCCTCCACAGCTACTGCAGGGAAAAAAATTGGACTACTCAGCAAGCTTATGCAGAATTTTCTTTTTTCTCGAAAATTCTCAAAACATTATTATTATTTATCATTTATCATCATTATTCTATATATATATTTTTTCCAGTTTCGTTCGAGTTTTTCATTCTCGGAGTACAAGAAATTAACATCCTATGAAGAATTTGTAATGTGACAATTTAATTAATGTGGGAATTTCATTTGCTCAATAAAAAATTTTGACCTAACAATATACAGGTTTTAGAAAAAGCATGCTTTCTCTGTTTGATTCAGAGAATCCGTATGATGTTAAAAATCCATACTATTGACGCTTCGACTGCATCATTTACGGGTTTTCGGGCGCAAATTGAAGCTTGTTAATGGAAATATTATGTGAATCTATTAACTTTAATTAGTAACATAAGACAGTAATTGCGGATTGGTTAAGTCTTATCAGTGGTGGCTTTTCTTGTCAATAGGATACATGTGTTTGATGATTTCAACATAGCTTGAAAGCATCCGGCTACCTTAGATAGATAAAGGCTAGCAATTCTTAAAGAATTTGTTCTCAAGTAAGATGAATTTTGAATAAGTTGTCCAAAAAATTTGCAAAAATTCTTAAATTCTATTTAGTGTACCATATTAGATTGAATTATTTTTAAGAGATTGAAATAGATAGGATTAGATTTGATAGAATTAGATTAATTAGTACTGCAATGAATTTAGTGCAATTAAGATCGAATTAAAAATAACACTATTTCTTGTTTGGTTTAGCATAAGATAAAATAAAAAAATTTTATTTTATATTTTATATGAGTTAGAAAAAAATTATGGTAAATTCATTTTTTGAATAAAATAAAATTATTTTAAATTAATTTCATAAAAATAAAATCATATTAAATTAAATTTTGAACAATAAAATTTATTTTTTTATTAATATTAGCAATATTATATTAAATTAATTTTTAAATATATTTTAAATTTAATATTTAAATATAAATGATATTTTAAAACGTCGACTCGCAACATCTACTGTCTTCATTCAGCCACTACCACAACTTCAAGATCTATGGTCACAGCTCTCTTCTTTTTCTCCATTTTCGGCCATCGCAACCTTATTTTTCACCATGACCGACCGACTCACTCCTCTCTGTTTGTTCATCTCATGCACCAAGGCCCATGATTCCAAACCTCAATTAGCCTTGCAAACTCTTTCTTTTCCGTATGCTTTGACCATTTATTTGTCATTTTCTTCTTCATCAATGGGCTGCTGCAGCTCTTATGTATGGTCTCAGCTAAAGCATGCCCATTTCCGGCCACCGCAGTCTTCATAATTGCCACCGAACCAGCAACTTTCTTTCTCCTAATAAATTAAAAAGAAAAAGTTTGACTGTGAGACTGATTTAACCCACGCTTCCATAGCTATGAGACTAAATGAGACATCGGATTGGATACCAATCTCAGTCCAATCTGACGCTCCAAATGCGTCCTTAGAACTTGTTCAAGTTCAACAACTGGATAAAGAATGGCGACAAATTAGAAAAATAAAAAATTGAAATGAAGGAAAAACAGATTAGCTTAGTTGAAAACTTAAAATTAAGTGAGCATGAATTACATAAATTTTTACCACAATTAGAACAAAAAAAAATCAACAAAATGACGCAAAAATGAGACAATAATTGAGCGCAAGGATTTTTCAGAAACTTCCTCTACAAATTTTGATTTGACTTTTGCCTTACAATTTTGGTGTCGGTAAGTATTATATCAAAGCTAGCGAAGTTTGCAGTTTGTAAGTAAGTTTTCGGGGCTCAAAGAAGTCAGCCTAATTAGCAAAAGTATAAATCTATTGTTTAAGAAAGGCTGATCGAAGCTAAATCTGTTGATAAAAAAAAAAAAGTTTTTTTAAAAGATTTTTTCTGGTCTAACCTGTTTGGCAAAATAATAATAATAATAATAATAAGAAGAAATATTTTTTTTGGTCTAACTTACTTGAAAAAATAAGAACTAAGTATATTCTTATCTTTAAAAAAAAAAAAAAAAAATTTCAATAAGTATATTCTATATATTTTTAAAAAGAATTTTTAGGATCCAGTCTTTCAAAACTAGAGCACTAAGGAATTTGAAAAAGTCATTTTTCTAATAGTCTGTTAGGAGTATTGAAAGCTTCAGATTTTTCAGAAACTCCCTCTACAAATTTTGCTTTGACTTGTGCTTTACAATTTTGGTATCATAGTAAATGATCATATGAGCCATGGAGAAGTTGAAATACCATATTTTCTTCACCAATTAATCACAGGCTGCAGAAATAAGTTTCCAAGCAAAGCACATAAAGGTTTTCTTCTACAGTGGTGATTTCTCTCTGTAATACAAGAACAAAAATGCTGTGTATGATGAAACTGAGTACCCTTTTTCCTAGATTTTTCCTAGCTTATATTTAATGCATATAAACAACAGGTCCATGTCAAAATCCTTTAATTGATAATAGCAATTAATCATCGCAGCCCTGCAGTGCAATCTGTTTTTCAGTGATTGTGTGTATGATGAATCTAACGTCAAAGGTTTGGTTAAAATTGAGAGTACATAATCATAATATATATTGAATTGCCATAGATTTTCAAACCTTCTGTGGTGCAATTCTTGCCCAAGTCAGAAGTCATGGGCCACAGAATTTAAGGTATTTCTTTTCAATACCCGAAGTTGATAAACAGAACTAGCAGGAGAGATTTATGAGCCCCTTGACAAATGTTGTTTTCATTCAACCACAATATTCTCCAGCAACTCTACATTCATCTACTCTCATTTCTCTCAGCTTTTTTCTGTTACCATCAATTAATTCTCATGATAAGGCCCTACGGCCTACAATCCCTAATCTATAATCTCATAATATAAACCCTCTTTTCAAATCAAGAAGATCTCATTTCATCCTTGTATTTTCCTTTTGTCATGGATCCTCCTCCAGATATTTCATGTCACTTAAGTATCCTCACTGCTTCGTCTAAAAAGCATGCAAATATTGAGCCACTAGATCTCTTTCCAGCTGCAACAAAAACTCCCCACGAATCTAGTTCATTGCTAAGCTGCTTGCATGGCTCGGTGGAAACACCCTTGAGTGGAAAACCTAAAGCATACAATGAAGAAAAAGAGGATGTCACGGTCGCGTTACACATTGGCCTTCCTACTCTTTCCCATAATAGCTCCAAGCATACAAATGGGAAGGGAAGCACGAAGATAGAAGCTAAACAATATTGGATACCAACGCCTGAACAGATACTCATTGGCTTCACCCATTTTTCTTGCCATGTCTGCTTCAAAACCTTCAACCGCTATAACAATCTTCAGGTTTTCCCATGCATACTCGTAGTTTAGTATTGTAATTATAAATTTGATGGCAATGACAAAGCTTACTTGTTTTTCGTGGCAGATGCACATGTGGGGTCATGGATCACAGTATCGTAATGGACCTGAATCGCTGAAGGGGACCCAACCGCGAGCCATATTAGGCATTCCATGCTATTGCTGTGCGGAAGGGTGCAAGAACAACATAGAGCATCCCGGGGCAAAGCCGCTCAAAGATTTTCGAACATTACAAACACATTACAAGAGAAAGCATGGGCTGAAACCTTTTGTGTGTCGCAAGTGTGGCAAATTCTTAGCTGTAAAAGGTGACTGGCGGACTCATGAAAAAAACTGTGGAAAGCGTTGGCTTTGTGTCTGCGGATCTGATTTCAAACACAAGAGGTCACTCAAAGACCACATCAAAGCATTTGGCTCTGGCCATGGCCCTTTTCCTCCTTCTTTTGATGGCGTTGACGTACTTGGAGATGCTTCAACTTCGTTTCTTGCATAAGATTCCTCCTGACAACTCAGAATCAACAAATCTATCTGATGTAAATGTAACTTCATCGGGAACTAATCAACTTGATACTGTATTCTTCACATGGAGAAGTAAGAAAGATCATGAATAAACTGAGATGGCTAAGAATAATCATCGTGCAAACTGGTTCATTATTTAAGGAGCCGCATGATCACAAATCAATTCCTGTTAATGTAATTACAAATCAATGCGAAAACGTTTTGCTTCAAGCATCGCTGGTCAAGAGATCAGCAAACTGGTTCATTATTTAAGGAGCCACATGATCACATATCATACGTTTAGATATTTAAGTGGTTGTGCCTCAAATTTACAACATAAATGTATAACGAGCGCGGCCGTTAATTATATTTGTTCTAAGGAGAATGAGTCCGAATTCTACATGTTGATGTCTGAACTGAATGACCCCTCGACGGAGGTAGAGGGTCGAGAGATTCATGAGCTCTGATTCTTGATTCTAGATAATCTCCATCTGGAATCCTACATCCAAAATAGTGAGTTAAGACGGACGGATGTTGGATCACCGGATGCTTTTTCCAAAGCTCAACTCAGTTACTTGATTAATAGCACATAACTAACTTATTTAACACTCTTATATAATGTTACTTACCTAGGTCGAAAACTGCTGCTTGATTTATAGGGAGTTCGAAATTGATTTTGCCTTGTTGCTCACACATTGGCAATGTGCGCCAGATGTTGGGTTTTTTCCCCGATGAAAAACTCTACTTTTCCAAGTTTGATTGTTTGCAAAAAATTAATAGAAATAATATCGCAGCGGTGCAATTTGTGTCAATTGTATAATTTGCGAACACACTCAAAAATAAACTAAACCCACAACTAATTAAGCAAATAGAAAATGTATCGCAAAGAAACGAATACAAAGATTTTGCATGGTTAGGCATAAGCCTACATCTACACGGCAAACTCCAAATAATATCGCCATTATTATTACAGATAATGGGTACTCAAAATGTTAATTCTTAAAAATAGCAATATTAGAAATACCAACAATACAAAGAAGAGAAATCACAAAAATGTCACGGAACAAACTCTCTCAAACTTTATAAAAGAGGAAGACACGAATATTGGGAGCTTGACATTTTTGTGATTGTACTGAGATTGTTTAGTTTGACTAAGAAAAGGCACACCAATCTTCTTCTTCTTTTCTCACTTTTTTTTTCTTCTTCTCTATGTTTTTCCCTATAGACATACCAATCTTTTACTTTGGTTGTCTCACGAACCAAAAAGAAGACAAGAAGCTTCGTTTTATGCCATATTGTTTTTAGGCCAATTAAAACCATTTGAGATTACCAATTTGCCCACTGCTATTTGGGCACAAAATAGCTCCTAATTGGGCTTGCAAAGCCTACAATATTCTCCCCCTCCAAACAATGAGAGAGGTAGTCCATGAGAGTTCACACCAATGGTCGTAGTGCAGAACTTCACTTTTTTGAGAATCACAATGATCATCAACATGTGATGAAATCTCCTCTTACTCCCTTTCAAAAGCTAATTTAACATATGTCTCTATCTGTGGACAACTCTACTCTTAGCCAAGACATTAGATATATCTTTGCTAGAACTTGCAAACTACCTTTCGTCCAGGGAAGTTGTGACTTTCTAAATAGGATTTGTTGATAACGTTCACCCATGTGTGGGCTAACCGGCTTTGCCACGAATCCAAAGAGATCATTTTGCATTTCACTTTAGTTTTGAAAAGCCTATATAGTCGGTGCTTCTCCTCGATCAACAAACGGCTATGGAGCTTTTTTTCTATCTCCATTTCTCATCACCAAATTCATTCCTAAAAGCTTGCCCATTCAATGAAGTTTAGGCGTTGATCATGAACATACCTTACATCCTATAGTTTCAACTTGGATCCGCCATTTGTGCTCTAATTCCTTCAATCTTGGAATTGGTATACATTGTATACCGAAGTCTCCAATTTTGCATGTGTAACAATATCAATGACCTATTCATCATCTTCACTAATATATAGAATAATTTTTTTTTTTCGTGAGTGGTGAGGGGACACAAACAACTCCGTCTGAATATATAATTGTAGTGTTACCTTATCCTTATAAATTCACCTTCTTCTTGCTCAAGCTATGGGATTGAAAAGCCAATCCCATGCTCTTGTTTTTGTATGCTGTTGTGGTGGGTTAATTCAAACCCATCATAGTAGGTCACGCTGTATTTTTATTTTTTTTTTTAAGTTTTTTTTTTAAGTTAACATTAAATTAATTAATGATTTTAAAACTAAGTTAATATATTTATTAGATATTTCAAAAATATAATTTTTTAATTTAGATATAAATTAAATATTATTTTCTCTAAAATTGATTTTATATACTTATACTTATTTATAAAATATAATTTAATATTTACATTATTTTCAAATTAAGTTAAATATTTTTAGTGTATGATATATTTAAAATGAATTTAATATGCTTATAAAAGTATCTTTCTAATATTAATTAAACAATTTTATTTTAGATTAAAATTAATTTAAAATAGATTGATTTATTTTAAAAAATAATTTAATTATCTAAAATTGATTTAAATAAAAATTTTAACCTAATTTATTTCAATTTAAAACATTTAAAATAATTTGATTTTATTAAATTTAATTTATAATCATTCTATCTTATTAAAAAAATCATGTATTTAATATTACATTAACAAATACATTAACCAAACAAAAAAAAATAAATTAATTTTATCTAGTCTCATATTGTACTAATTTATCCAATCTAATCCTATTTAATAACATGAAAATAATCCAATTCAATTCCATGTGTCAAATGGGGCATATTGATGGTAATAACCAGTAGTTTTTCTGAATTGAGAAAAAGATTAATGTTATTTCAGTGCATAACTAGTGCCGAGGAATAATTCAGTACGCCACTAGTGCATGAGGAAAAAATTTGGCGTATTTATGCTTCAATCATCAGTGCCGGAGAACTGATTGGATTTAGGAGAATTTCATTTGGTTCCTATATTTTTACAATTATCATTTTTTAACACAAATTCACTTTTGGTTAAATTGGTCTCTCTATGTTTCAAAATATATCAATTTATTTCCTTTGACCACAAATTTGACAGTCAGCTTAGTAGAAACGGCAAAAAGAAATTTTTACCCTTTAAACAAGTAAAATAACCAAATTACCTCTTGTAAAAAGTAAATTAAAAACTTTAAAAATTGATCTCTACCATCCATGATATTGATAGATTGTAGATTTTTTTAAATAAAATTTGGAAATAATTTTAAATAATAGAGAAAAAGACCGAAAAGGAATTGACACAACAATTAAAAAATTATATTATTTTTTTCAAAAAAAGTAAAATAACTGCAAACCAATAGATAATAGATTCAAAACTCAAAATTAAAAAAAAATTAAAGTTTCAAAAAAAAATTAAAAAAAAAAAGAAGAAGAAGATTTATGTTTAACTCAGATTTTCAAAGTCCTAGATCTTCAAAGTTTGAAGGCTTGAGGTGAGCCCAAATCTTTAAAAATTTAAAATTCAAGAAAAGTTAAAAATGAAACAAAAACAAAAAAACAAAACAAAAATTAAGATAAAAATGGAAGATCTAAGTTTCACCTGGATTTTCAAATTTGAAGATATAGATGTTGAACTCATATCTTTAAAAACTTCAAAATTCAAAAAAAAAATAAATAAATAAAGTTGCAAATAAATAAATAATCTAGGTTCAACTTTGAAGATTTGGGAGTTGAATCCAGATATTCAAAAATTCAAAAAAAAAAAAAATACAAAATATTAAAAAAAAAATGAAAGATTTAGGTTCAACTTAGATCTTTAAGCTTGAAGATCTACGTTGAATGTGTTACTCGAACTTAGATCTTCTGCATCACTGATGCCAATACCGAGGAAATCGTCTCCATGATCTTGGTTGCCGAGGTTAACAACAACCTTGTCTCTTTTATCAATAAGGCATGCGTTACGCCATCGATATCTCCAACGCGGATGGTTACCTTGTCATGGCTCATCCTAGTCCTAAGGCAGCCCAACTCGACTTCAGTAGAGAGGTTGCTCAAGTCGTTGGGGGCATAGAACTCGATCAGAGAGTTGACGACGTCGCTGGGGGCGTTAAATCTAGATTTTGAATATCTGGGTTACCTAGATCTTCAAAATATGGGTTGATTTTCCTTTGTTTATATATTTTTTTTTAAAAAAATTATTTTCTTAATTAAATTTAATCTTTATCATCCATATAAGAGATCTTTTATTTTCTAATTAATTTTAAAATTTTATTTTAATCAGTTTTCATATTTATTATTAATTTTTAAGGTAGACTGTGGAGATCTTTTCTTTTTTAATCATAACTTTTATTTACTTCAGTTTATTAAAATAGAAAAAAATAACATTGAAAAGATAAAATTTCACCTCCATTTGTCATAATTGACTAACGATAAGGATTAAATTGATGTATTTTGAAACATAGAGACACCAATTCAATCAAAAGTAAATTCATTTTGAAAAAAAGATAAATCATGAAAATATAAGGATCACAATGAAATTATCCCATTAAACTTTTATTCTTCAGGAATCCAAGCCCTTGAATCAATTCAAAATTGAGGATGCCAACCAATTGCACGAAAATTCTTCTTGGGTGCTTGAAGAATAAAAGTCCAATTAATTCTGCGGCATTGATGCCGGTCCATAGAAGTGATTGGTCAAATCCATAACACTAAATTAATGACAAAATATGCCCCAAAAAATCGATTTTGGTGCCAATTTGGCAGTGCTGTCTCCGGTAGTGTTGTCTTTCTTTAAAATAATTTGGTGAAAAAATAAATTATTGTGAATTTTTTTTTTTGGGAGACTAATTTATTGTGAAGTTAATCAATCTATTATTTAGTTAATTTTTACAATTAAAAATGTTATAAATCTTAAAATCAATATGCACTTATTTGATAAATTTTATGTTAATTAAAACTAGGGTGCAAGTACTTATGTCAAAATTAATGAGTATGATTTGGATACTTAAATGATTCATTAAATCCGTAAAAAAATACTTTAGAGTGGTCTTTGACAATCCATTAAATATCTATTAATACTCCAATTTAATATTTTTCATTAATGATAAGTTTATCCTTAAGTCAAATTATTAATCGAAACATAAAATTCTAAATTTACTTAGGCATAAATTTTTAGAATGCATAACAACTTTAACTTTTCTTCTTCCTTTTAATATTTTATAAACCCAAAATCCTAAAGTTTTATCCTTTTTTTAAACAATTTTGATGCTTTACTTATATAGGAATTGATTGTGAATGTTATTAAGCTACTCAAAACAACACAATAACTAAAAAAATAAGTTTTTAATTAGTTCTGAATTTACAATCTTTAAATTTTATTTTTTAGATTAAAATAAAGTTATTTTTTTTAAAAAAAAAAATACAATGTCTTATGAATAAAAATTAAAAGTTTTCCAATTTATTCTTTTAAAATAAAAATATTTATAGGAAAGAAGCATGGAAAAATAATAGGGTATTGCGGAACAAAATAAGTATATCTAGATATTTTATTATTTAATATAATTTGTCTTTAAAGAATAAATATGAAAAGAAAAAAATTTGGACTGTACGAAGAAAATCTTTTTTTATATTAAATTATTAAATAATTAGATTTAAATTTTTCAAAATCAATATTAAAATCAATAATTATATTTTAAAAACGCTTTACAAAAGTTAATTCTGAATCTACTTCTCGAAAATGCTATCAAGTCTCTTTCGATTTTTAAATAGTCACCTTTTAAAGTTATACCTTCTCAAAGTCAATATTAAAAGGAATCTTATCAATATTATAAGAAGATTACAATTTACAAAGACAACTTTCTTCTTATTAAAAATAGAAAATAATTTAACTTTGATATGATCTCTTAAATATCAAATCCTACTAAATACCCCTACCTTTCAGTTAAAAAAAGGAAAAAAAAAAAATACCAAAATAAGGAAACGAAAATTGAGTTGGTCTTACTTTTATTACCCACTAAAATAAGGAAAAGAAAATAGAATAGAAGAAAACGAATTAATATATTTGTTTCTTAAATTATAATATGTCTTACTTTAAGTTGTAGTTACAACGGGAGACGTCATGTCCTTTCCCTCATACTCTACAACACATGTAGCTGTCGAAACCAAGAAAATTTGTAGTGCATTCTCAGGCATATATTCCACCACTAAAATTAAATCATATTTTATAAAAAAAAGATTTAATTAAGTATTTATATTATGTAGCATTGTATGATTAATTGATAATGCTAGAAATTTTTATTAAATTTTGTAGCTAGGCTGTTGGTACCGTTGACAAATGTCACAGCCCCCCATGATTTATAGTATAGATTCTACACACAATAAAAATATTATTCATACTAATTTATGTGGACAGATCTCTCACTTTGATGTGAGCTGCTCTGCTACTTTCATGTGTATTGATTCCTTCCGTATAGAAGCAGCTCTTTGGGCCACAGAGTCAGTGTTTCATTCTTGTTGATCCCAATAGTTTATTGATTAGTCTCAGTGATAAAAAAATTATATTTGATTTTTATGAAAAAAAAATACAAAAGTAATCTTTGTTTCACGCTGAAATTGAAAATTAACTTTTTCTTCATATTTCATATTTTTACCAAGTATATTTTTGTCTAAAAATAGTTAATCTTGTAAGATTTTGAAAAAATGTTTAGTGTTCAACTCCAACTTAGAAAAATGATCATTTATAAAAAAAAAAAAAAAAAAAAAAAACCCAATTTTTGTTTCAATTAATGATTGATAAATGGATATACTATTAATTAATAATTTATTTCATTTATAAAATATACCATTTATTAGTTTTTATATCATTAATTAAATAAGATAATAAAATATAGATTACCTGGCATTAATACACTTTTTTTTTTTTTTTTTAAGAATAGCATTAACATACTACATGTATCAAATAATTTGTCTCTCGGAAGATGGTGACAAAAGATATATTCGAATCTCTTGGGAAGAGTTAAAGTTCATAAGATAAGAAACAACGAGAAAACAATTAAAGTAAGATAAGAAGCGTTTGGAATATTAGTTTAGTGGTAAAATTGTACCTCCCTTCATTGTCGATCTTGGATTTGATTACGGCGTAACCTATTTTCTTATTAAAAAAATAAGGTTGAATTTTTTTCCTTTCTATACGAGGATATTTTTTCATCTATGTGTAGATTATTTTTTTTCAGTATAGGAGCCTCTCTTCGGATCGCACGTTCAGTATAGTATAATTCTATTTGATTTCGATTATTTTCTATATCAATCCCAGGTATATAATATATTTAATAAAAAACAATAAAATAAGACAAAAGATAAGAAGAAAACAATTAAAAGTAGTCAATTCAATGGGGTTTATTCAGTAGAATTGATCTTGTTGTCAATTGTTTTATGATGCGGTGAAATCACACCAGTAGCCTTGATTTAAAAATTAAGAGTTGACATCCTATCTTATCCAATAAAAATATAATTTTATTTTATATATATAGGTTATCTTTTATCTTAAATGGATGACTCTCAATTATTTAGAGACTATTGATAAACCTGTATCATTGAAATTTTATCAGTTTGATCTCTATTATTATCTGAATTGATCCTAATATCTTTAAAATATATATATATATATATCTTGTTGGGCTTTCGTTTTCATTTTTTTATCGGTTCGAGGTGGTACACGAAAAATCAAGTTTGTACATATATATACTAGGACGTCAAAGGTTCCCAGCACCCCACGTGGACATTATTTTAATAAAATGAAATATGGCAACAAAAAAGCGAAATAACTGCACCATTATTATTATTATTAGAGCGAATTGCTTTTTAACTATCCAGATGAAATATTATTACTAACGAAGATAACTTTCTACTTTAATTACAATAAATCCACCCGTCGTTAGTCCATTTTGATTAAAGTTAACAGTTTAAAGGATAAAATTGTATTTTCAATATTATTTACATTATTTTTTATTTTTCTTAGTCCATCGACCACAATTGACTCTCTCCTGTTCTTCATCTTTCTTCTCCTTCTTCTCATTTTCTTCTTCTTCTCTTATTCTTCTTTTCTTCTCTTTCGAATCCAGATTCATCTGAATTTGAATCTGGGTTCGTTCCAACCAAATATCAAAATCATCAATAATTATCCATCATCATCAATCATCAAAATCAACCATCAACACAAATAATAATCATTAATCATCAACACAAATAATACAAATAGGGGTCCAACATCATCAATCATCAATACAAACAATACAAATAGGGGCCCAGAATCAGACGAACCTAGATTCTGGGTTCATGAGAACCCAGATCTGGGTTCGTGATAGAACCCAGATTCTGGGTTCCTCACTTCGTCAACTGGGTTCATGATGAACCCAGATCTGGGTTCGTCACGAACCCAGTTAATGAATACAGCCATCTGGGTTCAGACACCCAGATGCTGGGTTCGTCTGATCCCAAATCTGGGTTCTGTCACGAACCTAGAATTGCGAGGAAGAAGAATAGCAGAAGAAGAAGGGAAGAAGAGAAGAAGAAGAATGAGAGGAAGAGACAGAGGGGCAGACAGAGAGACTGGAGAGAAATCTTTTTAATATTTTTAAAGTTTTTGATTTTTTTTAATTATAAATAAATTATAATTTTTTAAATTATAAAAAATTTAATATACAGTTGAAAGACCAAAATATCCCTCAATATGTTAAAATTGACTAACTATTGACTAACCAAAATTAACTTTAGGTAGCTAAATTGCAATAAAACTATAAAGTTGATTCCATCAGTAAATATGTTTGAATTGGGTAGCTAATTTGTAATTCACTCTTATTATTATTTGAAAAAGGTAAGAAACTAACCAGTGAGCAGAAATCACACAAAAAACCACACAACACCAACCCGATGTGTCTCGTCTTTTCGTCAAACCAACTGGGTCGTTGTCAGATTTTCCCGTGAAAAAAGCAGTTAGAGCGTTTGAAATCGCTTTTAAAATTATATGTTTAAAATAAAAAATATATTTTAAAAATAATATATTTTAAATTTTAATATATTTAGTAGAATTTTTTATAAATTATTTTTAAAAATAGAAAATTATATAAATATATTTGGTATTATTTTTGAAAATGAATAAAATAGTTATGGGGAGGAAAAAGTAATGATTTGTTTTAAAAATATTTGTTGAAAATGATGAAAAACATAAACAAATTGTTTCTTATTGTTTTATTATTATTTTTAAAAATGTATTTTTTATTTTCAAAGACACATTTTTTAAAATATGTATCCGAACATCTTTTCTCAATTTTTATTAGTAAAAATGAAAAATTATTTTAAAAATGAATTCAAACACAATCAATCAACAACAGTCATGTTAAATATAAGTTTTTGGTCTAGTTTTTGATGAAAAATGGTGGGTTCATTCGCTGATTCTCTCTCACTCTTTCTGCATAGGAGTGGAAGAAAATAAAAAGATTTAACAAAGAGACGGATTTGGTTTGATTTACATTATGTGCAAATACATGAAAGTCATGCGTTGTCATGGCACCCGTCCATGGACATGCGTTTTTTAGTTTTTTTTAGCCATCTCATCACCGGACTCCGGACTATATTTATTATTGTTTCAGATTCAACTACTATTCTGTACTGTTGAAGTTTCGAGTTCTTCCTCTGAGTTTTAAAGTTACTTATTCACATTCAACTACTCTTCAGATTAACTTTTTAATTATATCTTTACCCTTTGTTTTTCATCAATCAATGAGGATATAAATATCCATTTCAATTTTCAATTATAATAAATCCAAATTACTTCTCTACTCTCTCCTGTTTATATATTACCAAATATATGTGTCAATTTCAATTATAATTAAATTAAACAAAAATATAGATATTAAATGACATATATACCCTTCAATTGATAAGTTGAACAACAAATTTACAATTCTATGAAACTAAAAATGTGATTTCCTTTTCAAACAAATAGCAAGGGATCTATAATTTTAACACTGTCCACTATACACTTTATATATATATATATAAATAAGAGAAGAGGCTAGTTTATCAACAATAATTAATTATGATGGACCTATCCTTCCAAAAATTAATTTACTCGTTTTCACTATTCTGTATAGAACCATTTTCTTTTTGTTTTCAAAATCATAAGGTTCAGCAAAGCATTAATGGAAAATTTTAAAAATCAACATAAAATTGGGTAATTTTTTTTTTTTTTTACAATTTTAAAATTAAAACTAAGAATTGTTTTTTATGATTATAAGACTTTTTATAAAGTAAAAATATTATACATATTTTTAGAAAAAGATTAAGGTGATTCAACGTAAATCATTTTCATACATATATTAAGATTTTGAATGTTAAGTTATATATTCCTCTCAAATCTCATTTTAGTACTTCATAAATAAATCACATATTCTTCTTTCTAAATTTCTTTCTTTTTTACTTCTTAAATATAATATTTATATTTTTAAAATATCGTGTTTAAAATTACAGCGTCATTTTTTTTTCTTTGAACTGCAAATTACATGAGTGTTATTCAATAAATATTGAAGTATATAACAATAAATTGAGCAACACAATAAACTTATAAAGCTACATCCCAAAACTCAAAATAGTTTACCTACAACTCCCAATATCAACAAGGCAATCGTCACGTGATTATAAAAACATAGTTTAAAAATAGAACAAATTACAATTTAACTATCCAGTTTAAACGTTTTCATAAGCGGAACAAATGTTTCTATGTTATTGTAATTTACCCCCCTACCGTTAGTAAGATTCGTTATATTTGACGGTAAACGATACCAAAACGATGAAAAGACGAAATTACCCTTTGACTGAAGTTGACTAGTTGACCAAATATATAATCTGGTCAACTCCTCACTCACTCATTCAGCTGTTCTCTCTCTTCCTCTCATTCTTCTTCTTCTTCTTCTCATCTTCTTCCGCTTCTCCTCTTCTCCCGCTTCTTCTTCTTCTTTCCTTCTTCTTCTTCTGTTATTCTTCTTCCTCGGAGTCCGGGTTCACTCCGATCTGGGTTCGCTGACGAACCCAGATCGGAGTGAACCCCGAGGACGAACCTCAGTGATATGACGAACCCAGCTGGGTTCACTGAGGTTTATCCTCGGAGTGAACCCAAACATTCCGATCCGGGTTCGCTGACGAACCCAGATGGGTTCGGGTTCGCTGACGAACCCATCAGGAACCCAAATCTGGGTTCCTGGGTTCATCAGCGAACCCAGAACCTGGGTTCGTCAGGAACCTAGATCTGGGTTCCTGACGAACCTAGCTGGGTTCGTTCGTGAACCCAGACTGGGTTCACTAACAAACCCAGATTCTGGGTTCACACGATGTATTTTTTGATTTCAGATGATGGTTTTTGATTTCACACCGTATATATGTATTTTTTCCAGTTTGATGGTTTTTATTTCAGATGATATTGGGTTTGATGCTTTTGAGATTGATAATGTTGGGTTTGATGGATACGTTTGAGGTCATTTTTTGGGTTTTTAGAAGTGGATTATGAGGTTGGCTAGTTGATTGATGATGGTTGATGATGTTTTGAATCATTTTACTGTTGCTGGTTGATGATGGTTGTTGGTTGATGATCTTTGGAATCAGTTTTATGGTTAATGATAGGTTGATGATGTTTGAGATGAAATTTAAAATAAAAAAAAATTAATATGAAAAGACAATTTTACCCCTCGCTCAGTTAAGTTTAACGAATCTTATTAACGGTAGGGGGGGTAAATTGCAATAACATGAAAACATTTGCTCCGCCTGTAAAAACGTTTAAACTGGGTAGCTAAATTGTAATTTGCTCTTAAAAATAATACCACTTCTCAACAAATGTTAAATTCAAATTTAAGTTTATTGTAAAAACAATTGACACTATTTTTTTTTTATTTGAATTTTTTAAAAGTTCATCAATCTTTTTTTTTTTTGTTGAAAGCAAAAGTCCATCAATCTTCAAGATGCGGATTGACAAAAGCATATATGCGCTAAATTTGATTGGACAGTGATACCTAAATGTAGATTTTGACCACCTATATTTTATATGATTATATGACCACCGATTAAAAAGAAGGTTACAAAATAAACAAATCAACTGGAATCAAGAGTTGATATCTAATAGACTCAAGCAATGAAGCACCACTTAATTTATTCACTATCTTTTATTACCATGTTGAACTTGTTGTGGTTGAACTGGTTGTACGGAGACGGATTAATTGAGACTTTACGAGATCCTTGTCTTCGCACGAAAGTCAAACTTTGGCTATTACCACAACGTACCTTGCAAAACGATCAAACACCTCTATTAGAGTGACCAAGAGGTTATGTCTGAAAGTATTTCGATGCTTAAATCAGCATTAATCTCTCAACAAAATATGTTTATCTCACCAAAACTTCTAATAAACTATCTTGTGTGTTGTTGACACTTAATTTTGATCAATCCGATTCTTGAAGTCCAATACATACAAAACAATAACTAACAAACGGAACAATAACGACTAGAATCAAAATAAGCAGGACACAATAATTTTTACGTGGTTCGGTAAAGTAATGGTCTACATCCACGACTGTCACCCTTATTTTCACAGAGCAACAATATATATTTCCTACTTAGTTGTCATTTACAATGAATTTGATCCCCTAAGAGATATTACGATTTGAATAAGTTTAAGAATCTTACAGATAAGGTAAAGAATAACATACATTAATTGAGATAATATCTCTCCAGATTATCTCCACCATATTTACAGCAATCGCCGAGAATGTCGTGATTTGATTTGCATGAAAATATGCAAGTTGACTCATTTCTTGAATTGAGTTGATTCGGTATTCTAGAAGATCAACCGGGCAAATATAACGAATACTTTGAGCGAACAGACTACTCAAGCGATCAGATATAGCACTCAGCGAGCAGATTGTTTCGAGGGATCTGCCCCTATAACTAAGGATCAAATAAAAAGACCTCATGATCGTTCTGATAACCTTTGAAGTACACTATCGATCAGTTCTTAAACGTGACCAGATTGTTTTAGCGTTCTAACACACGATTAAACCTCCACGCGATCAAACATGTGTTCAGATGACATGATACTTAGTAATTATAACGATCAGTCAAATGATCAGATGTGCTCGGGTTCACAAGTTAAGAAATAACCACATATTTATTTCTTTGACCGTTGACTAATTTGACCAGCTTCTTGGGCTTTTTATCATAGAATAGCATACCGGGCTTATTCTTGGGCCTTTCTCCGCCCAATTTTTATGATTGTAAAAATACCCATAACATGTGTTAAAACAACCAAACAATTACTATTTATAAGAGGAAAAAGTTGTCATCCTAATGGTAATGTGTACATATAGATATCTACCATGTGTCCTATTTTGGCCCTGTAGTGACAAGTGCCTACTACACTCAAGACATATCACTACATTATCGAAGTAACTTTAAGTTAGGTTGGCAATTAATTATTTTAGAGGGTGACACCTCCGATCTTCCATGACCGTCTTCTTGACATAATTTGATGCATTTTATACCACATTCGCTAGGGGTCCAGATAATGTGCCATATGTCGTTTCCTTGTTTTATTCTCGTGTCTCTTTTTCACTGGCTCAATCTTACTCTCATACTGAACTTATCTCCTTAATTTTCATCATGTATGATTTTTCTTTTTTTCCTTTTTTTTTTTTTTTTTTTTAGATATAATGGTATAACAGTTCGAATATGAATCATTATTAAATTAAATGAGTGGTCTCTACCACCAAACCAAATTAGATGATGGTATCATTTATTGATATTAATGTATGGTCCTTTTATATTAACGAATTAATTATACTCTACAAATTCATTAAAAAGTATGAAATAATACAACAAATTTTTTTGGTGAAGTCATTTTATTTATATATATAATATATAATATAGTATAAAAAAAAGTTTCGTTCAACTCTAATCTTTTGGAGTAATCACAATGCTATAATTCTGCCCGTCCGTCCGCCTGCCGACCCCACCCCCCGCAAAATTAAAAAAAGGGCTAATTAGCTTCGATGGTGGGGTCATTTAGAGGAATTTAATAGCACTATTAAGCCTTCCAAGCCCTCCCACAGCATCTCAAGTCATCCAATTAGTGCTCCGTAGTTTCTTCCCCCTTTAGGTGAGTTGAAACTCAACACTGATGTTGTTATAAACCTTGACAAAGGTTTCGTTGCTTCGTCTAGCGATTGGAAACACTGCAATGATCACCTAAATCGGCGATGAAGGTGACCCCCACGACTCCTTTATCATTTTTGTCTTTTTTTTTTTTTTTTTTTAATTTTCAATAAGGGGTGTTTTTGATACTTTCAAAAAGGTTTGGGAGTTTTTCCAATTTTATTGGAATAATGAAAAAAGTGACATTTTCTAAAATCATGGAGAGGTTTTAGGAATTTCCCTTTATTAAAGTAATATGCCCAATGATTTAAAAGATAAGTATGAAGGTAAGTTTAAGTTTGAGCATCTAGTGCGAAATTAGTGCTCATTTAGAATTCGATGCTTTCCACGGAGGGAATAAAAAAAAAAGATGTCGTATAAAACCGAGATATGGCGATATATTAATGTGAAGGATCCATTTTTGCTATAGAATTGCTATCAAATTGTTGGTTTTCAAGATGCCTAATTTTTGGGTGTTGCCAGGTCACAAGACCGCTACATCTTTATAAACCTGCAATTAGCCTTTCCCATGCCATTCTCAACCTAGAGAGAAAGAAAATTTAGTTGATCAAAGAAAGAGAGAGATGGGCTATTTGGATGCCATAGAAAAACAACCTCCTCATGCCGTTTGTGTTCCATTTCCAGCTCAAGGCCACATAAATCCTATGTTAAAACTAGCAAAACTATTGCACCACAGAGGCTTTCATATCACCTTTGTAAACACAGAATTCAATCAAAATCGCTTGCTTAAATCCCGAGGCCCTGACTCTGTCACTGGCACTCCCACCTTTCGTTTCGAGACGATCCCAGATGGCCTCCCTCCGTCCGATGCTGACGCCACGCAGGACGTCCCATCTCTCTGTGACTCCACCAAGAAAACCTGCTTAGCTCCCTTTCGTCAACTTCTTTACAAACTCAACAACACATCTTCATCAAATGTTCCTCCGGTCACTTGCATAATATCTGATTGTATTATGAGCTTCACTCTCAAAGCTGCTCAAGAGCTCATCGTCCCCATCGTGCTTTTTTGGACAGCAAGTGCCTGTGGATTCATGGGTTATGTGCACTATCGGGGTTTAGTTGAAAAGGGTTTTGTCCCTCTTAAAGGTACAAATTATATTTATGTTGACACATGACTTGCAGATATAAGTACGCAATCTTTGATTTTAAGGCATATTAACCTTCTATTTTTCTCTAAAATTCATAGATCCGAGTTATTTGACAAATGGGTATCTGAATACCGTAATTGATTGGATTCCGGGCATGGAAGGTATAAAGCTGAAGGACTTGCCTAGCTTTGTTAGAACTACAGATGCAGATGATATTATGCTGAATTTCGCTATTGGAGAAGTAGAAAATGCTCGTAACGCATCTGCAGTCATATTCAATACCATTTATGAATTAGAACGTGAGGTTCTGGAGGCACTTTCTTCCACTTATCCTCGGATCTACACCATAGGTCCTCTTCAGCTTCTCCTGAGTCAGATTCCTCCTGATGAAGCTTTGAGTACCATAAAATCAAATCTGTGGAAAGAACAACCTGGGTGCTTGGAGTGGCTTGATACGAAGGAACCAAGCTCAGTTGTTTATGTTAACTTTGGCAGTGTTACTGTCATGACAGAACAACAGCTAGTCGAATTTGCTTGGGGTCTCGCTAACAGCAAGCGCAACTTTTTGTGGGTAATTAGGCCTGATCTAATTACCGGTGAAGGCGCCGTACTTCCTCCAGAGTTCATTTCAGAAACCAAAGAAAGAAGCCTTCTGGTGAGTTGGTGCCCGCAAGAACATGTTCTAAGCCACCCAGCGATTGGTGGGTTTATGACACATAGTGGGTGGAATTCGACGGTGGAAAGTTTGTGCGGTGGTGTGCCCATGTTGTGCTGGCCATTCTTCGCTGAGCAACAGACCAATAGTTGGTTTTGTCACAACAAGTGGAGTATAGGAACGGAAATAGACTCTAATGCTAACAGAGGTGAAATTGAGAGATTAATAAGAGAATTGATGGAAGGAGAGAAGGGAGAACCAATGAAAAATAAAGCCATCGAATGGAAATTGTTAGCAGAAAAGACCACTACTGCTCCTGATGGGTCATCTCATCGGAATCTAGAGAAGATGATAAAGGAAGTGCTTCTTACTTCTAAAAGTCACATCGGTTGACGACTGCTGGCCTCAAAAGTTTGTAAGAATAATTAATTCATGAGAGAAGATGTCAAATTGCGGACCAAACAACAAAAGATGTCACCTTATTTTCATTATTATTTTTTTTTGTTTTTTTTATTAGGAATACTTGATCCGGAAATCAAACACGAGCAATAGGAATCTGACACTGAGAGATGGTTGGAGTAACAATTTTTAGGATGGGAGAGAGCAACCATATGACATGGAAGGATAACCCTAGGTGGATGGGGAAGAAATCCATGAGTTAAGTTTGAACCAAGATTTGCGCAATAAAAGATGCCAATCTGTGAATTGTGTTGTGAATTATTTTAATAATGGGAGGGTTTTTCTCCTTTTTTTTTTTTAAATTCAAGTGAGCATGAAAGTACCTCTTTCGTACTATTACACCTTGATTTTTTGGGTTATTATGTTTTCGAGGTTCTCAATATGGCATTTCAAATGATGAGGAAACAACGAGAAATGATAAAAAAATTAAATGCTCCTATTAAAAATTATCCAGCTTCATTTTTCACTATTATTATCAATAAATTATAGAAAAATATCATTTTATTATTTTAACATTTTATTAAAATAACAAAACTAAAAACACTGAAACATAGTTTTTTATTTTCTCTTATTTTCATCTCCAGCAATATTTATCTTTTCCAACCACTCTCTCCCCTCATACTTTTTTGTTCTATATCTTCAATAACTTCAAACACTACTTTAGCAATATCTTTTTTTCTTCTTTCTTCTACCTCATTCTCCTGATCATCTTCTTCCTCCTCCTTTTTTATTCTTTCTTCTTCTTCCTTCTGTTTCTTTCTTCTTCATCCTGTTTCTCTTCCTCTTTTTCTTCTTTCTTTCTTTGTTTTTTTTTTTTTTCTCCTCTTCTTCTCACTAGAGATGGAGAACAAGAAGAAAAGGGAGGAAAAAAAAGAAAAAAGAAATGGAAGAGGGAGGAGGAGGAAGATGAAGATAGTGTCGTTGACGAAGAAAATGTGCTTTGAAGATACAAGTAGAAGAAGAAATTTCATCGAAGATGGAGTATCAACCGTTGAGGAATTTTATTTGACGAAATATTCTCTATTTTTTATTTTCAATTTTTTTCAAATAGTGTAAATACTATGAAATAACACTTGAAAACTATGAACTTGTTTTATTAGCATTAAAAAACTGACTTGAGTTTTAATAGATCCAATCGAAGTGAACTTTCTAATTTACCTTTCATTAATTGAATTTAGATTTGACTTTTCTTGACTTCTATTGTTTCAACAATCTTCTATCTCATCTACACTCATTCTCAGACATCATCGTCTTTCCTCTTCCCTTCTTCATTTCTTCATTCTTTTCCAATTATTTCTTTTTTATTTTAACGAAAAACTCACAAAACTCATTCTTCGTCACACTAATATCTTCCATGCAATCCTTCTTCCTTAGCCTATCTCATAAGAGTGAAACAGTATCTTAAATGTCCTCGTGTCGTTCATTCATTTCTTTATATTAATTTTGCAAAGTGGAAATAAGTTAACTCAAACCATAGCACATATTAATTAACCAATTCAAACATGAAAGCATTAAGTTAGCAAGTAATTGAAATTTAATGAAACTAATTAAAGTAAAGCAGCATGTACAATAATTAATAGGCAAGATTGCAACTTAGAGAGGGCTTTTATTGGACGGTACAAGAGGAAATCTCGAGGGCACTAGATGAACAACATTTCCATCACGATGTAGTATGCCAAGTGCATCGAGATTAATATATATCATGCTGACACTTGCATAAATTGAAGGCTATGGGGACAACTTCTATCTATAAAACCTATCATGCCTTGGCCAATCAACACGAGGCTTAGAGATAAGGAAAGAGAGAAAGAGAGATGGACTCCTGTGTCTTTTCAAGGAAACAACATCCTCATGCAGTTTGTGTTCCATTCCTAGCTCAAGGCCACATAAATCTCATGCTACAACTAGCAAAACTACTGCATCACAAAGGCTTTCATATCACCTTTGTGAACATAGAGTTCAACCGCAAACGCTTGCTTAAATCCAAAGGCCTTGACTTTCTTCATAGCACTCCCACCTTTCATTTCGAGACAATCCCAGATGGCCTCCCTTCGTTCGACGTTGACGCCACGCAAGACGTCTCATCTCTCTATGACTCCACCAAGAAAACTTGTTTAGCTCTCTTTTGTCAACTTATTCCCAAACTTAACAACACATTTTCATCGAATGTTCCTCCGATCACTTGCATAATATCTGATTGTGTTATAAGCTTCACTCTTAAAGTTGCTCAAGAGCTCAATATCCCCAACGTGCATTTATGGATAAAAAGTTCTTGCTTCTTGTCTTCTAGAAATGATGGTTATTTTTTTGATATAAGGTTATTAGTCAAAGCCAACATTTTATTAATAAGAGAAAAGCAAAGCACAAAGAAAAGCAAGATAGAAAGTCAAAATGAATTAAAGAATAATCTCTAAAAGAGAAAAAAACCAGACTATGGGAATGGAAAGATAACAAATGATTTAGCTGAAATCAAACCATTGAAAATCAAATCCTATAGAAGACTTCATTAAAAACTTTGTCAAAAAAATCTAATGGGAAAAACCCAATAAGGAAAAAAGAACTATCCATCACCAAGTGGAAAAAACAAAAGAAGGAGAATGAGAAGTTAGAGCATCTGCAGCCAAATTTTCCTCACGATAAATAGAGTCACCATTAAATCCATATTTTGCAAATAAAAAAAGACACTTATCCTAATTTGGACGCTAATGCTAAAGAACCTTAGAAGAACGAGTAAGAAGAAGTGAAATCACATAAGCGGAATCACTCTCCAACAATAACTTCGTCCAATGACAGTTCCAAGCATATTGAATGACATAAATAACAACTGCCAACTTTGCCTCGAAGGTATAACTTATCCCTAAAGGAATAGTAAAAGCACTTTTAAAAAATCCACGATAATTCCGAAAAACTCTAGCACAACTAGCCAAACTAAGAGCCTTAAAAGTAAAATTATCAGTGTTAATCTTAAGCCAACCTGAAGTATGAATCCAAACAACCTCTGTAATATATGGAACCTGTTGACACTCGATTTTGGTCAACCCAGTCCTTTTAAGCCCAATACCTGCAGTATGACAAACCACACACGAAACACACAATACTAAAGTCAAAACCAACAAGATAACCAAACTTTTTATGTGGTTCGGCAAGAAACAATGGCCTACGTCCACGACAATTACCCCTTTTCAATTTCGGAGTAATTGTATTTTATTTTCACTCTGCCCTTTACATTGAATTCTATCTCCTATTTATACTGGAGATGTTACAGTCAGAATAGGCTTAAGAATCTTACAGATAAGGCAAAAAATAATATACATTAATTAGGATAATCTCTTTCGCGATTATCTCTCCCGCACATATAGCAATTTCCAAGAGTGTTTGATTCGCATGAGAATAGGCAAACTGTCACCTTTCCTATTTTGAATTGATTCCCCTTCCAGAAGGTCAATCGGTCAATTCTTATGAATAACTTGTCCAGCGATCAGACGTTGCCTTAAACGAGCAGACCGCTTCATTGGCCTAAAGCCTCATTTATCGGATAGACGAGCAGATTTAACTATCCTTCAGTCAAGCGGACGAGCAGAATTCCTGGTCGTTATGACAATCAATCATCGATCAGGCCTTTGATTTCTAGCAGATTATATTTAGTCTTTATCCATCAGTTAAACCTTCAACACCAACCGACCTTATGTGTAATCAGGTGTCCTCGGGTTCACAGGTTAATGACTATCTCCCTTTGACTTCTGTCTATTTTGACCAGGCCTTTTCGGGCTTCCCCTCATAAGGCGGTACAATGGGCTTTCGTTTCTGGGCTTTATTCATTTTACCAAAAATACCCACAACAGAACCTTAGAAGGACGAGCTAGAACATAGAATTTATGCAAAGTCAAAAGATCATCCGTTGAATTCTGTATAACTTTAGAACCGAGAGAATCCGTCTCTCGAATATTACATCAAACAAAAAAGAAAGCCTTATGAAAAAAATGACACTTTCTTTCGAAAGTAGTCTTATTACAAGTCAAATAATTCAAAAAAACTACAATTATATCCATCTTCCGTGGATTATAAAGTTGGAACCAAAGTTTAACAGATATAGTAACTTGCCATAAATAAATAACAAAACTAGATAGGGAAATTAAATGACCAAACGTAGGCAACAATAATGTCAAAGACCTACTGCAGAAGGGTAGAAAGAAATGCATCAAACTCTTCTTAGTAGACCAATATAAACGACAACATAAAAGCAAAATAAAATCATGATGCTGTAGAGATAGATCAGTAGGTAATCTATTATGCATGACTGTAGAAACTAGCATTGATTTTAAAAGAGAAAAAATGCAATCCAATTATGTCTTGCTTAATGAAGGTAAGGATGGGGCATAGTCAAAGAAGTAGAAGTCATAATAATGATCACTCTCTCATTCATAGAAAGAGTCTATACTCTTGAATCAAAAGAGGTACTAATAACTAGCCGTTCTATATCCTCAACTAGATTCTGATGAGATATACGGATCGAAAGAGGAAAATACCAACTATTATTATAGTAAATTTTATCAACACTAGTATTTAAGGGAAGCTTCGAGAGAGGCAAGTCATAAGTCCTGTTTATAAGAGGTCCATCCATCTAATTATCTAACCAAAGACGTATCTTTGGATGATGACCTATCACCAAAGATAAATCTAAGTAAATTTTTTTTTTCCTAAAAAGCTGCATTAAGAACTTGTTGATCTCACAAATCTAAACCCTCCTCAAGCTTTGATCAACAACATACATTCTAGAAAATTTGAATTGGTTTTCTCTTATCAACAGTGCCAATGCATTAAAAATTTATAATTAAAGAAGTGAGAGAACTCAGGATAAATGAGGGCCAGCGATACATCTGGAAAAAGTGAAGGAAAGAACCGTAGATCACTAACTGAATGAAACATAGTTTACCAGCCATAGACAAAGTAGAACTTGCACATGATTGAAGTTTCAGATGAATTATATCATCTAAAGAGAAAAATCATCATTTATGAGGGGCACCATGAACCATCATCTAGGAGATACACCACGAAAAATAGGAATACCAAGATATGTCATAGTAGAACCTTCTCTTTTCATAGTACTAAATGATAGGACATCATCCACGGTGGAAGGTCGAACACCATCTCGAAAATAAATACAAGATTTCTGCCAATTAACATGCTGACTAGACAAATCCTTATAAACTTTGAAAGCCTTCTTAATACCCTTAATATTTGATATTGAAGCACGACAAAACAAAAGATATCATCAACATATAAAATATAAGAATAAGGTTACATAACTAAACCAACGAAACTAAATAAGATATATATTTGCTGACAAAATCCTGATCAAGATGAAAAAATAAATGGAAAAAAAAGGATCTCTCTATCTAACTCCACAAGAACATAGAAAATAACCTTCTAGAGAATCATCAATAAGAATCGAAATTCTTACTGACCCAAAAGTACACAAAACCAATTAATAAAAATAGATGAAAATCCAAATCATTGCAACACTTCCAACATGAAAGATCACTTGTTTGAATCAAAAGTCTTTCGACTGTCGATCTTCAAAGTTATGTGACCTCGCAACTAGTATTAGAAAAAAACATCAAAACGTTTTGAGGCCCTTTTAATACAATTGGAGTCTGGCGACCATGCAAAAAACCAAACTGATTCGGAGAGATGATACGAGTATATATAGAGCTAAAATAATCTGTCAAGATTCGGGTGATAACCTTAATAATGAAGTTGCCTAAAAACGATAGGACAAAATTGATTCACGAAGATAGTCTAAGGGTCTTAGGAATCAAAATAATAAAGTTCAAATTAATCCCAACAAAGACAACACCAGTGCAAAAAAAAAAAAAAATCCTGAATAGCAGCAACAACATCTTTATTAATTATATCTCAGTAGTGCGTATAAAATCTACCTATAAAACCATCCGGGTCAAGAGGACTCAACAGATCCATATCAAAGATAGTATTTCTCATCTCTTGAAGAGAAGCAACACAAATAAGAGCTGAGTTTTCACCCACCAAGACAATGGGAGAAATATACTTTTGAATCAAAGATAAATCAGGGTCAAATCATCAGACTACTGAAAGAGATTCTGATAGTAAGAAACCACACGATCAGTAATATGATGCCAATCCAAGATAATATCATCCCTAATATGAAAGTTTAATAAAGATTTCATGACTCCTGTTCTTTTTAATAGAGAATGAAAATAATTTGTGTTACAATCCCCATCATGAAGCCATTTCACATGACATTTCTCACGGAGATAAATATCCTTTTGCTTTAAAGTAACATCTAACTTAGATAAAACATCAATTTCCATACGAAAAAGGATATCAGAAAAACTACCTAAACTAAGGTGCTCATGGATATACATAACTTTATCTGTAGCCTAAGAAATGCGAAGAAAGAGATCTCCACATACCTCCACTTCCAACGCTTCAAAGCAGCCTTGACAAACTTCAGCTTTTGAACAACAATGCTCATAGAAGAGTCCCTTAAAGAGACATTCCAAGAAGCCTTGACTGCATCTAAAAAAGAAGCATGAGAAGTCTATATACTTTGAAATCTTAAAAGGCGAGGTCATTGAGAGTTAGAACCACTACAAACAATTAAGATAGGATGACGATCTGAGTGTAGTCTAAGGAGAGTGATACTCGGGATAGTTATCAAGGAATCAAAAAAAGAAGTTGAGCAAAAAGATCTATCCAGTTTGAAAAGGGAAATGCCATAAGATCAAGGTCCCACTTCAGTGAAAAAAGCATCTCTGTTTTGAATTTCTTAAGGTCACAAGCAATAATGGTAACCATAAAATTTTAAGAAGAGCATTTTAAATATTAACTACCTCTAGTCTCATGATGACCTATAATAGCGTTAAATTACCAACAACCAACCAAGGAGATCTAACATCAATCATGTTTAGCACAAAATTCCAGAGTGAACGATGAGTAATATAGTTAACACTACCATAAATAAAAGTGAAAAAAAATGCAAAGATCCATTAAAAGAAGCTGAAACCATAACTTATTGGGTAGAAATAATATAAATAGAAGCATCCTGAATATCAGAAGAAATAAACACCCACAAATTTAGAAGGGGGTGATTATTCAAACCAAGAAACGTGAACTTCAAAGAATCCCAAAACTGAGAATCAACACCATCAAAAGAACAAAAAGGCTCGACCGAACAAAAAAATATTTGACTTGTGACGAGTGTAAAATTCACTTGAAGCCCGTTAAGTATCTCTATTAAAGATATCCCTACAATTCCAATAGAGAGCTTTATTTATTGTTAAAAGCTTTAAAAGCTGCCGCCATCATGTCCTCCTTCCATCTTAGGTTTCAATTGTTTATTATTATTATTATTTTTAACAATATTATATATTCTTCCTATTCTTTTTTTTTATTATTTTGAAATCATATTCTTCCTATTCTAATACAGTTAACTTTCTTCTTTTTTTATTAGTCCTGCTTCTGATATCTTTCTTATTCCTATGCGATTAATATTTTTCTTTGAGCAAATTGCAATTTGGCTACCCAATTGAAACATATTTACAGACGAAATAACTGTTTCACTTTTATTACAATTAACCCCCCTGCCGTTAATAATTTTCCGTTAAATCTAACATCAAACAGTAAAAAATAACGAAAAGACCAAAATACCCTTAAATTAATTAATTAAATAAAAATTAAATAGAATAAAATTTTAAAGATATAAATTAAAAAATAATAAAATAAATAAAAATTAAACATTCATTCATTCAACCATCAATCTTCTTCCCCCTTCAAAATCATCGATCATCAATCTTCTTCTGGTTCAAAATCATTAGTCTTCTTCCTGTCCCTTATCTCTCTGCCTTTTTATTCTCAAGTTCTGGAAACCAGTTTCCAGACTGGAAACCAATCTGGAAAGACAAGTCTGGTTTCCAGTAAATTTGGGTTTCCAGTCGCATTGGGTGTCCAGACAACTGGAAACCTAAAAAATGGGGTCAAACATCCAAAAAATGGTACCAAACATCATCAACCAACCACCCAACATCATCAATTCACTCCTGGAAACCCAAAAATGACCTCAAATATCATCAACCATCATTCAATCTCCCACAAAACCATCAAACCCAAATCTCCCACAAAACCATCAAACCCAAATCTCCCACAAAACTATCAATAACCAACATAATCAATCACTTCTGGATTCGTCCACGAACCCAGTCTGGGTTCATCACGAACCCAGAAATCTGGGTTCGTCAGAACCCAGATCTGGGTTCATCACGAACCCAGAAATCTGGGTTCGTCAGAACCCAGATCTGGGCTCATGACGAACCCAAAAATCTGGGTTCGTTCGTCACGAACCCAGAAATCTGGGTTCGTGACAACCCAGAACTGGGTTCTTCAGAACCCAGATTTCTGGGTTCCTGAGAACCCAGATGAACCTTCATCTGGGTTCGAATCGATGAACCCAGATGGAGGTTCATCTGGGTTCGCCAATGAACCCAGATGATGAAGGAGACGAGACCGGACAAGAAGAAAGGAGAGGAGAGACAAGAAAAAAAAAGAAGGAAGAGAGCGGCGGCGGAAAGGAGAGCGGCAGCAGAGAGGGGAGAGGAGAGCAGATGAGCACCGCGGACGGAGGAGGGGCGAGGAGATGAGAGCGGCGGAGAGAGGCAATGAACTGAGAAGAAGAAGGAAAAAGGAGAGACAGGGACGGCGATGGCGGAGGGCAGAGAAAGAGAGAAGGCAGAGGGATGAAAGAGAGAGAACCTGATTTATTTTAATTTTTTTAACATTTAATTTTTTAAAAAATAAAATATAACTCAAATGACACTTTTACCCCTAAGCCAGTTAAAACTAACGGTGACCCATTAACGGCAGGTGGGTCAATTGTAATAAAAGTGAAACAGTTATTCCATCAGTAAATATGTTTTAATTGGGTAGCCAAATTGTAATTTGCTCATTTTTCTTTTTACAAGTTTTTGCTTTTAATCGAATACATATTATCTCCTATATAAATACTATTTACTTTTATTTTTTTGTTAGCTAAACAAACTCCGGTGACAATTTGCAATTTTACTGAATAACTTTTTTTTTTTCCTTTTTCTCTTCGGTTTTACTTAGGCATCTCTTTATCTTCATTTGATATCTTGTCACTTATCAGGTAAGCCAACTAAATTGATTACTTTTTTTAGTTTATTTATCTTTTAATAATTTAAATTTAATATACATCTAATCAATAAATTTTAAAATCTTAAAATTCAAGTTATTGCATTAAAATTGTCCATGTATTATCATGATTCATTTTTTTTTTTTATATATGTAATTACTTTTTGTTTACTTTATAGTTTTATTTTAGTTAGAATGAATAAAAATTAGAAGTTTAAAAAATTCATAATATGACTTATAATATGTATCAATCAATTATCATTGTATAAATTTATTGTCGTTCATTATAAATATAATTTTTTTTGGTTGTAAAATTATATTGAAATTATGTTGTCTAAAGAATACATATGGGTTGTGTCTTATTTAAATTAATAAATTTTAAGTAAATAATATCAAATTATATTCAATTGAGTATTAATACATTTTCGATGTAAAAACATTATATATGTAATATATTTTTAATTTTTGATGTTTTTATTACTTTATTCATGTATGCCCATAAACAAGTTCTCTAGGTCTGCCATTGGATTCAAGTCACACGTTTTCATTATAATCATGTATATTTGCTAATATCTACTAATATTTGCTCGTCTTTCAGCCACCATAGCGAGTATTTTGGCCAATGATCACTAGTTGTTATTGGAGACTTGAATCATCTTTGAAATTTTGAATGTTACATCATCTTGTTCACTATTTAATCGAATATATATTTGCCAATATCCACTATAGTATACTAGTGTGTTAATCACCATGGCATGTATTTTTATCTAATGATCACTCGGCAGTTGTTTGACTTGAATTATATGAATTGAAATTCTGAACGTTACATCATCTTATTGATTATTTGATTGAATAAAAGTATTTAAATCGCATGGTTTTACTATGATTATGTATAGGAATAATTCTAATATCCCCTATTGTTTGATCTAATTGCTAATTTTTCCCTGTAGTTTAGACAAATACATTTTTCCCCTTCTATTAAGTCTATTAATGAATTGTGAATTCTAACAATGATAATGAGCAAAAAGACAAAATTACCCCTCAAGCATAGGAAAACTAAAAAAATAACAAAGCAAAAATGATTTTTTAAAAAAAAATAAAATTAACAAAACAAAATAAAAACATAAATGAATTTAAAAAATAAAATAAAATAAAAACCACACATTATTTTCTAATGCTTCTCCACTAATCCTTTACACATCATCATCATCATCCTTAACAATAAAATGATGAACCAAAGATGAAACTGTCATCATCAATCTTTAGACATAAAACCATATTTTACTATCAACCAAACACAAATACAACAAATACATTCATTCAAAATCTCATTGAAAACTATTTTTAAAAGAAAAAAAAAATTCATCGAAAACAAAACAAACACAAAAACAATAAAAAGATCTAAGTTCAAAATCGAACTCAGATGTTCATCTGGCTTTGAAATTGAACCCATGAGAACATTTAGATTCGATTTCAAATCCAGATGTGGGTTCACATCTGGGTTCGATTACAAACTCAGATGTTCGCATTTGGGTTCAAAATTGAATCCAGATGTAAACTTGAGAAGAAGAGAAGAAGAAGAAACTAGAGAACAAAAGATGAAGAAGAAGATACCAGAGAAGGGGAGAGAGAGAGAGAAGTGTTTCTTGAAAAATGAAATATTTTTTTATTTTTAATTTTTTGAATTATCTTGTGGATATGATTTAAAAATATATATTTTAATTATTAAGTATTTTAAAAAATATAATATTCCATTGTACACGTGACACTCATTTATTTGTTCAAATTTTTTTAAACTTATTTTGCAATGAATTGATAGTTTTGTTATTCCTGATTAACGTTTAAGTATTAACTTTTAACATTTAAATTAATAGTAAGAGATTTTTTGGTTATTTTTATAAATAATAGGGGTTTGGATATTTTTATTAACTATAGGGGGGTTGTCTATGATTTTTAAAGTTTGGAGAGGTTTTTTGGTTATTATATCAAACTAAAAGGGAGAAATTAGATTTATCCCCATGTATATTTACCATATCCAACAACGTTGATCGCATGGTAATTAACACTCAGTGTGACAATTTGGTGGGCGCTTTGACTTTGATTGCACACACAACTAGAAGTAGCACCTTTGACCACACCAAATTGATGCCCATTTGGACAGGCTTTGGCAATACTGTTATAGATGTGAGTCATATGAAATTCATCCTTCTCTTTAGGTCTCTTTCATTGAAAGTTGTATAGGTAGAAGAAAATATTTCATGAGACTGTTTTATAATTGATATGATGTGACAAATCAATAGAAAAGTAATAGAAAAGGAAATTATATTATTTCATTAGTTTGTCACACCAAATCAGCCATAGAATAGTTCTATAGAAGATTTTTTTTAGAGATGCATTATTTTTAAAAGAACTCGAAAATTAATTTGAAATTTTTTTAAAAAAATAAATACGATTTAAATTTACAATCTTAATTATATAGTTATACGAGATTTTACTTACGGATCATTAGTTTTTTTGTTTGAAAATTGAACAATGCTAAATTTTACTACAGACTAAATAGTGACTGAAACATAAAATTTAAATAATATATAATTTTTTTTTTTGTATTTCTAAACATATTATAAATTTGTTAATTTTTTAAAGTTAAAATTATCTGAAAATTAGTAATTTGATATTTATATATATTTGTACTATTTATTGTTATGTAATTTTAATTAATTTAATACAAACAACCGAAAATAAATAATTTAATGAATTCCAAAAATATTTTTATATACATATTAATAGTATTTTATTTATGATTAAAATATGATTAAAGTACAATTAATGATTTTTATATAATTAAATAAAGGGTATATTTTATTTTTCATATTTATGTTTTGGGAAAATATCAAAATTTTAACTATATTTTAAAAACGCATCAAATCTTTCTTAACGTTTACAAAGTATTAAATTGGTCCCTCTCTGTCAATCAATTGATGGTTAAATTAATCAAAAATATGAAAAAGACTAATTTGCCTTAACTTCAATTACAACCCCCTAAAATGACCATTTTACCCCAATAAAACTAAAATTTACCATAATAATAATTATAAATTAAATTAATTAAAAACTAACTTTTTAATTAAACTAATTTATATCTAAATGAAAATTAAACACCCAAAAAAAATGATTTTTTTTTAAACAAATTAGACAATTAAAAAAAAAACATATAATTAGAATGATTTGGATGGTCAAATCATTCAAACAATCTGAAACCAATGGCTCTAGATCATTCAATGAAGATGTCTTGTGGTTGTGGCAAAGATGGAGACCCACTAGGTCTCTGCCCTTATGTGGCCATTGATGTGAGCATGGAGACGGCGATAGAATGGTGATGGGTTGGGGCTATAATGAAATAATTGATTAAAAAAAAGGGGGGGCTTTTTTGGAAGTTTCTAGTTTGAGTTTTGGTTTGTTAAGTTTTTGTTTTGATTTTTCAAGTTTTTTTATTATTATTTTTGGTTTCAAGTTTCAAGTTTTCGGTTTTCAAATTTTTCAAGGCTTCATTGAAGATGCGAGACAAACCTAAATCTTCAATGAACATCAAGGTTTGTCCCACATCTTTATAGGCTAGATCTTCATTGAAGATTTGGGATCATCCCAAACCTTCAATGAGCGAAGATTTGAGTCCATCCCAAAGCTTCAATTTTTTTTTTCTTAATGATTAATTTTTGTTTCGTTCTTTCTTTCTTTAATGCTTATAAATATATATATGTATATATGTATGTATGTATATATATATATATATATAAATCTTTAAGTTTAAGTCTTGAAGATCTAGGTTCAACCTAGATCTTCAATTGAACTCAATGTAATTTTTTTTTTTAAAAAAAATTTTGTTGTTGGATATCTTTAAGTTTAAGTCTTAAAGATTTAGGTTCAACCTAAATCTTCAATTGAACCTCGATCGAACTTATTTTTTTTCAATTTTCTTTTTCAATTAATAACTATATATATTTTTTATTTTTAATTGCATATTGATTAAACTTAAAATAACACTGTTGAAATGACAAAAAAAATCCCTACCTCTATTAACTTTGACTAATGGCTGATCAGTGCTCTAAAACTCATTGAAAATTTACGATTTTTTCACATCTTATCATCGATCGGCATGTTGCCGATCCAATAAGGACCAATTGTCTCCAAAATTGAGTTGACAATAAATCAATCGAGTTAGCTGAATAACCAATCCAACTCAAACATCTCGACACAAAATCAGCGACAAAACCCATCGAAAAACAACCTAAACGCCACCAACAAAATCAACAAACATCCAACAATTGTCACAAAGAAATGTAATAGAGAGACAGTGGCGGAGTAGAGAGAGAGGGATCGATGTTGCCATCGAATCCAATGAAGGTGCGGGTAAGAAGAAGAAGAATCTTCAAGACGTCACTTCCGACGATAAGAAGAATCATTTGCGACAATTTATAGAGAGAGAGACTTTCAGTTGTTACAGAGAGAGAGAGAGAGAAACAAATGAGGGTTTGGTGTTATGTTTCCTTATACATTAAAGAAAAATACACAAACAAACCCTAAGCTTTGATACAATTATAACTATGTTTAAGTTTTGATCCCCAATGCTTAAAAAAATATTAGTTTATACTCATAAATTTAAAAAAATAATAATTTTGTTCCGAAACAATATTTACCGATTAGTTATCGATTACCCACTGAGTAACCAATAAATCATTAACCGTTACTACATCGGTCGATTATCGATTAATGACTTTTAGAACTATGTGGTTGACTAACCTAAGAAACTAATTTGATACCTTTTTGAAAATTTTATGGAAGATATGATGCATTTTCAAAATATAATTAAAATTTTGATATTTTTCCAAAGCATAGGGATGAAACTAAAATTTATCCAAAAATTAATATATTTAAAAAAATAATTTAAAAAATGAATGTTTAAATTATAAATTAAAATACAGTAGTTTTAATTTTAAGATAATTTGGAATTAGATTTATTTTGATTTTTCTTTTCAAATTTATATAGTATCAAGAGGGAAAAAGAAAAGAAAATTTGTGTAGAGAAGATTTGATGCATTTTTAAAACTAGTTAAAATTTTGATACTTTCTCAAAACGTAAAGATGAAAATGAAATTTATTCAAAAATTAATATATTTAAGAAAGCAATTAGAAAAATGAATGTTTAAATTGTAAATTAAAATGCAGTAGTTTTAATTCCAAGATAATTCGGGAAGTAGAGTTAGTTTTCTTTTCAAATATATATCTTGTAAGTATCAAGAGGAAAAAAAAAAAAGAAATTTTGTGTAATATAAAATTATAATAAATTAGAAAAAATGTTATTTTGGGGATGATACTTGAAATGAAATCTTTTAAATATCTTTTAAGAATTTGCAATTAAGTTAAAAATATTAAAATATATATATTTCTAATGAAAACAACATAATATATGTAATTCAACACAATTACTTTATAAATGGAAAAAGACAAACAGCCCCTTAGTTAGCCTCATCTAGTTTTATGTAAATTATTTTTAAATTTAGGTGTTAATTCTTTGTTTAAGCAAAACTAAGTTGTTAAAATAAAGGTTTAGGATAATTTTTAAGAAGGTAAAAGAGAACAGTAAAATATAAGAACATATATCCCAAGAATCAAAGGGTAAGTATTTCTGTAACTCTTAGTGTAATAAGCAGCAAGTAGTTAAATTTGTTTGGGGGTCTTGCAAATGACAAGCCATCCTCCTTTTGGGTAGTCAAGCCTGAACGTTGTCACTGGTCAACCAGCCACGCTCACTCTAGAATCTGCTTCGGAAACCAATGGAACGTGAAAGCTAGCAAGTTGGTGCTGGGCCACTGGCAAGAATTTGTTATTGGGCCACTCGGCTATTGGAAGCCTTAATAAC
Source organism: Dimocarpus longan (assembly GCA_022984855.1). Lineage (NCBI taxonomy): Eukaryota > Viridiplantae > Streptophyta > Magnoliopsida > Sapindales > Sapindaceae > Dimocarpus > Dimocarpus longan. The sequence continues at coordinate 4,879,838 of CM041018.1, forward strand.
CGGGGGGCGGGGTCCGCGGGGATGATCGCGGAGGGGGTGTCATGCTGGCAATTCTTCAAGAGCAACAGTATTCGGCTCTTCCAAACAAGGTGGGGGGGCTTTTTTCCTTTTTCCTTTTTTTTTTTTTAAAAAAAAAAATAAGGAAAAAATTTGCAAAACTCTTTTTCATGTTTGTGGGTGACAATATTCACGCCATATTTCCGTTATTTGTCTTCTTGTACAAAATTCTTTTTCATGTTTAATTCAAGAGTGCACATAGGACATTGATATCCACCTAAGATTAGTTGTTTTGTTTAGCGATCTTTCAAATCCAATGAATGATGTCCCAATTTAATTTGGAAAGATCAAGGATGCCTCACGCATCATCATCATCGTGAGTACAAAATTTTTAATTATTGAGGAAATGTTGTAGAGAAAATAAATTTTTAATTTTAATTTGTAAATAAGTCCTAATTTTTGAGGAAATAAATTTTTAATTTTCTTTATGAGTACAAAATGTTGCAAAATAAAATATTATTTCATTAAATAATCAACCATCATCATCATCATTATTATATAACTTCTACCATCAGTACGTTTTAACTTTTAAATTGTTAGAATTAATCACCTCAATCATTCATTACATATGAATTAAATAGGAAAAAAATTATGAAGAGAAAATAGAACGAATTAATAAAATGATTGATTTTAATAATTTAAAAGTTAAAACACACTAATTGTGAAAGTCATATATATATATATATCATTATTGCATTGTATGTGCACTTTATTTATATTATAATTATGTATAAATATTTTAATTTATTATCAAAAATATTTCGTCTGATGTAATATTAGTTTTTTTATTTTAGTTTGAATTTTTAATAAGTTAACTGGCTGTATCAACTGTCTCTTAGCTTATTATCTTGTTTATATCTCTTTATGATAACTTTAATATATCTCAACTTTTTTTTTTTTTTTTTTTTTTTTTACTGTTAAGATAAGTTCAGTGTTTAATCATAAGTAGGAGATGTCTAATTCTTGGGCATGGGGCGGATAGCAACTCTTCCCAAGAAAGGAGCGACCTTTTTTCGGTTTATGCGAATTGATATGGCATTGCGGGGGTCGGTTTGCGATCAACCTTTTTCGATTCGTGTGTATTCATATGACATTGGCACGTCACATTAGGGCTGGCAATGTGGAACCCGACACGACGGGTTGACACGAAACCGACACGATAATTACGGGTTAGGGTTGAACGTTAACGGGTTGGGTAAGTTAACGGGTCAACCCGTTTAACCAGTTAACTAATCGTGTCGGATTCGTATCGGGTTAATCGTGTCACGGGTTGACCTGTTAAGGGAAGGTAAAAATGTAATTTAACATTGGAGGGGCATTCATGTAATTTTAATGATAGCTATATATCCTTTTCATTTCATGCTTCCCAAACCCTAGACATTTGTTACAGCCGCCCGCCGCACCCTCCACTCCACCAGGCACCAGTCTATTGTCCACCTCGGTCCAGCACTCATTCGATAGTCGCCACGTCGATCTCCTGCGGTCGCAGCCACGAGTCTCCTTGGGTCGCCGCCACACGTCTCCTTCTATCGCCGTCCCATTTTCATCCATCGATCGTCTCATTCGGGTGGCCGCCACGCCGATCTCCTTCAGTCGTTGCGCCGCCTCTCAGCCACAAGCCGATCTCATTCAGTCGCTGCCACCCAACTCCTTTGAGTGCCGCGCCGGATCTCGTTCGTCACCCAGCCACGCCGATCTCATTCAATCATTGCCACCTAACTCCTTTGAGCGCCGTGTCGGATCTCGTTCAGTCGCTGCCACCCAACTCCTTTGGGCGCAGCGCCGGATCTCGTTCGTCGCCCATCGTCTGCTTCGTCACCCAGCCATGCCGATCTGCTTCCTCACCCAGCAAGGCCGATCTGCTTCGTCATCCAGCCATCACCCAGCCACGCCGCACCCCACACCATTTCTTCATCTCGGACGCGATCATCAGCTTCGTTGCGGCTGGTATGTAGTTACGTAGATTTGTTTTAGTTTTAAGTTTTGATTTTTGATTTTTGATTTCTGGTATTGAAACTGTTTAGTGGACAAAATTGATATGCATACTATGAATCTATGATTGTGTTACTAAATAAATGTTTCACTTTAGAGAATACAAAATGCAGAAAGCATATTGATATGCATACTATAGTCTATGTTTACGACATGCATCCTCAAAATGCAGAATATTTCATTTGGTTAATAAACAGTTTATACTTTATATATTAGACAATGTATGCGTTCATGATTCAATATTACTAAAGCATTGATGTTTTTTTATATTGACGATGCAATACTGTAGTGGTAAAATTTTATTGGTATTAATAAAATATTTGTTGAAATTTTTTTTTCATGTATAAATATATAATTTACTAATTAGTTAACTTTTAATTATTATTTTTTGGCAGATTTAATTTGGTGGCTGCAAATGCAATCAACACTTGATGTTGTTATTCTATTATAAATGACTACATTTGCAGATCAATTTTTTATGTTGTGTGTTTTTTTTTTTTTTTTTATTTAAATATGAAGGATTATATTTACAAATATGATTTTATAATCATCTTTGTGAACATTTGTATTTTTAGGGTTTGGATTGTATTTGTGTATGATTATATTTGTGAATGATGTATTATTTAGGTCTTATGTTTTTTTATTTTAATTTTGTTTTTTATTACATCTATATTAAAATTTAAATGTATTAACTATTATTAAATGGGTCATAAACAGGTTAATAACGTGTCGGTTAAACAGGTTGATATCGTGTCGGTTAAATGGGTTGATAACATGTCGGATAAACGGGTTGATAACGTATCGGATAAACAAGTCATTAACGGGTTGATAATCAACCCGTAAATAAACGGGTTAATCAGGTCGTGTTCGTGTCGACCCATTATAAATCGTGTTGTGTTCGTGTTGAAGGATTCCAACCCGTTTAATTATCGTGTCATGTTCGAGTCGTGTTAAAAATTATCGTGTCGTGTTCGGATCGTGTCTAACCCAATCCGTCAACCCGAATTGTCACCCCTACGTCAAATGTTCAGGGGGGTGGGGAAGAGGGGGAGTGGGGGCGGCGGCGGCTGGGCGCGGCAACCTTTTGCCATTTTCGCGCGGGGGGGAGGGGGGGAGAGGTTGTCAGCTTCTTTCAGTTCATGAGCTTCTTTCAGTTCATGTGTATTGATATGAGGTGCTGTCAACCTTTTTCAGTTTTATGTGTAAATATTGGGTTGTCATGTCATATATAACATATTATTTGATTTTGTTTTCTTAAAACAATTTGAATTTGATTTTAAAAAAATTGAATTTGCATCATATCGTATATATTAAATAAGGCTTTTATTTATCAAATCACAATCGATGGTCACATCTGATATACTATTAACAAATTGGAATACAAATCAATTTCCATAATATTTAATAGATCATCTACATGCTTGTCATTCAATTTAAACGTATTTAATAAATTAAAATATGTACAATTGTTTCTCTTTTTTCCTCATAATTTAAAGTGATATTAAATAAATAATTCATAATTATTCTTTTAATAAATAATAAAACTTTTATTTGTCTAAAAATAAATAGATATAATTATATACACATATTAATATCTTGCATAGAATATTATTGAACTTAACTCTGATTAATTGACGAACAACAATTTTGGAATTCCAAAAAAAAAAATTAAATAAATAAAACAGAAGAGTGTAGATATTGCCAAAAAAAAAAAAGATTTAAGCACCCAATTAATCAATATATCCATCATTACAGTTTAAAAAAAAAAAATAGTCTAAGCACTCTTTAAACTACCGAAAATATCCCTACAAGTCTATAAAAATTTATATAGCCATTCAAGTAATTTGCGTTTGTTTTCCACGGATATATAAATAATTGTTTCTAATTACAGGAATTTAGATCTTATAAAGAGATAAGCAGAAAATTAACTCTAAAGACACAGAAAATAATCTTTCAAACTCTGTTCTGTAGCTTAGCATTTGCATCTTGATAGGATAATTAATAATGATTAATAGATATTCATTTGATTATAATAATGATGGAAGATAGTTTGTACCAATCTTGTTGTTACTGGTGTTAATGTGTTAGTAGTGTCCAAGAAGATCATTTAACTGGGCATGGATGGGATATTCGCTCCAACAACGGTATCAGTTTCAGTAGCTTACATATCAAGACGAAAACATTGTTGCAGGTACCGTTTTAATATTGTTTCGATCTTTAACTTAAAATAATGCATGATTTTTATTTTTGCATCAGTTTAAAGTTTGGCAAAATGTGAATGTTGCGTGCACAATTCACAGTTCGCTTTTAGAATTTGAGAATATTTAATTAGGTATTTAATCAAGGATTAAGATACAATTGGTGTAGATCACTCGGCACAAATTTAATATATGGATTAAGATAACCAATTATATATAATATATATATATATATTCAGCCACTTGTTTTTAACCATCATTTTCTTCATCTTCATGGGTGTTTTGGGAATATAAACTTTCATTAAAAAAAAAAAAAAGGTGCTTATATTATATGGCTTTTATTGCCACCCAAAAACAAAAATGCAAGCACAAGGGGACTGACAAGTACAAGATATTAAGTCACATCAAAAAGAAAAACAATGTAAAAGTTAAAATTATAAGATCCCCGTGTCAACGTCTTTGAAATGTCTAATGGCTTTGAGATAAAAGAACTTGGTTGATGAGGTTTGCGAGATTCATATAAGATGATCCAGATGGAGCAGTAATTGACTCTTCTGCAAGTTTCTTCCACTCTTGAGCTTTCTTTTTCATCTGTTTGCCTTTCTCTCCATCCATCAACTCTCTTACAAGTTTCTCCACTTCATCTCTTTTAACATTGTTGTCGATCTCCATGCCTATGCCCCATTCGTTGCAAGTGTATCGACAATTTGTTTGTTGCTCGGCGAAAAAAGGCCAGCAAACCATTGGAACGCCACCACAAATACTCTCAAGCGTAGAATTCCACCCGCTATGAGTCAAGAATCCTCCAATGGACGGGTGGCTCAAAACTGGTTCTTGAGGACACCAGTTTGCCAATAGACTCCTTTCTTTGGTTTCTGTCACGAATTCCGGTGGCAGAATTGCTGTCTCACCAGCAACAAGATCGGGCCTGATCACCCACAAGAAGGTTTGCTTGCTATTTGCAAGTCCCCAAGCGAACTCAATCAGTTGATGAGCCGTCATGACCGTGATGCTACCAAAATTAACGTAAACAACCGAGTTGGGTTCTTTTGTGTTTAACCAATCAATACACTCTGATTCCTCCTTCCATAAATTTGATCCGATACGCTTCAAGTCATTATCTGCAAGTTGGTTGATGCGGAGATGAAGTGGACCGATGGAATATACAGGTGGCAATAATGACTTTAATGCACCTAACATTTCGTGCTCTAAGTCATCAAACGCGTTTAAAATAATTGCTGAGGCCTTTTTGGCTCTTGTAGTCTCGTGGACAATAAAATCTAGCATATAGCAATCCGGGTCAGTTGTCCTGACAAAGCTTGGAAGGTCCCTTAACCGGATATTTTTCATGCCCGGTAGCGAGTCCACAACAGTTTCCAAGTACCCGTTTGTCAAGTAACTTTCATCTGCAATTAAGATTAACAAATATCATCAAACGTTTGATGTATGACAAAACAGATATAATTAACTCTAAACTAGAAAATAATATATATATATATATATATATATAACATCCCATCTAGACTGGGAAAAAAAAATACCTTTGAGAGGTGTATAACCCTTTTCAATAAGATAGCGGTAGTGGACGTAACCCAAGAAGCCACAGGCACTGGTAGTCCAGAAAAGAACTTCAGGGACACCCAACTCCTCCGCGGCATCAAGAGTGAAGGTCATCACCCCATCAGAAATTATGCAAGTCACAGGTGGAACATCAGAGGAGGCAGAGTCATTGAGCTCCCTTAGAAGCTCTTTAAAAGGAGCTAAGCAGTAGTTTCTAGTGGAATAACAAAGAGATGGGATGTCTTGGGTGGCGTCCACATCTGTGGGAGGGAGGCCATCGGGAATGGTTTTGAATCGAAAGGAAGGGAGGCCACCGAGAGCGTTGGGACCTCTGGATTTAAGGAGACGTTTTTGGTTGAACTCGGTGTTGACAAAGGTTATATGAAAGCCTTTGTTGTGGAGGAGTTTGGCTACTTTGAGCATGGGATTTATGTGGCCTTGAGCTGGGAAGGGTATGCAAACTGCATGGGGCTTTTCATTCAAGGCTATGGAACCCATGTTTCTTTTTTCTCTCTCGCGCTTTCGTTTTCTAAATTCACAGGCAACTGAAAGAGGATGATAATGCTCTCAAGAAGATTTGTGACTCCACATTTATAGACCAAAGCACCCTCCATAACTTGTCAGCTTCTGATAATTGAAATGGCGGTCAAATTAATACTGCAGTTGAAAAATTCAATCCCTTTACAGTCTTAAAATACCGTTTTCGTTTTTCCCCTAACTGCGAGAGGAGATTAAATTTAAAGAAAATATCCTACGTCTTATATTTTAGTATTAGGATAAAACTCAACTATTCTTGCAAGGCGGTGGTATGCAATATAATTGTTTCTAATAGTATCTAAATTCTAATTTGGTGCCGGTAGAACTAGGTTAGACGACTCATAATTTTCACCAAGTTGGACCCACAAAATGATGTCCGTTCGGTCTAATACGCAAATTGTCAGGTCATTTTGGAATCTGTTTTAATAAAAAATTTCAAAAATAATCAAGTACTCAGTTATTAGGAAGGCAAAATTCACACTTAGGCCTTTGAATAAGGCGTTATTTAAATTTATCCATTGTCAACGGTTTTTAAGTTTTCACACGTCTTAGAATCTTATAGGCACCAAAAATTTCACTCTCTCCAAGGCTAACCTGACCGCCACCACCGAAGAAAAATCTAAAAATTTACACAAGATCCCTCATGTCATTTTTTATTTTTTGGTGTCGACATTGGAATATGATTGATTAGGTTCTTCAAGCTCAATACTTGTGAATCACTGAAAATAATAACAAAAAATAATGAAGCAAAAGGAAGAACAAGATGCACTCAATGATTTTTACGTGGTTCGACCATAATGTACCTATGTCCACGACCGTTTTCTCTATATTTTAGCAGAGTGAATGGTATATTATTCCTCTTCCCTGTTACAATGAATTTTTCCTCTATTTATAGAGTGAGGGATGATATAATTTGAGTTACATTTAAACTACGAAAGAATATTTTACATTAATTGTGATGTCAAAACAGTCTCCATCAAATAAGTACTTGATTCCAAGAATCTCGAGATTAGATTTGTTTCAAAATAAAAAAGTTGATTTTTTCTCAAATTAGACTGTTTCAAGCTTCTAGAAGGTCAATAGGATTAATCATGATGAGCTTATACGTGCTGGAAGGATAATCCGACGAGCTGATATGTTACCCAACTAGCTGAAGAAGAGTCTTAAAGCACGAGTTGATGAATGAAATAGTATGCTCCATACAGTGACCTGAGTATTGGGCTTAAGTGGCTTTTGGCCGTTGGGCCCATCCCTTGAGCTTTTAGCGACCCATTTATCTAAGTCATGAAAATACTCATAACACTAGTCTCCCAACTCTTAGTGTGATCTGAGGACTGAAAGTTGATGCTTACTAGCAAATATTGATTTGTTGAGATCTATCGTGTTGCCTTTTTAAATTCCTGTATTTTCTCTTGACACGTGGTAGCTTCTTAGACGACTGCACAATTTGTTCACCTTGCGTTGTGTGCATTTAATGCGCATGTTTCCCAACCGACCGCGTATAATAACAAAATCTCATAAATCGTGTTGCATTGTCAGATTGAAGGCGGTTATACAACTTTTAGATATAACGGTTGAGGTTCGGTAATTATATAAAGGTGGAGCCACTTCACCTTCTTCTCTCACTTGTCATTTTCAAATGCAGATGCCTTTTGGTTTTTCAGTTTTCTTTCTTTCGTCCGATGCCGTCGCTTAACATTTCTCTTTTAAAATCACCGAATTTTACTGCATTCAAGATGAGTTTCCACATTCGTTTCTGATTTTTCAGCTTTCGTTTTGATTTATATCATGTTTTTTTTTTTTTTATAATTCTGGTTTCTGTTTTTGCTTGGATATCCCACGACTCTTCATATTACTTGTTTGAGAACGTTTGAAAAACTTCAATAAGATAACTGTTTGATCATACTAGAAGCATATATATCTGTTGTTTCTTGTTTGTAGTCACTTGGTACTCAACTTCTGGAATATATGTAAAAGTAGAGTTGAGTCAAAAGCCTGACCATTAGGCCCTTGTAGCTTTAAAGGCCTGATGGGCTCGCACTTAGAGCCCTCTTGCACTCAGTAGTTCCCCTAAGCGTACTATTTGATACTTAGGAGAATAAACAAGGGAAAATTCTTAGTCTTCTAGGTTTGATCTGCTATTAGCGACCTAATCCCTTTATTTTTTTTTTGTAGATGTCAAGTCGTAGGCGTCGCGACCATAAAATAGGAGATGCTAATGGGGATTCTGGGGGTGCTCCTGTACAACAAGTCAGGGACACAGAAGATGCTACTTCTTAAAACGGTAAAGTGGCACCAGACCCTACAAGGCGCGATGATCCTTCTACTTGCAAGCCCTTTTTTCAACATAAATCCACTGTTACCCCTCGCGAGTTCGCCTCGACGGCTCAAGATTTTGATTTTCCACTAGGATGTTGTGCTATGGTGCCGGCTCTTTATTACCATGTAGTCCAGCCTCTTCCAAGGTTTGTAGCAATTAGCCGTTAACACTTAGAGCTTAGCTTTACGTTTTTAGTCCCCCATTACCTTATCGACCTCTTAAATAACCTTGCTTTAGCTCATTTTCAACTCACTTCAAACTCTTATGCCCATTTAACCTTTTTAACCGTTGTTTTCATAAAAAATGGACTTCCACATTCGAACCCTAGTATGATTCATCACCTCTTTAGTTTTAAAGGCACTATAAGTAGTAAAATAGATAAGCGGGATGAGTTCTATTACATCGCAGCTTGTAATTTTCCTTATAGGTGTTCTTACCCAAGGAGATCGGCAAGTCGAATGTGGGTGACTATAAGACCTGCTAGTTTTATGTATCCTGCCCGTCCCTTTTTTATCTTAAAACCTTTGCATTCTCAATTTATCCTAATGAGTATATTTCCAGCTCGTAACTATAATGACTTTTTTTTTTTCTAACCTTTGTTTCATTATGCAAACATCACCAGATGAAGAGGTAGCGACGTTACAGAGGTTTTTTGAGGTTAAGAGCCCGTTAGACTATCAACTACTGAACGATTATTATCTGCGTGAATATGGGCTTGCACCTAACATCGAGGGCAAGCGCTTCAATATAAACTGCGACTCGAAGTTTGTGGTAAAAGGAATGTCCCTTCGATCTTTGAAGTGTTTGAAGAAGGAACACCGAGCTTATCCAAAAGAAAGCTTGCTACAATGGTGGAACTTGACCTACAGACGTTACTTTTCTTTCCATGAGCTGAGCCTACAGATCTTAAGGTTTAAATATTGGACTTTACTAAACCTCCTTCTCCTCAACCCACAGGATTTGGCTAAACTAAGGGATGCCCTAGCTCATAGATTACCCTAGAAGCTGCTACGGGTTTGTCTTCTCCGCTAAAGACCGCGATGATCTCACAAAAACAAGGTTTGAGATGTAAGACTATGAGGAGGAAACCTTTAAACAAAGATCCTCCCCCACAGAAAAAGCCCCTTAGTTAGATGATCGCAAACCCAGACAGTTCGTCAACTTAGCAACCTAAGGCTACTGACAAAGGTAAAAGGATTGCGGAGCCTCTGTCAAAATGCCAGAAGACCAAAGGAAAAGAACACGTAGTTAGGGGGAGTAGTGAGGAGCAAACTCAAGAGTTTGACGCATGAAAATATTTCAGCGATCTCCTGGATTACCTGTCGTAGCTCTTGAGACCCGAAAAATTGTACATTTACAAGAATTACATGTGTGGCGATAGGCTGATTAGTTATCTCGATCGCAATGGCCTACTGGTGAGTATTGATCTTGGTTACATTTTTTATTATTACTTCATTATTCAATACTAAATTTTCTTTGTTTTAGGTTGTTATGGGGGCAATGAAACTGCTAAAAGACCGTAATTATGAAGAGGAGAAGGCTTCGCTTGAGGCAGTAATAAAGAAGCTTGAGGGCGACAACGAGAAGATTAAAAGTGAGTCGGAGTTCTTTCAGAGAAAATCCGAGAAGGTAAAGAAATCTACACTCTACCTTGAACAAAAACTTAAAAACGCCCAGGAAGAAAAAGTTAAGGTAGAGGAAGCCTTGGTTCGCGAGACACAGCTTCTGGAGAGTATGGTCTCCTCGCTCAATAGTCGGCTTAATAAGGCCATCGAGGAGAACACAAAGTTAAAGCAGGAGGTGATCACGCACCAAAAACAAGCTAAAACTGTCTAGGAAAAGGTCAAGCTGGTGCAACGAGATAGAACCGCAATGAAAGAAAAGTTTGCTTGTGCTCAAGTGACAATCAATCAGGCAGAAGCTCGCGCTAAGGCTCTAGTTGAACAAGGGTGCAAGGACACTACATCGAAGATAAGAAGTTCATTTCTATACACTCTATGGAAATACCATCCAGAAATTGACTCATTTCTATACACTCTATGGAAGTACCATCCAGAAATGGACTTCTCGTTCTTCGGGAAGAACATGGTTGATGAGGTCCACAAGTATGTGGTTCATGCTGCAAAGGTCGCTTAAGTTGAAGCTGCAAAAGCTACTCGGCATGGGGTTATTTCATCGGCTCCCCAAAAAAGCCTAGCTCCTCCAGCCATTCAAGCTGTAATTCCTCGAGCTGATGCTTCTCCAGCTCCTCTCAAGAGCCCCGCTCCTACAACTACTCAGGGCACAACTTCTTAGGACACTGCTTCCTCAGTCTCTCGATCTCATCAAGGACCTTCTCAGAGCTCGTCATAGCAGATAACTTCAGTGACACAAGACGCAGCTTGACAAGAAACCCCCAAAGACCATGACTCATTGGAAAACCCTACTAGTAGTTAGAAAGATGTTGTAATATTTAAACTTTGATAGGTACAGTTTTGTAGCACAATTTTACCTCGCTGAGCGAGGTTATGATTTTATGTAATTTTGTTTTTATTACTTGTTTTATCTGTGTCCCGATTTTCATCATCATGATCATTTTTACCAAAATCAGTGTCACAAATTGGACTTTCTACAGATGTAAACATGGCGATAGAAGTTGAAATTTGATTACTACCGCTAGAAAAAATAAAACAATTTTAACATTCATCCATAATCAGACTTACAATTCTATCCATATGTGCCTCCACATGCCATGGGTCTGGTATTGTGTTGATGGCAAATAGAGAAACAATAGAGCTAATATCTTCAGAATCTCTCATATTCTTGTTAACATAAATCTCTCTATAATAAGCTTTTTTGTTTAAAATCACACCTCAGACATTGAGATCAGTGGTGATAGATATCTTAATTGCGGACATTCCTCTAGCTTAGAGTAAATAATGCAAATGAATGTCCTATATTCTTCTATCAATGTCAGTCACTGTATAAACAAAGTTTATCAATCAAGAAAAATTGATATTTTTAAGGGCCTCCATCTGTCTCACCTCTAACATAGTTATTCTCATTTCACTCTCAATTGCATTTGATTATTATCATCACTTCACCTATTCCTATAAAATTTAAAGTATAAAATAAATTAGCCTCACACATACTCTCATCATATTTAATATCTAATTTTATATTGTCAAATTTATAAAAATCTAATCAAATATAACCACATTTGATCAATATCAAATATAAACAATAGAAGAAATTAAAAAAAAAAAAACCAATAAAACTCATTTTTGGGTTACATAACCCGATTCGGGTTTTATGAGTATACATAACCCGAATCAGTTTATGTGTACTCGTAAAACGCGACGACATGCAAAAAATCGTAGATCCTTTTTATCTTTTCATTTTTCATAGATCTCACTCGCATAAAATTAAATCACAATTAATAGTTACTCTTATAGTTTATACTAAGCATCGTGAACAAAATAAATTGAAAATCAACCAATAATAATCATATACCTTCAAACTTAAAAAATAAAAATAAATAAATATGGATCTTGTTAGAGACGAAGAACATTGAATGTGCGTTTTTTAGAGTTAAAGAATGTTTAATAGGTGCACAAACAATTTTGAATGGATGAGAAAAAATTATAAAGAACGGAAGAGATGAAAATCTTATGAAAGATAAAAGGGAAGAAGAAGAAAAGCAGTTTGAAAATTTCGAGTAAGGTTATAAAGAAAATTTTAAACTAAAAAATATGTAAGGATAATTTGAATAATATGGATATAGATAATAATTAGTTTGTTAGGGATATTAAAAATGAATTTTTATGATAAATGGGTTAAAAAGGTATTTTATTCATTGTGGACTTAATTTGAAATTCACACCTTTTTTTTTTTTTTTACCCTCTCAATCAAACGCTAGGGCCCACTTGTCAATTTATCTCAGTTGGACACTGTACACAGACCCACTTGTCAATTTATCTCAGTTGGACACTGTACAAATCAGAAAATGCGGGAAGATTTTCTCACGCTGTCACGCATTAGTGGGAACCGGAGGAGACACGCCAGAGTATGTCAAACTTCAAGTCTAATTAAGAAGGAGGCAGGTATCTTTAGACGATAAACTGACAAGTCAAGTCCAGATTGTTGAATTTGGATTACAATATTATTTCGACCAACACCTTGAACTTTAACTTTGACTTGTTATCCGTCGACGACGAAGCCCAATTTGCAAGTGACTTCCAGATCCGTCAGTGACTCGTGGCATGATGCAATCAACTACGACGAGCCCGACGACTTTCTGTTGTTATTAGCCCATTTGGTGACTTTTTTATTATTTGATAATAATATATAATAGCCGACGATACGCAAGCAAAGAGAATGCAACAGTAATTTAAACGTGGGAATTGAATATTAAAAGGGTGCATCCATTTGAGAATGTTATCAGGCGGATCTCAACTTTGAAGGATCAAACGAAGATTTTAACCTTTCCGTTAAGACAAATCATATTTTTTTAATGTTTAAAAAAATTAAATTTTTAATATTTAAAAGATAAGTTAATGAAATTAAATTTAAATATCTACTATAATAATTAATGAATTAATATATACAATATATATATAAACATCTTTTTTTTTTAAAAAAAAAAAGTTATGTAAGGTATTTATTAAGTTTAAGGAAATATTAAATTATAGATTGAGGATGTAAAATAAAATTTTCGTAAAAGTATTATTAATACATGTAATTATCATAAATAAAAACTAAAAGATATAGTTAAAAAAAATGTATATAGATAGACATAAAATTATGATAAAATAATTAATAATGCGATGTGATTTATGAGTAATGTGTTATAACATATATGAATTAAATTCTATATAAAATAGGTTTCTTAATACAAATAGATATGTATAATTAATATAAATTAAATTAAAAAGAATAATTATAAAATTTTTATTGGTTAGGTGTGACCTCCTCTACGTCCATCTCTGCCTGTTCGTATACGTAATAAGCCACTTGTGACCAAAGCAATTATAGTATACTTGACGCTTACGTTGTAGTTTTGCATTGATTCAAGTCAATATGACCAAACCCAATAGAGAATATGCTGCTTACTGCTGCAGTGCTGCCGCCTGGCATTGCAAATCTGCAATAGCCATTCTTAGTTCTCCATGACCAATTCATGGCACCGCCCAAATCATTGGACTTCCCATTTTTTTATTTAATGAGTTGAGTGTAATACACTGATATGTTCCCCCTCTCCCCACCTTTTAGGTCACCGTAAAATATATCTATTTGTTCATGGACAATAGAGGAAGAATGATATTACACTTTTTCAAAATTTATTCAAAAATTTTATTCTAATAATGAGATAAACTTATTTATAATTATCATATTAATTTTGGAATGATGAATTGATGATGTAGTGATTACATATAAACTTATTACATTATTTCGTAAAAAATTTGAGCAAATTTTTTAATAATATAGCATTATTCTTAAAAAAAAAAAATACGATCAATTATTAGCAACGTCATGTTTAATAAATCTCAATTTGTTTGGAGAAACAGACGTTTTCGTCCTTTTGTTTCTTTTGTTTTTTTAAATTATTAATATTATTATTGAAAATTGTATTACCTTCTCAATTCGTCTTGTTGTTTCAAATTCAATAAATTAATCAAAACAGTATTTGTCAAGTTCAGCATATCTGATCGAAATTATTCATTTAAATTATAGAGCGAATCTCTATTATTTTCGTTGACATGCAGCGAAGCATTTATTAAATCTTAATTCCTATTAGAAGTTTGAAGTTTACTCTCATATGATTGTCGTGTAGTAAGGCAATGAAGAAGAAAAATATGTCAAAAGATTTCAATTAAAAAACGTATTTTTTTTTTCTTTATAAATTATTCATTTGATTAATTATAAATCGAAATCTCCATTATTATTATCCGTTGAGTGCAGCGAATTATTTATTAAATCTTAATTCATATTAGAAGCATCGAAGTTAACTCTTATAATAAAAATATGATTGTCCTGTAGTAAGGCGGCGAAAATGAAAAATATGTCAAAGGATTTCAATTAAAAACTGTATTTAGTTTTTTAAATAAATTAATTTAAAAAAAAAAAAACAGTAGTTACTGAAGAAAGTTAACTGTAAGAATGAAATCTCAGACCTGTGAGGAATGTTTTGTAATAGTCATCCCACTATATATAATTTAAAAGTACTGTGTGGCGCTGACGATCATAGTTACCTATATAATTTATTCTCACAATACATAGTAAGTTCGAATATAGTTCATCAAACGTGAATAATTTACATATAGTTCTTCCATAAGGTGGTAAATTACATAATAATTCTCTAGTTAGAGAGCTAATTTTCTTCGCTCGGTGTCAGATATTTCTCTCTATGCTATAATAAAGTGTTATGTCCTGAATTTTTTCATAAGAATTAATATTTAAAGGGATTCGTATTTGTATTTATATTTGTAATATGAAAAGAAGAAAGAAAAAAGAAAAGTCCCACTGAATATAAGTTCGGTCATTGACATGGATGTAACCTTCGCCGAAATCTGTGTCAACTTCATCGCCGTCGTTTTAAATACTAATTATTACACTTACCACTAGAGCGATCCAGGGTCAACCGAACAAAGGTTCAAACGGAAAAATTTTAAAGCGCCCATAAAAATGTACCAAATTACCAAAGTAAGTTTTATTAGCATTTTTTTGTCACATCAACAAAAATACCTTATCATCGCTGTATATAAATAGTATAATACTTCGAGTCGTGCCTTGAATTAGCCTCCAAAGCAATACAATAGGCCTCAAGTGTATAAATGTAAAATTGGAAAGGATCAAATGAATTTACGTAATTACGATAGATCTCAACTTCTCCATTGCACAAAGAAAAACTACTATGTAAAACATTGGTCTTAATGATTTATAGAAATAAGTCTTGTCGTAAACTGTACTCATTTACAATACTTGTAATAAAGTCAGAAGATAATACAATTTTCAATAATAATATCCATGAATATAAATAAATAGAGGTAGAGGTGTGGTTCCAAAGGTTGAGAAGATATTTTGCCAAAACTTAAGGAACAACTATAAATTTCTACTTGGCAATGTTAAATCTTGCTGGACTCAACCAAAATCATAGATCTTGATTTCTTGTTCGACTGTCAGGAAATTTTGTTAGATTTGGTCTCAAAGGCATTGATTGATAATTTACTTATCAGAAGTTAAGGGCTATAGTTCAATATTTTTACTACGTAAGTTTTTTGTCTTATCAATTTTTAATCATAAATTACTTCAAAAAAATTTAATCAGAAATGAAAAATTCATTTTCATCTTTTTAAAATTTGATAACGAGTTTGGTAACAATAATTATATATATAATAATATAGAATGCATTTGTTGTAATTGCTTTGAAAATATATTTATATCATATTGTAATGGTAACATTTGTTAGATCGAAAGACGAAAGACAATCCAATAGGGGTGAATTGGGTTTTCAAATGCAATTCTAGTTTATTATAGAAATTTAAATAAACATTGTCAATAAACATAAATTGTACAAAATAAAAGAGTTGGGGATAGAAGATCAAACACAATAATTTTATAAGTTCGGACTATAACATATACCCGAAGGCTACCTCAATCTCCGTTAGACTTTTGCTTTCATTGCCATTCTTCACCTTCATCTCTCTGCTATTGCTCGATCATGCAAAATAAATAATATCTACGTCAAGATGACCTGAAGATTATTTTCGAGAGCACTCTTCAACACTTCAATTAATTTATTTGTTTTAGAAGGTTCACTTTTTCTTTTTTTTTTTACTAAAACGACCCTCTCTATCCAAATGAACCACTCAACTATCCTTTATAAGGAAAGAAGATTTACCATTTTAGGTGTATCATACATACCAACGTGTCCCCTATTTATCACATGTATTGTTCTTAAGATAATAAAAATTTGCTACATGTCTCGTATTTATCGTTTATCCTCTTAAAAAACAGTTTCTTCAAAGGTTGACTTTCTCTGTCTTTATAACTCATTTAATTGTGCAATTTAATAGGCCATCTAATACTATTTTCGATCGAAAACTTTAATATTTACCGCGTGTCTCCTTCTGATTGTACTGTCCTATCTTATTTTCATTGGGTTTCTTTCACACTCACACCAATAGTTTGGTCAACTCGCCTATATTTACGCCTGTACATCCAGCAAACTTGAAGATTCTCTGCCAATCTAAAGTTCTCAACTTTTAAATGGTATAAATGGTGTCTCTCTACACCAAACTGACCAAAAGAACTATTTTCTCTTATTTGTCTCCCGACCTCTCTTGTAAAGAATCACTCTCACAAGTGTATCTAACACTCAAATACGATTTAGAAAGATTAGGTACAAACCCCTCTCTCTCTAGTAAACAGATATATCAAACACTAATGACCCCTTGATGTATAAGAATGACTCAAATATACCCAAAAATCATATGAACACTTCAAAATCTTAATAAGAAATATAAGCCTCTTAGAAGAGCCAAACTAGGATGAAAAAGATGAATTCGTAAGTAAAAATCTGATAAAACTAGCAGGTCACCATTACAATAGATACTTTCAACTTAGTAACTTCTAAAATTATGCATTCAAGCGGCAATAATAATTATGATTTAATCCCGATATGTTAGGAACTTTTTAATTATTTCCCTAACTAGGGATGGCAAGGATACTCCGTCTTACCTTGAGTCGAAATTCACAAGTTATACTCAAGTGTTCTTTTACCCGACGCCGGGAATAAATGCTTATATCGGTACCCTATTGTGTTTCCGACCTGCGTATGAAAAGCGAAATGCCATCACCTTTACCACTAAATATTATTTTCTACTTCGAATTTAAGCCCTCTCAAAGTCAATTAGATAATAAGAAATCTTACTTTATATAGAAAAAAAAAAAACTATTAAATAAATCAGTAATTTTATGAGTCAACTGTCGAGTTCCATCATTTTGAATAGTTGTTCACATATCTTTTTCTGTCCAATATATATTCATGTAACAAGTTTGTGGAAATACGAGTCGATATTCGTCTATGTTAGTACCATGGATATCCAGGTAATTAAATGTTGACACCATTCAATCGACCCAATTATGGACCGGGTTCAAACTGGAACAAGTTAGTTGGGCCGATAGTGATTTGTAGATCTAAGGCTGGGCCTGATCAATGATCAGGCAGGATTACTAATCAACTCCTCACATGAAGACCTTAAAATCAGTCAATTTAAGGAATCATTTATTTTTTATCCGAAAACTAATAAGTATTGTCAGAGACTGAATATTGAATAGTAACTAAAACCTAAAATTTGAACAA
This sequence comes from Dimocarpus longan, assembly GCA_022984855.1. NCBI lineage: Eukaryota > Viridiplantae > Streptophyta > Magnoliopsida > Sapindales > Sapindaceae > Dimocarpus > Dimocarpus longan. The sequence continues at coordinate 4,897,845 of CM041018.1, forward strand.
TATATTGGTTTTTTCTTTTCTTAACTCTGAATGTATAATAATCTTATTTGTTTTTTAAAGTTAAAATTATATGAAAATTAATAATTTGACGTTTATTTTTTTTACTGTTAATTGTTATATAACTTTATTTAATATAATATACAAAATTATAATAAAATATTTAATAAACTCTAAATCACTTTTATGTATATATTAATAATATTTTTATTCATAATTAAAATATGATTAATTTATAGTAAAGTAAATTAAATTTGTATATTTAAATAAAAATAAACAAAATATTCTTAAATTAAAATATTATTGCAACAGAAGTTGAAATTGTAAATTAATATATATTTTAGTCATTATAATATTTCATCAGTTACATTTAAAAGAAATTCCTATAATGTAAAATTAGGAGAAATTTAGAAATATATTATTTTGATAATGATAGACTTCGAATAATATATTTAAAAAGCTATCAAGTAATTTAGCATTCAGTTAAAAGTAGGAAATTGTAATTTTTTTTTCCAATGATTTTTTGGGTGGTTTTAAGCTTTTTGACTACTTAAAAAAATAAAAATCACTTAATATATGTAATTCAAACCTATTAAGTAAAAAGTGCTAAAAACAAACCCTTAAATTATTTTTCACTTTATTTATTTATTTATTTTACTTGGAGGAGTGGGAATTATATCAATATTCATGACACATTTGCATAACACGAGCAACAAAGGCATTGAAGACCTTTCGGCAAGCTTAACTATCCCCACCAATTGTATTTTTACATGTATACAGCACCCCTTATTGTGGGTAACCAAATCCTCTAAATCAATTAAAGTAGCCAATTTAGCTCCAATTTTGATGTTTTGGTTTGGTTAGTAACAGAACAGTAAACCATTTGAGTTTATGAGTATGGGTAGCCTAATCTAATGTTATGGTTTTTGGTTGATACTTTAGCGCAATCAAACAACTAAATCGAAAACAAAAATCTTTTAGAAGAAATGGAAAAAAGAGTTTATGTGACTTGTGATTAATCCATTGGTTACCTTAGCAAAATGATATTAACAAAACATAAAATTAATTTTAATGTATGTTTGAACATATTTTATGTCTACTGAAATTCACTAATTATTAATTAATGGAACCTAGAGGAGGGTGAATATGTGTTATACCTTTTTTTTTTTTTCCCTTTTTTGCAATTTAAAATGAAATAAAAAGAAAGGAAAATTAGATATTAATTTTTATGCGGAAAACCCAAAAAGATAAAAACTATGGGACAATAAATTTTTGGCCAACTTATCTCAAAATTCACTAGGTAATAGAATAATTACAGCCTCAAGTAGATTCCTAGATGACACTCCTATTGATCCTCTATTCTACCCGGTCGCAACTCTTTTACCAGTGCTCCTCGATTGTCCCAGATCCTTTTCTTGTCTCTACACGAATTGGTAACCTTCAACTTGCCTTCTCGACCTCTCTCTTAAAAACAAGGACTTAACAAGATAGAAAAATAGTTTAGATGCTCATGAATGTATTAATAAACAGAATGCAAGATCCCCACACTCGCTGAAATCTAAGACAATGAAAAACACAACCCAAAAAATCTAGTTTTTAAACATTTAACAGATAGTAATAAAAAATTGCAAAAACTAATGTATATTCTCTGTTAAGTTTTGATAAAATAAATAAATAAATAAACTCCTATTTATTGGATAAGAAAACCCTAAAATAAGTTGAAAACATTTCACTCAAATTTGAAATGCAAAACTAAAAAATAGGAAATTTTTAAGTTTGGATGACAAATTACCTAAAGAATCCCTAGCATAAAATTACAAAAACAACTACTTTGCACTATGCTAGAGATAGACCGGTAAATTACAAAACCATCTCTACCTAAAAAAATTGCAAAAACCTATATCACAATTGAATAAGATCACAACATCAAGTGATTGCAATTGTGCGACTATGATCGTGATTATATCGCGAAACAAATCGAAATGATCATTTTTGCAATCGTTACCGTAACAAATCAGCAACCTAGGCAACAAGTCCGCGACTAGGTTGCGATGGATCATCGGTCCTTATCTCAATAGGGAGTAGCGGCTAATGCAGCCTGGAAAAATGGAAAAAGCTAAATAAAAAATTGTTTTAAAATATTTTTCAATCAAAACTTTTCAAAACATTTTTTTAGAGGTATTTTTCATTCAAACGTATGACACGAAATGCATAAATGAAATATGAACATACTTTGTCTAGAAAAATAAGAACTCGTATCCATTTGTTTGCATTTAATTTGATTCTTAGACTCCAATAATCTCATCAAAAATCCCACTTTCAACATAAATACAAACAAAAACTCAAATATTTACAAGAGCATATTGAGTATAAATAAAGATCCAAAAACTCTTGCAAATAGAAACAAAAAAAGTAGTGAGTATAAATAAGCTATTTTTAATTCTTTTTTTTTTTTCTCATTATTGGATTAAAAAAAAATGGTAGATTGAGGTTGAAGTTAGGAGTGGATGTTTTCCAAGTATAGTCGAAATGCTTTCAACTCATTACAAATTATGGTCTGTTGACTGGGGGCTCAATAGTCCAACAAAATATTATTTCCTTTCTAATTAACATTCACAATGCATTTTTCAAGTTAATCTTAAGTAGTTCTTCATCCTAGTTGTTTAAATATTTAAAAAGAATCCAAATAAAAGTCTAGCATCTAACCAAAACTGGCTAAAGGTTTGTTGCCTAAGTGTGGTGGTGAAAATGTGCAACCTCAAATTGGAAAAAGCCCAAAGGCCGAACTGGTAAGCTTACTAGTCGATCGGAACCAAGCATGGATTAAAGCCCATAGGATACATGCAATAAGATGTAATTAACTTGAACATTACTATTTTTTTATTAGTCAAATTGGGTCATGTTGGTGCCAACACCTGATTGAAATCACAAAATTTAAGTTATCAGTAACTTGATCCAAACTTAAAATACCTTCAAATAAGTTGGTTCCCGTAATTTTATTAAAAAGGAAAAATGAAAAAAAAGCATTCAAATTGTAGCAGAAGATGAACCAAACGATTTTAATTATAATGCATCTGATCATAAATAAATTACTTGCACAAAATCAATAGCATCTTAAGCCTGGATATCAACCGCTTGGAACTTGAAATGATAAAATGGAATTTTTATTAGATGGAAAGAACTGACGGAAACAATATACACGTATATCTACAATCACAGGTTTGTACAAAAGCAGCAACAACCAGGTGAAACGTGTCAAATCACACAAGCGTTGAACACTGAGAAGTGGAAGGGTCAAACAAGGCAGGCAACAGATACTTCCTCCCATTAACACCCAGCGCATTATAGCTAGCACCGGTGCTAGGATCCAGTAATAGCTCCCCAGCGTAACCTGGGTACGCCCCCTTACCGTACACTCCGGGGCAAGCCGAAGCCGCCTCCAGCGCCGCGTCAGTTGGGCCGATAAAGTAGCCATTCCCGAACGGGTTGGTCACTGTTCCCGCCAGAAGACTCGCGATATTTACAATCATGCCATCCACGCCAACGTCTGCGTTAGGTGCTCCTAACGGCGCCGTCTGTGGTCCGTATATCGGCTGGTGGAACGGCCATGCACATTGGCCTGGACACTGACTCACCGAGTTACCAACCCAGATAAAGGCCGAACTGTGTTTCGTATTTGAGCCGTGGAACCCGCAGTTACTCATGCAAAATCCCTCCACTGCGATGTCTTCAGCGGTAAAAACCAGAGTCAGCCCACCCGGTTTCAAGCTTGCTTTTTGGGCCAACTCAGATACTTGACTTCTTTTCAAGATTTTGCCAAGGGAACAGTTTTTATCGGAGAATTGGTTTGAGAGAACAATACGAGTCTGTTTTTTTCCAGCTTTTTTCATGTAGGTTTGGATGGTACTCCACCATTTGTAAACGGAGGGTTGTGCAGCGACGGAGAGAGTATTCAACTGATGTTTTTGAGGGTTGAGGGAGAGAAGGAAGTCAACAACAATGGATTTTTGAGGTGGGGAAAATTTGCCGTACCAGAGAATAGAGACAGGAAGGTCTCCTTCAAGTAAAGCGCCTTTGTGGTAAGTGAGGGCCATCGGTGGTGGCTGGTACAATGAAGTTAGCTTTCTTGCAGCAAGACATGAGCCAATAATCAAGTTTAGTTGAACAAGAAAGAGCAGAAGAGACACTTTCCTGGAAATTTGAAAGAAACCCATTTCACAATTATTCTAAGAGATTTTGGATTTTGTTATAGATAAAGTGATGAGTGATAAATGCAATGTGCAGTGTAAAGAGTATATATAGGTGCGGAGATGCATGAACTGAGCTAGTGGGGCGTTGCACGGTTGCTTTCATTGGCAACTTCGCACTCATTTTTTTGTACATAATTAACTGACAACTTTATTATCCAGAGATCACGAGAATTTAAGTAAGATATAAGAAAGAAATGTCTAGCAAGTGTATATCTCTCTTTATTTGCCTTATTTTTATTTTTATTTTTTAACTCTTTACTTTTCCCATTTATTCACAGTTAATGTGGAGATCTGAAGATTTGGACAACGCCATGGATTTGGTAGATATCAAAGTGGCGAGATAGCGAGGCACAGGAATATGTCTAAAACAAGGAACAATAATGGATAGTTGCTGGAGCTATGGGTGGCATGTGTTTAATTAATGCTTTTTCCAAGGCATTTCATGCATTTGCCGCATCAATATTAGAGTTTTCTTGGATCGATGCATAATTGCATATTTTTTAGTCTAGTTTAATGTGTGGCAAAATGCAATTTATCGTAGCATCAAAGGAACCTCGTTGGCTCCCATTATTTTGTGAAGTAGTACCATTGGGGACCTCACTTACTGTGATAAATTAAAGAGCATTTGTTTTGTTCTAGGTGTTAGTAAGTGTGACAGAGAGAATCTGCATGCTCTTATGGCGATAGGCTCGTGCTTTATTATAACCGCACTAAAAGCAAAAGAATTCACTGCAGTTACACATTATCGATGCTGAAAAAGCAATTATGATACAAGCCTTTTGCCATGCTTGTGGGCTTAATTGCCATTCCCAGTATATTAAAAGAATACGAATAGCTCACCGGCAATTTTATGCAGCCTAGTCATGGCACAAGTATAAACGGAATGGTCCTTACTCCTTATATATTTAAGCTCTCATCAAGTGTCAAACCTTCCAAATCCACTCACCAATCAAGCCATGAAAGAGGCCATTTTATGTAAATCCCGAAGGACATGGGCTCCTGTTGGAATAATTCATCATTACCAGCCCTTCTATCCACTTACTTTATATATCTTAATTTTGTTTTCATGGTTCAATAATTTTGACTAGTTATCTAGTTGAACATATTACATTTTTTTTTTATTATCACTTTTAACATGGTATATGGAATGCATGCACACAAACATACATATACATTTATATATATAAGTGAGATCATTTAATTATGCCTAGTGGAAGTCGCACCCTATGTATAAAATAACTTGATAAGGATACGATTTGGAAGCAGCCCCCGTGCGACTTTGAACTATTCAAAAGGTATCAATGCTTGCAAGTATAGGAACAACCTACTTACCCATTAGCCTTGAGACAGCCTGTATATATTCTACGTTGCTCGACCTCTTCGACACGTACTGACTGGTTCAGTTTCTCAAGGAAAACAATATCACGGTCATTCTTTTTCGTTAATGTACCATAAATGTGTGATGTTTCTCGACGGCTAGAACAGAAAACAAGCTTGTCTCTACATTTTCGTATATTGCATGGGAAAGATTGACATCGATAAATATGAAAAAAAAAAAAATTACAGGAATTCAAAGATATCTTTAGTTTGACTAACACAAGAACACAGAATACAAAATTTAACTCAACGCAAATCTAATGTAATATCCTGGCAATTGTGGGATCAAGAGGTAATATTGTAAATAAGTGACCATGTCTGTAATTTACACTTATATGGATTCTCTTATCTTTTTGACGACAGTTTATTAATCCAACTAGTTTTTGAATACAGGTTTTATTTATACATGCTCCAGTTGGTCCACTATGTAGTGGATCCTGTTTGATTCACAAGTCATCTTTAATTCATGTGATTGATTAAGAGGAATCAGAAAAGCTAAAGAAATAGAGAGCGTTGACGTTGGATTTTCAGAGCGATAAGTGTGATGGTATCATTCCAAGAAGGTGGACCAAGAGGCATTGACTTTGTGACATAGCACCAGCATGGGGTTTTCAGATTCTCATCTCTAGATGTTGAATAAATTGCTTTAAAATGCAGCCGGTAGCTAGGTTGAATGGGAGAGCATTACACACTCACACCAATTAATGGTGATCTCTACAGCTCACCTCTTCTTTCTTAATTATTTGCCTGCTTAGCTATAACAAGAATATATATTGCCCCGTGTTTAAATTTGACTTTGAACAATCAAATACAAAGTTATCATGAAGAATCTAGATCTCTAGTAAGATAAACTAAAAAGGCTGCTTGTCTTTGACGAATTATTATGCAAAACACTTCTAATAAAATTTAAGAGAGAAGACAATCCCCAAGTACGTACAAATGGCAAATAATTTTTAGGTTAATAATTAAGTTTAATTTCCTTCTAATTTATCATACTTACATAAAATTTCAATGTATATGAGAGTACGTAAAATGAGTCTAATAGTCGTGCGAGTCAAATTGAAAATAAATGTATGTACTAATTAATGTAGAAGCATGCATGTATGAACCGTAATCTTATTAATTTTTGATTATTTGATAATTCAAAGAAACTGTAACACGTTAACACGGTAGTCATAAATCTGAGAGACACAAGCTATATTCTATAAATCTATGCTCTAGTCCCGCTGTAGATTAGCTCCTAGACAATATTTCTCAAGTTGGCAATGCCTAATTATAAATATTCAAGTAAAGGAGGCAACAAACATGTCAGTTTTCTTGTTGGTGTTAATAGGAACAAGCAGAAAAAAAAATTGCAACAAGGGCCATGTAATGCTACGCAACGTGCCATGTACATGCAGCCAAATGCATTTATTCGTCATCCCTAAATGAAATTGTTTCAGTTTATTTATTTTAATGGCCCTAAAATGCTGCGCTTGAATTGTTGATAGGGAGAACTCTAATTTGCCTCCGGAAGTTTGGTATAATAACCAAAAGATCCCCTAATTTTAAAAATCATTAAGAACTTATCATAATTTATAAAAATAATATCGTTTATAAAATTAGTAAAAGTACTCTTAGATTTTTGAAATCATCATGGGGTTTTTTTGACTATTTTTAGAAATGATAGAGATTTTTTTATTATTATATCAAACTATTGAGGTTTTTAACAATTTCTAAAGCCAAAGGGTTTTTTGACTATTATATTAAACTACAGGAGTAATTAGAATTATCCTTTGCTGATATATGTATGGGATTTTTTTTCTATTTTTTTTTTAAGCTAGATGTATAGGATTCTGTATCTAACATAATTTTGCTCAATAATTCGAACCTTAATTTGTACTGAGACTAGGAGACCAAGAGAGCTACAGTTCACAAATGCTAATAAAATATGATACAAGAAAATCAAGAGAATAAAAGCGACCGTTTTATGTTACTGTTAGTAATTCATGGCCCTTGCTACATTTTAGTTTTGTAATTGTTCCTTATTTACCTCCACAATCATAGAAAAATGTCTACTGTAATGTAGGGATCTAATTAATTTGATTTTTTTAGGCTGATTATTCTTAATTATGAATACTACTTTTTTTTTTTTAAGAGAAATTATAAATACTACTTGCCAGTGCCTTTCGGGACGAAAAATAAAATACTAGTGAGCAATGAAAGTTATTGGCAATATAAATCTCTTTTTTCTGCAATTAACAAATTAAATATTTTAAAATTTTCACAAAAATAAATATTTTTAAATACAATAATAAATTATTAAAATAGTACTGATAAGGTTAAATGAACCAGGCAAATAATTTTTCCTCCACCAAACATTGATGAATGCAATTAAAAAACAAACTAAAACAACATGGGGGACAAAAAGAATCCACGACGAACATACAAGTTATACGACAAAACACTATGTCGTACTGGCATGATCAAATTGAAATACAATTGTATATGAATTAGACAAGGGTTGGATTCTCTGGTGCAGCTATATACAGAGAACATTAAATACACAATGATGCCTGCAAATTATGAAACAAAGCAGCCAATGTTATTGCATTCCCATCAGACACGCTGGAGCTTCTTCTACCTAAGCTTTCACGTCGATCGGGAATGTAGGCCATTGTAGGTGGACGCATTACCATTCACATTTTACATTATTAAATATAAGAATCTTATGATAATACAAATTTTTATACGAAATGTGCCTCGTGACCGTAAGGGTTTGGATAATGTTTAGGGTATATAATATGTGATGCTAAGCTCGTGAGTTGAGACTTTATATATATATATATATATATATATGAGATGACTATAGCCATTTGATTTGGGTTTTGTTTATATTGATACTATTTTTTGGTCAATCCGGTTCTTTAAGTCCAATACTTACGAAACAACAATCAACAGACGAAATAAGTATGACCAAGACCAAAATAAATATGACACAATGATTTTTACGTGATTCGGTAAAGTAATGGCCTACATGCACGATTGTCACCCTTATTTTTTCAGAGTAACAATATATATTTTTTAGTTGTCGTTTACAATGAATTTGATCATCTATTTATAGAGGAGATGTTACAATTTGAATAAGTTTAAGAATCTTACAGATAAGATAAAAAATAATATACATTAATTGAGATAATATCTCACAAGATTATCTCTACTGTATTTACAATAATTACCGAGAATGTCGTGATTTGATTTGCATGAAAATAGGAAAATTGACTCATTTTCTGAATTAAACTTATTCGACTTTCTAGAAGGTCAACTGGTCAAATTTAGTGAGCACTTTGAGCAAACAGATTATTCAAGCAACCAGTTATCACACCTAGCGATCAAATGTGAAGACCTATTGATCATTCTGATTGCTTTGAAGAATACAATCGAACAGTTCTTGTTCTATTATCAGATCAGCTTAGCGATCACACTTCGCGACCAAATTACCATGCTATCAAACGCGTGACAGAATAGATGGCCAAATGAGACAATCAGCCACACAGCAATTAAAATGATAAGCCCTACGATCAGATGTGCTCGGATTCACAGGCTAAGAAATGATCATATGTTTCCTCCTTTAACTTTTAACTAATTGATCATCCTCTTGGGTTTCTTCTCATAGAATAACATACTTGACCCATCCCTGGGTCTTTATCAGTCCATTTTTTATGATCGTCAAAATACCCATAACAATTTATTATATTCGTTCAATTATATATATATGTATAGAATTTATGTGATAATCACTTATTTATAAAGAATTAGAAGGGATTTCTTATTCTATAAGCACTTATTATTAGTTTTTCTTTGATTTTTTTTTTAATCTTTTGACATTAAATCATATAACTATCCGAAACCTGAATAATAATACTTTAGCCAGGAAGATTAACTTCCTGATCATTCAAAACTTTGATTTAATTATCTCATTTTTTAAGTACATAGTTTTTAATTTGCGGAAGGTAATATGCATCTAAAATATCTTTCCACTGTATATTCGTCGTAATCTCGATTAACCAACGAATGATCATGACTTATGAATTATTAAGTGGCTGCCTTTAATGTATAAAGACAGGAGATATAAAAAAAAGTTAGTATTTGTCTTTATATTAGAAAAAGAAAGTGACCAAATTTATTTCCCCGAAATTTTGCTTAGAGTGGGTTGTATTTAAAAGTTTGAAATTCAAAACAAATGTAACAGTTGAGGATGTACTGGTGTGGCATTACAGCTGTCGAGTTAATTATTGATAGCTTGATCCAGCTGGAGGGTGTGCTCATCAAGGAAATCAAGTCTCCCAATTCACGAGCATTGCGTGCACACCCACTCGAGTAAGAGAGCGCGTCTTCTCACGTGCTCCTCCTCGCCTAGGATACTTCATCCATTCCCTTACTGCCAGCTCCCTCTCTCTCCCACGCTTACCCACACTATTTTCCTCCAGCCTGTTCTTTTGCTTTTATTTCCCCCTTTTCCATTACTACCCCTACTTTTCAATCTCTGATCACATTCTAATAACGGGTATTCTCGTCAATTTCTCCAGGCATATCATCCTGTGACAAAGCTGTGTTGCTGTTTGTTTTATAGCGAGATGTCAGGTTTCTTGGGTCCATGTCCCACTATCTTGCTCTAGCTTGGATCCCACCTGCCATATCTGATCATCGTAGAAACTAGGTGATGTTCGCGTGATATCAAATGCGCTTGGTGTTTGACATATTTATTTTCACAAAAGAACGCGCTTGGTTGTACCGTTGGGCTCTGTTTTTGGGAAAGTTAAGCCATCTCACATACAATGACTTTAGTCTGTTTCTTAGCAGGTTCCCTTTCACTTAATTAAATAACACCAGTTTTTAACTAGCATTACATTAAGCACCCTGTTTCGTCCACCAGTATATATATGCCCCATTTACTTGCTTCTTGGATCATAACACAAACACAGAGCTCTCTACTTTTTAGTGACTAGCAAGTTTTCTCCCTTCTCTTTCTTAGCGAAAGATGGCTTCTTTTGTTTCTAAATGTCTTTTGAAATTGTTCTTTGTGATTTCTCTGTTTGAAATCTCTTTGGCTGCAAGGACTCTTAGTGAGTTAGTGCAAAGCCAGAATCAGCTCTTGCGATACCACAATGGCCCTCTTCTTTCTGGGAAAATTTCTATCAATCTTATTTGGTATGGCAAGTTCAAGCCTTCCCAGAAAGCTATTATTTCAGATTTCATCACTTCTCTTTCTTCTTCTTCTTCACCATCCAAAACCAAGCAACCTTCTGTTGCTTCATGGTGGAAGACCACAGAGAAATACTACCACCTCAACTCTAAAAAATCCACACTTTCCCTCTCTTTGGGAAAGCAGATTGTTGATGAGAACTGCTCACTTGGAAAATCACTCTCAAACAAACACATTGTAGAGTTGGCCTCAAAGGGAGACCAAAATAATGCTGTTAATGTTGTGTTAACATCTTCCGATGTAACTGTTGATGGGTTTTGCATGAGCCGATGTGGGACTCATGGTTCTGCTCCATCCAAGAGTGGCCACATCAGGGGCAAGAACTACAAGTTCGCTTACATCTGGGTTGGTAATTCGGAGACTCAGTGCCCTGGTCAATGTGCTTGGCCATTCCACCAACCCATCTACGGACCGCAGGGCCCACCTTTGGTTGCACCAAACAATGATGTGGGTCTTGACGGGATGGTGATCAACCTGGCTAGCCTTCTGGCTGGGACTGCCACAAACCCATTTGGAAATGGCTACTTCCAGGGCCCAAAAGAGGCGCCACTAGAGGCTGCATCGGCTTGTCCTGGTGTTTATGGCAAAGGTGCTTATCCTGGCTATGCTGGAAACTTGTTGGTGGACTCTACTACTGGTGCTAGCTACAATGCGAATGGTGCTAATGGCAGGAAGTACTTGCTTCCTGCTCTGTATGACCCTTCTACATCGTCCTGCTCAACATTGGTCTAAATATGCAACTTTCTTAATAGGACTACTTCTTGTACACGTATTATAGGAAGAGATAGTGTAATTCTTTGATTTGTTATTAGTTTCTCTTTTGCAGATTAATAATAAAGAGCAAATTGCTTTGGTTTGCTTTCTTTAATCAGAATCTGTGTCAACATTGTTTTTCCTTTTTTGCACAATGAATTGCTTCTGAAATGCGATTGGGTTGAATTTTGGCCATTTTGTAGTGCCAATTTTGTTGAGATCTTTTGCCAGTTTGCTAGGGCCGGCTAGCTCCGGACAGGCGGATCTAACCAGAAAATAATCCTAAATCCCGAACAAGATTGGACCCCTGCTAGAATAATTGTCACTACTTCGAAACCATTATGGACAATAATTTCCATGATGTACATCAAAAAACAATAATTCCACATGCTTTTTCTGTTATACAAAATGTCCCATGCAAAATCAGTCATCAATTAGAATTGCTGGATGGTGAGATTACCAAAACTTTATACTACGGCCATAGTTCATAATTAATTTAACTAATTGATAGGGCATTAAACAAAGAATAAAATTGGTGAATAATGACCCATTTTCCTTGTTACATGAAATTGTATGGCTATTGTTATGAGTTTGTGGGCTAACACATCACACCTAGCGATTTGTAGGGAGTTACCGGGTATATTAATTAAATACTACACATGTTCATAAAAATAAACTTTTATGAAAAAAATATACATATCTCTATTCATTCTTATAAATATATCTATCACAAATATTAATGGGAAACTACACTAACTATTTTAATTATAAGTGATTTTCATATAATATGATATTTGTATTCATATTTATAATGATCTAGTTAGTACAATAAAGCGTTATGGTGCTTGGGAAATGGGAAATGATCAAAATTCTCGATTAGTTTAATGTCATTCTAAGTGAAAAGGAAATAGTTATGTACTAAAGAACATTTTTTTTTTTTTTTTACTTATAAAAGCACATTCAAATATGTTAATTTCTTTTCTTCATATCAAACAATATTCTTGTAAAAAAATTTATTAATGTTTCTAAATACAAATATCAAAAAGACCTAGTTCTCTCTCTGTTTTTTTCAAACATCACCTATAGTTTAGCGACTTAAACCCAAACTTAAAATATTAATTAATTAAATACTGAATTAATACTCTCTACCATCAAACAATAGTGATATATAAGATATTATTTTAAGCATATAAATTACATTAATTTGGTTCAAAAGTTGTCATATCTTGTGTAACAATAAGGCCTTTGATCCTACAAAATCTTGGTCCTTGGACGTAATAGTTCAAATTTTTTTTTAAAAAAAATGTTTAATGTCTTGGGTAGGATCAATGGTAGACAAAATTTATGAAGGCATTTCCAGCAGTTAAAAAATATAGTTTATATGGATAATTGGTGTTCATTTTCTTAAAAAAAAAATAATAAATGTAATATGCATCTTTTTAGTGAAAATTTATGTTTTTATAACCATTTTAGAAACATTTACCTAGCATTCCAAAATTTGTATCATATCTTAAAGGAACAAAGTAATTATTAAAATCCCTTATGATCACAACACAACCCAATGGACAATAGCCATAAAGAAATGATTAGGCAAGGTAAGTAAGATGTTACCTTCTCTTTAAATGTTGCTTTTTCCTATCCATCAACATTCCACGTTTTAAGAATGGTGGGTAGTGATACCGAACCTACCAAACAATTTTTGATCATACCAACAAATCATATGGCACTTTGTATGGCCAATTACTTTCTAACTTAATTTTTGTATATCTGGTCCCGATGTAGAATTTAATATCACCACAAACTTATCGTAAGCGCAATTTTTCATTCTACAGATTTATACAATTTACATGAGAGAATTGTTGGGTTGGGTTCCCTCATATGTAGAGGCCCAACAAGTCTTAACAAGATTGAGCCCATATGGAAGTCCTAATGTAATTAGAAATTGAAACCCTATTTCTTATTTCATTGATCAATATAAATAAGAGATGAGAGGGTTTGGTGGCTGGTGAGAGTTTAGGGTTTTTTGGAGGCAGAAAATAACACAAAATCAAGTGTGAAGAGAGAAAATCGTGTGGAAGAGAGGAGGAAAGAAAAGAGTGAATTTTCTGCACAGAAATTCACTCGCGCAGTTTCGGAGTTGTTACAATATCTTTTTCGTTAACCGTTGGATCGTGCTGAAATTTGGACAGCACATTCATCTCTTCTGGATCTTGATTCTGAACGGTGGAGATCGGAAACGGAGTTTTCGTTTGTGAGATATACAGCCCGTAACAGAGCTGTCACGTTTTGCGGTCACTGTCAGCGCAGCAGTTTTGTAAGACCGGTATCTCTTTCGTTCACCGTTGGATCGAGCTCAAATTTGGACAGTATACTCAGCACTCGTGATTCTAAATTCTGGACGGTTGAGATCGGATTTTGAGATCCCAGTAGAGAGCGACGAAGTCCAGAACGTTCTGCTGAGTTTGTGATTTTTCTCTTTCACTTGTTATTTAAACTTAAATTTGTGTTATTAGGAAACCTAGATAATTGTTGCTCGATTTTGGTTCCTAGTTGATGTTAAAACAGTTTGTTACTCTCATCTTTGATTATTAGTGGAGATTTTTGGGTGGACTACGGTCCCGTGGTTTTTACTCCTCGCATTGGGGAGGTTTTCCACGTAAAAATTGGCTTGTGTTATTGATGCATGTGGTGGCGATTTAATTGCTCATTATTTGATCGTTGGTGATATTTCTATTGTGGTGGATTTGTGCATTACTTAGTGGTTTTCCATAGGATTCATTCAGGGGGAGAAAAAGTTCCGCTGTGCAATTTGCTTGTAATTGGTTTTTCTCCCATCAAGAATGTTTTATAACTTGATTATGCTAGTTATAATTGGTAGAGGACAAACATCCACTCATAATATATGTGATTAATATACTTCTCTTTCATTTTTGTGATTAAAGTTCAATTCTTATTAGATTTGTTAATATGTGTGAGAGTTTTTTTCAACATATATGAGAAGTTTTGTCATTATTATATGGTGTTTGATTACAAAATATCTCTTAACATTGGTTTCAAATTACTTATTATATAAAATTAAATAGGTGGTAGAAAAAGTATTAATGATCTTAACTTTTAGGCTATGTAGAAATAAATTTAGATTTAAATTCATACAAAATCCCATATACATTTCTAGAAATTTAGTATAGATTATATAAATCTTTCAAATGTTTCAAGTATTGCGATAAATTTTGAATCATTATACTAAAATAATTCGAGAGACAGTGAATGTCAATTATATTAAAAATTATACATTTTATTATTATTATTATTCTTAAGGATGATTATGCATTGTTATTGATACTTTATTATTGCCTACAAAAAGGAAAAATATTGCAAACAATTGAATCAAACTCCTGTTCTGTACACATAATTTGCTACACAGAAAACTACTAGCCACCTCGCCACCACTAACATGGCATGCGTAATATGTTCCTGTACATGCTCTTTCATTTGTACATATTCAATAATTTAATTAAAATAAATAAATAAAAACCTGACAATCCAACTTACGCATCCTCGTCCTCGTAATCCAAGTCCAGCTGCAATAAAGACCCTCACAAAAGTCACGATAAACATAATAAACATATCGGCTCTAGCTAATTAATCTATGCGCGTTTTGACTAGAAAGCACTCAATTTTGTCTTTTTTTTTTTTAAAAAAAAATCCACCTCTCTCATAGTCACTGCCCTATTCGGCCTTAGCTGGCCTTGTACTGTGATGCTTGATAACTTAGATTCGGCTTCAAAGTTGTGACCAGTAATTGGTAAGTGGCGCACCAACATTAAAACAACCAACGCGATGTCTTGCTGGCACAGGCGTCACTTGTTATTGACGCTTTACTTTGTCTTCCCACGAACGTTCCTTTTTTCTAAATTCTAATGCTATATATGTCATCTCCTTGTCTTTCTTTTTCTTCACTCCAAACCTCAGAATACATTTCAGTAAAAACTAAGAACCCAGTTCAGTCATGGCATCTTCTGTCTCCTCTCATGTACTGCTCTCGTTTTTTGTTTTAGTTTCTTTGCTTCAGTTCAATTCAGAAGCAAGAAGACTTGCGGTCCAGTCAGCTCAAAATGAGCAGCAACCCTTGCTTTTGCAGTATCACAATGGTCCTCTACTTAGTGGGAAAATCTCCGTTAATCTCATTTGGTATGGCAAGTTCAAGCCTTCTCAACGTGCCATAGTTTCGGATTTCGTGACTTCGGTTTCGTCTTCTTCGAAACCCACAACGGAGCAACCCTCAGTTGCTAAGTGGTGGAAAATGACTGAGAAGTACTACCACCTTAGCAAGAAACCATTTTCTCTTGCTCTCTCATTGGGTGAGCAAATCCTCGATGAGAGTTACTCTCTTGGAAAATCACTGACTAGTCAACAACTGGTTAAGCTGGCATCCAAGGGTGGGCAAGAGAATGCAATCAATGTTGTTTTGACAGCAGCAGACGTGGCAGTGGAAGGGTTTTGCATGAGCCGATGTGGGACTCACGGCTCTGCTTTGGGGTCCATTAAAGGCAAGAAGCAGGCGAAATTTGCCTACATTTGGGTTGGGAATTCGGAGACTCAATGTCCAGGCCAATGCGCGTGGCCATTCCACCAACCCATCTATGGACCACAGAGCCCAGCTTTGGTTGCACCAAACAATGATGTGGGTGTAGATGGAATAGTAATAAATTTGGCTAGCCTTTTGGCTGGGACTGCCACGAACCCATTTGGAAATGGTTACTTCCAGGGTCCCAAGGATGCACCCCTGGAGGCCCCATCGGCTTGTCCTGGTATTTACGGCAAAGGGGCATACCCTGGTTATGCTGGGGACTTATTGGTGGACCCTACAACCGGTGCCAGCTATAATGCTAATGGTTTTAATGGGAGAAAATATTTGCTTCCTGCTTTGTTTGACCTTACAACATCAACTTGTGCTACTTTGGTTTGAAAACAGACATCTTCATGCGACGCGCGTACACGCCAGGGTAGAATAATACATAGGCAGTATGATGAGAGATTCTTTTGATTTTATTATTCGTTTATTCATTTGTCTGACCAAATTACATTATATTTATATAGAATAAAACTGCAGATTTTCTTGCTTTATCTAATATATTCACTATTCAGCAACATTTTTTTTCCCTTCTTTCTGATAGACAATAAAAACGTTTAAACATGAGAAAAAAAAATTCGCTAAACTAAACTTGTTTTCATTAACAGGAAAATTGTATCATTTATCATTCGTTTCAGGTTATTGTAATAGTACTAATAGTTGACGTAGATTGAACGTGTGTATGCTGTTTCTCGCAGCTTGAAATAAAGAAACAAGACAATTTCATGGAAACATACAGACTATACAGTCAAATTTATCACGTTACTGGATATACAATTTTAATTTAATTGACTTCTTGAGCTTTAGTTTCAACATAGTTTTCTTTTTTTTTTTTCCCTTTTTTTTTTTGGTTGATACAGTTTCCACACGAATTTTTTTAATATTATGGAGAATTTAACAAACTGAAGCAGCGTTTTAAAATCATTCCAGAGTTTGTTTATAATGGAAAGTGGAATTAACATATATATATATTTATACATTTATATAAATGATTTTATATAAACTAATCACTAAAATACAATCGGAAATTTGGATTCGTTAATGATCTTTTTACTGACTTTTATATGTAGATCAATCTAGTGATACTGTAATTAATGGTTGAAAATTCTTCCTCTTCTTCTACTTTTTTTCTCTTTCTTGTGTTTATCAACAAAAAGACCCGCACAAGAGAATACAGTTATAACTATGTGGCTAGATGTGATCTAATGATAGATGGCTGTCATTCATTTTGATAATGTCTCGTATTTGATTCGTTGTTGTTGTGTGTATTTTTGGGTTGCACAAAATGGGTTAGCAAAAGCCCAAAAAATCAATCCAATGAATCAACCTAGCAGGTAGAAGTCCAGCTCATCACGATGAGCTCGTCCATCAACTCTCAGCATGAACTCGTTCATCAACTCTCAGTTTGAGCTCATCCATTAGCTCTCAATATCAACTCATCAACTCGTACAAAACGAGCTCATCAGCTCGTTTTGGACAAGCTTTGTTGATGTATAGAATTAGCCAACCAAATCCTTCCAGGCTCAACACTGCATAAACAGAAACTGAAACAAGTAATAACGAGTGATAGAAGATGGCAAGAGTAGAGATGGTAAAGGCAGAATGCAAGACAAGAAAAGTGTCAAGTGGTTCGGCCAACTTAGCCTACATCCACTGTTTGTTCTCTCAATATTTTGACAAAGTAACAGCCAGTTTTTCACTAAGTGTTTCACTCTTACATTACAGAGAAAAGTCTCCCCTATTTATAGGAGGGAAAATGCTACAGCGATATATAATATGTTAAACTAGAATGATTACTGTAGTTAATGAACCTGACCTCCATTTAATGCAGCCGAATTACATTAAATGTAAGGGACAGGTGGAAGATTTGTCTGACTAACCCACGCGGGTTAGGTGTGGTTATCCGTGATTTGAACAATAATCTCTGACAAGCTTAGCGTGTAAGGCAAGTTAAGCGATGAGCTGACATGATACGGAGCGAAGTGGGAGTTTTGGACGAGCTGCGATCTGAAGAGATTGGGAGCATCGTTTAGCGGCTTCAGCTTCTTGCGGGCTAACTTAGTTTGATTATAAGCGAGCTCACCTTAGCGACGTGGGTAGTGAGGACTTCGCACTACGCTAGGTGCTTTTTCTTTGCAGACTCATGTCGTACTTTGCTGAGGTCTTACCGTGCTCAAGATATCAAGAGGATACTGCTCTCTGTAGATCGTCTGCAGGACTTCGCCGATTCCCTTTGGTAAGTGAGCCGAACTTGGGCTTGGCCCAGATAGGCCACTCAGCTGGGCTTCAGTTGGACCACGTAGGTACTACAGAAAATACCCATAACAAGCTTCATCTTGTCCAGAGCAAAATCAGCTCGTGGAAAAGAGTAACGTGCACAATAAGTCTTTCTCAGAATGGTAGCAGTGCAAATTGGGTAACACGTAATTACCTAATCAAGACCCGGATTTCACTGGATTTGACCCAGCATTTAATGAGTATCAGTTTTAGGAAAGTGTAATTAAATAATTTTTTATTATATTAACTGTAACATCTCCCCATCTCTATAAATAGGGGTGAAAATCTTTATAGAGGGGACTTTTCTCTCTCACTTTTCTCTCACTTTTTTTTTTTCTCTCCCTCTCTTTTCTCTCCCACTGTAATCAGAAAATATAGTAATAACAGTGATTGCTTCTCCACCATCAGAGCAAGCACCATGGACGTAGGCCTTCCCCTTGACCGAATCATGTAAAATCTGCATCTAATCTCTTCTTCTTTATCTCTATTTTCTTGTTTTTGTTATATTGTTCATTGATTTGTAGTCTTGGGCTTTGAAGAACCTTATTGACTAGATCCGAACGTCAACAGTTGTATAAGTATTAAAAAAGATAATAACTAAAAAAAATGTCACATATCAATTTATAAAATATTAAAATACGAGTTTTGTTCAATTGCATAATCTTCACATTTACAACCTAAAGGTTATGAGTTCGAATCATCTCATTGCCCGCAATCCTGAATTAGTTTCAAAAAGATATATATTAAACTGCCCAAAAGAAAACCAGAAAATAATGTCTGATACTCATGATTCATAGTAATTTTAGCGTCTTTTTGTTCAAATATTGAGGTGTATCGGGCCTATCAGCAAATTAAAAAACCAACCATCATGCAATATGTGTAGCAACGTAAAATCTAAAATTCACGTACAAATCATATTCCAACGGTAGCGGTAGGTCCCTGGAGACACTAACCCGTTAAATTACGGAGAGTCAATACAATACTCAACATTGTTC
Organism: Dimocarpus longan; assembly: GCA_022984855.1. Classification (NCBI taxonomy): domain Eukaryota; kingdom Viridiplantae; phylum Streptophyta; class Magnoliopsida; order Sapindales; family Sapindaceae; genus Dimocarpus; species Dimocarpus longan. Next base: position 4,917,372 of record CM041018.1, read on the forward strand.
ATGGACCACCATACACCTACATGTACGCTAGCGACGACCAGGCAGCTTGCCGCACGTCCAGTAATAGTAGCCACGCACCGGCCATAAGATTCACGCGAAGCCCGCCCAGGATCATGTGAGTAGTGACTTGTTCGCTAATTTAAATGTCAGAACTAAGCACCGACCACTACCACCCTGTCTCGTCTCTCGATTTTTACTTTCCGAAAGTTATGTTTGGTCTCTCACTTCTGAGTGCCCTCATCTGCTTTCCGACCCACCCATGACTTTAGATCATTTGTTTTAATAAAAGTTTAACCCAGTGTTAACATCGTATAATCGTTTTTGTAATAATAATAATAATAATAATTAAATTCACTTAATGAATCCATCATAATAGTTGTTCATATACATTAATTCAATATAGTTAAATTAATCGGTTCGAAATATATATATATATTAATTACTCATTTAAGATTGAAGGTACTGAACTTTTGAACTATAATCCCTTAATACCAATTCATTATTTAATTTATCAAACTATAATTATTCAACATCAATTACAGCTAATTAACTAGCTAGATCAGGTTGTAAACCTCCAAGCATTAGTTTCAATATATATAATAAAATGGTTATACGAAAATCTTAATCATTAATACTAATTGAGTTATCACCTAATGTGTTTCAACACTAAATAATGTACATTTAAATTGGTAATATTTCAGATTTAATATAGCAACAATTCATGCAGTATTTAAAAATAATGTTAATTGAGTCGAACATTATTGATGTCCTTTTCATGAGAGTTTGTTTAATGGATGATGATATAAATTAGAACCCCTCATTCCTTAGCCGACCACCACTACAGAAAAGCTACGAACCAAAATGTTGCTTTGCTTATAATCTATTACAAATTTAATATTATTTCCACCAAACCACCAAAATAATCATTTCCAATTTTTCTTTTTCTCGTCAAAATAAACGGAACAAATATTAAGAAGTAAAGATAACATTGTTCAATTACGTAAAGCTAGAATATTATAGAAGCATCACCCTCCTCACCATGGATCTCCACTAATTTTATTAATTACTAATCATGAACGCAATCTCTATTAGCTTTAGAATATTTAAATTAATTCATCAATATTTTGTTAATAATGATCTTCATTTAATATGATTAGCTTGTAGCTCATTGGAATTTCCGGGGTCCGGCTGATTCGCCTCATTATTCCCCAAAACCCAAAGAAACCCTAAAGTAAACGATTGAAATGTAAGGTTTGTCTTGAAAGTTCCGGAGTATGAGCTAAGATACAGGCTGGAAAGCACCCGCACAATGATTATGTTATTATGCGGAAGATTCGCGTTTGGTATTGTTAATGATATATATAGACCATTATTTTTAATGATGCATAGATCATAATTTATGTTAAACTAAGAATATCTGTTGTATAAAATTGCATGGATTCCATGCTAATATATAGCCCCACCACTTGCAATTCTAACTAATAGTCTTACATTATATACATATTATATATCAGCATGCATTATGAGTTGCTGCAGGTTAAGTCATTAAGTGAAGATAATATAATATTAAAGAAAGATTGTATGATTGAAGTCTAAAGAGTAAGTAATGCATACATTCAACATTAAACAGGATTTACCAAGATAATTCACTTAATTTGGCCAGATAGTCCATCTGAAAAACAACTGAATTGATGGTAATTCATTAATTAAAGGTGGTTAACAGTAGGCAAGTAAGTTAATTACACATTTTGACTAGGTGATAATGATTCATCAGTAAGTCTTATCCGGTGGCTACTCATTACAGACGCTACAGCACACTGGAACTGATATGAAGCAATAAAGACAGTTGTGAAATTAAATTAATGATCCAAGATGGTCATCATCAATAGTCACAATTTTGAGGTTGGCAATACCGCGTCAGTATTCATATCCAACAGGGAAACTGGCTTTTACTACCGCCTTTCTGACTTTAAACGACTTTAAGACCTAACATTGCTTTTCTCATAATACATCCAGTTGGCCACAACTTGTTCCGATTTTGACAATACACAAATTGAAGTTGCATTGGCTAAAGAAGTAAATTCAATACAATATCAGGTATTGGACACTTGGACCTAAGTATAAACACTTGAGAGTACAATGGGAGTTATTAGCATGTCCCCAGGAGGCTTACCAGACAGGATGATAAGATCAAACCCCAGACAAACATTAATTTTTAATCGTCCCCAGTTCATGCCTCTTCCAATTGACATGAGAAAATTTGGGTAGATTTATAGCTGACAATTAACAACTAATGCAAAATAATATACAATAAAATTTGACTAGGCTTACAAATTTTGTTTCTCCAAAGCTCTCTCTCTCTAGAGAGAAAAAAGCTCTCCTGCCCTTAGAGAGAAAAAGATTTCATTAAAGTCTTTCCCGACTAGATTTGGATAGTTTTTTAGCATTCTCTCGCTCCTCCCCTTTTTCAATCCTCACTACTTTCTTCTTATTTTGGTTTCTTGTTAGTGTCCCTTTGATTTTTGGGGTTTTTAGAGTTAGATCTAGTTGCTAACAGAATCCGACTTTAAAAACCCGATTGTTTTGGGTTTGTTTCTGTACCTTTTAGGTGGTGGGTAAAAATCAATGGATGCAAATCACTTTGGCGTTTCAAGACAGTGATGGATACTGGAGATTTTCATCCCGATTTAAGCGCTACAAAAAAAAATCTTTTGATGTTTTAAGAAAGATTTCAAGTTCAGGAAAACAATCTGATTGTCGTAGGGTCTCCCTGTCCGATGTGTCATACTATATCTCCCTCTAGTCATTCTTTGTTGTTATCTTTTAGGTTTTGAAGGTTATACTAAATAGTTTATTTTGAGTGTTACTAATTTTTATTTTTATTCTTGATGTTGGTCTTTGTTTAAATTGTGTTTAGTCGATGTAGTTGGTCGGTTTCAATGTTACTTAACATTTCTAAGTTTGAGATCCACCTAGTATTTCAATTGGCTTTCCCTACTTGATATTTTGAATGAGATAAGTTCTGATGTTATCGTGTTTCTTTGGTAGCCCAAATTTAACTAGCCTTAGGGTTGTAATTTTGTGGTTTTTAAATTTGGGATAGTTGATATGTAATGTCCTCTATTTTAATTAAAAAAAAAAAAATTGACTTAGCGTTGTTATCGACCCGTCACGTAAAGTATGATACGAAGTTTCAGAAAACGAATTTATTAAATACCATTAACTCTACCACGTAAGAGGCGACAGCCGATCAACACACTTCTCCTCCCGTCCTCTTTTCTGGTGGCATTATCCACATAATTAATAATTGAACGCAACATTAATTCCTTAGCGTGTTTAATACCCGGCAAGTCAACTCCTCGCGTCACCCTTTGAACTCTCACTTCCAGCCAGCTAGCTTTATACCCACTTAATTTCGCACTATAAAACCCCACTCACTCTCTTCAACAAAATAATTCTTCCCTCACTTGTCTTTTGCGACCTCAGCTGCATGGCTTCTATTCACCAACTTGCCCTCCTCTCTTCGCTTCTCTTGCTGTTCTCTCTTTCACTTCCCAAGCCTTGTATATCCACAACCAGAAAACTCTCTGGTCCTCTTGATCAACAACGCCTTGTTTTGAATTACCACAAAGGTCCACTTCTAAAAGGCAACGTCACTATCAATATTGTTTGGTATGGCAAGTTCTCTCCAACCCAGAGGTCCATAATCGTTGACTTCCTCTATTCTCTTGGCTCTCACGCTAAAACCACCCCACCTCCCTCGGTCTCTTCTTGGTGGCAAACCACCGAGCTCTACAAAGGCGGTCCATGCTCCCTCGTTGTAGGGAATCAAATCCTCGACGACAAGTACACACTTGGGAAATCGTTGAAATCCCAGCAGATTATAGCTCTTGCTTCGAAACCGGGAATCAACAACAATGCAATCAACGTCGTTTTGACTTCTGCTGACGTGGCGGTTGACGGGTTCTGCATGAGTAGATGCGGGACCCACGGTTCTGGACAGGACAAAACGAACAAGTTCGCGTACGCGTGGGTTGGTAACTCGGTCAGTCAGTGCCCAGGTCAGTGCGCGTGGCCGTTCCACCAACCTGTTTACGGGCCACAGACACCGCCGTTGGTTTCTCCTAATGGAGACGTGGGAATTGACGGGATGATCATCAATTTGGCCACGGTTCTGGCTGGAACGGTGACGAATCCGTTCAAGAACGGATACTTTCAGGGGACATCAGACGCTCCTTTGGAGGCAGTGAGCGCGTGCACGGGAATGTTTGGAAAAGGTGCATATCCTGGCTATCCAGGGGAGGTTTTGGTAGACAAAACGACAGGAGCTAGCTACAACGCGTTTGGCGTGAACGGCCGTAAGTATTTGCTACCAGCCATATGGGACCCCAAGACATCCACGTGTAAAACTCTTGTCTAAATTAACTAAATACAAAAGCCGCGCTTGTATGTCATAGTATTACTGTAGATATGGTTTCATGGAGAACTTGTAATACTTTTGTTTGGGCGGGGTAGTTATTTTTCATAATAAAACTATAAAAGGTTGACATGTGTGTAAATTGCTGATTTAAATTGAATTATCGTTAATGAGCTCTCCTTGCTTCAATTACAGAAAGTTTAGCAATCATAGTATGATGTGGTTTGATAGTAAAAAATTTTTATTCAAAACCTTATAATATTTCAGATTTAAATGATATAAAAATATTATATTTAATTACAAAAGGTATTTGATTACCATTTCACAATCACTTGTGAAATATATTATAACTTACTTTAATACCATTCAAGACAAGAAGGCTATGTTTGGGGAGTGTATTAATTGTCTTAAATTTGGTAATTAAAATATATTAAAATAATATATTTACCATGTTTGGTGTGCATTTGTATTGTATTAGTTTAGTAATGTCATATATAGTATTATGTAATACATTGTAAGGGGGTGGAATTAGGTTATGTTAGTTAAATTTATATAAAGATTAAGTAATAAAATTTAAATATTTAATAAATTATAACATATTCGCTCTTAAATTAGGTGATCATTATGCATCGTTTTATACATTATAATAGTAAGGGTTCAAGTCCCACTATGTTTATCTTATAAGCATGTATTATTAATTAGTAACTTACTTTTTTTATTCTTGAAATTGTAATTTTCTAGCTATAAGAGTATAAAAGTTTTCTCCCATCTTGAAGTAGTTATCTCTTATGAAAGTGTATATTTAAGCCTTGATCATAATAAGTCGTGACGTAGAAAATTAAATCTTAGAGCTATATTTGTTAACTTCAAATATTGAATTTGTAACCCAAAAATTTGATGACAGAACTTATTGAAGATAAATAATTTTTTGTATAAATAGGACAGACTGTTTAGTATATGTTATGGGTATTTTTGAATTCCTCAAATGGGCTGGCAAAGGCCCATCAAGACAGTGGCCCAAGCCACCAAGGCCAGGTATGAAGCACTATTCATCAGATCGTGAGATCGCTCCAGTAGTCAATGAGGTCGAGCCCGTAAAGGGGCTAGCGAAGCTAAGGTCGGACGCCAGTTGCCTTCTTAGCGACGTTAAGGTCGCATACCGGTCATTGCGATGTCAAGATCGTCAGGACGGCTCGAAGTCAAGATCGTCACGACCAAGATTCAGTCCGTTTCTACCCAGTTCGCCCGGTTTCAGTGCAAGACAGTAAAATGGCGTGTCTTGCACGATAAGTAAGGGTTTCTCACCTAATGACAGCTTAATTTTGAAAAATCTCACCAAACCAGCATGGGTTAGCAGTCGGCCCACGTGATGTCAGAGTTGACCTGGCACAAGTCAGAAGCATTAATTGCATTCCAGCAGCATTAATTACGACAAGATCAGTCTTTTTTGTCTGTTTATACCATATGTAGCCTCATCTCCTCTATAAATAGAGGGAGGCATTTATTGATAAGTATCCAGAAATTGAGAGATTGAGAGGGCTGTTACTCTGTCAAAATACAGAGAGAGCAAACATATTAGAGAGATACTGTCATTAATACCAGAAAAAGTGGACGTAGGCACTTCTAAAAAGGTCGAACCACTTCAAATATTGTGTGTTCTTCTTGCTTCTTTCTCCTCTTCTTTGCCATTATTGGGTCTGTTTGTTACAGGTCTCCTTATCTGTGCAGCATTGGGCTCAAGAATCTGGTTGGCTGGTTTACCACGTCAACAGTATAGAAACCTGGTTTAATTATAAACAAAAATCTTTAAAGGATTTAAAATATCTAAAATCAATAACTCAAAGTTATATAAAAAATTTTGTACAAACGTATTTGTGAATACTTTAACAAAAGAATCACCAAATTTGAAATCAAGGTTGTTGGCACCCGAATCTGAAGGTTGAGTAGGTGACTTGTTTATGGATAAAAAATTCCTTAGTTTTTTGCAACCAGAATGCCAAAGCTATTGTTAAATGTGCTGGCGGTGTAGCTAGTGTGACCCCTTCGACGCTCAAGTCATGAAGTGTTAAGTAATTAGCTATTGGAAAGAAAATTGCATACCTCATTATTGAGTTTTAGGCTATCATTATAATAGTTTCCTACAAGTGGTGGAGGAGTAACATCTGGACCTCAATCTCTATTATATTTTGTGGGTGAAGTGCATGTCGTGGATGAATAATGTGCAATGTTCGAAAAATCAAATTCAATGGCCATCAGCCATCTCAAAAACCCCATAATCGAGGATTCTAGGCGAGTCTCCACCTAACGGCCGATTAGGACTGCCTAGGCGGAGAAATCGGTCTTCAAATTGGTAACTTTTGTCATCTTCTTCCTTTTCTTCGTCTACTTTAAATTAACCGGCTCGCCTAACTTGGAGCTCGTCTTGCAACGCTTTTATTCTTCTTCTTCGTCAATGAAGTTTGAAACCATTCATTCTTAACTCTAATGCCTTCAGCTTCATCTCCTATTTATTCTCATTCTTCCATCGAATAGTCTGCCTTCTATGACATCTCTAATGCTATCTTCGTCTTCATCTTCTTCTCCTCCTTTTTCTCTCATTAGTCAGCAATAGCTATCGGAGGCATGAATATATAGATACATATATATATATATATATATATATAGAGAGAGAGAGAAATCTATAGACATAGAGAGTGAAACACGAAGAGATGGTTTCTCCTGCTCCAAAGTGATATGGCAGTAAGTTGTAGAAGCAAGAGAGAGAGAGGGGAGAAAACATTGTCTGGGTGGTTTATGGTTTTGACAGTAGAAAGGTTTTGGGCCGTTGGATCTTCAAGCTCTGTTTCGTTTGGATATTTTCCATACTTATAATTTTTTTAGGTTCACCGGCTGTCAATAGGTTGACTGTTTGACTGCCGATGAACTACCTAGGTAGCGTATAGGCGCTAGTTGTCGGGCTGCCATTTGACTAGTGCTTAGCGCCTTTTGGAACACTGATTATATGTAGAGCCCAACTTGTACCATGTGACGTGAGCAGATAAAATGTGGAGCTTAATCTCCACTACATGATCATGAGTATTAATTACTTAATATTCTTATTTTATAACATGTTTATACCAGAAAAATAGTAATTTAATATTTTACTTACAAGCTCTGAGCTACAAGAATATTACAATTTTTCTGCCCTTTCTCTTCAAGCATTGCCAATCCTTAGCCTTGAGTTGATTACTCTTCTTCTCTAGCTGTGTCAACCTCGATAAATTTAGAAGTCATTACCTCATTTGTTTCTCAATAATTCTTAGGTGGATCAAAAGGGAGAAGTAATCCAACCTTGAAAAAAGCAGGATGTAAATTGACCTCACAATAGGAAGGTGAAGTATAAAGCTCATCTTGACAGGGTTTCTAAGAATTATTAAGGAAGTATCATGGTAATCACTTCTAAATTTTTCTAGTTTGGTAACTGTTATGGTGGAATTATTGCGATCAGCATAGTCCAGCCCAATTAGATCTACAGTGCAAGCCCAGAGGCCCAGACATCCAAATATCCGTCCTCATCTTGGCCCATTCTCCTGGAAGTGGAGTCCATTAGTGGGCGCTTGCTGGGGCCGAAGCCCATTATTGCTCAGTAAGCCCGCAGTCGCTCAGTCTGATCGCTCGATCTCAACATATACCACCCATTCCGCGAGATCTTTTATGACAGTTATATCAGGTCACCAAATTTTCGCCACAATCGACATCCTGTCTAACCGATTATTTCCAGTCTGATTAAGTATCCGTCAAAGAGGAGCCGTCCATCAGAGGTATCTAACAAGCCATCCTCGCTAGGGATGGCAAAAATATCCGATCCGATCCAAACTCGGAAAAACCCGATTTATTTGGAATGGATTTGGGGCTAAAAAAATTAACTTTAGGGTGGGTTTGGAGCTAAAAGGTTGACCCGCCTGGGTTATCGGGTCAGGAACGGGGCAAGCTTTTTTGCCCCGACCCGCCCCATTAACCCGGCGTATAAATTAAAAACAAAAAAACCTAACAGGTAACAGCAGCCACTTCTCCAATGCTTGAAAGTATTGAGATGGATTTTTAGCATGAATTTTTGTAATGTTTTCGATTATTTATTCATTTAGTGTTTGTAATGAAATTTGATTATATTGTTACTATTATTTTAGTATTTATGACTATATAGTATTAATATTTTGGATTGTGTAATGACATTTCATCATGAATGTAGTAAGTCTTTTGATATTTGTTATGTTTTTTTGTTTAAATATTTATTTTAGTTAAAAACTAAATCGGGTTAATGGATCGAATTCGGGGCAAATCCCTCCTATTGGGTTTGGGTTTGGGGCAGAAAGTGGTAATTCGTTTGGGGTAAGGGTCGGATTTGGAGCATGTTTCAAAAATTTCGGATTGGGTTCGAAAGGGACAAAATCCGATCCGATCCGATCCGTTACCATCCCTAATCCTCGCCCACAGTTGTCCGTCTGAACTAGCCGCTGTTTTCTGAGCGTGGACGCATTCCGACTCCTTCACTCATGATGTTATCAGCTTTAATGCCGTGACCGGCTGCGGGCATGCCGGTCCAGAATCCATTCCATCAACTTTTCAGCCTGCTGGAGAAATCCGTCTCTCTCTCGAGTTTGGAAGTTCCGGTCAGCAGTAATCAACAGCGCCATGCAGAGTACAGTTCCAAAGCTTGTCATGCACGCTACTTCTACCAGAAGTCAGAATCTCAACCTCGACAACCCATCATTGTGTATCCGACCCGGTCAGCAAAGATCCTCTGTAGACAGACCTCGGATGCGACGGATTCGGTCGCATTTAATGTGTTTTCGGTCGCATTTAATGCACTGTCAGTCGTTTTAATTGGGTTTTCGGCGCATTAAATGCTGTCTGTCAGTGTAACTGTAGTTAACTATTTACCTTTGTCTTATTCTGTTTACTGTAGTATGTCCCCTTCCTCTATAAAAGGGGACGATTTTCACTGTAAAAGGGATGAAACTTTTGAGTGTCGTTACTCTGCCCAAATAGTGAGAGAGTGAACAGTGGACGTAGGCATCTTTTTGGGCCGAACCACTCTAAAAATCTTCTGTGTCTTTTTTTCCTCGCCTCTAACTTCTCCATTTTATTCCCATTACTTTGCATGCAACCCATCGACCGTACGAAACTGTGAGTTTGGGCCCTAACACAACCTCGTTGACTAAGGGACCCATTTCCCGACGTTAACAGTAACAATCATTAATTCTGGATGCTTTAATGTTTGATGAACTATTTAATCATCTATGATTCCACTACTAATCTCATAACAAAACTATATTCTAATTGAGATTTAGACCTAGATTGATCATCTTTATCCCTGTACCTCATACAAAAGGATTGTTTTGAATTTGGTATTGTCGACATAACTAAAATCTGAAAAGTACAATACAACACGGAAAAGAGCTAAAGATTAGCATTGTCCACGGATAGTTTTTCTCTCTTTTAAAGAAGAAAATGAAGAGAAAAAGAAGAAACCGCCTTATATGGATTATTTAATAAATTAAACTACTCATTTAGCTACAATGTGCAAATTCTAAAATGGTTATGCAAATATAAAATAATGAACACTATGAGAGTACAAGTAAATTGCCAAATTTAAGGTATAATAAGAGAGAGAAAAATCAAATACGATAATGTACTCTAATTCGTGTCTACATCCACTCCCTAAGCAAGAAGCTTGAATTTTTTGCTAACTCCTATTGAATTTTTAGATACCAATTACACCTTTACAACAATGTGGATCGGATATCTTACCACAATTTTAACCTTTACCAAGAGATGGCTCACACTTCGATTTTTGTCAATACAAGAGCGTCACACACTCACACAACAATAAATAGAGTGACTATCACAATTAAAATCACCCATAATAGTGTATAAGAAAAGTTAAAGCTCTCGAATATATATATATATATATTATTTTCACATGAATTTGATTACTTACTGACTCAAATATTACTATGAAACTTCATGTTTATGATAGGAATGTTTGAAAGCATGAAGAAGACTTCAAAGAATAATTGAATCTTTATCTCTTGTGGGTTGTGCAATCTTTCTTCTGTTATATTTTGAGTTTTACGCTATTGTTTTTATTCATTGCTACTTTATTTACACTTTTATAATGGAACGTGAACAAAATTTGTCCCAGCCAAAACAACATGGGTGGGCTGCTAGATGTTCAGGTGCGGCATCCAGATCATCTCAGTGTACGCAAAAGACTCGTATCTCATAAGGCCCGCTACCATAAGCCCAATCAACACAATGGAACAACCGACTCATTCCGTTCAAACACTATTCGACGAAGATCAAAGTTGAAATTCCATCTGCTCCAACATTTCGCTCACAAATCGCAACATGGAACCCCAATCGCATCACGACCAATCCCCCAATCCCATACCCCCACCACCGGCTACGAGGTCCGTCACATGCTGCGTCAGATGCGGCGGTCCGACCAGTTACGCTCCACCATCAGCAGAAATATCGCCACCTCCCACGTACCGACCCATCCGAGCACCTGCCATCAACCTGCCTCCAAACAACCACTCCCAAGCCATAATCCTCGCCCCCGTCCCCCAATCCCAAAAAGTCCCCACCATCTCTCCCCCCTTTCACTTCCAAACCCCCTCCAAGAGAATCCAATCCCCCGACGACATCCGCCACTTCATCGACTCGGATTCCGGCAAGAACTTCCTCGGCTTCGTCGTCGCCCTCTCCGAATCCATCCGCGGCCACAAAATCTCCGACGCGTGTTACCAATCGCAGACCATCAACACCATCGTGTCAATAATGACCGACTTGATCCAGTGGGTCGACGAAATCCCACCCGTCGAACAATCTTCTCGATACGGCAACGTCGCGTACCGGGCCTGGCACAGCCGTCTCGTCGAGACCAGCGAGTCGTTGATGCTTCGGTTTTTGCCCGAAGAGCTTCGAGCTGCGACGGTGGAGATCGTCCCATATTTCACTGACAGTTTCGGTAACTCGAGTCGTATCGATTACGGTACCGGTCATGAAACCAATTTCGGTGCTTGGTTATATTGCTTAGCTAGAGTGGGTGTTGTTAAAGAAGAGGATTATCAGGCAGTTGTTGCTAGAGTTTTTGTTAAGTACTTAGAGTTGATGAGGAAATTGCAGTTAGTGTATAATTTGGAGCCGGCGGGGTCACATGGTGTTTGGGGTTTAGATGACTACCATTTCTTGCCGTTTATATTCGGTTCTTCGCAGTTGATTGATCATAAGTATATGAAGCCTAAGTCTATTCATAACCAGGACATTTTGGATAACTTTTCGAAAGAGTTTATGTACCTTTCATGTATTGCCTTCGTGAAGAAGGTGAAGAAGGGGTTGTTCGCGGAGCACTCACCTTTGTTAGATGATATCAGTGGTGTGCCCAATTGGAATAAGGTCAATAGTGGGTTGTTGAAAATGTACAAGGCTGAGGTGCTCGAGAAGGTTCCCATAATGCAGCATTTTCTCTTCGGCTGGCTTATTAACTGGTATGGTGTTTGTGAAGTATATGTTGCTTGATATCATCCAGAGACTGTTGGATTTATTTGTTTGAATTTAATTGTAACAAATGACAATGCACTTAGTTGTGAGAATGGTTATAAAGTAAGTAATGGATGACTGAATATGAGTTTGGGGCACCATCCGGAGCTGAATTGTAGTAATAAGTGATGACTTTAGTCATTGTTTAATAATTACTTGTGCTCAGTTTAGGTTTGGGTTCCTTATATGTTTATTCTGCCATTTTCTGAGGTTACGTTCGTCGCTGAATGTAGGAAGACCATCCAACACATTACTGCTAGGCTCAAGGGGGTGTTTGTCGGTTTAGGACGATCATGCTAGATTCTGAAAAATATTTTATTAAAACGTTCTATGATATTCTGTGTTTGGAAAACGTTATAGTTTTATCAATGAAGTTTTTTTTTTTTAAATAAAAAATCAGAATTAATAAAGTGAATAATTCTCAATTGGGGTAAACATTAGTGAAATAAATGGAAGGTAAATATTTTCTCACCATCAGAAGCTCCCCTATTACATTTTAAAATTTGTTTGAACTTTGCCTTATCGGTGTTGATTCAGCTAGTTATGTTTTAAAGTTTTGTAAACAAGGTCTCAGTAAAGTACAGGTGCTCTCACTGCTCTTGGCCCTGATGTTAGTGCTGACACCTTAGTATGCTGTTGCCTTGCCATGAGTTCTGCTAAAATATTTTTATCATTTCTTGTTCGTAAGTTGTATTCTTTCTCAGTTTCTTTCAGTTAATCATTATTCAATCCCAAAACTTGACCAAGAGCCAAACTTTGGTTGATAAACCAAGATTGCAAATTGGATTTACTGTTTTAGAAAAGGTTTGTTGCAATTATGAGCTGGTATTTGTGATTACTATATATATATATATGTATATGTATATAAAGTAATTTTATCATCAGTGTCTTGTAACTTTAAAAAGTTAGGACGAATCAATCAAATTCATCTATTGCATTTGAATTAAATAGGAGAGAGAATTTGTATTAAGAGAGAGAATGTGATAGATGAATTTGATTGGTTCATCCTAATTTGTTAAAGTTATGAGGCAATGATAGTAGAATTATTTATATATATATATATATATATTAGTGAACAGAGTTTCAGTGGGCAGCAATCATATGTTACTCGTTAATTTGCTGCCATTCCTGTGCAATTTACTTGCCACCCTTCCATACTCTAATGGTTCTACTTTAACAGAACTTTTTTACATTAGTCAATAATCATACTTTATCATATGCCATCTTAAAGCATAAATCGGTTTAAAGTTGCTATCTAATTGCTGACAATGCCTCTATCTTAGCTGCATTCAAGAATCCGCTTGGGGCCAACACTGCCCTCATAGAACTGTGTAGTTTCATAGTATTCAATATTTTCATCTTGTATAGTGATATGATTAAAGTTTTGCTGGTTCTGCTCTCTGCCTGTTGTAGTAGTTATATTACCTCTTTAAATTTGGCATAGGTGCTAATTGTTTATGATGGCCTTGACAATGTTAGCCTCTATCTGCTTGTGCCAGTAGCATCATAATTACCACTACTTGTAACACAAAAACCATGTACTTGGTGAAAACTGCTTTACATGAAACTGTTTGTTGAATGTGCTTCCTCCATTCACTACTTAACGGCTTGTTGTCATATAGTGCAATGCTGACTTCTCATTCTGTGATTATTATGCACATTGTTAAATGTTTCTGAACAGTACTATTCACATTTAAGTGTCTTTAGTGTGAATGGTGTTTTGTTGATATTGTTATTTCTGCAACTATGAATCTGGACTGTCAAGATGATTTGTCCAAGCTAAGGTCCTGTCTCTTAATGGCCATTTGGCCATTGGTGTTTATTTGTACATTGTTAGTAATTTTGATTATTATAGAATTGTTGTGGCACTTAATAGTTAGGTTGCCTTGTTTCATTGCGTTTTATGAATTGTAGCTTGATTTTTCATCATAGAAGAGCTCACTATGAAGCTCATATATTTCTTATACTTTCCTAATTATTTACGTTATTTTTATTCAGGGATAAGAGCTTACTATGAAGCTCATATATTTCTTATACTTTCCTAATTATTTACTTTATTTTTATTCAGGGATTAGACAATGCTTGAGTACCATTAGAATATATGCAGTGACGAGAAGCATCTTCTGGAACGTTTCATCTGACATTTACGAGGATAGAAATTTACTAGATTGAAAATTTAATACCAAGAGTGAAATTTATTGAGTTGATCTTTTTTTTGGCTCTTGGTTTATTAGTGGCTGTAGCAGATTACAATGTTAGCTCATTGTCTTGTTTTCGTCGATGATATGCTGCATTTGATGGAAGTCCAGCAGTCTTCTGTTGAATGCTTAATGTAATGAAATTTACTATCATGAATGTTTGTATGTTAGAGCATATATTGTACAATTTTTCTGTTACTAGTTTTTGTCTCTAGTGTTCCATATGGCATGACCGAAGCAAAGGAGCCATTTGATTATACATATCATAGACTTATGGCATGACCGAACCAAGCTGAATGCAATGCACTGCTCTCTCACACTCTCCCACTCCATCTATAATGGAAGTATAAAATATTGGTCACTTTCTCATATTGTGTTTTGTATGTTTGTGCATCAGTTGGTTGATATTGTTCCTCCACTTGTATTTTTTCTATTATACAATACTGAGACGTTAAAGATCTCACAGCAACTTTTAAAGGTGAAAAACAAACAATTGGACAGTGGAACATATGAAGACTATTAGCTTGTAAATATGTCAGTTCGTGGAAGTTTGTATGGATGGTTATTTCATTTCTTTCTTTGGTTCCCAGAAAGTGTGTAGATTAAATTGGGATGACGTTGGCTCGCTTACTTATTGTAGATATGACTTTTGTTTTTTGGATACAATGTAGATGTGAAATTAGAAGAGGATATATGAGTAGTGTTTAGAAGTAACTAGTTGTGTTCTACATAAATCTTGCAAGAGTCTTTGAGAGGAGTCTCTGGTTGATTTACATGATCACAATGGGAATTGGTAGAGTTGGACTGTGAAACAGTACGATACCAGCTAAACGCTTCTTCATCTTTCTGATCCTAACTGGTTGGTCCTGTCAAAGAGATTGCTTTTATTTTCAGGCCTTGATTGTTGGTCAGCATGGATTGGGTGTGGTCAAAAAATTTGTCTAAACCCATGTTTGGTCTGACCAAACACCTTTCACTAAGTTATCCAAATTATATCAACAGTGATTTTAACCCATTCTAATAAATTAATTGAAACTTATTCAACAAAGTGGGTTAATTTTCAACCACATTCCCTATTTGCTCTCTCTCCTCAAGCTTTGCTGTCGTTTGCTTCTACTGGTCGTTCTTATTTTTCTTCGATCGAATCGCTATTTTTTCCGTTCTTCTTCGGTCGTTGCTTTTTTCTTCGATTGTCTCTTTCTTCTCCGTTCTTCTCTTTTTTCTCCCTCTCTTCTGTCATCAGCGATT
Source organism: Dimocarpus longan (assembly GCA_022984855.1). NCBI lineage: Eukaryota > Viridiplantae > Streptophyta > Magnoliopsida > Sapindales > Sapindaceae > Dimocarpus > Dimocarpus longan. The sequence continues at coordinate 4,932,819 of CM041018.1, forward strand.
CTCCAAGCAAGAACTCATTGACGAGGTTAAGATCCGATCGATTCTTAGTTGAGTTTTGTGTCGTTTTTGTTGCCGTTTCGAGGAATCAACACCCCTATCCTCTCTATTGTCCATCTTGTTGTTGGAAACAGTGTGGGTTTTGGATAGGTTTGGGGTGAGAGGGTGATGAGAGAGGGAAAAGGGTGGTGATGTGCAGTTGAAAACGGTGGAGAAAATGAAAATAATATTTTCAAATGTCTAAAAATTTTCATACAAGTTATTGACAAACTTCATTTAAATTCTATCATATTCTAATGTCATCAAACATGAAATAACAATTAAATTAATTTAATCCAATATTTTCTTATCCAATCTAATTTAATCCCATGTAAATAATGTAATTCCATCCCACATAATAAGACCTCATTTGTTATATGGGTTTGTATGATTTTTGTCCAAACCCATCTTTAGCCAGAGTCATAGGATTTGAAAGCCAATCCCATGCTCATTTTTTATCCAACTATTGTGCTTTATCATCTTTTTAAATTTTTATTCATATTTTTTACGTCCTACTTTAATATCAACCAACCAAAAGGTAGTACTATTTATTTTGTTCATATTTTCTAGTTCAATCCTAATCTCAACAAGATAAAAGATAGTTTTTTTTTCTATCTAATTCTACACTATACCAAAAATATCATAGTATTAATTTATTAAATTTTATTCAATCCAATCTAAAGAATCTAATCTAATTCCGTACGACATGTGGATCCTAATTGTCTATCAACTTCTTCCGCTGCCTGAACCCACCGCCAAACTTACCAGAACAAAGGAACGTCTATGATTCTCAATGACCAAATTACCCTCCTTAAAACTCACTTTTTCCGTAAAACTTTGCCAACTGCCCAAGCAAAATGTCTTCTTCTTCTTCTTTTGTTCTTTGAAAATTCGTTTATTATTTGAAAATTCGTCAATACCAATAATAATTAGTGAAGTGACTTTTAAAATGATAGAAGCAAAAATACCTTATTTTAATTGTTGTGGGTCGAAATCCTGCAGTCTTTAAGCCGATGGGTTTTGACGATCTTTATATTGGGCCAAGGGCTTTACTGATTCATTAAAATTGCACTTAAGGATGCGTGAACAGCCGGTTGTATGTCACAGCTGCAATCAGCTTTATTTTGGTAACTCTAATCATGATTTTGCGTTACAGGCGTAGGTTGTGCCCGGATTTAACTGCCGTGGGGAATTTTCTTTGTGACGATTAATTGGCTATAGAAAGGGGGAAAAAAAAAAGGAAAAAGCTGCTTGCATTTATTTACCAACTTGTTGCTTGCTGGACTGAACTTATTTGTTTTCAAAGCCTTTAGCTTCACTCAAATGGTTAGGACCCTCTGTTAAGTACGTGAACCAAATTTTGAGTCTTGGATCATATGTATTATGTCAGCTTACAGCACTTCTTCTGACACGACCCTGACACAACTGGATTTGATTTCTTTTTTCTCTGGCTTGATATGAACATAATTCCACACCCCCCATCGAACCGTGTTTTTCCCGTTAGTTATTTTGTACGAATTAACCAAGGGGACCAAATTTTTCTTTTGAATCTTGATATGTGCCGTAGAGCACCTGTTATTACAATCTATAAAATAGAATTTCGGAATTTATATCAATCCAAAATGAACGAGGTTGTTAGCACATAATTAAACAATCAATCAACCATGGAGCTTGTAGGCACAAGCGTGTCTTGCTTACAGGATTTAATTTGTCTTGAAACCATACATTTAACCTTAGTGTCTCTCGTGACCTGCCCATTGAATGGTATTTATGCCCAAGCCAAATTGGCCCTGTTGAAACCCGCAGCCCAACTCCCAGTTAGTCAGATCTTCAGAAAAACATTGACATGTAAGGCATTGAAACCAGGAGGTTCAAGTTCAAACTTCACCAACCTTTTTGTTAATAAATAACCTAATACTAACTCTCCAGATATTTATTAAAAACCAAAATCAAGGCCGTTTCAGATGGGCCAACCCACTATTCTATATAGACCCGGGTTGAACCACCGGCTCGTGTCGGTGCGCAAATGCCTTTTTCAGCAGTGTGCGTACCGTAATTACAGTCCACACGCATAAGTAACCATCATTCACTGACTTATTTTTTTTGGAATATATCTTTCACAAAATTATAAATACACATTACCAATGCAATCCATATTAATAACTCCTATTAATCGGCGAGCGTCAGCAGCCCCCATACCTCCCTTTATAGGAGGTACGGGTTGGACACCCCAACCCCCAAAACATCTAAAAATTTATATATATTATAATAATATAATATTAATATTAATATTAATTATTATCTTCCACTATTAATATAGGTTGATCTTCCATCTTCATATGGGTCTCTCCCTCACCTCCGTGTGGATGAATCCCTCCCCATTAAGAGTCATCTCCTGAACTAAATTATAATATCCTATCTCTGTTGATCCCAACAGTCCTCTAAATCCGTCTCAAATACAATTTTTGTACTTAAAATAAAATAAAATAACTCTTACTAATCAACACCCTAACTTGAGTAACCGGAGTCATTTTCTCATCCTCTCCTCATTTCATCAATTCTTCTTCTCCAATGTGTGTAAAGTAAAAGTGAGTGCCAATTACCATTTTTTATTGAAAAAATTTTAATTTAGTTCCTAACGTTTAGTAAAATATTACTTTTTTACTAACGTTTACATTTCGAATTCTCGTCATCCTTAACGTTTCGAAAATACATCAATTTAGTCCCTCTGACCAAAAAGATAACAGTCAAATGTGACAGACGAGACAAAAAGACGAATTTACTTTTAATATAATTTAAAAAAATTAAAATGACGTAATTACCCTTTTAAAAACTGATAATTACAAAATAATCATCCTTATTATTATAAAATTATCATTAACCACATTCCAATCAAATTATGACACACCATTAAATCAATTTTTTTAATTTAATTAAATATTAATAAATATTTTAATTAAAAAATAATATATTTAATATAAAATAATTAAAAAAATTCTTCTTCATCTTTATCTTCCATCTCTTATCATCTTCCTCATCTTCAATTTTATTTTCAACATTCATCAAAATCATCATCTCCATTATTTTCATCAAATCAACATCATCTAAATTAAACATCTAATATCAAACCTAATATCTTTCAAATCTAAAAAAAAAAAAAATGTTTATTAATCATGACAAAAAAAAGTTTATGCAAATTAAAAAAAAAAAAAAAAAAAGACCCTCTGGTCACCAACGGTAGAGACCAACTGCGACTGAAGACTAAAAAACTGATCTCACCGCTGGACCAGTCAAATCTGGTCACTGGACCAGATCTGGAGACCAGCTCTCCACATCTGGTCCAGTGACCAGATCTGGCTGGAGACCAGAAATGGTCTCCAACGACGAGACCGGAGACAACTTGGTCTCCCGTCCAACGATAGAGATCACTGGTCTCCATCGTCGGAATGAGGTCTCCTATTTTTTTTTTAACTTAAAATTTTTTTATATATTAAATTAAAAATATAAAATATATATTATACTAAATATATATATTCAAATTATATAAATATATTTAAATTAACCCTCGTTGATTAATATTTGACTAATAGAATGACTAAATTGATATATTTTCGAAACATTAGGGATGACGGGAATTCGAAATATAAATGTTAGTAAAAAAGTAATATTTTATCAAATGTAAGGGATTAAATTAAATTTTTTTCTTTTTTATTTTTTATATATTTTTAACCACACACGTAAGTAACGTAACTAGGCTTGTTTTCACAGGTTGTCTTTACTCTCGGTTCTTTGTTCTTGCTGTTGGTTTAATTCATGCCTTTTGGTTAGGTGGGCAGATAGGACTGATTTTGTTGCTTTCTTTCTTTTTTATTTTACCCCTTCTCTCGCACTCACTCACTCACTCTCTCTCTCTCTCTGTCTCAGTCTCTCTTGGCTCTCCTTTTTCCCCTCTGTTTCTGGCGGATAAACCGGTGAGTTCTTTTGCTCAATCCAAATCAAGAAACGGAGTTTCTGCCTTTTGAAAAAAAAAATTCCCATTTTGTTTAGATGTTTGTAAATTTTTGTTCTTTCTCTTGCCTTTGTTTGGTTAATGCAAACAAATTGATACCCTGCTCAAATATTGGTTTTTCTTTTTCTTTTACTCTTCTTTTTTTTTTGGCTGCTCTCATCTTATCATATATTTGAGAGGGGGGATTTGTTGGAGGGTTGATGGGGTTTGCTCTCTAATTTGCATGCTGTGATTTTGTTTATGTTTTTATCATTTTGTCTCTGTTCTTGCAACTGCTCTTCTTGATCAGTTAATTACTGTGTCTTTTGCTCTCTTTTAGTGACGAAATTTGTATGTTGTTTATTTGATGTCCATGCTTGATGGTTTTACTTGGCTATTTTGTTGGATCTAGATGGGCTGCCTTATTTCTGTCTTGTATGTTTTAACTTGTGGTTCCTTATGAGCTTTCGTGGTCCAAATTACTCAACTTTTGTAGGTCTTTTGGTCTTTGCTTTGTTACTATTGGGATAAAGGGAATGATGTGTCCTCGTGTTCATGAAAGACTTCTTCTTTTATGTTTGTTGTTGCCCTTTAAATGCTTACTATATAATATATATATATATATATATATTTTTCTTGTTGTGTGGATGTTAAGTTTGTTAGCTCATTTCATGTTGTATGGATGTCAGGTTTGTTATGCGTAATTGGAACAGAATGAATAGTTGTTGGCCATTTGTTAACGGGAATTCATATGATGATTTAAATGTGACATAGATCTAGTTTTTATTCTTGGATAGTTGGATTCTGCTAGCCAACTGCTGTGGCCTATCTTCCATATCTGATTATGTTTGAACAAGGCTCTGTGACTGATTTTTATTTTTTGTGTCCTCGTCGTCTGAAGGCAGATTAGATGGAAGGGGAAAGTGATCTTCGACATTGGGATGAACTAATACCTGATGCACTGGGGTTAATCTTTAGGAATTTATCACTTAAGGAGGTACTAACAGTGATTCCCAGGGTTTGCAAATCATGGGGCAAGGCAGTGGCAGGACCTTATTGCTGGCAAGAAATTGACATTGAGGAATGGAGTGATCGATGCCAGCCTGACCACCTTGATCGCATGCTTCAATTGTTGATCACAAGAAGTTCTGGATCTCTTCGAAAACTTTGTGTTTCTGGCCTGCACAGCAATATGATGTTCACCTTTATTGCAGACAAGTAAGCAAATCCCACATTCAAATTGCACCGAAGTTCAATTCTGTTTTATTGACAAACTGTTTTGCAGCTTAATTTGTAGTGGTTTTTCATATTCACAAATCTTACATTAACGATGTTGATATCCTTACTCAATTCATTGGTTTATACTGTTATGAGAGCAACCTAGAGTCTATTCTTTCTTTGTCACTCAGATAACTGAAATGGGCAAATTTTTTATATAACTTATTAGTCCATTGTGCGAGGCTCATTCTGTAATTGAGGATTTTGCTGATAATTTCCGAACTTTGGATTGGGCTACTTTTTATGTGATATAAATTATTACTTCATCATGAAAGAATCTCTGTGTATTTGAGATGTTTGCTGATATGGTTATTCTTTCCCGGTTGTGCAAGTGCTGGATCTCTTCAGACATTGCGACTTAGAAGAAGTGAAATGAGTGATTCCATTGCTGAACAGATTGCTGGAAGACTCTCTACAGTCACTTTCTTGGATTTGAGCTATTGCAGTAAAATAGGTGCTAGTGCTTTGGAGGCCATAGGAAAGCACTGTAAGTTGCTGATAGGTCTGTGCCGGAACAAGCACCCGTTAGATACAGCTGACAAGCTCTCACAAGATGATGAGGCCAATGCCATTGCAACTACAATGCCTAAGCTCAAGCGCCTTGAGATGGCTTACAATGTTATTAGCACTGCCAGCATTCTTAAGATTCTCTCCAGCTGTTCCCAGCTAGAATTTTTGGACTTGCGAGGGTGCTGGGATGTCAAAATTGATGACAAGTTAAAGAGTAACTTCCCAAACTTGAAAGTTTTGGGACCCCTTGTCGTGGACTACTATGAAATAAATGATTGGGATGATTGCTCGGATTACTCGGATGGTTCTGAGTATTTGGCCTGGGAAATCCTTGCTGGTGAAATGGGTGAGTATGATGATGATGATGAAATCTACGACGGAATGTATGATGGAAGGCTAGAAGAGCTGGAGCTAAGGTTTTATCATGGAATTGATGAAGATGCTGGAATATATGGATGGCCACCATCGCCTTAGGCTCTGTTTTCTTTTTCCTTGTCAAGTTGTTACTATTACTAAAGCTTGATATTTCTAGTTTGGAACTGTTTCTATATCCTCTCTACATCTGGTACATGTTTCAGTAGGAATGAACTTCTATGGTTTGTATGTTTCGCTTCTCTCATAATCTAAATTCCAAAAGTGAAAAGTTGCTTGTATAATTTTAGCTTCCTTTGGGCTGATTGTAGTTTAGTTGGAAATTTGCACTCAGATGTCATCAGATGCCTGTTAGTTGGAAATGGAAAGATATTTTATGGCAAAATATCTTCTTATTGTGTCACAAAAGTAACCCCAATCAATTTTGAAATAGGACTGATGGCCCACATTGATAATTTTCTCAAGGATGCTTTACGTCTTTGGTAAACTTCCAATGCCATTGGCTGGCTGCCAGCTACTTTGCAATAAACTTTAACCGATCCTTAAAGTCTCAGTTTCTCAATGTTCCCCACTAGTATCCCCCGAAAGCATGTTGAAATTCAACTTGAATTGGCCTTCTCTTTTATGAAAATTAACAAATTTGTTAATATCATCACACATGCTTGTCCCTCTGAAGGAGTCCTTGACTTCTGTCCATGGAATTCCAAAATTTACTGTCTTGCTTGTTGGGAAAGTCCTAATTCCTGAGTCATTTGGGGTTCACTCTGTGTCTTTGACAAAGTCGAATAATAGGTGGAACGAGACTCTGGTTAGATGTTCTGGTAGCAGCCACTTGCCTGCCACCAGAGAATCCATTGTTAGATTATCGATTTATCAGTACAAAAAAGGAAACGCTTTTAATTAGAATATTAAAGAAATGTACATGATTAGATGATGGCATGAGATGGTTAACTATATAAAATATTTCACGTGAGACCAAATTCCCTGAATACATTGAAAAGAGTGTAGTTTTACAATAAAAAGTACAGGATTTTCAGGGTTTAAAAAGAATGCCTAGGTCTACATGTTAAAGAAGAAGATTCATCGTCTTATTATTAAAGCCTTTCAACATAAATACCCCAAAAATGCAGAGGCCTTGTGAGGAATAAAACTATTGAGTAAATGACGACTTGGAAATCTATCCAGGGACCTTTTTTTTTTTTTAATTTTATATTATCTAGGAGGTTGTGATTCAAAACTAAAATATAATAAGGGGAAATAAATGTTCTTTACCACTAAATAGTATTTATTCGATATTTTATAAAGTAAAAAATTTATATATATTTCATGTTTTGGGTCAAATTTGAGTTTGTAATGATGTATTCTTTTGGGAGTATGTATATTAATACATGTGATTACGATTAATTTTGTGGTTCTTAAAATATATATGAAAGCTGGAGCAGCAGAATATCCAATTGATTGGTAAGTTAAGACATTATAGTGACAGATTATGTTTCTAAGAGTACAGTATATAAAAGACAAGAGAATGGTCCTAATGGCTAGAGATGTCCGTTAGTGTGTGTTTAACACATTAAAGGTGATGATGAAGAGAAGTTTCTTCGTGGTTATTGAAGTTGTAACAAGGGTCTTTTTTTTTTTTAATTTTTTTTTTAAACTTAAGTTGTAACAAGTTGAGGCAGTAACTCACATGATTGCATGTGATTAGTGCCTTTGGATCTTGTACTTTGTCTTTCATTTGCAGTTTTGCACGGATTGTCTTCAGATGTGTGTTTTGACCACTCATTTGGAGGGCTCTAGCATTTTGCCTCAAAATAAGTGTCCCACGTGCCATAAATTATAATATATATTTTTTTAATACCATAAATTATTATTTTATTAGACTGTTGAAGCTTCTAGTTCAAATAAATGGTAAAATTATAATTTTCTTTTTTGAAAGGGGTAAAATTTATAATTTTGATTTCAAATAGATATATATATATATTTCAAATTTGATTTACACCACAAAAACAAAATGGTAAAAAGTTCTAACTATATATATATAGTGATTTAGAGATTTTACTATCAATATCTCTTAACTTTAAAAAATAAAAACGAACCATTGAAATCTATTTATTGTATTTGAATTAAATAAGAAAAATAATATATTTTATAAAAGAGAATATAATGAATGAATTTGATAGATTTGATCTAACCTTTTAAAGTTAAAAGGTTATTGATAATCAAATCAATATGTATATATATAAAACCTTTTTGATAATTACACATAATCAAAATTCCAAATCCGACTCAAATAAGTAGGTCTATATTTGTTTTAAGGCGGTGAGCAGCAATATTTCCACCCTTAAAAGTTTTAGTACACCCCAAAATTTTATTTGTTTTAACTTTAAATTAATTGTTACTATTTTAAATAAAACAAATTATAATTTTTAGAAATTAGTTTAATTTTTACACCTTTTACTAACTAAACTAAATTCTCTCAAATAAAAAAAAACTAACTAAACTTAATTAAAAAAAAAATACAATCCCAAATTATCAAAATCCCCGGAACTTGTTTCAAAAGAAAAAAAAAAATCGATATAACTAAATCCAAAAACCATCCTCTTATGTTCTTAATTTTCTCATCATCCGAACTTGAAAACCCACACGAGAAATAAAATTTGGCAACAAAAACCCATATCATCAAATTTCCCAAGATCAAAATCAAAAGGCCTTCTCTTTTAATTTTAAATTTCTCAGCATCCAAGACTCAATAAATCCATAGGATTCACATAGAAAAGTGAGAGAGACTCTTTGCACATGCATTTCATCTTCTGATTTCAAAAGATGAAGTATCTTCTACTATGAAAATTTTTCATAGAATGATTAAAACTCAATTTAATGCAACACCAAGGTCTTGTGGTGTGACAACGAGGGGAGTTTGTTCCAAGGGATCTTCCTTTGCATTTCCAGGAAAAGGGTTTTGATAGATGTTGTTAGGATTAACACTAATTATGCCACTCAAATACATACCCCTATGAAGGGAAGACAACTATTTCTATAATAAATGGCGAAAACTATCAATAAAAAATTTTAAATTATATTATGTAGGAATTGAACTTTCAATACCTTAGTGAATGGGGAGTTTCCCAACCACCTCTAGTAAAAGGTTATGTACCATTACTATGACTTTACAAGAAGATTATCCAATTTGGGATTAAAAATTTTGACATTAAATTATACAAATTTTACCATTAATATTATAAATAAAACATTCGGCTTTTCATATTGTTACTAATTCCTGTGCTACAAACTCTCAATAAACTTTACAGACTTCTTTTACACTTTAACTCTTATACAGTTATGCCAGTTCAAAAAGTTGGTAACAATGGAAGAGACTTCCAAAATTGCGAAGGACGATTCGATGAGAATAGGCCCACAAGCAGCAGTACCCTCCTCTCTTCCACATTCACGTTCTTGGATCTTGTCACATTTCTAGGGTTAACAATGGGAATAAGTGTTATTGCCATGGGGACCTTAGTCCGCTGTGCTTCTCCCTCATCATCATAAATTTTGAGAAAAAACTTGCTGTATCTCAAATGTCCTGGATGATTGGTTCAAATTATACTATATAGTACAAGTAACAAATACAAGTTATACATTACAAAGTGAGTGGCAGACACACCATAAACCCGAGTACAAGAAAAATAAGAATTTTTTTTTTTTAATCTATCTTGATTGATTAACATACATGGTTCCTTCCATTTTATCGTTGTCCAGTACACCACCCACGTGACTCTACCAACTTAATGCGACCAAAAATTGAGCCACTTGCAACATTTGGAACTAGGATAAAATTATTTGGGGTTAGATTTACTTGTTTACCACAACCCTTTATTGGTTGATGATGGACAAAATTGGAATTTCAGATAATTCTGTACTATTTTAAGGGTCCATTTTGACAATGGCATGACAGTGGTCCCGATTCTGAAGACAAGAAGCAATGATCAGTGGTAAGATTCGCCAGCCCTTTTTCTTTGTTTTTTTTCTTTCTTGCTCATTTGTTGTTATTGTCTTCCTGGAATACACAACTTGCTGCATGAAACAAAAGGCTGTTACTTTCTTTGCAAACAATGAAGGCAAGCTCTGATTATTGCTTGCCCAGAAGTTGGGTGGTACAACTCATGCCACTTTTTAGTTTGAAAAAACGTTTAAAAAAAAATCAGAAATTAGGCTACATTACTACACTCACTGTAGCTAGAAGTGATTAACATACTAATATTAGCATACGATTTATTTTGGAAATTGTAGCCTACTGTATAAGGGCCTTGTTGGGTGCAAACTATACAAAAGTTAATGGACCTGGTTCTTATATTAGCGATCCAATCACAATCCGGCCATGTGAGCCCCTGTGTCTAGAAGATCTTCTTGATAATGACTCTCAGTACAAGGACGCTGCCAGCTTGACCCATCAAGGGAATAGGCCCATTAATCTGATAAGTGCGCTTAAAATCGATAAGACCATCAAACATATTCAAGAGTCGATTGATGAGAGAATTTCAAAATAAATAAATAAGAGTTGCTCCGCGTCAATCATTCAATCTTCTCCTTCTTCTTCACCCCTTTCTTTCTTTTTCTTTCTTACTTTTATTTTTCTTTTTTTACAACTATATGTTACATTAGTTAGGACCTCTTAATAATGACTTTAATGTATGAATTGGAACACAATATCTAACTCTACTTCTGAATAATCGGGAGAGAGGGATTTATATTAATAGAAAAATTACCCTTTCAATTAAAGAGACTTAAATGAAATTTGTCCCCTCGCATATAAAGGGTTTGGCTGAAATTATCCACATATTATGAATGGTACTCGAACCTGATCACACTTCCTTGAGCATCAGGTGTTGCACTTGCTTGTCCAGTGAGGCAAACAACTTGGGAGTAATTATTCATTCATTCTAGGAAAATATCTTTGTAAAATAGATCAAGGGTGAATTGCAATGGAGCACCTTGAATTCCGATAAAATTGTTGCTAGATCACACTTTTACTTAAGTGATAGATTAATACCTTTGATAAGAATCATCGTATCGTTATATTTAACTAAATTGTTCTGTTACAAGAGTAATGAGGTCGTTTTATTCTAAAGAAGCTAAAGACAATTAAACATAAAACTAGATTTTTTTTTTTTTTTTATTTTTTAGGAATCACAAAAGGGGAAAAAAAAAAAAAAAAAAAAAAAAAACAAAAAAGAAAAGGTACTTGGAGATGTGGCCTAATTCCCTTCAATGGAGGTGCCCTATCTCCATGGATTCTAGATCTCTTCACCTTCTGGAGGAGCACTAGAGCATTTGCTCCATGGAGTTATCTTTTATTGAAAAAAAACAGGGGGCGGAGGGGTGGGGTTAAAATAATTTTTAATTATATTTCGAAAAATGGTCAAATTAACTCTAATATTTCAAAAAAATGTCTTATTTGTCCCTCCCGTCGGTCAACTGATGGTTTAACCTAAATGACAGTTTACCTTAATTCTTACATGTCTATATATAGCATATTGCATTTAAAGACCTTAGCTTGAGTTGTAATTGTAGATAGAATCAACTTTTACCTAAATGATATTTTACCCTTAACCAAACCGTTGACAATTAAAGTTAGCTAGGGTTTTTAAGTTAAAATGGCAATAAGTTCATAACTCAAAATTCTTATAAATTACTTTCTAAAATCTAGATCATATTTTCTCTGGCTTTATCATCACAAAAATGTGAAGAAATAAAAGGCATATGTAATTTTTGTTTTGTTTTTTTTAAGTAAAAAAATATGTTCACCTATCTCCTCCTTTGAAAATTTTCTCCATTAAAAGGGATCGATATATCGAATAAAATAGATCATTGTTCTCCTTGAATGTAGATTTATCTTTATTAAGGAAGGTGATCGACAATCGCCTTTAATGAAAATCCCAATTTCATGAATGCAGATCTTGATCTCCATTAAAGGAGATCAATCTCCATGTAGACAATCTAATATAGATCTCCTCCTTTAATACTAGGATTTTTTATTATTATTATTATTTTTAGTATTGGGTACTAGCCCATGAGATAGTGGAAATAAGACTTTGGTGACACGATCGAGAGCACACTTTCTGAGAAGCGGAAGAGAGCAACTCACATCAAGTGAGATAGCAACTCACAATGGATGGGAGAATGAGATGTAAAACTCATGATATTGAGAATGTTATGGGCGACAGTAGTTTATCATTATGCTATTGTTCAAACCATTTTTTTAATTAATTAATTTTTCCATTATTTTTAATATTTTTTTAAAATAAAATTACTATAATGATTGATTAAATTGGTTGATCAGGGATAATTTAGACATTTAATAGTTATTGACCAGTCAAAATTTTACTGTACTTGTCAATTTTGATCAACCGTTTGGTGAATGGTACCAACTTATCATTTAGACAAAAGTTTATTCTATCTATAATTATAGCTATAGCCGGTGTGTCTTATTGCAATTTTTTCATAAATTAATAGTACAAAAGCTTTTCAAAATTACGTGTCAGTATTGTATATTTTAAAATAATCATTATTAGTTTTATGAGAAATTAATTTATTATTAAATTAATCTAACGCCTATTTGATAAATTTTATTATTAAAACTATTACAAAACTGAAAAACAACATAAATAATTATGATAAATTTTATATCAATTATTATTACGAATTTTGACTAGTATCTAAAATAGATATAAAAATAATATATTTTTAATTATTATTTGGTATATATATACGTACATAGGAATATACATGATAAGATTAAGGTACTAGTCAGTGTTAATAATTAAATAATAATAATTATTTAATTATTATTTGGTATATATATCAGTTAATGAGGTAGGCGAGTCCATCGAGTGTTGAGGCAGTCACGGGGCGTCAGTGTTACCACCGTTGCAAATTATACAACATAAAAAGAAGGCCCACATCTTGCATACGGGTCGTGAAGAGATGTGAATTGTGATGTTAACGTGGGCTCTACCAGGAATCATAATGGTGCTCTTGTGAAAGAATATGCTACTTCACCGGACCTCTCACCAAATTATACACTCAAACCTTTGTTTTTTGTAATGATTCTGCAAAGATTCACATGCAGTTTAGTCTTTTCATGATTTCATACATTAACATTGATATTAAAGATGATTGTTATGAGTATTTTTAGGATATCCTAAATGGGATTGTAAAAGCTCAGCACTGATTAAAATCCAAAACAAATAAAAGCCTAAGGCCCTCCAAGAAGAGGCTGTACATTTGACTGAGACACAGCTTATCAGACAACTCATCAGACCCTATGAGTCCAGATCGACAGATGTACAGGTCGCCTAAAAATACAACTAATAAAAATCCAAAACAAATAAAAGCCTAAGGCCCTTCAAGAAGAGGCTGTACATTTGACTAAGACACAACTTATCAGACAGCTCATTAAACCCTATGAGTCCAGATCGACAGATGTACAGGTCACCTAAAAATACAACTTATTAGATATACATCCTACCAAATATATAGCTTATCAGCTGAACAACTCAACAGATATGCAGCTCGCCAGTCATCTAGTTCGCAGAGATCAGTTTATAAAGATAAGCACAGTCGGACTTCGGACGATTCAGCTCACTGAGACAAACTCTCAGCAACTACAGCTCACAGGTAGCCAGTCAACTATAGTCAGAACCACCAAATCAATCACAACTTAAGACGTGTCGTACACATAAACTCTATCAAAAATTACAACTTGGATGAGCCACTTAAGCAACATGCATCGATAGTTGTTAAGTGCATTAAATGTGACTCAGGCGCATTTAATGTGATCCTGAAACATTAATTGTAATGATCGTTATATTTTAATTTATTAGGCGCTATTGTAACATCTTTCCTCTTATAAATAAGAGAGGATCCTCATTGTGAAAGGAGGAGGAAAAAAGGAGAGGGTATCGTTTACATCCTCAAAAATATTGAAAAAGAGTGGACGTAAGCAAAGTATTAAACCGAATCACTTAAAAATTTCTGATGTTCTTTATTCTTCCTCTGTCCTTTCTTTATATTTTTCTTGCATGCTTATTCAATTCACATAATAGCTACAGTTTGGGCCTACACAAACCTCGTCGGCTAATTTCATACGTCGACAATGATAGATACTATTTGATGTCTTATTGATTTCTTTGACCGAATATAACTGAATTTAAAATATAATAATTGATAATGTTTTTTGTAATGACAGCAATAAGAAATTTATTAGCTTTTTTAATTGAGAAATGCGATTGTATTTCATTTCACTAATACGTAGGTTTATATTAATTTTGATTTTATCTCACTATCTATATATTATTGGAATTAAATTGTCACTACAATACAAATATAAAAATTGAAATATTTTGTTACTGGATAAAAGTATATAGATTTTAAATATCGTTTTTATTTTAAGATGTCATCTATAATAGAGACAATTCAAATTATTAATTAAATATCAATCAAAATAGCATTTAAAAAATAAAAACTAATATTTTGATGCTTTAATTAAGTAAAGCAAATAAACCAAATCTAATTCAAGTATCTTATTGAAACGTTCCAAGTTTAATAAAATTGAACTTAATACACTCATGTCTTAAAAAAATAAGTCTTATTGAGGTGTGCCTTATCAATCCCTTTACAATTAAAAGGAATAGAGTCTTAAAAGTGTATTACAAAAAAACAGTTTGCTTTTCTTCAAAAAAAAAAAATTGCTTTATTACAACAACCATCACATAACGATACAGAATACCATTCTGAGTGGAAGGACAAAAAAAACTTGTAACTTGTTTGTGAAATATACAGAAAACTCAACCGAACATCTTGCAGCTAAAGATCACTAGTTCTTTTAGTCAGCTGTCAGTTAGGTCAAAAATATCATTTAAAAAGAGAGAAGCCAAGATTTTGACGCATTAATTAAGTAAAGCAAATATAATTAGGATAATTTTCCCCTTAAAAGCCATTTACCACTACCAAATTACAAGAGGGAAGACCTGGTCCGAGATGGAGTACTGGGCCGGCCTGCTGTCCTATTTGGAAGTCAGTCAACGAAAGCTGTATAAGAGAAAAAAATAATTAAAAGAGGCCAAGTTTACAAACAACCTTTTTTTTAAAAAAAAAAAAAAAATTAAAGTTGCATTTCATTGATCAACAAGCAGAGGAGAACCTCATATTGAGCTTCAGAGCCAAGAAACCGTTTCAAAGCCTACTACCGCATTGTCGATTATGATTCTCCTTGGAACAAAGGCACTTTGATTTGGGGAGATAACCTCTTTCAAGACCAACTTAGGCCTCTTAAGCCTGTTTGCCATGCCCTTCTACCAACTTGTATACAGTGTCGCAAAGGCTAATCAATCTGACGTCATGAATTCTCACAAGTGTTTTGACTTTCGGGATGAGGACAATCGTGGCGTCCCCAGTGTTACCCTTGATTGAACAATTGTTGAGGATTTCCAAGACCCTTCCTCAAATATATATAATAATAAAAAAGCAAATATTTTTTTTATTAAATTTAATAGATGGTTAAGATTTTTTATTCTAAAAATTAGAAAATATTTATAAGAGAATTACTATATATGATAATGATAATGATAATAATTTTTCTCCAATTAATTTTTAATCCATCCATATAATATTTAATAGTTTTAAGTTCTAGTTATAGTGAAGGGCGACAAGTGATGTAATAATTTCTCTTAAATTAATTTTTAATTGGTGTATATAATAGTGAATTTATATAATAGTTATAGTGAAGGGCGACAAGTGATGTAATAATTTCTCTTAAATTAATTTTTAATCGGTATATATAATAGTGAATTTATATAAAAGTTATATAAATTCACTATTATATATACCGATTAAAAATTAATTTAAGAGAAATTATTACATCATTTATCGTCCTTCACTATAACTAGAACTTAAAAGCTATTAAATATTATATATTTACATGGACATGTTAAAGATTGATTAAAAAGAAATTATTTTATATATATGCATATATATATTTGTTGGTCCAAAATAGAAAATTTCCAATTGTTTGATTAGTTTGACCTTTTTTTAAGTAGAGAAATTTTTTTATAACTCGTTCAATACAGCATGCCTTCGTAATTTTTAACATTTAAAATTTTAATTCTAATATTATCCATATGTATATATAGAGAGAGAGAGAGAAAAGAGCTCAGGTAGCTTGACCTCCTATGTATACATGATCAGCGGCTAGCGAGTGTCAGCTCATGAGACACCATCTTGAAAGTTCATGGAAGGGAAGGAAAGAAACGAAACAGAGAACATGCTAAGTTTACGTGCAGGTGGACACGTGTCAACAGCGGAAGAGGGGTTTGGATTGTTGGGGGTAGGAGAGGGTAGACTGGAGACTTGAAAGCGGTGGAGGGGGTAGGTGTAATGACTTGGACGTCTCTTGCTTTTTCTTTGTCGTTTCTAAGCCTAACCAACGTGCAATGAAATAGATTTTCACTCTATTGTTAAGGGTATGTTCGTAATTACATATACGTTTTATCGCTTCGGAATTAGATGGTGCTCGCTCTTGACAAAAGCGTCGAACACACACCTAATCAACTTGTTAGGTGTAGTGATTTTTGCAACAACGGCTGTGCTCAGCTAGGCTTCACTTGGCTTAGCCAGAAACCGCCGTGTACGATGCACTGAGTGATACTTGTAAGCTACGTCCAACTTTGATGTAGCACGCAATTTGCAGTTGATACGAACGATGCCCCAAGTTACGTTTGAAACATAGGATTAGAATGAAATAAAATAAAATAAATTGATTAAAAAATTAATATATCATATTTAATAAAATTTGAGATTTAATTAAAATTATATCATATTATATTTGGTGTATGTTAAAATTTGATTATAATGAAAATAATTTAAATATTTTATTATATAAAATGAATTTTATAAAAAAATATTAAAAAAATACAATAAAACAACCACATTTTATTAACATCATCATCTCCCATAGTTCAACATCACAAACCCACAATTCATCAACATCGATGTTTCCCACAATAACAACATCATCATATCTCATAATAATAATATCTTTAGTAACATCAAAACATCAAAGCAACAACATCAAACCATGAACAAAAAAAAAAATCAGAATAGAAGTTCTGTCGAACCCAGAACGATTTGGCTTTAGGTTCAATGTCCAAAACCATCGGGTTTTGGGTTCATTATCGAACAAGAACCAATTATGGGTTCATTGTTGAGCCCATGACCACCGACTTCTGGGTTCAATGATGAACTAGAACCATCCAATTTTGGTTTCATCTAACCGAGAATATGGTTTTGAATTCATTCTCATAACTGGATACCCAAATTAAGAAGAAAAAAGAAAAGAAAAAGAGAGGGTAAAATGTGTCGTAGGTTCTATGGTATGACGAGAGAATAAGGGAAGTTAAGAGAAATAGAGATAGATGGAGGTGTGAGAGAAGATAGAGAATATGAGAAATGAAAAATGAAAAATCATTTTCTCATAAAAACCCACCATTTTGGATGGGAATAAAGATTCTCAAAAGAATAAGAAATGAGCGATTGAATCCCAAACTCATTGCTTTCTAATTGATATCCAAACACGACATTTAAGAAGTTTGAAATTTTTGAATCTCAAACTCACTCCTATTTCCGCATGCAAAACATGTCCTAATAGTTACAATGTAATAGAGAGTATGAAAAATTCATACAAGTTGGTCGATTAATAGCTAGGAAATAGGCCATTTGTTCATTGTTGTTGGTTTATTTGGTTTATTACATCGCCCATCCATTGCTCCCTAGTCTCTACGTCCACTTTGTTAGGACTTGTTCATTTTTGGTTTATTCATTAGCCAAAATTTTCAGCTTTTAAACTGGCCAGTGGATTTTTTTGTTGGACATTAATTGAGTCGGCTAGAGATATGTGGCCATCCAGAAATATATTATAATAATAATATGTATATTTTTCAAAAAGAATCACTTCAAAAGTATGCAATATGATAGTTGAACCTGTTTAGATAAAAAGTGAGATTCAAATATTTGATCTCAAGACATATATTTTATGATCACAACATCGGAGATAAATCTTCCGAATATATTAATAAATACAAGTGATGAAACTTAAATTCTCTACCATAGAGAGAAAATATATATCTCCCAAATAAAGGTAAGCTTTTCTGCTTAACAAATGTGTCTCCTTACGATTTTTCATGTGTTCGTCCTTTAGCACCATATCGAATAAAAAGAATATCTTATATAATTGAATGAAGAAGAAAAGAAGGTTCTCAAATTTCTTAGGTGGTAATTGAGAGCTGATGTGCAATTTTACCCAAATTTTAATTATTTTGAACACAGGATATTTCAAAATTGTTCAAATAAATACTATGAACACAGGAATTGGTTTTCAGATAATGTGTAAAGCATGTAAGTTGTAAATGATATTAATTATATATATTTTTATGATTATTATTATTATTATTTTGTTAATAAAAATATATATTTTTTAAACAGTTCATGATATTAATAATTTAGTAGTTTTGAGATCTCCATGGGAGAAGGAATCCAACTCACGTAATAATAAATTAATACTTTTATTTTTTAAGTCACTTAAAAATGTTCTTTTACGTGAATTTTCTATTGTAAGTTACTATGTTATTAAAATGAGATGATAATAAATATTAATTAGTGATGAATTAATTTTAGTTTTAGATCAAGTAAGGAAAGGGTGTTGGGTGAGAATGAGATCAATTAAGATACTTAATTTTAATGATATATGTTGACATTCCTAAATTATATATATTTATATAATTTTTATAATCAGGTATGCTTAATTTTAAAAAGTAAGGACCGACCAATTAAATTCATCAATTATATTATTTTTCCTAGAATAAATTATCTTTTCTATTTAATTCGAATGTAATAGATGAATTTGATTGATTGATTCTTATTTTTTAAAATCAATTATACCTGATTATAAAAATTATATATATAATATTTCTATAATTAGTGCTTCATAATTTTAAAAAGTTTGGACGAACCAAAAATTTTATTCATTGTATTATATATATGAATATATATATTTAACTCCTTATAATACATTTAGATGTCTTTCTTTGTAAATAAGAATATGGCAAGATGAAGTTAACCTATAGTAAATTCTTTTTCACCACTTTTATAATCCTCCTCTTTAAGAAATCAAATTATAATAATTAAAAGAAAAGAAAAATATATATATACACACACACACACACATTCCGATCATTGTATTAATGATAGGATGTTGCACTATATGCCATTCAAATCCTATAGTTGGGAAATGCTTAGGAAATCCAAGGTGGAAATAAAGTTTAACTTAAGTATTTATGGAAGTATATGTACCCTTTCCACAAAATCATCAATTCCCACAACATATTTAAAATTAAAGTTTTTCTTTTTTTTTTTTTTTAAGGAAAGGAAATCCAGACATCTCTCTTCCAATTAATTTGACTTCCAAGTTTAGTCTTGCTTAATTAAAGTTGAGGTAGATTAGTGACAATTTATCACATTCATAATGAGCTTATAATTTTGTTATGAGTATTTTTATGATACATAAGTGGGCTGATAAAAGCCTAAAATTGTTAGAAGAAGCTCAGGACCGTTTCAATGAGATTACACATTCGACTAAGACACAGCCCACTGAGTGTTCAGTTTGACAGTACCCAGCTTATCATGACGCCAGCTCGCGAACTTAGATTCTTAGACTGTATGCTCAACTCATAGAAGCATACTTATAGTCAGACTTCAGATATTTCAGCTCGTGAAAACGAGCTCTCGGCTATTATAGCTCGCATGACACAAGTAGGCTACAATCATAATTGTTAGACCAAAGTTAACAAGGCGTTCCGTACATGCCTAACCCCGTCAAAGATTACAACATGAATAAAAGAAATCTCACATAATCAGCATGAGTTTAGCGTCTAAATCAGACTTTGACAGAGTTGACCTAACAAGATGTCAATCTCATTAAATGCAATCAATTATTTCATTTCGACTTATTGTAATGTAACTATAGCGTCTCAAATTCTCCATAAATAGAGGAGAATTTTCATTATAAAGTGAAAAAGAAACACTTAATGTGCCGTTACTCTGTAAAAATAGTGAGAGAACTGTGGACGTAGACATACTTTGGGCCGAACCACTTAAAAATACCTGGTGTTCTTTGTTATTTTTCTGCTTCTTCTTTTTCCTTTCGCCTGTTTTTTGCACAATTTCTATCGTATCTGTAATTTGGGTCTGGAAGAAATTAGTCGGTTAAATCCAGACATTGATAAATTTGTAGCTTATGTTTTAAATTTGTAATAGTATTTTTTTTTTTAAAAAAAAAGGCAAGTAAAATGACTTTTGATCTTTTAGAGGACTCCAAAGTAAATTATTAATTTTAGAAAGTTTCTGATGAATGTGATTACAAAAAGTAAGTAGGTGTGAAAATAATTCTTTTAGATTGTAATAATCTCTAAGAATAATATTTACTATATTTTGGATTGAACGTCCCCTGTTGATGGCGCACTCTCACTTTCATGATTGTAGAAGTGCATGCCGTGGGAAGACTTATCTCTGATACTATCAAAATTAGGTGTATAATAATTGATCTCCAACTACTAATCTTATTATACTTTAAGATGATGCATTCAATAAAAAATTTATTGAAGTTTGATGGTTTTTTTTTTTTTAATAATAGGTTTTGATGAAATTCATAACTATATAGATTTTATATATTTTTTATTGGAATTTTTTATGAAATCCAATAAATATTTGGGAATAGAATAAAATTTGTGATAGAGTTTTTTACTTATAAATTTTACTTTTAAATCCATCAAAATCAATTTAATTTTATCTTTTATATAAAATCTACAAAGTCAATGATTTTTTTAATACACCTAAATTTGTTTAAACTTTTTAAAAATTTGAATTGAATACACTTAAATTTATATGAATTTCAATAAAATTTAAATTAAATTAAATACACGATTTATATAGTTTTCAATAGATTTAATTTAAATATAATTGAATGTACCTATATTTTAATGAATTTTTAAAAATTTTAATTAAATATATTCAAACTTTTAAAATCTTTTAAATTTAAATAAAATCTTAAATTCAATACATCATTTATATAAAAAAAATCAAAATAAATCTGATAAATTCTACTCTAATCGGGACCGTTTCAAAAGTTGTATGCGTGGAAGCGAATAAAACAGGAAGTGCGAACAAAAGGCGTGTTTACCAAACGTTACCTGATAATATAATTTAATTTACAATCAGTGTAAAGTGTAAAACCATATCCGGCTTAGCAGCGTATCCATTGCATGCCGTGCCGCCGCCTACAACCATCATTAGCTGGTCAGTGGGCATTAATAACTTGAAAAACTGTAATTAAACGAGGAATAGAAAAAGCACATTGTCGAAAATACCCTTGTATAATGGTTTTACAAAAATACCCTTAACTACCTCCACCCACGACGTTCACCAGACACACCTTGCCTACTTATAAAACCCTTGACGCAGCTCTCAAAATCTCTTCAGGTAAACTCCTCAAACTCTAAATTTAATTGTCACGTTTTTAGATTCTCCAAACAGACAACGACATGGCACTCGCTAGCGGGAGCTCCTCTATCGTTTCCTCCAAAACAGCCTTTATCCAGACTAAATCTCCGCCGTCCGTCCCCAGACCCAGATCGAACATCCTTCCCATCTCCGCCGTCCACGCCGCTGATTCGGCGAAACCTTCGTCGACTTTGAAAACGGAAAGCGAGCCGGTGAAGAAGAGCCAAAATGTGGGTTCAGGGAAATGGACGATTGACAGCTGGAAATCGAAGAAAGCTTTGCAGCTACCGGAGTACCCGAGCCAGGGGGAGCTCGAATCGGTGCTGAAGACGCTGGAAGCGTTCCCTCCGATCGTGTTTGCCGGGGAGGCAAGGAGCTTGGAGGAGCGGCTGGCGGAGGCGGCCATGGGCAAGGCTTTCCTCCTCCAAGGGGGCGACTGCGCTGAGAGCTTCAAAGAATTCAACGCTAACAACATCCGTGACACTTTCAGGATCCTCCTCCAGATGGGCGCTGTCTTGATGTTCGGTGGTCAAATGCCCGTTATCAAGGTCGGTCTCTTTCTTCTCATTTCATTTATTCTTCTCTTTATGTTGTGTGTTTGTCAACGTGGTGGCTTTGATTTGCGCTTGTAGGTGGGGAGAATGGCGGGGCAATTCGCGAAGCCGAGATCGGATCCGTTGGAGGAGAAAAACGGGGTGAAGCTGCCCAGTTACAGAGGAGACAACGTGAATGGAGATGCATTTGATGAGAAATCTAGAGTTCCTGACCCCCAGAGAATGATTAGAGCTTATTGTCAATCTGCTGCTACTTTGAATCTTCTCAGGGCTTTCGCTACTGGTGGTTATGCTGCTATGCAGAGGGTTACACAGTGGAATTTGGATTTCACCGAACACAGCGAGCAGGGAGATAGGTAACTTTTTCTTTTTAGTCTCCTTGTTTGATTCATTTTTGGATTGCTGATACCGTTGGTTTAGACTTTTGTGGTGGTTTTTTTTTTTTTTTTTTAACTCATGTCCTGGAAACTTTCTATAAAGATTGGTTTTTTTGTCTTTTGAGTCGTAGCTTAGAATGAATAACACGTGTTTCATACCGAATATGCCATCTCCATCAACATCAATGGTGATGGTTGCTGGTTCAAATTGTCCAAAATAACCTCACTTGGTTGCTGGCAACTCTCCGGTGCTTGATAAGGTTGCCCCTTAGTGATTCTCATGAGACTGTATTTGCAATATGTTGTTTAAAATGATTCCAAGTATCCGACTTTCTGGTGTTTGACTAATTCTTATGATTGATTCTTGAGGAATCTGCCTAACTATCTATCTTGGATAGCTGGATTTTAATAGGTTTCCAATTTTATAATTTTACTACTTTAGGTTTGTTTCGGTGTCTCTGTATTAATCATGGTTTTATTATCTATTATTGTCGTCACATGGTAGGTATCGAGAACTTGCTAACCGGGTTGATGAGGCCCTTGGATTCATGGCTGCTGCTGGACTCACTGTTGATCATCCTATTATGACAACAACTGAGTTCTGGACATCTCATGAGTGCTTGCTTTTGCCATATGAGCAGTCACTTACTAGGTTGGATTCAACTTCTGGCCTTTACTACGACTGCTCTGCCCATTTTCTTTGGGCTGGGGAACGTACCAGGCAGCTGGATGGTGCCCATGTTGAGTTTCTGAAAGGTGTTGCAAATCCCCTGGGCATTAAGGTAATTACCTGGTTTTAATTTCGTCTAACGCTAAATTGAAATGAATTATATTATACTAGGTATAAAGAAGTGAACGAAACCTCATATTTTAGCAAACCTAGGGGGGGCTTGAAACATCCATGTTTAATCGATTAAGATGTTTGTCTAAGCTGGTTTTCTTTATCTTTTGCCATCAGACTCAGTATAACCTTTATATTGTCTTGCATGGCGCTTGTCTAAGATAGAACTTCATTTAAAGCTTGTGGCTGAATTTAATCAAATCATTTTTAGTCCAACCCTAGATTGGCAAGGGCCTCATTTTTAATTATTCATAAATGTTAGATTCTTTTATACAAGGACTAAAGACAAAACTTAAGTGATTGATAAAAAAAATTGTTAACCAGGCTAATATGGATTGGCTTCTTTATGCAGGTCAGTGATAAGATGAATCCAAATGAGCTAGTTAAGCTCATTGAAATTTTGAACCCTCAGAATAAACCAGGGAGGATAACAATCATCACAAGAATGGGTGCTGAGAACATGAGAGTGAAGCTTCCCCATCTGATTAGGGCAGTCCGTCGGGCAGGCCAAATTGTCACATGGGTCAGTGATCCCATGCATGGTAACACCATAAAGGCTCCCTGCGGTCTCAAAACTCGTCCCTTTGATTCCATCAGGGTAAAGTTCTCGTTCACTTTTCTTGGTTTTTTATCAAGGGATTATTGGAAGTCATTGAAAGTGATAATTTAAAATGCAAAACAGATTTCTTAATATTACATAATATTGAAGTCTCTTCGGTTCCTAACATGTGAGAAACAATATACTTTAAAATAACTCTAATATGCTTGTGGCAATCCGTAATTTTATAAGTTCTATTGAAAATGTAAGATAACTTTAAATCTTGTGCAAATAAACTAGAAGTTCTTTTCCCTGTCTGCCATGTCCTTACAGTTTTGGCCATGAACCAAATTTAAGTCTGTAGTGTGGATGAGCTGAGGTCACAAAGCAGTCCTGACCATTTATTCCGTGCCTATAAGCTTACTTTGTAATTACAGAGTTATATTTCAGTGTGTTTCGATCTGTTTATCTTCATAAAGTGGGGCAGCTAACTCACCAATCTAACAGTCGGTGTTTGGTGTTCTTAAATAAAATCATAAATTTTAATTGAGGAAAACAATAGAACTGAGTGGCAGTAGGTGAGAAAGTGACAGCTTATAAGATTTTGTCAAGCTAAACAGACAAACGAGGTGCCTTAAACAGCTTTATGATAAGTTAAGAAAGTTTTTGTTAGGTGGGTGGTTGTATTTCCCTATCACTAAGTTAGGTTAGAAGGCCAGTTGACATTAAAAATTATCTCTTTAATAGTTTCTTGTTGAGAATCCAATTGAGACTGTGGAGAGCACTTTGGTAACTAATATGAGTATCGGGACCTCTAGGATTTTGAGGGCCAGCTATATTACAAAATGGGAGTTTTCTTTTCCTTGAACACCTGTATGTTGGAGACAACTGTTCATTCGTATGGACATGGAACGGTACAATTTTAGTATAATTTGTTTATGCGTCTTACTTGATTGTGCAGGCTGAAGTGAGAGCATTCTTTGATGTGCATGAGCAAGAAGGAAGTCACCCAGGAGGAGTTCACCTAGAGATGACAGGCCAGAATGTGACTGAGTGCATTGGTGGGTCGAGAACAGTGACATTTGATGACTTGAGTTCTCGCTACCACACTCACTGTGACCCTAGGCTCAATGCTTCACAATCCCTTGAGCTTGCCTTTATCATTGCAGAGCGCCTTCGAAAGAGGAGGATCAGATCTCAGCAGCCTATTACCTCCACGGACGTGTAGAATGGCTTCAAGGCCCGGAAATATATCTTATGTTCTTTTTCATTTTACCAAAATTAGTGGCTTCTTAGTTATATTACTATTGGAATTTTGAGTTAATTTATGTTATTGTGTACTGTATGTGTATACTGGAACCGAAGTGATGGTTTGAGAATATGAAACAAATGAATAAAAGATGTGAAGTTACAGCTGCATTTAAAATGTGGTGAATTCCGTGGTTGGTGAGGCAATCGTGGATGTTACATCATGTGTTGGGCGAGGAGTTTGGTGCATTTTGGTTTATTTATTAAAAATATGCCGAACTCGTTGTTATGTTCATGATAGGAAAGAAATGTCTTCTTCGCCTAGTTTAGGATTGCATGGACAAGCCATCTAATCTCACAATGTTAAAGAGTAACTTACTGGCCGTAGAAAGGGAACTAGCACCATATAACGGAGCAACTTTTGATCACAAATTGTGGTGCGATATCATTTTGTTATCACAGCATTTTGGATTTTGTAGCCAGAAGAACACAAAAGATGCTGACAACTTTATGCAAGGAAACCAGAATGAGTATCTTCGGGGGGAATATGCATATTCAAACAATGCTAACGTGTCATGTTTCCCTTGTTTTTCGATTTTTGTGTTAGTTGAAATGCAATGAGTGATAGGTAGGAGTGGACCTAGCATATTAATTTTGTATTTATTTACTATAACATTAAAATATTGAGAGGTAAGGTATTAAACACATAGACACCAAATTTTGTTTTTACAATAAAAAACCTCCACATTAACCGTTAATGGTGTTAAATCTCACTGTTGATATTGATTCTGGCTTGAAGGGCAAAAACAAAAATGCCCTTAGTTTTTAAATTAATTTTCTTTTAAAATTTTAAATAATAAAAATTGATTTAATAAAAAATAAATTAGAAAAAACAGTAAATTAAGATGGATGATAGAAAAAAAAATAAAGATATAAAAAATTAAAAATTTAAGAAAAAAATTGTGGAGATTCAATTACATCGTCCATCATAATTGATGGATGATGAAGATTCAATATCCACCAACTGTCTTGAACACCAACATTAATCCTTCAACCTCAACCCAGTTCATCTCCGGGTCATTTTAAAAAAAACCCAATCATCTCCTTTAACATTTTTTGGTTTTTGGATCATCAAATAAAAAAAAAAAAGCAAAAAACTCACACAAAAGTTCTTCTAAGTTCACTGATAACGAACCCAAACGAAGAACACAAACTCTTCATCTCGTCGAACCAAGATGAAAGAACTTTTCACCATATCACAAAACTAGAGACAATCACACTTACATCACCGCCACTGTCACCTATAAATCCAAATGCCCCTTAACCACTGCATCACCGTTACCATCAGACTTGTAAAATCAAACACCTCTCAACCACTGCAACCTACAAAACCATCCATACAACATTACCACCTGCAAACCCTAATCAACCGTGACCATACAGAGTGAAATAAAGGGAGATGAAGAGGCGAGCTAGAGTATTCAACAACGAAATAGAAAGAGATGAGACAGAGGGATGATGATAGTAGGGGTTGATGTTGATGTTGATGATGATGATGATGAGTTGGTAATGATATGGGTTTATCAATTGGTAGAGATTCGATCTTCAGTTTTAATCTCTACCTCATTGAAAGAAGACATTTTTTAAAGTTTTTTTTTTTTTTCTTATTTCATCTATTTACTGTTTTTTTAGTTTATTTTTTTACTCAATTAATTTTTATTATTTTAAAATTTAAAAGAAAATTAATTTAAAAACTCAATACATCGGAGTCTTTACCCTTCAAACCAAAATCAATAGTCAGATTTAATACCCTTTCATTGTTAATGTGATTTTTTTTAATATAATACAAAAATGAAACTTCATATCATATATGTATGTTTAACACTTTATATTCTTCAAACCAAAGTCAATAGTAAGATTTAACACCCTTTGATTGTAAACCTGAGTTTTTTTTTTAACAAAAATGAAACTTTTTATCATATTCTTATGTTTAACATCTTACCTCTTTTAAATCGACGTCAATAGTTAGATTTAACAGCCTTTGATTACTAACGTAAGAGCTTTTTTTTTTTTTTTTTATATATATATTTAAATAAAAACGAAACTTCATATCATATTTGTATGTTTAACACCTTACCTCAAGTGGGTCAGGTGTAAGTAGCTCTAAAATATTAAAACTTTTATAGTATATTTTAAAATGATTAGTGGATTATTTTTAGTAATATCATTTAGGATCTTTTTAATGGGTTATATAAGAATTCTCCAATGAGGGGTCTCTTACTTTAATGTAAGCTAGAGATCATTTTTTGGCTTTTGAATTTATTCTAGGTGGATAGTGGGATCTCTTACATACACTAAAGTGAGAGATCCCTCGTTACTCGTTAGAGAATTCTAAAATATGGGTTACATTTATAATATATTTTAAGATTTTTTTTAATGAATTATTTTTATAATTTTTTTGAATATTTTTATAATATATTTTAAGATTGTTTTAATGAAATATTAGCTTTTTAAATACAATTTTAATAATTGTTATTAGACACATTTTCAAATCCCCAGCAAAAAAATGATTTTCTTACTTTCATTTGACAATGACCAAAATAGAAAATAAAAAGAAAAAAGGAAAATTTTCACTTTGATCCATAACTTTTAGTGAAATATTGTTTTTTTATTCAAAATGTAATTTTAGTTCCCATCATCCTTAATATTTTAAAAATTTATCAATTAAATCCTTTTGTTAGTAAAAAGTTAGGAGCCATTTATTTTTATCACTTTTTAGTAAATGAGTTTTAATTACATCTATTAAGTGATTTTTGCATTTTTTTTAAGTGGTCAAACTATTTAAAACCACAAAAAAATCACTAAAAATTATAATTTTTAACTTTTTACTGAATGTGAAATCACTTAATGATTTTTTAAATATATTATTAGAAATCTATTCTTCCCAAAATAACATATTTCCAAATTCATTTTAATTTTATATTATACATAAATATTTTAAATGTAATAAATGATATATTACAATGACTAAAATATAAATTACTTTACAATTTCAACTTTTATTGCAACAATAACTTAATTTAAGAAGCATTTTATTTATTTTTATTTAAATATATAAATTTAATTTACTTTAATAATTTATTTATGTATATATAATTTTCAATAAAAATTACTTTTAATAATTAATCATATTTTAATTATGAATAAAAACATTATTAATATATATAAAATTTTTAGTATTTATTAAATAATTTATTATAATTATTTGTATTATATTAAATGAAGTTACATAACAATTAATAGTAAAAAGATATAAATATCAAATTACTAGTTTTCATACAATTTTAACTTTAAAAAATAAACAAAATTATTATAAATTTAGAGATAAGAAAAAAAAATTATTTAGATTTCAGGTTTCGATAACTATTCAGTTTTCAATCTTTAATAACAATATTCAATCATCAGACGAAAAACCTTTAATTATCTTTAACAATGGAAGAATTAATTTGATCATTTTAACGTGATATAAAAATTAAACTTTTTTCCTTGTAAAATTATTAAAAACATAGGTCTTAAACTAGATGGTAGAGATTAAATTAAAAAAAAAAAAGAAAAGAAGCCAATTTCTAATTAAAAATAAAACACAAATTTTGTAAATATATATATATATTAATACCATCAAATCATCTAACACCACAAAACAAATCAAAGATCTAAATTAAATGAAATTATTGAAAAAAAAAAAATTAATGAAACACCTATATAAAGTTTTAGGTTAATGAAGAATTTTATTTGAACAACCCAAATTTCAAGTTGGAGATCCGGGTTCAAACCTAGATGAACAAGGTAGTCATCTTTCACATATACATCTCCCTCACACATATAAACGCCTTTCTCTCTCTTTTAATTCATGAGAAGTGTTTTCCATTCCACCACCACCTAGGTCTCGCAACCACCTACTTCAAATTCTCATGAATCGAACGCATTTCGACTCTCTCTCTCTCTCTTAATGGCCTTTTCTTATTTGCTCTATTCGGTGGCAATTCTCGTCTCCATTCTCTACTTCCAAACACCTATTGGAACTAATGAATGGAAGCTCAAAGATCTCTTTGACTGACAATCGGTGCTGACCATGGAAATCGAACCACCATATGGATACCCAAATCGTGGCTCTAGTTCAAACCCATGTCTCACAATCTAGGTTCAAACCTAGGTCGTTGATGACCTAGGTTGAACCCAAATCGACACGATCGGGGTTCCCACATTGTTGTTGAGGATAACATCAGCGTAAGAGATACGTGAGGTTTTATTCGTGCAAAGGGTTTGTGGGTTTGGGTTTTGTAGTTTGTGGGTGAAGATATTAGTTTGTGAGTTTAGGAATGGTGTAGAGAGAGAGACGTTGGTGCCGATTTGGTTGGTGTAGAGAGAAATGGTATGCCACCATTGGGAATGGTAAAGGTGAGCTTGTATTTCGGTGGTCGGGTAGAGATGGAGTTGAGGATAAGTGTGTGTGTGTGTGTGTGTTTTTTTTTTTTTTTAATTTGAAGATCTAAACCTGTATCTTCAATTTTTGAAACCTTAGATTTTCAAATCTAGGTTCAAATATTAACTTTTCATTTTTTTTTTCCACAGAAAATTTATTTTATTTTTTGCTTGCACATTGATTTTTTTAATTAATTTTTAATTTATATATTTTTTAATTTTTAAATTAAATCTCTACCAATTATCACAATTTGATGGACCATGGAGATTTAAAGTTTTTTATTTTATAAAATTTTTAATATTTTTGCTTTATCTTAATGTAATAACAAATAATGATTACAATATTTTAGTCTTTGTGTATATTTTGTGACCATTGATTGTTGGTTTTTTAGTCAAAAAGACTAATTTGATGAAACTTCAATTTGCTTCTTCTTCTTCTTCTTCTTCTTTTCTCTTTCTTCATTCTTTTTTTTTTTTTTTTCTTCGTATCATGAAATATCTAATTTATTGTTAACACAACTAACATGGAAATAACAACATCGTTAAACATTTTTCAAATATCATGAAACATCTAAATTATAGTGTGTAACAATTTACGTAACCAAAAATATCATGCAATGAGTTAAAGTTAATCTTAAAAAAAAAAAAGACTTTGGATTGAAATTGTTATTCGAACTCCTCGATATCATTAGGATTACTCCTTGAAGTTAGTAGAATGGCTTGCCAACATCTTCTTTGTGAATGTGATGGTTTCTCTCTACAAGCCATAATTCTCTCTTTTGAAAATCATGGTGATGAAAAATCTATACGAACCTTTCTTGATTGGCAAAATTGGTGGGATTGAACATTTAAATAGACAGACATTTGAGTATTTGTAATCTGAAATGGTTAAAAACGAATAAAATTTTATTTGTGATAAAAACAAATTTTCCTTGCATAGAATGATCAATTTTGAAATTTTCCCATTCTTAAAATTTACAATTCCAAAAGTTATAAAAAAAAATCCTTCTATATTACAATTTTAATAACCTTTGAGGCAAGTGAGAACTTGCGTGAAATACATTGAAATTTAAAGAATTGTTTTTTTTTTTTAAAATAAAAATTCAAGTAATTATATAACAGAGACTGCGTATCAAGACATCGTCCTACGAACATAAGGGAACAAATATAAAAGGAAAGACGATGCGAAAACGAATATGTTTATCCCCGAAAATAAGTATACATTTGCCTACGTGTGACGGCCACCGCCAAGCCCAAGCATAAGATAAAACCGCGGACAAGAAGCTTAGTTCAAAAAAAAAAAAAAAAAATCCGCGGACAAGAAACACGGTTGTTGTGCACACACGCGCGGACATGGTCTCTTCGACTTGACGCGAGGCGCCATCTTTCGAAGTCGCCGCGTTCCATCTAAGCCAACATATAAAAAGCCCAACGACATACAATTCACGGAGAGGGAGAGATATTCGAAATTCAACTATTCTTCAAAGCTAAGCAGTGTTTCAAATTTAAATGGAGAGTTTTCATGGAGGATTCGCAATGAGAGATCGCCGACTAGACGCTCTTGGTGACCTCAGAGTCCTTCCCGATGAAATCATCTGCTCTATTTTGGAACAACTCACTCCTCGTGATCTCGGCCGCCTCGCTTGCGTTAGCAGGTCTTGTTAATTGTTTCCATTTCAATTTCCTCATGTTTATATGATTTGTTCTGTGCAAAATATTATATATTTTGTGGTGTTTTTAATATGTAGTGTGATGTACATATTTTGCAATGAGGAACCGCTCTGGATGAGTCAATGCCTTAAGAGATCAATTGGTCAATTTCAGTACAAAGGCTCTTGGAAGAAAACAACTTTGCATTTGTATGTCAACAAATTGTGCTTAAATCATTTTACTTAGTTTCGTGTTATATCTTCGACATATGACGGAACTGTTTGTTATTCTGTTTTGGAATACAGTGAAGAACCACCTGTTGAATACAAAGAATCTTGCAAAGGGCCATTGCATTTTGATGGTAAGGTTTTGTGACTACAGTGTATTATTGTTAAATTTTGGAGGTTCTTCACTGTAAGGATATTTGTATGATTTTTCTTCATTTTTTTTTTCTGTGTAAAATGTTTAAATTGGGCATTTACCTTTCCGCAGGATTCTATTCTACTTTCTTGTACAGAAGATTATATAGGTGCCATACGTCATTGAGTGGTTTCTCGTTTGATGATGGAAATGTAGAAAGAAAGAAAGTTCTAACACGGGAAGAGTTTGATCATCAGTGTGGTGGGATGGAACCGGTATGTTGTGAAACATCGGTCATGTACGGAATACATGGTGCTTTTAGCTCTTTTGTTTTATCCCTTATTGTAATTACCTTTCATCTTTTTGCTCGTTTTCAGAAATTTGAATTGTTTATGTTTACCTAGAGTCATGTTAAAGTTTTTATGTTTCTGTTGAACATGTGATTTGTAATTTGTAAGTTTAGTTTCTATTAAATATAGATTCCCTATAACTTAGAGGATTTATAAATGTTAGATAAAAAACATTAAACTGGTGTTAGTTTTTGGGATATTAATTATATGTATATACTAGAAGTAATACTTCTTGAGTGTGTTTGCTACCCCTTCTTCATTACTTCACCCCTTCACCGGTGAAAGCTACTAGTCTACTGCTGCAACATCATCAAAAGCTCCACAACTGCCATGATACTTAGAACCAACTTGAAAAAAACCTTGTGGCTGTTTTGAAAGCAGTACCTCAACAGCCATTGTTAATGCCATAGCAACCTTTTCACATTTCCTGCAGCCACATTTTATAGACCAAACCTCTGATAAGTGCATGGCATGAATGTAGGGTTGTCATGGAAGTGGGATGTTGTAAGACTTGGTCAAGTTAGATTTAATGGTCATAATTTTGTAGTTAGAGGGGTAATGGCAGATTTTGTGTTGCTGTTAGTGGTCATGTTGAGTTAGTGTTAGTTGCATGAGTAATAGGCTTTGTTGCTGTTATTATGCTTGTCGATTGTAATGGTTGTCAATTGGCTTATAAATAGCCAACTCTCATTGAATAAAATGTTGGTGAATTTGAGTCCAAAAATATCTTTCTCTTCCTAGAATCATCTATCATTTTTTCTCTTAAATTCTTGTCCTTTCTAAAATTATCACAACATTTGGTATTAGAGTCCGGTAATGTCATGGATATACCTGAGGCAAATCCAATGTGGAATTCTGCAATGAGGTCAGTGAGATCCTAGCCCAACATGAATCCAGCTTCGACCTCTTGACTATCAATTTCAACCAAGTTAATGCTGCCTTGCAAATCGTCTTGACAGAATTGCAAGATTTGCGACTACACTCCACTCAACCTGCCCCTGACCCAAAGATCAACCCTTTTGCACCTAGAGATTCTTCTTGAAACCAACATTCACCCTTCACGAACGCCGCTAATAACAACTACAATGATCGCCTCACAGGCACCTTAAGCTTTCCTTCCCTAAGTTCGATGGTGAAGACCCACAGGTTGGATATATAAGGCCGATAGTATTTTGATTTCAAGAATGTTGTAGCACAACAACATGTGCAACTCACCTATTTCCATTTAGAGGGAATTGCGTTGTAGTGGCATAGATGGTTGGCAAAATTTTGTGGACTCCTCACATGGACGGAGTTCACCAAGGCAATACTCCTTTGTTTCGGTCCAACTTATTACAAAGACCTGTTGGAAGCCTTGACGCATCTCAAATGGATACCACCACAGTGACTACCTATCAAGAGGAGTTCGAGAAGCTCTCTCATTGGGTAGATGGGTTGCCCCAAAATTTTTTAATCGGATGTTTTGTTGTAGGTCTACGAGACAAAGTTCGATTGGATGTTATAGTGAAACAACCATGAACTCTAGCTGGTACAATAGGGGTGGCTTGTCTCATAGAGGAGAGGAATTCATTGCAAAGAAATCTGATTCACCATACATGACTCAAACCGCTGTGACAGTCCATAAGATAGCCCCAAATCCAAGTGCTCGTGTGTTAGGACCTCCACCAACTCAACGAGGATCAAGCGGCTCTAACAATCCAAGCATCTCCTTCAAGAAAATTTCAAGCCAAGAGGCTCAAGAGCATCGCAAGAAGGGACTTTGCTATTGCTGCTACAAAAAGTTTGTTCCGGGGCACCGTTGCGAGTGGCCACAACTGTTTATGATGGGATACTTTATCCTTGAGGACAAGGATACTGCAGCTTCCCTCTTGCTGCCAATTAAGCCATCATTATTTCCATGCTATGACTGCCACCTTTACAACAATGATAGTGCCATTGTGTCACATTGCATTGATCACTGTCATAGCGAATCACCTCTATTTATCTATCCTCACTATGCAATTATGATTGCTCTTACTCTTAAATGAATCTATTAGAAGAACAACTTCAAATATTCACTAACTTTTATTTTATCATTCTGACTATCCTTGTTAGAGGGACAAGTATTGTCGATATTTATATAACATGCTAATTCACTAACATGGTAGGGAGAATGTTACCGTCTCTCATTTGCAATTTGCTGATGATACTGTCTTCTTTTTTTCCGGGGATGAAGAGAATTTTGCTTCTCTGGTTGTGGTGCTCCGTTTATTTTGTCTGATGTCTGGGTTGAAGGTAAATTTGGCCAAGAGTGTAGTGGCGGGCATTAATTGTGATGATAAGATGTTAGAGGATTTGGCCGATGATTTTGGGTGTGAGATAGGGAGATGGCCGCTGAAATATCTAGGGCTACCGTTGGGAGGAAATCCGAGATCTTTTGAGTTTTGGGCTCCAGTGGTGGAAAAAGTTGAGAGGAGATTAGAGGGATGGATAAATGCTTTCCTTTCTAGGGGTGGAAGATTGGTCCTAATTCAAGCTGTATTGCATAGCATTCCCACTTATTATTTATCCTTGTTCAGAATTCTTATTGGGGTGGCAAAAAGGGTTGAGAAGATTATGAGGAATTCCTTGTGGGAAGGTATTGGCGAAGGTAGGAAGGCTCATTGAGTAAGATGGGATGTTGTTTCTCACCCTTAGCATAAAGGTGGATTAGGAATTGGGAATATAGTGACAAAGAATTTGACTTTGCTTGGCAAATGGTTATGGAGGTTTTCTTTGGAATCTAATTCTCTGTGATATAAAGTGATTAAAAGTAAGTATGGAGTCCAAGGAAATGGGTGGGATTCTAATGCGGTTCTTAAAGGCGGTAATAGATGTCCATGGAAATCTATTATGCAAGGTTTCAATGTTTTCTCGAGTAATTTAAGGGTTGTAGTTGGAAATGGTGCTCAAATTCAGTTTTTGGAGGATTGTTGGTTTGGTTACCAACCTTTTTCTTCATTGTCCTGTGGTTGGTT
This sequence comes from Dimocarpus longan, assembly GCA_022984855.1. Taxonomy (NCBI): domain Eukaryota; kingdom Viridiplantae; phylum Streptophyta; class Magnoliopsida; order Sapindales; family Sapindaceae; genus Dimocarpus; species Dimocarpus longan. Next base: position 4,968,005 of record CM041018.1, read on the forward strand.
TGTTGTGGAATAGGTTGTTTTCTTTAGTTGGCTTAAGGTGGACAACCCCTAAGTTTTTATGTGCCTTTTTATTGGAAGATTTTGTAGCCTTAGGAGGAGGTAAGAAGGTTAGGATTCTTTGGAATTGTGGAGTTTTCGATATCCTATGGGTTATTCAGGAGGAAAGAAATAGAAGAATATTCGAAGAAATCGAGGAGGAGGACAATTTCTTAAGGGATAAAACGTACTATTTAGCTTTTCTTTAGGCGTCTTTTAGTAAAGAATTTAAACATTTAACTTTATCTCTTATCTTATTAGATTGGAAGGCTGTTGTTTGTTGATTGTTTCTTCCTTTTTGCCTTTAGGTTGTCATTTTGGTAGTTTGTTCTTTGGTAGACTTCTGGTTCACAGGTGTATTTTCTTCATTTTATTAATAAAGTCTTTATTTCCTATAAAAAAAAAACAGATAAAGAAACCTAACATGATAATTTTCTAGTAATTAGGATCATTGTTTCACTTTTTCTTTATGAGTGAAAAATGTGAACATTTAAGTTGTGCAAATTTTTTAAGCCTATAACAAAATTGTTTATTATCTTGTTATTATTTATATGATTTTTAAATGGATCCATTTTGTACATGGATTTGTGTTGTCAAACTATATACCAGGTTTTACTTACTGAGTTGGCTGATACTTGGCCGGCAAGGACTGCATGGACAATTGACCAACTATTGCAGAAATATGGGGATACAGCATTTACGATTTCTCAAAAGAGTGCTCATAAAATCTCAATGAAATTCAAGGACTATGTCTCATACATGAATGTTCAACATGATGAAGATCCCCTATATATATTTGATCCCAAGGTGCTCTCATAGTGTGCTGTAAAATATTGTGCAATGTTTCCTGTCTTACTGAAATAGAAAATTTAATATTAATTTTCACCGTGTGCAGTTCGGGGAAGCTGCCCCAGAATTGTTGAAGGATTATAATGTGCCTCAGCTGTTTCAAGAAGACTGGTTCGAACTTTTAGATGGAGAAGTTCGACCAGCATATCGATGGCTTATTATAGGGCCAGAAAGGTCTGGTGCCTCATGGCATGTTGACCCAGCACTTACTAGTGCCTGGAATACTTTATTGTGTGGTCGTAAGAGGTAAATCTCGTACTTCAACTGCTCAAAAATAGTATGCGGATCTGGTTCTACTTTACTGAATTTGTTACTGCAATTTCGTTTCTATCATGGTCCATGGACATTGCCACTTTCTGGTATATGAGATTTTAATCATTTCACAAATGTATATCTTTGCATGTTATATCTGATGTTTCATGTTCCTGGCACAACAGCATTGTTTAACACGTTGCAGTTCTTGCGTTTTCATAATTGATTGTCTGGTAAACAGTTATAAGAGAAAATGTAATCTTTGCATTTTATATCTGATGGTCCATGTTCCTACGATAACGGCATTGTTTAACACCTTGCAGTTCTTGTGTTTTCATAATTGATTGTTTGGCAAACAGTTATAAGAGAAAATAATTCACTGAGGGAATTGTTTGGGTCACACTGTTCTTTGGATCCTAGGATTTTTTTATAGCTTTAGCTCTATACTGATGTGTGTGCAAATCATAACATGTACTACCAATATTACATGTAAATGCACTTTGGGTGGGTGTTTTGCTAGAGATTGTGTACCTTTTTTTCCGTTTTCTTTTCCTTCTTAAAATAGACTGGCCCTTACCAAGCTTAATGATTAAACTCACCCCGTTTGGTATAGTCATTTGGTCTTGAGCTGTAGGTCAATTATATAGCCAATGGGTGCCTAGAATTTCAGTTGTTTACCCAGTTCAGCTTTGATGGAAAGTTTAAATACCAGTGACCATGAATAAACTTACAAAACCAGAGTCTTCCTACTTTTTATAATGGAAGGAAAATCCAACTTCTTTGAGAGCTTCCATATGGTAGAAGTGGAGTTTGAATGTTGGACCTGTCCTTTCTTGAAGTATTAGTATTATCACCAACTTGTGACAGGAAAGGAGTTAAGGTAGTACTTGCTTAAATCTTTAAGTTGTTCTGGTTTACTTGCAATTGAACATTCTGCATGCGTTACGTTTGATAAGTTAAAAAGGAAATTAACACGATCAAGAAAACTGTGGTGACTAATGTTTGCCTGAGGACTATAATTGAATCAGCTAATATCTAGGAGGCAATTTCTCCTTTATCTTTGAATAGGTGGGCATTATACCCTCCGGGACGAGTACCTCTGGGTGTTACTGTACATGTAAGTGATGAAGACGGTGATGTCCATATTGAGACGCCATCATCCCTGCAGGTAATTGTACAGAATTGATTTCTCATTTACCGATCAAATTCATACAATCACCTTTAGTTAATTTTTTTTCTTTTTTTTTTTTTTTTTTTTTGGGTATAAAGTGGTGGCTAGATTTTTACCCACTTCTTACAGATGAGGAAAAACCAATTGAGTGTACCCAACTGCCTGGGGAGACCATATTTGTTCCAAGCGGATGGTGGCACTGTGTCCTGAATTTGGAAACAACTGTTGCTGTTACTCAGAATTTTGTTGATTCTCAAAACTTTCCATTTGTTTGTCTGGATTTTGCTCCTGGTTATCTTCACAAAGGGGTTTGCCGTGCTGGAATGCTTGCCCTTGATGAAGACAGTCTTGAAGATATTAAAAAGAATATATCAAGTGATGATTACGATTTTAGTTACCCAGATTGGGGTAGGAACAAGAAGAGGCTCCAAACTAGAAAATCTGGGAAGAATCATAGCTATGAAGATGCTACTAATGGTGCCTGTAAAAGTTATCATTTGCGGAGAAAAGGTTTTCCTTATGATATAAATATTTTGGAGAAGTTCTTGGATGAAGAGAGAGACCATTATAATTTTCCATGGAGTCCAGGCAATTGCATAGGACAACGAGAAATGAGAGAATGGTTATCCACGCTCTGGGTACGAAAACCGGGAATGAGAGAGCTGATATGGAAGGTATATACTTGTTCTTTTTAGCCTTCCCTCCGTGTGTATGTGTTTTTTTGTCTCTTTTGAATTAGATAAATTTAATGGAGAAGCAACTATGCATTTTGCTAGATAAGAAGATAAATTTATTAAGGACAACACGTAAAATTCACCACATTCTTGCCCCCATCCCCAAATCGAGATCACTATGAGCACTCTTGAAACATAGGTAAAATAATGTCTTTGCTAGACATGTATAATCCTAGCACCAGTGTTGAGTTACCTTATTATCCAATTTTCTTGGAAATTTTAAATGATCAATTGATCACTTTGATCATGTGTGAACTCAATGATTTTGCTCACACCCTAGTGATCATACACATTGGTCTAGAGTGAAAATGCTATCCTTCTGGCAGAATCTATTCTATAATGTTAAACAATGAAACAGAACTCTTGAAGAAGAGTTTTTAAATAGATACAAAAAGATGTAGACTTGTAGTTGTGGGGGACACCCCTCCAGGCCTCTCTTGCCTTTTGTGACCATCATGTCTGGCAGGTTATCTATGCCAGCAAGTCATTGTTATGCTTAGTTTATCTGCTGTTGTTCTTCATGTTTTTGCTATATGCTTAAATTTGAGGGCTGATTATTTCTGTTCTTTTATCTCCACCCTATGATTTCTAATCTTATCTCTTAATTGTCTTAGGGAGCATGTCTTGCTCTAAATGCAAGCAAATGGTTGGAGTGCCTTGAGGCAATTTGTGCCTTCCACAATTTTCCTCCTCTCACCGCTGAAGAGAGGCTTCCTATTGGCAGTGGTAGCAATCCTGTGAGTCATCGTTTTATGACAAATTATATTATCCTGTAGTTTCCTGTTTGAATTCATTTCTTAGTCAAACCTACCACTTTATATTATTTTTTTTAACTTGAATAATCAATGGATGGCCATGCTTTATGGAAGTTGATTATTATTTTATTATAAAATGAATTTTGAGTTGCTAAGAGGTTGGACAAGTCTCAATTGAATGTTTAATGCATAGTTATTGAAAGTGGCACAAGGCACGGTGAGGCGCACACCTCACTGAAGTAGACGCGATTGTGTGAGGACCTCGTGCTACCCTAGTTTTTAAAGGGCCCCTGTCGACCAAAACACACCAAAGCCTCCTCTCTCATGCCATTTTCATTGCCAAAACCAGGAAGGCTGCAGCCTTCTTGCCACCATTTCACTCTCTATTCTCCTTCTCTCCTCACGTCAGCATTTTAGCCGTTGAAACCGGAGTTCCAGACAGTGGCTGCTTGGCTGCTGTGGATTAGGGTTTACAACTGTTTTACACACACACACACATATATGCAGGAAATTGTAAATAACCTCCTAACTTATGATAAAATACCTAATCAGACCTTTTGGTTTGAAAAATAAATAAAAAATTACTACAATTTTGTATGCATATATAAAAAAATCCCAAAGTTATGATTTTATAATTTTTTCCTAATTTGATAATTTTTCATTTTTTTATAAAAAGTGCATCTCGCTTTGTAAAGGAGCACCTCACGCCTCTAGCTTTAGGGCTCTTTGTGCCTAAGTGCGCCTTGCGCTTTTTAGAACTATCGTTTAATGACTTGAGATGAATGATGAATTTAATTACCATCTAACCAAATGGGATGGATTGGAGTCTACTTGGCAATATGAGGATAATGAAATTCAAACTTTTCAATTAGGTTTTATTGATTAAAAGGATTTAATGGTGTATTTTAGAGAGGGATTCTTTATGGAGGCTGGTTAAGATATGTGGAAGAAAGGGAAGGTTGGATGATAAGATGTTAAGTGGATTTAATGGCGCGTTTTAGGGAGGGATATGTTATGGAGGTCGGTTAAGATATGCGGAAGAAATGGAAGGTTGGATCATAACTCGTTTTAAAATCAGCTGTGGGGTTATCTTATGGTTGGGAATTGGGTGTAAATGGGTGGTTGCAAAAAATATGTATGTTTTGGTGGGAAATTAAAGGAAGGTGTACTTTTGGTGACTGGTGACTGGTGTCTGCTGAGATGTTTTTGTTGTGAGGATGTCTGGTGAAGGAATTTGTTCCCGAATGGTTGTCTGCAGCTGCAAGAAGAAAACTATTGGGACCTCAGATTTGCTAGATTGTATGTCAGTTAAGACTGCAATTGTGGAGTTTGCAGATAATGGAATGTCTGGAAGCCCAGTAGCACACATAATGGTGATAAAAGTATCGCAGAGCAAGTTGTAAGAATACTTAAATTCTACGTGGCAACTTTGAACATTTTTTTTCCAATGAAAGATTGTTGCATTGATACTCTATCCAGTTTGCAGGGTCTTGTTTTTGTGCAGAGAGTGTATCTTGGTTGGATTACCTGTTGAAAACCAGGGTAAAATCAATATTAATGGGTGCTCTACATTTAACAGTGACATGGCAACTTCATTTCTTGTTACATTGTAAAAGGAGATTTTTGGTCAACAATTACCTCTTTTTTGGGGCCTAAAGTGTATTAGATGACGCTGAGATTGGTGGTTGAAATCTGGGCAAGTTCGGTCTGGACATGGGGAGGAGTCAAGCTGTCTAGAGAAGGCGAGAAGGCTATCCATATGTTTGTGTATGGGGGGAGAGGGATTGTTGGTCATGCCAGAACAGGACAGTACAACATGAGACCTAAAGCTGAGCTATTAGAGAAAGTCAGCATCCTGATTGTTTGATTAATTAAGGCACTTGTTATTTATTGATTGATTATTGACCTTTTATACACCAGGGCATTATGTAGTTTGCTTTTTCCTTTGTTTACTTACTATTTTTTTTTTTCGTCTTGTTCTCCCTGTTGCTTTCATTTTATGTTCTCCAATATACTCAAGCACATGACAGATCTAGCCGTACTGTTCCTGGAAGGAAATTGACTAAATTTACACAGCAAGGCATGCTACTTATAATGAATGAGGGATGATGATACGATTATAGGATTATCAATAAAACAAAGGAGCATGTGTAGCCCTGAAAGGAATTGGCACTACTGCAGTATGTAGTTTGTTGCCAAGTTAGGTTGGCTTTTGAGATAGAACTTTTAATTTTAAATCATCTGATTTGTGTCAGTGAGTGGTTGATGTCAAAGATACAGATATGATATACTTGCATGATAGACTATTCATTGCTTCACAAAATTAAGTTTTGTTGTTGCTCTTCTAACTGTTTACTTTAACAGGTTTATCTTATGGCCGATTGTGTGGTCAAAATCTTTGCTGAAAATGGACTGGAATCTTCACTTTATGCTTTAGGCACTGAGGTAAAGTCCAACTTTTGTTCTTGTTCTCTCATACATTTTTCATGCCTTGTGATTTCCTTTGCTTGTTTGCAGCTTGAGTTTTATGGTTTACTGTGTAAAGTTAACTCCCCCCTGAAAAAATATATCCCGGATGTTTTGGCAAGTGGGATTCTTTATCTTGAAAATGGATCATATACAATTGTGCCTTGGGATGGCAAAGGAGTGCCTGATGTGATTGAAAAGTGCAATCTGATTACATTGAAGTGTGCAGAAGACAACTTCCCTTTTGGCATATGGAACAAGAAACAGTTTGAATGCAGAAGAGTGGGAATGAACTTAGGCATAACAACTTCACATGGAAGCACTAGGGTATGGCCATATATTATAACAAGACGATGCAAAGGGAAGATACTAGGCCATTTGTAAGTGGTTTTGGTTTAATACTTTCTTCGTTTAGTTTTAATACAACTCAATTTCAGTATTTCAGAATGCTATTTGTAGATTTGTGCAGTGTTGAGCGTCACATTCATTTTAATTATTTCTGCAGAAGAGATACACTCAAATGGGAAGACATGCTAAACTTAGCTTCATTACTGGGAGAGCAACTGCATAACGTTCATCTATTGTGTTATCCACCTTTCAGTGAGTCAACTTTGTCTGGTAGTGAACAGGAAATGGATTTAACCTTTACGAATTGTGGTATGGTGGATGTTCTCAGTAAATCAAACCTTCCAGCAGAATGGGAAATCTTCATCAGAACTTTGAACAGGAAGAAGAAGGATACTGCAAGCCGCTTGACTAATTGGTATGCCAACATATATAAGTGCCATTCACTTAGTGCCAGCAAAACTGTAGTTACTAGATCAGAACTTTCTGTGAGGAAGATCCTTTACTTCTTTGTCTTCAGCGTCTAGTTTGACAGCTTGTGACTGTTGCATACTTGAGACTGCTATATGTGTTTAGTTGTTCGGAGGTTGACACGTCTAGTGAGCACGTGCATTGTTCTGGTGTTCTAATATCAGCCAAAAAGGTTTCTTTTTACATGATTAAATATTCAAAATATGTTTTTGTTAGAGAGCTTATACATTAATGTTGAGCCATTTTTTAATAGTTTGAATTTTTGGATCTGATAGTTACTAATATGGTATTAGAACTGGATTTGATTCCTCCCACTTGAATTAGATATTTGAATTTATTGTGTCTTTGTATTTAAGTTTGGTCCATGTGCCAAGCCAGTTGGTTTGGCACATGATGGGTGTGTTAGAGAGTTCAGTTTTATACATGGTTTTATTTATATCTACCTATGTTTACTGGTTGGTCCCCTGTCACTAGTGGGGCATTCTGTATACCAGTTGTGCTACACTTTAACTTCTTTCAACTTAACAACATATATGACTATTTTGTTGGACATGGCTGGTCTAACATGAGAACATCAAAATTAGACCTGGGGACTTAGCTCAAAAACGTAGCTGAACTTGGATGTCATTTATCCGGGTATTACTTGGTCCGGGCTTCTGAAATTCTGTGTCTAGGACCAAATTTTGAGTCACGGTTTGGGTTTTGGACTGGGTCTGGGTACATAGGCTGAATTGGACCTGACCCAAATTTATTAAAAGAAAACTAAAAATTTAGAGCTTCATGTTTTGGATTTTGTGTACAATTGATATTTTTCTTGTATAAATGAGATGTTATCACTGTCGTGAATTCAGAGCTTCATGTTTTATATGTTTAGCACTGCTTTAAAAGGATTAAATTTGACTCTTCTGAGATTATTATGTTGCAATTTTTAGGGGTGATCCAATACCTAAAACACTAATAGAGAAGGTTGATGAATACATCCCAGATGATTTTGCAAAATTAATTGGCGTATACAAGGTTTGTTTTCACATCCTACAATTCCTTTTTGTTAATATTTATTTCTTTTTGTGTAAAGATTATTTTTTTTGGCAGAATCTCAGTTAACTTGAGGCTTTGTTAGTTTTTCATTGTTGGTTGGAACTTAGTTCTGTTTTATTTCAGGATGAAAATGGCCTGAATAAAGTTTGCAAACCTTGCTCCTGGATACACTCAGATATCATGGATGACAACGTTCACATGGAATCATGTTGTCCTAGCTCATGCTTATGTGGAGTTTCTGCAGATATTGATTTGAGGGACAGTGATATTATGAATAGTTGTGATCATCATGCAGAAAAAAAGTCATGGCATCTTGGCCACATTCTTGATTTTAGTAATCTTTCTTTAGGTTAGTGCTTTTCATAGTTCTACGTCTATCTATGCCATACCCCAGTTTTCTATTCTGTTCTGATAACTCTACTTGTTCAGTTCCTACATAGACAAATAGTCACATGTTTATTTCAATGCAAAGTTCAGAATCCTGCCTCATCAACATCTCATTTTGAACAAATAAAATCTTAGAAGAAGAAAAGGAAAAGAAAAGAAAAAAAAATTGTTGCCTAATTTCTGGAAAGGCCGACATGCATAGAAATTAAAATACCAAAAACAGCAAATAACCAGAGCATAACTTGTAAGGATGAGTTGATTGTAGGACCTATTTTCTCCAACCAAGAGGTATATCATATTCCATGAGGTTGACTATTAAGATTGTGAAGTTTGACAGTAGTCTTTAGCTCTGAACCCTTTGGATACACACGAAGAAGCAATATCCCATCTTTCACATGAATCCTTGATGTTTTTAGTTATTGTTAAAGTTCTATTAAGCTAGGATTCTACACGTCACATCTGCTATATTTGACTTGAGAAGTTTGGAAAATATGTCATCATTTCTGTCTGGTATACAATGATGCAATGGAAGTCCCTAAATTCACCAGATACGCATCTCTTAAGTAGCACTGTTGCAGGGAATGTCAAAAGGTCACTGCAATGTTTTGATTTGAACTTCAAGGTCTTAACACAAGTATAGGAAATGATTAATACCATAATCATGTATGTATCTTGTGCATGAAACATGGTTTTTGCCTAGTCCAGAAAAATTAAAATTGAGTCAATGCTCTCAATTATGCAACTACTTATTGAATATTGTTTGTTTTGCAGGTGACCCTATTTATGACCTGATACCGACATATTTAGATGTCTTCAGAGGTAATTCCTCTCTTTTAAAGCAATTTTTAGAAAGGTATAAACTTCCTTTAGTGAGAGGAAAGCCAAAAGAGGAATCAGGAGGAGACAAGTTTGCACGACTTTCATACCATGCCATGTGAGTAATGTTCTCATGCTTGTTATGTCATAACATGATAACATTATTAGTTGATATGCATCAATAATCACTTTTGGAATATTATATGAACAATATTATCAGCCTTTACTGTTGTCATGATATTAACGTCAGATGAGACAACCATTATGGAAAATGACAATATTTTCTACTCTGTAGTAGTATTTGTAAAAAAAAAATTGTAGTTCTGAGCTGTACAGCATATGCAATGGTTTATGTGAATCAGTTGATACAGCATTCCACCTTGAGAAAAGGTTTTCCCATTGTTTGTGTGCGGCATGTTTGATTACGTTATTGTCAGTTGGGGTCCATGCGCACACATTCGGGCTTATAATTACTTACTTTTAGATGTTTTAGTGATGCTTTCGTGAGCATGATGCTATAGATAAGGATCATGCCACTGCTGAACCTCTTCATTACCATGTTGTGTGCAATGGCTGACACAATTAGATTACGTAATAGTACATTGAGTTAATCTGAATATTTGGGCCTACAAAGTCAGGTGAAGGGGCTCTTAATTGTGTTTGGTAGGGAAACTCAGCATGTTGTTATAGTGAGTTACAGCCTTCTGAACTGATTGAGTGCTATAAAGTGGAGAAAGCTAGTAAATAATGAGAAGTTTGCTTCATCTCGTGCACCAGGAAGTGTGCCTTTCTAGAGGAATAATTGAGCATAAAGTTTTTAGGCTTACAAACTGACACCTTGATTTTACTCTCAATCTCTGTGTTCTTAATTGTTCAGCTGTACAAGCTGGCAGGCTTTAAGATTAAAACTGTGGTCCGTTACCCTTTTAACTTGCACTTGGTTTACATAAAATTAAATAACAGCATTGGCATGCGCTTAGCAAATAACATTACAGTCATCTCACTATGTGGTACAGAATAATCTTCCTTAAGACCATGTGACATGAATTTCTCCATTTTAGTATCTGATAAGGATGGTAATAGAAAAATTTGCTAAAGTTGGATTTGGTGAGTTGCTTTGGAACTTGGTTTGATAATATAAATGTCTTCAACTGTGGATTTGAACAAATTAATAGTGTCCACAAATAGTTTGTTCACTGCTATATCCTTGTTTTCATTCTGTGTCTGTGTTGAGATATCATCAGCATCATAAAGTGTTCATCATGCACCAATCACCATTTGATGCAACTGTTCATGCATAACAAGCAGGTTTAATGCTTAGAATGGTTTATGTATGCAGGTGCTACTGTATCATGCATGATGAGAACGTCTTGGGAGCTATATTTAGCTTGTGGAAGGAACTAAGAATGGCTAAATCATGGGAAGAAGTTGAGTTAACGGTTTGGGGAGAACTGAACAATTACGAGGGCTTCTCCTGATCTTGTTTATTTGCAGCCTTAAATTGTCATTATTAAGGTGATAGTTATACATGGGTGGCCTAACATACGTAATGTTACCCAATAAGATTACAATCGTTGGATGACTTGGAATTAATTGAAGAATATTAAATATCAATAAATAAATTATATTAACCTATAACCTATTAAACCTGTTGTGTGCACTATTACTAAAATATCATTTTCTTCTATTTACGCTGGTTTTTATCATAGTCATAATCATGTTTTCCTTTGTCAAAATTCATCAAACCAACTTGTTCTTATAGACCACATTTACTCGTAACTTCATAGCTTTCAGCTTTGTTATTGTGTTTGCATCGACCATAAACCTGTAACAATTTCAGATGTTTCAGATATCCACCTCTCATTTTCTAGCTTGTTCAAATATTTCTATGCAAGGATGCATCACCTTGAAGAACAACTCATCTTCATAATTTCCTTCTACTGGTTTTGCATATTCCATCATGGAGTTTTGTATTGCCTCCCACACTTGATCTACAAAGTTATTGAAGCCCATCTTGCTATCCTCTGTTTGAAATTTTGCAGTAATAATTGTCAAAATGTTTCCACAACAATTCTCTGGTATTTTCTTGAATGTTTTACCTCTCAAGTTTGCTACCACTAGCAGTAGAGAACATCTGTTCTTGCATCTATATCTTGCTCGAACTGCATTGACTTGAGCCGTCTGTGTCAATGCTGCTAATACCTCTGTTGTTGAAGGTTTCTATAGTATACTAAAACTACTGCTCGTAGTCTCATCTTTCAACTTTGATATCGTTTTGCATTGAACAAAAACATCTTTTGACAAGTTCAGGTGTGGTTTTGGAATCGATTCGATTTTGAAAAAGTGATTAATCTCTTGGTGGAAAAAGAGTTACAGCTCCAAAAGGAGATTCTGCATTGCACATTTGTAAGAACATAATGTTACTATGGGTTATGTTGGAATTTTAAAAATAATTATAAGTTGGGGTGTACATACTAAGTTTAGAGGGGTGGAAATATCGTTACTAATAGTTGTACTACTTACTTGGCCCAAATGTCAAACTCCATGGCTGTTCTTGAAATAGTCTATTCTGTTCATGTAGCATGTCCACAAAAGGCAAGCAGTTAAAAATAGTATTATGGTACATTCAAAAAGGAAAAACATAAAAAAAATTAAAAAAGGTAATATTCTGGTGAGGGATAGAAAGTGATGATTTTGGGAAAGATCCACTTGTTCTTGTGTGCAATAATTTTGATGCAACCTATGTTAAGCATGGTAAAAATAAGTGGTGGAAGGAGAAATTTCATTGGATGAGTGCTTAGTTCAAACGCATACATGCACATAAAGTATATGTTAAAACTAAAACAAAAACTTCAATAAAAAAGTTTTAAGTTCCCATATTTATTCGCAATTAGTAATGTAGGGATTTACATAACCCCTAATATTCCCTGTTAAAGTCACAAAATATCCAACACAAGCAATATATATAGTAGCAAGAATAACAACAAAAGCAAATAAGAAAACCCACACAGATTTTACGTGGTTCGGTAAATGTTGCCTACGTTCATAAGTCAAACTCCAATCAATCATCCACTACATCAACAATGAGTACACAAGTTCTTCTTTAGATATACTAAAAAAATCAAACATCAAGGGATACAACTCTTGGAATACTCAAAATCTCACCTAAAAAGTGGAATCAACAATACAACAACAGAAAAATTTTCAAGAACTAATAATGGAAATCAATACAAGAAGTTAAGAACTGACCTTCCTGAACTCCAAATAGGATGAAATTTTAACTAATAATAGAGGACATTTGGGACTAATATCCAAAAATTAGCAAATTTTGGACTGTGTAAACACTCCAAACGAATTTTCAAATTCTACTACAGATTGTAATGATTCATCATAATTCTATTTCCCCTATTTGTTGTTTTCAAGTGCTCTCCGACTTGAACTCTCCTCATGCAAGAAAAAAAAACTTTCTTCTCCCTTATTAGAGAGAGAATTATATGATATCAATATTCAATTAATTCTGTAAAGAGTTTTCAAAAAAACTTTTTCCCAACATTTACTTTTCAATACAATAACTACCAAGTAATTTTTAATGTTTTTAAAAATGGACTTTGACTTCTATATGGTTGAGTGGAATCCACATGCTTCACATAGAAGGGATCCCAACAACTAATACATTTACAATTGTTCTTAACATGGATTCATGTTTTTAAATCGTTGCATAATAACTTTGATATCAATACTTTTGAACATATCTTTTTTAGTGTATATAATTAAACCTTCATTCAAAAAAATAAAATAAAATAAAACTTCCATAAGTACTCATAATCATTAATATATTTACAATTATTCTTTACATGGTTTCTTCTTTTTTAATCATTACATAATAACTTTGTTACCAATACTTTTGAATGTATTTTTTTAGTGTATATAACTAAGCCTTCATTCAATTATTGGTTTCTCATTTGATTTTGTGAACAAGTGTCTAAGAAATTCTTGCTAAAAATGATTTTCCAGTGTGATAGTGGCAATTGGTAGAATCAATGCTAGCAATAAATCAACTAATAGATACATTTTGTCATTTTAAGTCTCAACTAATCTTATGGCGTGTGATCGTTGATTTCTTGCAACTCTATGGAGTACATCTTTGCAATATAAATCTAAAGTAAAAACTTTAAGTGCCTAACTTGTACCGGAGAAAATTACTTCAGATACGTTTTTGTTTATGAAAGGAGCAAACGAATTTGCACTCAAATATTGTCAAACAAAATAATAAATCAATAATTGTTATCTCATTTAAACTATTGTTTCAATTACCGCCCTCCAAAATACTATATATATAATAGCTCAACTCTATAAATAGTGTATGCTTGACTTTAAAGGCGCAAAAAGGAGAGACTTAATCAGATATAGAATCCCATCCACTTCGCTCATCAATTATTAATAAATTTTACTTGTACATTCCTATCAAATAAAGAATCTCCTCCACTGTCTCTCATCAATCACAAATCAATTTTGCTTCTTGCAACTCCAATTAAATTCATAGTATTCATAATATCTTAATTTTTCCTCTGTACTATTCTTTCTTTAATGCCTTTTTTTGGGCTTTCATTTTCCTGTGTATCAGTATTTTTTTAAACAAATTAATTTAAAGCCCCTTTTTTCGGCTTTCGTTTTCGTATGCTTTGTTTACCGTAATTATAGATAAAAAGTGGGCTAGGGGCAGAAAAAGCAATAATAATTGGTTCAGTATCATATTAAAATCCTATCATAAATGTGACCTTCCACTCTCCTGAGAGAATGCGAAATTAAAGAGACAAGCATTACCACTTTATTAGGATGATCAAGCAGAAACTGAACGTACAAATATGGCTCGAGCCGGAAACACAGCTCAAACTTGCGGTTCTCCAACAGACCTGCTAACCTGGTCTAGACAAAAGCATATGCCGAACTTTTGCTTAAGAATCTCCGTAACTCTATTCTACTGTGACGGCTGCGGCATACACGTCAACATGCATCACTTTATGATATGCATTCCCTGACTACATAATTGGTCCAATTAAGAGTGAGTAATAAATAAACCAATGCAAGTGATCCACAAAGAGGTCAGAATAAAAATCCATTCGCTAACAAAATCTTGATGCTCCTAGGTGACGAAAACATCAGGCAATTATAACTTATTTTATGAAATTTGATTACAAAATGGGTACACTTAACCGCCAATTTGTCTCAATATTTTCAAATTCTGCATCAGCTCTAAGCTATCAAGATCCAGTTGCTTTCATTTCCAATATGGGGGGGGCTTCACTTTTATTAATTGGCAAGCTTGCATCAGTTTTAACTTCAGGAGTTCTTATTTTCTGCAATAGGGTAATGCATGTTTTCGATGTATGAACAAAAATGGGACACATTTGAACCCTTTTACAAGCTTAAAATTTGTAAAAATTTATCTGCTGGGCACAGATCTCATATTATAATATTGAAATCCTATCAGTTGCGAATGTTGCCCATTTGAAAACACAAAAATTTAAATTAAGTGGTTTAATAACCTTTTGAAGGTAATCTTTTGAGAGAAAAAATTTGTTCAAGTTATTGAAGCATTAAACAAGGATGAGCTTTCAAAAATTGGGTAGCTTCAAAATTACGAAAAACACTTCGAAGCTTTTAAGTGATATACATTGAGCTCACGTCATGGTAAATATCGAGCACAAGCACCATGTTTTTATTTATAAGGGTGCATTTACTAATTAGGAATAAAAATAAAAAGGAATCAAGTTTCCATTACAAATGGAGTGAAGAGGATAATTAAGTTACTAACTTCCATTCTATTGTTTATTTATTTTTGATTTGAAGAATTAATGGTCTTGAATTTTACTGAATATTGAATAGTATTAAAACTTAAAATTTGAATGATTTAATTATTTATATATATATAACAAGTTCGAGAAAATATCTATACTTTTTACTCCATATTCCTTTGATCAATGTTGCAAATTAGAAAAATTTTATATAAACTCATTAAAATTTAGTAAGATACGGAGAATGACAAAGAACATATGTTAAAGAGAACGACAAAATAGAAACGTGATGGTTTGCAGTTGTTCTTTTTATTAATTTTAATTGAAATTATTTTACTAAAAATACATTAATTTCCTTTTGTATCATTAAGGTCCCTTTCATTGTAGGACGTTATTCTCAATTTAGTAAACAATTAATATAAAAAAAATTCATGAATTTTATTTTTGGTTTAATATAGTCTCAGCTTAGCTAAGATAATATTAAATTAAATTGATCGTTAAAATTATTTTTAAAAATGATTAAAATGATGTACAACAAATTGTATATAAACTAATATACATTTTAATTATTTTTAAATGTTTTAAATACAATATATTAAATTCAATTTTAAATATATTTACTATTTTAAACATAGATAGTTATTATTTAAACTAAAAAAAAAGCATAAAAAAATTAATTTTAAATAAAACGGTATTATTTTTAATTGGAATTGAAAATATTAATTTTTAAAAAATAGTTTTGATAAATATTAAATTGATTTTCAAATTTATTTAATATTTTAATAATATAATTTTTTCAAAAGAAAGCAATGATGTGAAGGGGCGTAATCCCCCTCACTGTAGTGGAAAAAAAACCACAGACGGTAGGACTGAGTATTCTAATTTCAGTCCAATATTCCTGCTTTGCAAAGGCCCCAGCAATATATATAGCAGACAATGTCAGTATAGTGTACTAAGTTGGCCCAACGTCGAATCGAACCCCACAGCTTTTCTCGAAAACTGAAATAGTCTATTCATGTAGTGTGTCTACAGTATGTGTGCAGTTGAAATAAGGTAACATTCTTAGTTAATTCAAAAAATGGACAAGAAAAAGGATGATTTTAGGAAAGATCCACTTGTTCTTGTGTTTGTTGCAATCTATATATTTAAAAAGCATAGTAAAAATAAGTAGCAGAAATTGAAATTTCATTTGACTGGTGCTTGGTTCAAACATATTAAAATAGAGTTAAAAATAGTAAAATAAGGAGAAAAAAATAACATAAACTTCCATCGAAAAATTTATAAGACTTTCGTACTCATTCATAAATCATAACAAAAATTATCGTCAATATGTTTTGATATTTTGAAAATGTTTCACAATAGCTTCATTATCAATACTTTTAAACTCATCTTCTTAGTACACATAACTAAGATATTATTCAATCACTAATATCCCAGTAATAAAGATATTTTACCCTTTCTTATCACAATCATTCTAGATCACCAATTCCTTGCCATCCTAAAAACACAATGTTGGAGTACATATCTATAACATAAGTTAGAAGCTAAAAAAGTTTCAAATGGGAAAAGTTTTATTGGAGAAATCTTTTGAATAAATTTTTGAAGATTTATAGGATTTTATATGTCAAAAAGAGTAATGAGTCACCTAACTTAAACACGTCAAACAAAGTAATAATTCATTATTGAATTATTATATATTTTGAAGCTTTATATTATGATCGACCCCATGACAAAAACATATCATGCTGGAATACTAATATTATACTTGGCACAAAAAGAAAAGACTTAAATAAAAAAATCTCATCCATTTTCCCTCATCAATTGCAAGTTCTGCTTGACCACTTTAACCAAAATCGCATCATCCTAATATTTCCTTGGTAATGTTTGTATGATGAAAGCCCCTTTAGCCTTCATTATCCTGCGGCTTGCTTATCGTATTAATAGATAAAAAGTGAGCTCCAGACACAAAAAGCAATAATAATTCTGGTGTAGTGTCATATTATAATCCTGTAAGATAATGATAAGATTACAAATTGGTTGTGGCGACTTTTGATTGAAAGAGACGGGCATAACCACTTTATTCGAATTATCAAGCTGAAACTGAATTCGGGTAATTAACTTCCTTAAAAGACAACACCGGTGCTTTGGACATGTCCTATCAATGAATTTCTAGTGTCATTATAACATTGAAGGCATGGAGTTTTCAAAGAAGAGAAGTGAAGGTTTGAAATTCAAAACAAGGCTACTTAATCAACCGCAGCTACAATCTGCTGTAAATGCCATCCACAAGTATACAGCTAGTGTGATTTTTACTTTTCAAACTACATTTACTTTATTTATTGTCACAAACATTTGTAAAATGTTTTTGCGGCGAGGAAATTATATATAGATTTTGAAGCAAACATTAAGCGATGATAAAAAGTGCACCTGGCCCAACTTGGATGTGAGATAGGTCTGGGTACATATGCTGAATTGGACCTAGTCTGGGTGTCTGAGTTTCTGGGTCTACAACCAAATTGGGTCGTAGTTTAGGTTTTGGACTAGGTCTGGGTATTTGTGCTGGATTGGACCAGGCTCAAATTTATAAAAAAATAAAAAATTTAGAGCTTTACTTTTGAAGACATATGTGATAACTTCATTATCAATATATATATATATATTATTACATCTCTTGATATTTGATCAGATATCTACTGGGACCTATTGATAGACTTTGCTCAGTGAGCAATCTAAAAATCTACTCCCAAAACTAGGAAATAACTATCCACAAACAAGTGGAAAAATTATTACATATTATGGATGATACAGGTTGAACTTGCTATTGAAAAACAAGTGGGGTTCTTTTAAATGTACATAACTAAGCATCATAAACTATAACTAATCATCATTTAACTATTGATTTCTCATTCTAATTCATGACAAGTTTTCAAGTTCATTGCTGAAAACAACTTCTAAGCTGTGTACTGGCAATTGGTAAAATATTAGTGTCAGCAATAAATTAATTACTGGATACAATATATCCTTTTCTTATAGCAGATCACCAATTCCTTGCAAACTTGGAAACTCAATGTTAAGAGTACATATTTGTTTATGTAGGAACCTCAAATTCAAGTAAAAATTCCGTTGGAGAAAATTATATGGAATAAAATTTCATAAGATGCACACGTTATATTTATCCAAAGAAGCAAAAGAGTTATTTTCACCTAAACATATCATCAAAGCAACAATTCAATGTTAGTTGCATTGAAATGGTTGTAAGATTGTAATCCAAAATAGAATATATCATAGCTCAACTTCATAATGATGTATGTTTTTGACTTTTGGAGCTTTACGTTATAATCAACCTCATGAAAGAAACGTATCATCCATGATAGGGACATTTATATTATGCTTGGCCAAGAAAAAAACAAAGGAGACTCAATCAAATAAAGAATCTCATCCACTTTCTTTCAGCAATTATAAATTTTGCTTGCATACTCCAACTAAGTTCATAATTTCATAGCATTCACAGTATCATGATATTTGCTTTATAGTTTTTCTTTTATTAAAGCTCCTTTGGCTTTCATTATCCTATTTATAAATGAAAGTAAGCTGGGGACAGAGAGAGGAATAATAATTCTAGTCTAGTATCATATTATAATCCTATCATAGAATGACCTCCCACTAGCCTAAGATTCGCAAATTGGTTGTGGCAACTTTTGACCGAAAGAGACAGCAATACCACTTTATTAGGATGATGAAAGCAGAAACTGAACGGACAAATATGGGTTGAGCCAGAAACTGGGCTCAGAGTCTCCGACTTGTGGTAGTCCAACAAACCTGCTAACCTTAGTCTAGACAAAAGCATAAGCCAAATTTTTACTTTAAGATCTCTATAGCGCAACTCTACTCTTCGGTTAAGACTAAGAAGGATCAAAGCTACAGAGCACTAAGGAAATATCTAGAGCATTGATGCAATTAACTTCATCAAAACATAATATTGGTGATTTGGGCATGTCCTATCTAAGAAATTCTTGAGTCCTTAAATCAAATTTCGCATATAACATTTAGGGCATGGATTTTGCAAACAAAAGGAGTGAAGGTAATTCAAAACATGCCATACCTAAGTCTACAGCTAGTCAATTTTTAAGATGAGAAATTCTTATAATAAGTCTATTCAGGACTAGTTATGCACAAACAGGTAAGCATATGGCAAATGGCAATAGAAGGATTATACATGGGTCATTTTTTAATCATTGACTAACAACATATTGTTGCTCGTAACTGTGAAAACCATACCTCAGTCGGCACAACTTAATTGTACTAGCTCTCATCAATTTATAACTGCTCGTTGTCTATTTAGAATTAGAAGTTGTGAAAAGTCAGGCTGTTTCACAATTTTGAGTGCGGTAGTTAACAACCAGTTTTTAACTTTTTTTTTTTAATTATTTTTTTTTTATCGTGGTTGTCAACCAATTGTTAAGGATTAGACCTTCAAAATTTCATATCGTATTGATAATGATTATAAACCATCAGAGAAAAATATTCTAAAAAGAACATTTTAAAAAATGCAATATAATATTTTCGATTTTAGACCAAAAAAATCACAAGTTATCGAAAGTTTAGACTTTATGTATATTCATTCTTTCAACTCTAAATGCATTCAATATATTAACTACTATTTTCAACTCTTTCTACACAGGCTAACTATAAATCTATAATAACTTAATACAACTCTTAAGCATGCAATTGAACTTCCTATGGTCGTATCAAAAGTGTGAGCTTCTTCAATTGGTCAAACTAAATAGCTTCAGAATTAAAAGCCAAATCAACCCAAACTCTTCAAAAATCTCATACAAATGGTTAATGATGCGCTTAGGTATGGGGATCCATAGAGGCCATACTCCCTTTGGCAACCATCTCTTCAACATTATCTCCATACCAATTCCTATTTTATTGTTTGGCACTCGCTTGTGTCGTCCTACTGCCAATGACAACAAATTATACATATTTAGCTAACTTTTTCACTGCATTATCAATAATAAGTATAATCAAATTATTCTAAGGTCTTTTGCCTAAGAAGTATATATATGAGAATTTATTGTATCCTAATAAGTATAATCAAGTTATTCTAAAGTCTGTTGCCCGAGAAGTATATGTATGAAAATTCATTATATCCTCACTTGCACCTTTGCTTTGACCCTGCACAAGAAGCTATCAAAATACATCTTCACAACATTCCTAGAATTTTCAAGACACAGAACCAACTAATAAACTCCCATTATTCTACTGCTATACATGAAAATAAAAAACAAGAGTGAAAGTAGAAGCAATTCTACAAAGGAAACCATAAAATTTAAATCCACACATAAGCAACAATACATCTTATTAAATAGTAGCCATTTGAGATGCTCACTTCTTTATTCCTATTTAAGGAAGAACTTTTTCTAGCATGGCCGGGGTGTGCTTTGTAAAGAGATCTCTCAAAGTTCCCTAAGGTTCAAAAATTTAAATCACAATATATATATATATATATAAGTAATACTAGAC
This sequence comes from Dimocarpus longan, assembly GCA_022984855.1. Lineage (NCBI taxonomy): Eukaryota > Viridiplantae > Streptophyta > Magnoliopsida > Sapindales > Sapindaceae > Dimocarpus > Dimocarpus longan. The sequence continues at coordinate 4,988,649 of CM041018.1, forward strand.
TTTCTAAAACTTTAGCCTAAATCCATACTCAAATGATAAAACATGTGACTTATCAAGATCTTGTAAATCATTAGATAATGTGATAATTAGTAAAATCTTAATAACTTACACGCCACATAATTTGCACATGAATTTGGATAAAATTTTTAGAAAACCCAGTATTACTTTATATGTATATACGTAGTTGTACCACTAAGAAAAACAAAACTGATGTAAATCAGTGCATTATATATGGGCCATTAATTAAACTGAATTTATTATATGAGTGACAATAAGAAAAAAGGGATCTATATATATATATATATATATATATATAGTTGTACCACTGAGAAAAACAAAACTGATGCCAGGACATCACATTTGTTACACTTTAAACATTTAAAAAGTAAGAACTGGTGAGAAACAAAAGCGTGCCTAGCGGAAAACATGGATACACTGTACATCACCACGAAGATATATATCAATCCCCATATCCAGACCCTTCTTATCTACACTACTTCAACTTGTAAGTACACAGCTATAAGCCAATCAATTTCAAGGTATTCTTAAGTAAAAAACCACTTGAAGTTCTTATTCACAGTTCAACACCAAGAAGCACAGGGCAAATAAGCATGTTTCTTAATCTTCTACGAATTAGATGGTTACGAGAGTTAAAATTATAAACTCAATAAAATTGATCACCATTAAAAAGTCTATGCTTTATTATGATTTATGCTAAACAGTAAAATAACAATTACCAGTTGAGATCTGCCTCAACAACAAAGCACTCATCTTTTGAATCTTTCTGCAAGTTCCACAAGTTGTTGACATTGAGGGCATACAAGACCTTCAAGTTCATTAACCATTACATTAGTTGAATCTGTAAATTTACTCAAGAAGGCATAACACCAAATCTAAATGCCCTTGCCCACAACATATAAAAGCTGAGAATAATTGTTGAAGAAGAACGTGAACTGATGAGAAGAAAAAATAATAGAAAGAAACTGAAAATTCAATCTTGATCTGTGTGTATTCTTTTTACAAAAAGTGCTCTGCTTTGCTTTTACAGAAGAATCTTATTTTTTGTTTTTACCACACGAACTCACTACATTAATTGTTTCATATACCAGACTTTAACAACCAATTGCAAATCTTGATCAGCTACACTAAGATCCATTAGTAATACTATACATCTCATAATGACCAATTCATAGATTTATTTAACCTTAATACAACATTCTGGTACAAAAATTTTTACTAGAGTATCTTCCTTGAAGTTATCTTGCTTTCACTTGATTTCCTCTCTTCAATCATTTTCCGAAAATATGCATATCTTAATGATAATATGTGTGTGTGTGCGTGACAGTGTGAGGTACACTGAAGGCTATCTATTATAGATAATTTCTCACCAATGTGCTAGTAGTTGCCTTATTAATCAGAGGATGTATTTGAGTTGTACAATGGAGAAAAAGAAAAGAAATAATAACACAATATAAATCCTACACAATACACAAGCAGTTTCCAAACAACCACAAGCAACTAAGAAGCAATAAATACCAAATTACAGAAAAAAGTTTGTACAAGCGTGTATCACCATTTCATGTTTGAAGCAAGTATAGACCTTACAAACCATTGTACGTACGATTTTCATTTTCTCCCATGTTCATAAACCTCTTTCTCTTTGCCTTAAAAACATGATAATGTAATAGTTAACTTGAAACACGTCAACTAATTTTTTCTAGTAAGAATTACTTACTTAAAGAAAGACTTGTTTCTTACGAAGGACTCTCATTGTTTAGTAGAGGTAATATTCTTAGGTCTAATAAAAGTTCAAACAACCCTATATCTTGTTTTCCACTAGCTTAATTTTATGATTCGCTTTGTTGTCAATGACTTGCGTTGCCTTCACATTTGCCCATCATTCTAATAATAATTTCCTTGTAGCATTCAACTATTTCAAATCTTCGATGTGCCATTAGCAAGAAAAACAAAATAGAAGAAAATAATAAACCACTAACATAATATATGAAACACAACAACAACATGATATATAAACTGTACCAATATTAGAGCCCAAAGGTTCTCTTTTTTCTCATAGTCTACATGTGCTCAATCTTCAAGCCTATAGACATACGCTCTCGCATGATGACTCGGAGATAAGATGAAAACTGTTTTGAATTCTTCAAAACCAGTTAACCTCTTGCATTAAGAATAACTCTCAAAGGTTTGTCATGACTTTGAATTATTCTCAACTTGGTAGGACCTCTTTTCATTTCAGTATTAACAACATCTTTAGATTTTTGTTTTTGTTCCTCATAGCCAGCGTCTTCATGGGATTTCTTTTTCTTGGCATTGCTCACATCTTCTATAAGATGTTTGCAAGCCATCTTGATTGGCAGCAACATCACCAATCAATACAACAAATATAGCCTCGCATTCTTTCTTTGCTCTCTTCTAAGCCTGTTTGGAGAACTTCACAACAGAAAAATTCGTAGACAAAAATAAAAGTTAAGTAAAGCACAAGATAATAAGAAAAATTAAAAATGAACATCTTTATGACTGCTTAGGCAACTACAGACTTTTGCATTGCTGATCTTAAAACTAATTTCTTTGTCTTCAGATCTTGCTGTTTCATCCCTTATGCAGCTAATTTTATTGTGGAATTGTGGGTCTACAACAGCAGCTTGAGTTGGTTAAACAAGAGAGGATGGTGACTTTTCTTGTTTCAATTCAGTACATGTTGTTTGAATCTTGTTTGTTTTTGTGATTTATTTTTGCAGTCCAAGTTTGTTCATGTCAATTTGCTATGTAATTTTATTTTAATGTTTAATTTGTAAATTAAATGATGGTACTTTAGAACATGAACTTGGTGCAAAAAAAAAAAAAAATTATATTTACATTTATTAGTTGGATGTGTTGATTTTGGCTTAATTAGCTATGTTTGAGAATTCCACATTTGAAGAATATAATGTGGTGGGAGTTTTGAGAATCCCACATCTGAAGAATGTAATGTGGTGAGAGTTTTAGTGGGCTATAAATAAACTCTTTAGTTAATTAGTTTTGTATCTCAAATAAAAATTACAAAATATTCATATATTTGTATTATTTTTGTTTTCTTCCCATTTGTTTATGAGTTTTGGGATCTTACCCAGATTTGATAATATTTTTCTTTGGAGCTAGTAAAAGTTTTCAGCAGCGCCTGTAGACGTAGGTTTTATACCGAATCACATAAATTCTGGTGTATTCTTTCCTTTTCCGCTTTACATTTATTTTTCTGCTTTATTAGTATTTGTTATTTATATTTTATAGCTAACATTAGTAGTTGTGTATTCGTTTAATTTCCGCTGCGCACAACAGGATAAGAGTAGTTTGAAATATGTTAAAATAGGATAAACTTCGTTTTTTGCTGCAATCTGAAGTATAGAATCTAGGAGTTCATGTTTGATTCTAATGTTAATTTACAGCAATCTAACATTTGATTTTATGTTAGAGTTCATGTCTTTTTCTATTTTCTAATTGAATATTCTATCTTGTACATGATTGTTTTAATTTCACAATAACAAAACATTCATTGATTATGTAATGTTGGGTAATTCAATCCATATTTGTAACCCTTAAAATTGGGAGGGTAAAATATGTTATATAAATCTCAGTGTTTCATCTAAATATTTTAAATGGTAAACCCACTTTGTTACTAAAATATGGCCACTTAACACTTAATTCTATGTTCAAGGTACCAAGTAGTCTCATGAATATTGGACAGGATTATGTTCTAAACTTCCAACTAACAATTATATGCCTGTCTATGTATTCCAAGCTGCCTTATACCAGAAAGTTCTAGTTTTTAGTTCAAGTGCCACTGGCTTCTTGGAGCTTGCCGAGCCCGACCATAGAACGGATAAAGGCTTGCAAAGAGTGACAGACTTGAAAAGTGAATTTAAAAATAAATAAATAAATAAAGATTACGACACTTTTTTTAACATGCAATAATTATGGAGAAATTTTTTGTCTGCGAAGAGCAAAGAAATTGCTAGAATTGGAAAAAAAAAAAAAAATTGTATACTTGGTTTGGGGTGATTTCAAAGGATATCGGGAAACAAGAATTCTAAATTTACCTTTTTTTTCTTTTTTTTTTTTTTTTTTTAAAGAGAACTAAAATTATTACTTGGTTTTGCACTTAAGGAAATTGAGTTCAGTTTTGAGCTTTCAATTAGAATAACAAATTCATTTTAAACTGGAGTAAAAATTCTTTACTATCATTTTTTGTGTTAATCTTTTTATAATCTAGCGATAAATTAACATTTAAAAAAATGGACGATCAAGATCATTAGACTTTTTCTCTTTTATACATCACTCAAACTTAAATTTTTCTAATAAAAATATTAACATCATGTCAATATTGAGCAAAATGCACTGAACCCCCCCGAACTAAAGCATTAAACAGACAAATAAAAAGTTTGAGTTTTATAACAAAATAACCCCAACTTAACGGTCAAAATTGGTTAAAATTGACAGTCATCTTTAATATGAAGTGTAAAGACGTAAATACCCTCACTTTTAAAAATTAATTTATTTTCTTTTAAAATTTTAAAAAATAAAAATTAATTCACTAAAACAGTAAATTAAAATAATAAAAATTATTTTAATAAAAAATTAGTTAATCGAAAAAGAAAAAAAAAACTGAAAAAAGAAAAATTCATTTCTTCTGACCTCTCCCAAACCCAGAAACTTCTCTAACTCTTCAATGGCAGAACCAAACAACACAAAGCATCGAAAACCCAAACACATCGTCAATCCAATCATCTACTACATCAACCCCAAACACTCACCTACTGTAAACCCATTCAGACATCATCTTCAAACACATGCAAATCAAAAACCCCAAACATTGTCTTCAAACATATCATCTGCAACCCCAAACATCATTTCATTCAAACCCAAAAATCATCAACAAACCTATTCAAAATGAAATCTGGGTTCGATCCGAACCCAGATCAAATCTGGGTTCGACGAACCCAGACGTCTGGGTTCGCATCAGATCTGATCTGGGTTCGCATCGTCGCGAACCCATATATTTGGGTTCCACGAACCCAAATGAGCGAGAAAAGAAGAAAAAGAGGAGAAGAAGAAGAAAAAGAAGAAGAAGAAGGTGGTGAGACCCGCTAGAGATGGAGGCGTGGAGAGTGACAGAGAGAGATTTTTTGAAAAATGGTTTTAATAATTTTTTTAATAATTTTTGTTATTAGTAAAGGTAAAAAAAGTTTTAATAATTTTTATTATTAGTAAATGACGAAATTACCCTTGGTCAACTACATGTTGACTGACAGACAGTGATCACTTGGGGGTATGGTGTTATAAAATCCAATCTTTGACTATGGATCTTTAAAGCCTTAGTTGAGGGGGGTTTTATGCATTTTGCTCGTCAATATTAATCCTTACTCTTTAAACTGCGCTTTAATTGGAAGAGATTGAGAAAACTTTGTACACTTTGTCTCTCTCTAGCCTGTGTCATCATTGTAAACGCTATATTAATCCATTATGCATTAAATGTCTATCACTAAAAACTGTGCTTTAATTGGAAGAGATGGAGAAAATTTTGTCCACCCTTTCACTCTCTAGCTTGTGTCATTATTATAAACACTATATTAATACATTATCTATTCAATATACATCATGTATATAAATTTGTACTTTCATTCTACACGTTATTTGTTCAAAATATAAAACTTAGAGTTTGACGATCTTACTGGTTGAGTAATATTACCAATTAATAACAACTATTGAATATTCTTCAATAATCACCTTTATAACCAATCCAAGAGTTGTTATTGATAGATAATTTATCTAACTAGTAAAGTAGCCAAACTTTAAAACTTAAGGTTTGACTATTATGCTAGTTAGGTAAAGTTACCTATCAATGACAACTCTTAGAATTTTTTGAAAATGAATTATGTTTATAATATAAGTGATTACATATTTAAATATATAAATAAATTTTTATATATATATAATTTTCGAAATGATTGGGATCACAAACATAAAAATGCATTTATAGCATGGAGTTCGTATTGTATGAGTCTGAGTGCAAGTTCGATACCCTTCCAATTCCAAAATTGATGCCTGTTTAAGGTTCCATGGTATAATGGCTCTAACCAAGTAGACTCATCTTAGAATTTGTAATAATTTGACTTTGATAATCCTTATTGTTCTTGTAAACTATAAACAATATTATACAAACTACTAACTTTTTTTTTTTTTCTTTTTGATTTCTCAATCTTTTGGGTCTCTCTCATATATTATTCATTACTTGGTGAATATTGTGGATTTATTTAAAGAAACTATCAAACATTTGCATTATTTGAAACTAGATTGAAGTTTTTTTTAAAAAAAAAATATTTTGAAACTTATTTTATTCTTTTGTTTATGTTGTTAAAATGAGAATCAACAAAGTTTAAGTGAAGAAGAGTCAGATTATAAGATTGAGCTTCAGAGATTGGTAAAGAAAAATAAAAGTCGTACATAATGAAAGAATGTGAACTATAATTGTTTTTATTTTTTATTTTTATTTTCTTTTCCTTTGTTATAAAGTGCTCTCTCTAACATAAATGTCTGGGTCCGTCACTGATCTTACCTAATCAATAAGGTAATCAAACTCTAAAAATTATTATTTGACTACCTTATTGGTTCGGTAAATTTACCCATTAATAATAACTATTGAAAATTCTTCAATAATCATCCTCATAATCAATCTAATGGTTGTTATTAAGAAGTAACATTGGCCTAATTAGTAAGGTAGCCAAACTTTAAAAGTTAGAGTTTGACTACCTTATTGGTTTGATAAGATTACCTATCAACAATAAACTTTTACAATGAATCCAAGAGTTGTTATCGAGAGTAACCTTACCCAGTTAGTAAGATAAATAAACTCTAACTTTTAGAGTTTAACTATCTTATTGGTTAGGTAATATTATCTATCACTAATAACAATTGAATATTCTTCAATAATCACTTTTACGATTAATCCAAATGTTGTTATTAATAGGTAACTTTACATAACCAATAAGGTAGTCAAACTCTAAAAGTTAGGGTTTGACTATCTTATTAGTTGAGTAATATTACTCATCAATAACCCTTGGATGTTCTTCAATAACTTCCCTTACGATTAATCCAAGTATTATTATTGATAGATAATCTTATGCAACCAATAAAGTAGTCAAAATCTAAAAGTTAGCTTCAAAACTACAATGAAAATAAAATTGTATACACCTAACCTAAAAAGAGGATAAGAGAGTGTATTTAGCGTTCCTCATAATAATAATAATAATAATAATTCTCTAGTTAACTCTCCATTTGATGTAATATGCCATGTACATAAATTTGTACCTTTTTTTTTTTTTTAATGGTGGGAGGTAGATGATTAAATTCATAAAAAACTACTTACACCTTGTATTTTAAAATAATGATGGAATTGAAACATTTTAGAATACACAAAAGTATTTAACCACTCCTATTAAGAGGTGGTGTGTTACCTGCTATATATCTAAAGTATAAAAGTTATAATATTTTTTTTGTCAGAAGTACAATGAAAGTAAAATTTTGTACATATGTAATACGCCGAATAAAGAGTCCATAAAAGAGTTTATTTAAGATTCCTCTTCATCATCGTCATCATCACATATATATATATATATATATATATATATATTCTAGTGAATACTCCCTTAATTATATAAGACTTATATCCTTTTATACATATGTAATAAAATTTTGTACATATGTAATACACTGAATAAAGAGTCGATAAAAGAGTTTATTCAACATTCCTCATCATCATCATCATCAGGGGCGGACCCACCATTGGACGTGCCCCCCCTGAAATTTTTAAAAACTTAATTAAATAATTTCAATGCTACATTGATTAACATCCGAGGATTGGTGTCGATGGTCATAATAACGCAAGTCATCCACTCTCATGGTATTCGGGTTCGATTCCCAGCAGCGTCGATAAGATTTTGCTTTTTGTGTTTTTTAATCCTTTATATATTATATAATTAAATTGTTAAAATCAAGCATAGCCCTATGATGACTTTGATGGTTGTGTTTGTATTCCCTCTTTATAAATAACCCGGGTACAAACCCATTTACCTCATTAATATCTTTTTTTTTAATTTATTTATTTTTATTCATTCATTATAGTTATTTTGTTCCTTGTTTTTTTTCTCTTTTTTTTCCCCCCTTATTATTACAAACTAATCTTCAAATTTAAAATATTTAGACTTTATAAATTATTATACTCATTTCAAATTATTTTTTTATTGCAAACTATATCATGTTTATACAAACTAAAAATATATATATTGGGTTATTTAGTCTTAATAAGTTTTAGTTTACTCACGATTATTGGTGTGACTTATTTTTCTTTTAAATAAACTATTTTATATGATAAAATTCATAAATAAAAATACTCATATGAATTATAATTATTTTTATCTTTTATTTTTATTTTTATTTTACTTTATTTTATTATAAATCACTTACATTTATTAGATAAAAGACTATAAATATAGCTTGATTAGTAACTTTAATAACAAATATATGTAGTTTGATTACATACATTTATTTACAATATAAATAGCAACTATCATTATAAAGAATACATATCCCTAAATTAAGTTTTTATTTATTTTTTTAATAATATGAAATTTGAACTTTTCTCACTAAGAAAATTGAGCTAATGCACAATCAACTCACAATTAGTATGTTTTTATTTTTATACTTGTATTAAGAATATTATTGTACGACGTTTTGCTTACAATTTTATAAAGAGTAAAACTACATATTCTCTATTGATTATGTATTTTAACTATTTTTATTTCATATAATATGTTTTTAGCAATTGAAGAAAATATTACAAAAAAAAATTCATATATAAAAGTGTCCCCCCTCATATAGATTTCTGGGTCCGTCACTGATCATTATCATCATCATCATCAATCACACACACACACACACACGCACACACACGCACACACACACGCACGCACGCGCGCACACACACACACACATATATATATAAATATATATATATATTCTAGTGAATACTCCCTTAATTATATAAGACTTATATCCTTTTATAAGAGTTATATCCAAATTCTCCATTTTTTTAAGAAATGTTATGTATTTTTATAAGATTTTTTTTTTTTTGGTTGAAATTTTGATGAACATGAAATATACTTATGGACAAAATTCTATAGTTTTTAAAGTTCAACAATTATTTTTTATTAAAATTTCAGTTTTAAAAACATTTTAAAATAAAAAAAATAGAAATTATAAAAAATAGCTCCCAAACATGAAAAAATATAAAATTTTGTCTATAAGTATATTTTATGATTCTTAGCATTCTTACAAAAAATCTCATTAAAATATATAAGATTTCATCAAAAAATTAAAAAAAAAAATGAGGATTTAGATAGAAGACTTATGTAAGAGAATATTCACTAGAGAATTCTTTTATATATATATATATATGGCAGGATTGAGGAACATAAGTTTTGACATAAGTTTTCAATCATTGGATTGAAAAGCAACTTGGTGCAAATTTATTTATCTATTTATTTATTGAGAAAATGAGAGTTGCTAGGAAGTTGTATTATACCAAATAATTACATATGCACTAATTTCTCTTTCTTCACTCATGTTGTTTCCTATTATCTCTTTTCTCTATTTACTTATTTTTTAATTGATTTTTTATTTGGGACTATAATGATCAATATGTTCATTTAAACATATACAATATAGATCTTATTTGAAAATTCATATTGAGAGTTTTAAATCTATATATTGTCTGCATGATTTAGTTAACTACATAAAGATAAAAGATTTAATGAAAATTGAATGATAATTATTTTATTCGAGCTAAAGGTAGAGATAAAATAGAGTGAAATGTACAAATTCAAAATTAACAATTAATTTACACCATTAATTGTTTTTCAATACAATAATTGACAAATTGTGTCAAAATTTGTATCATTCGATCATGTCTCTCTCTCTCTCTCTCTATATATATATATATATAGAAAAAGAGAGAAAGACAGAGAGATATTTATAGTATTTTTATAACTAGTGCCTCCAAATTTCAAAAAATTAGAACGAGCTAATCAAATTCATCTATTACGTTTGAATTGAATAAGGTCTCGTTTGTTACGTGGGATAAGATTGGATTAATTTAAATATAATCTTATATTTGATGACACTAAAATAGGATAGGATTTAAATGAAAATTTTCAAATACTTAAATAAAAATTTTCATATATATATATAGATATATATATATTTTTCCATTTCCTCTACCTCCACTGTTTCCAGCTCCTCCTCCACCACTGTCATCCCTCTCTCATCAACCCCAAAACCCATCCAAAACCACACTATTTTCAATGGCAGGACAGACGGTGGAAACGACGGAGGCGTCGATGCCCTAGAATAGTGGTAGAGAGGACGTTGATCTCAACCTCAACGTGAGTTCCTGGTTGGAGAGTCAGCAAATGGTGGAAGACAAGTTGCTCGATTGGAGAAGACAAAGAATAATGGAGAAGAGAGAAAAAAGGACGACCGGTACTGGCACGAATCGGCATGAGGACGGGGGAGAAGTGAACAGTGATGGTGAAGTTGGAGGAGAATGAGTCATAGAGAGAAAGAGCAAATGGTAGGATAAAATTAACTCACTATTTCAATGGGTTTCAATTAACCCACTCTAGTGGGATAAAATGGGTGGTGAAATAATTTAGTGAATGTCACTTAGTAGCTCTAAACATGGGTTTAAACAAAAAACTTGTCCAAACTCAGTCTTATCCTAGCAAACAAACATGGCCTAAGAAAGAAATTTGTTTTAGAATAGAGAATATAATGGATGAATTTGATTAGTTGGTCCTAACATTTTGAAATTAGTAGATACTGACCATAAATGTGTACATTCATATATACACACATACACACCTAGGGTATCGATGCATTTGACCAAAAAAAAAAAAGAGTAATTACATTTTAAAATAGCTGCTGATTGTAATTTATTATTTCTGATTATAACTAAATAAGTCATATCACATTTATAGCAATCGATAGGTAAAATCATATTTTTTTTTATTATAATCAGCATATTTAATTATAATCAAATATAATAAATTATAATCAGTAGCTTTAAAATATAATCACTTATTTTTTTATTAAGTGTTTAAATATCTCAGATGTACAGTAGAATGTGTATACATATAGGCACATTCTAGCATACACTAGGATATATATATATACTTGATAAAAATAATGTGTGATTGCATTTTAAAGTGTGTGATTATAATTTGCTATATATGACTACAACTAAATATGTAGAATTACAATCTGTATATGTGATTACATTTACTGATTTACTGATTATGATTACATTTATTGATTATAATTAAGTATATTTAGTTATAATTACATATAATAAATTACAATTATGCATTTTAGAATATAATCACATATTTTTTTTTTATCAAATATATACTTATCCCAAGTGTACTCAATGGGACCCCATACATACATATATATATAACACTTTAAACAATGTATCATTTTCTTTCAACACTATTTTCAAAAAGACAATTATATTAGTCATAACAATATTCATGACATGTTAAAAAATATATTAAAAATCATTATTTTTTCCCCCTTAGCAAAATAACAATTTTTCTAAATTAAAAAATGTTGATGGTCGGAACCGGTCAACACCCGAAACGATTAGTGTGGGGCCCTGAGCTGACAAGCACGTCTACCTTCCACAGCCCAAGTTGAACTCTTTTGGCCCAAAGCTAACAGGCACGCCTACCTTCCACAGCCCAGGTCACGTCCGGAGTTGAACCACAAATTTCAACCTTATAGGTGTTTTGGTTGCACAACTCTTACCACCAAGCTAATGTTGTAGGCATTTTTGCGATCATAGAAAGTGGGCTTTTGAAGCCCACGATCAAGTTAAATGAGTAAAGGTCCAACAGGCCCAATGGCCAAAACGATGACGTCTAATACAAATTGTAATATTTTACCCAGCAGGTAGACTATTAGATCGCGTATCATTCTGATTGCAGAAGCTGACTCACCAGTTACGAATGTCAGACCACCGGTCAAATCGCGATCAAAGTTATTTGAGTCAATTTCGGGACAATTAGAGTGAAAATGAGTTGGCGAGTTACGCGACCAGATATCATGTTCTTTCCAGAATACTTATCAAGTTATTGGTCGATTGCTCATCTTTTCATCAGCTCGCTGAGTGAAATAATTGCTCATTGGAACATTCTACTCGCTCAAAGAACTCGCTAAAGTTGATCAGTTGACCAGTTGACCTTCTAGAAGCCTGAAGCGGTTTAATTCAGGAAGAATTCAACTTACCTATTCTCAAGCAAATCAAATCTCGACATTCTTGGCAACCGTTACTGATATATGGTGGAGATAATCTCGACAATAATTATCTCAATTAATGTATTTTATTTTTTGACTTATCTGTAAGATACTAAAACCAATTCAAATTGTAACATCATCATCTATAAATAAGGGATCAAATTTATTGTAAAGAAAAAACTAAGAAATATATATCGTTACTCTACTGGAAATAAGAATGACAGTTGTGGACGTAGGTCTTGATATGGCCGAACCACGTAAAATTGATTGTGTTTTGCTTGTTCTTTCCTGGTCATCATTATTTTTCCATATTGTGATTTGTGATTCGCAAGTATTGAGCATCAAGAACCGGGTGAACTGAAAATCACTGTCAATAGAAAAATATTATTAAATCAATTTAATCAGTTTCATTTATATATGTTGTAAGCCCTTAATGTTAAAAGTAATTTGATATAGTGATAATGAGATCATTTATATTCCAAATAATTAAGCAAATAAAAAAAGATGAAAAAGATCAATCATGAAAATTAATGTATGTTAATTTTTTTGATTCAGTTATATATATGAAAAAGATAAATCTAGAGATCTGTTAGCTAGCATGTGATTGCAGAATACGTGTTACAGATTGCAATTATTTTCGTAACGTCCAGGCAACTTTCTATTCAGTTCTGTTTCTAGCTTCCGTGTTCAATTCAATTAACGAACTGTCTTTTGCACCCAAAATATGTGGTGACAGATTGCTGATTCATCAAAGACTGCAATAGTTGTTTGCTTCTTTGTTACATGCCCTTGAGTGGTTTCATGAGCTGTATCACCCGTCGTTTTTGCTAATCCCTAGAGATTGGTTTGAAGTGGTTACCATACTCTTCCTCAAAACATTCTTGGTGTGTTTACTTCATGGATTAAACAAAGGGAATGGAGAATGGGATTGATTGATGTTGTTTACTTGCTTAAAATCCATTCCGTAATGGGAATGAAAATGTGGGCTCCACATCAATTTGGGGTTGTGGAATGGGAATCCCATTCCCCTTAACCTACTTGGGAATCCCATTCCCATTCCCTTTGTCAAAATAAAATGTCCCTTATACCCCTTTTTAAAAAAATAAAGAAAAATCTATTTATTTGATGTTAAAAAAAAATAAAAAACTACATATTGTAATAAAAAATTGCGCACTATTAATTTTTCATCACCAATTTCTTAATTATCATGATGGACTAATAAAATAATATGTAATTTTTTTTATTATTATATGTAATTTTTTATTTAATATTAAAAAAAATTACATATTATAATAAAAAACTACACACCAAGTTAGTAAACTATTAAAATAATATTAATTTTTTTTATTATAATATGTAGTTTTTTATTTGATATTAAAAAAAAGAGCATATTATAATAAAAAACTACACATTATTATAATTAATCCATAATTTTAATTAAGGGTATTTTTGTAACTTATAATTAATTCATTCCGATTCCAAAGTAAAGTAAACAGTTTAATGGAAATAATATTGATTCCGATTCCGATTCATGTAGTTGAAGTAAACAACTTATATGATTCCGATACTTCATTCCGATTCCAAGTCATTCCGATTCCAGATCATTCCGATTCCTATTCCGATTCCTCCAAGTGAAGTAAACGCACCATCTAGTGAAAGGATAGTAATCTTGTCTTCTCTCTCCATGCACTGACACTGACAAAAGAACTAAAACGGAAGTACGTGTTACAGATTGCCATTATTTTCGTAACGTCCAGGTAACTTTCTATTCAGTTCTGTTTCTAGCTTCCGTGTTCAATTCAATTAACGAACTGTCTTTTGCACCCAAAATATGTGGTGACAGATTGTTGATTCATCAAAGACTGCAATAGTTGTTTGCTTCTTTGTTGCATGCCCTTTGAGTGGTTTCATGAGCTGTATCACCCGTCGTTTTTGCTAATCGCTAGAGATTAGTTTGAAGTGGTTACCATATTGTTCCTTAAAACATTCTAGTGAAAGGATAGTAATCTTGTCTTCTCTCTCCATGCACTGACACTGACAAAGGAACTAAAACAGAAGTACAAAACAGAGGAAGATCCTTGTATCAACTAAATCCACCTACCTAACATTTGCATCCAATAGAACTATATCCGTACATCCTTTGTTGCATTTAAATGAAAGTGTTAATTTCAAAGGTTTAAATTAATAAAGTGTTAATTTCAAATAATAGTCTAATTCGGCAGAGCTCTAACAATGAAAGGGATCTAGGAAATGATCTTTCCAACTGATCTTCAAAGAAATATTTATTTAAATTTATGTTAGTACATGAAGTTAACTGAATGGATATAGAGCTTGAGTTAAAGGGAAAAAAAAAAGCGTTCAAATGAATAATTTTTTTTTGAAAATAAAAAAGAATTTATTCAAGAAACATCAACCAAAACAATATTCCAAATACGCTCAGGAACATAATTAAACCAAAATTGACTAAAATTGCTACGAAAAACTAAAGTTGCTAGTCTATGGACTACCTCATTACTCTTCTTATAAGTGAATTGACATTTAAGATTGTTCAACTGAGCTAACAAATAGGAAATATCCCTTATGAAGGCACCTTCAATAGCGAAAAAATTCTTAACCTAAATTATCAAGATAACAAAACGAGCATCTGTTTCCACCACTTGGGGTCTAAAATTATGAGTTAAAGCAAACTTCAAACCCTTTTTGAAAATCAGACATTCAGCCATAAAATGAGTAAAAAAAACTAGACAACTTCATAGAAAGAGCACATTTAATATCTTCCCAATGATCACGAAACAGAGTTTCAATCCTTATAAAACCAATCATATTGCTTGTTGCAGCATCTATATTGAGTTTCAAAGAACCCAATCAAGGGGTTGCCACTTCACATGCAAAACTAGAGAAATTGTCTTAGGCCGATCTCAAACAACTCCATTAAACGTGTAATACTCATCAAGGTAAAGAACAGCTTCTTTCAAGATTAGCTTTTCCTTCTTAAGCGCTCCATCATGAAGAACAAGATTTCTATACCCCCAAAGGTTTCACGAAACCAAAAGCCACAACTCAAAATTGGAGATAGAAAGATGGTTAGCAAATAAAGCATTAGACCTGGTATGACGAACTCGCAAAACTCCTTAGATAATTCCAAAAGATACTCTTTTTTCAACAGTTTTCTACCCGAAGGCACAAAAAGAAAGCGTGACAAACAGATTCCTCCTCTTCATAACAGCCACCACATGGTTTAGAGCAAATCACCCCCCGACGAAATAAGTTACCACCAGTAGGCAATAAATCGTGAAAAATGTGTCACCCCAAAATCCTAATCTTACTAGGAATTTTAAGTCTCCATAGAAAATTCCGCCAACGGCTATTTGATCTCTCATCCGATGACTCCTTTTAGACGTTTTTGGAACACAATTAATAATATTATTATCTCTTATGCTCACAAAAAATAGGGAGATTTGCAAAAATCCTCTTTAGGTTTGATCTTCTTTTAAAAGCAATCATCTAAATTTTAGATTTGATGAAACCCCCTTTAGAGGTTTTTGGCACACAATTAAGGAGATTTTAACTAAATTTTGATATACAATAATAAGGTTTTAATCCTAATTAAAATTAAAGGGTTATTTTTAAAAAAATAATTAAACCGTAGTGAGGTATTTGCAATTCTCCCTAATAATCATTCCAAACGACCTAATTGGCTTTTTCGCTCGTATGGTTTTAGCATCACAATTCCACTTGCCTTTGATATTGCCTTTTCTCTATTTGTCAAGAGTCTGTGTGCTATTGTTGTCGATAATTAAGCTGTACGTCCTCATTGGTAACTAATCTATCTTTTGCCCACCTTATATATATAATATATGCCCATAAACCATGGTGGCAAGTCTGATAGGATACTTTAATACTTCTGCTCTCATCATCTTCAACAGTAGTACAAAGAGGAGGAGCAAATTTAATTAAGGGAGGTTCATGGAGACAGAGCAAAGCAGCAACAATGAGGCAAAAAATCATGGAAACAGCAGGACTATCAAGGTAGTACTTGTAATTTTCAACTGCATATTAATGTCAATTGGTCAAGTAGGCGGACCTATACTTTCCAGGCTCTACTTCTTGCATGGAGGGAAGAGGAGGTGGTTCAGTGCTTGGTTACTCACAGCAGGCTTCCCTATCTTGATCATCCCGATTGCTATTTCTTATGTACGAGCTCGATCTACGTCTCGAACAAGAAGACTACTTGTCACACCATGGCTTTTCATAGCTAGTGCATTACTGGGATTTCTTCTTGGTGTTGATAGCTATCTCTATTCTTTCGGTTCGTCCTATCTTCCCGTTTCGGTTGCTTCTCTTCTTGGCTCAACTCAGCTGGCCTTCACTGCAATATTTGCATTTCTTGTTGTCAAGCAAAAATTCACTCCTTACTCGATTAACTCAGTGGTGTTGATGACCTTTGGATCCATAATCCTGGGGTTTAACATGGATGGAGACCGTCCTAGAGGAGAATCTGAAGGAAAATATGTACTAGGTTTCCTCATGACCGTTAGTGCTGCTGCGCTTCATGGATTTTTAATGCCAGCAGTGGAGTATACCCATTTGAAGGCCGGCAAGGCAGTCACCTTTGACCTTGTCATGCAAGTTCAATTTCTTATATCCATATTTGCCACTCTCTTTTGCACAATACCTATGATCATCAACCAGGACTTTCAGGTTTGTCATGACTGATAGTTGAATTCCTCTGTAGTATACGTGTGTATATATATATATATATATTTGAAACATCCCCTCTAGTATTTTATGAATAGTTTATTGCGTAATTCTGTAAAACATTTTTCAAGGTTATTATTGTAATTATTTAAACTTGTAAAATATATTATGTGCATAGGCTATTTCCAGAGAAGCAGAAGATTATGAGCTTGGACCAACAAAGTACTACACTATAGTAGTGCTGGCGGCAATAGCACTGCAGTTCCTAGTAATTGGAAGTCTTGGGGTGATATTCTGTTCCACATCTCTCTTGGGAGGTCTTGTTTCGTCTCTTCTAGTTCCACTTCAACAAGTCTTTGGGGTGATTCTCTTGCATGAGCGATTCAGTGGTGAAAAGGCCATGGCCTTAGCCATCTGTCTCTGGGGATTCGCTTCTTACCTCTATGGAGAATATAGGCGAAGTTATAAGAAACCAGGAGCACAAAATGAATCAGAAACCGAGGCAATTTGAATCTAAATATGAATCTCAATTTGAAGCTTTCCAGATCAAGTTTGTATGATGTAATTGGTCACTGCTGGGGCTAAATTAGAATGCAACAGGCAGTAATTTTATTGTCCATCTGCTCCGTGTGCTAACATACATGCTCATATGAAGTCTCTTTAGCTATACGTGAACGCAAACGGTGGGATGGAGACAGAAAAGGCAATAATAATTGTGGTCTGGTACTAATCGTATTCAAACCTTGTAGTGACATTCTTTGCTGTCCTGACATATATTGTAATCCTAATCATAAAACAAACCCACCAACCTAGAATCCAAGTGGTTATGGCAACTTTTGACTAAAAGAGGCATTACCAGGAGGATGACAATCTCAATTATCAAGAAGTGTGTGCGCGTGTGCGTGAGTGTAGCTTGAGCCAAAAACAGGGCTCAAACTTACTGTACTCAAACAAACCGGCTAATCTGGACCAGACAAACTTGAGCATATGCCAAATATGTGCTATATGTCCAGTCATTGACTCTAATGCCCTTCATCAAATTTCTCATTATATATAATTTTTACAATATTAAACTTAATCACCTGCAACGTAAGTAAGGCGTTATAAGAAGCCATACATAAGTATCCAGCAATTGATTTTGTACGATAAAGTTCCACTCAAAAGAATAATAGATGTATAACTTAGTTGCACACTAATAAAAATAATTGTAGATCTGATTTTTTTCTTTAACCGTAAAAGTAAGGATAAATTAATTAAATTAATTTGTTGTATTCTCTCTCCTAAAATAAATTATTTTTGTTATTTAATTTAAATACAATTGATAGATTTGATTGGTTGCTCCTTATATTTTAAAATCAGATATACTTGATTACATTTTAAAATCAAATACACCTAATTATAAAAGCGTTATAATCAAGTATACTTGATTTTAAAAAGTAAGAACCAACTAATCAAATTCATCTATTATATTCTCTTTTCTAAAGTAAATTCTATTTTTTATTTAATTTAAATACAATGAACAAATTTGATTTATCGTTATTTATTTTTTAAAATAAAATATATCTAATCATAAAAATATTATATATATATTTTTTTATTAAATGCGGTTAGACTTTTTCTCTCATGCTCCCCTATGCTTGCACATGGTTTCTTTTCTTTTTCGCTTTTAAGACATTCTTGCAAATATGGCTCCACAAATTGATTCGGTAAAGGATAATATTAGTAAGTGGAAATTCACCAAATTATGATCTTTATGAATAATATAGTAATGACTAATGACTAGTGAGAGTAACCCTGGAATCTATCGAAGCATGATAGCCATCTTTTTTCTAAGAGATCGTTTGTTTTTTTATCTGAAGATTGAACAGTATTGCTGAAGACTAAAGACTGAACAGTGACTGAAATCTGAATAACATGTTTTTTTTTTTTCTTATATCTGAATATGTTGTAAACGTGTTTGTTTTTTAAATTAAAATTGTCTGAAAACTAGTAAGTTGATATTTATACCCTTTTTACTATTTATTGTTATATAATTTTAATTAGTTTAATACAAACATTTAAAAATAAATAATTTAATAAATTTTAAAACATTTTTTATGTACATATTAATAATGTTTTATTAATAATTAAAATATGATTAAAAACATAGTAGTAGCATTAGCCATATTTATATTTAAATATATTAATATATTTAAGAAAACAATTAAAAAAATAAATGTTTAAATTGTAAATTAAAATATATTAGTTCAATGCTAAGACAATTTGGGATGAGATGTATTTAGGTTTTACTTATCAAATATATTTTTTTATAAGTATCAAGGAAAAAAAATAAAAATTTGAGTAATATAAAGTTATAATAAATTTGAAATTATGTTATTTTGAGGAGGATAGATTTGGAATAAAAACTTTAAATATCATTAAGTGATTTGCAATTAAGTAAAAAGTTAAAAATTCTTACTTAATTTTTTCAATTGTTTTTTGATAGTTTTAAGTGGTTTAACCACTTAAAAAAATAAATAAAAACATTTTAATAGGTACAATTCAGTACTATTAAGTATTAAGTGGAAAAAACAAACGACCCCTAACACAAAATCGTAATTTCAATAAATATTTAAAATTGAAATGTAGTGCCCGAGAATTTCCTTTTTGTTTTATTCTTGTTGCTGGTTGATGAATCCAATAAAAATCTAAGGAAAACTTTATTTTAGTCCCTGAAATTTTAAAAAATATCAGGCCTTTAAAACTCTTTTGAATATAATTTTTTTATCCATAATTTTTCTAAAATTCTACAAAAGAGTTCAAATTGTTAGTTAACTAACGGTTAGTATTAACAGAATTCATTAAATAAACATTTTTACCTTTGATGATTGTTAGTAACACGTAAATTACTAAATTACCCTCATAAAATAATGAATTTATAACTTAAATTACCTAAAATGTCCTTAAATTTAAGTTATTAAATTACAATTTAAATTGTTTAAAATTACCGTTGATCATCAGTTGACTGATTGTTTAAATTTTTTTGAAGAGTTTTGAAAAAGTTAGGGATGAAAAAGCTGTTTCCAAAAGAGTTTTAAAAACCTAATATTTTTCAAAACTTCAAGGATTAAAATGAAGTTTCCCCTAAAATATTCCTCAAATCTATGTAGTATATAAGGCATAATTCTCCATTAAATGTCCTCTCTCTACAAAGCTCCATTAATTTACTAATGATCATCTACTAAATTTAAAAAAACCCTCTTTTTAGTAATAATTCTCCACTGAATAAATTGAAACCTCCCATCGATGATTCTCCACTAAATGTAATCAAATCTACTCCTCTTTATCTAGTCAAGGCTAGAAGCATGAATCCTGATAATGACATACATAGTGTTGGGTCCAAAGGCAACCCAAGAGGGGTGAATCGGATTTCTAAAAATTAAAACAATTTTCTATCAAGATTCTAGCCACAATATGCAACACTAAATGTTTGTGCAAATATGAATATCAAAAATCGAAGTAAATTGCACAACTTATAGAGATAAATGGTAGAGAGATCAAACACAATAATTTATAGTGGTTCAACCCCAATCCATGCCTACATCCACTCTTCAAGCTTTCTCTAAGCTTGAGTCTTCCACTGTCTTTAATTGAACTTCAATATGCCAATTAAACGGCTAAATAATGTGGTTACTTTACCACAATTCCAATTTCTACCAAGTGATTCGTCACACTTATATTTTCAACTCTCAAATACATTATAAATGATTGAAGATTACAAGGAAATTCTCTCACAAGAGTGTATGTAACAATAAAAGCACAAACTTAGCTCAAGAGATTTGAAGGTTTTGGTACAAGCAAAGAATAATGATAAAAGCTTAAGAATTGATCTTAAGAATGTTAAGGTTCATGAGTATGAAGTCTTTCAACCTTCATTTTACGGGTTTAAGGCTTGTATATACAAGAGATTTGAGAAATTGGCCCTTTTTACTAGTTAGAAAAGTTGTCAGAGTAAGTGATCGTAAACTGATCGCACTGCGATCTGAGTGTGGCTGCATAAACTAGAAAATTGAGTAATATTTTTAAGTTTATTTATATTTAATCTTCACCGTTCATCTTTAAAATGAATGGTGAATCAAATGTTTGGTGTAGTTTGTATTAACTGGTATATCAAGTTAGTTAGAGAATAAATGTAGATATTTGTCGAGCGAAGATATGGACTATATATCAGAGCATGTATAGTCAATTGTCATAAAAAATTCCTTCAGCAATTGTTGATAAAGTTCAATGGCATTCAGGAGTTCAAGGTCACCATCGATATAGGCTTCCTAATCAAAGTATCCAAACACTTGGAAAAACATGATTTTAATATTGTCACGAAATGGTATGATTATTGTATTTTTGGGTTTATATCATGAACAAAAGACTTGTAAAAATTGTGAATCTAATATGTTGTTTTTTTACCTATGAGCAAGTAACTGAGTGACTAAAGGGCAAATAACTATGAACCCATGAGCAATAAGTGTGTCTAGCCCACAACCACTCTTTATAACCATTTTTTTGGCCGTTGATCAATGGTCATAAGTTGGTCAACGGTCAAATTTTCATAAAATTAATAAATAAATAAAGCAGTCACAAATTTTCATCTTGAGGGTAAAACAATAATTGACAAAACTATGCGCATAACAAAAATTGAGTCAATGGTAAAACTATAATTTTACAAAAATTATACTATAACCTATCAAGGTTATTTCCGTAATTAGATATTTAAAGGAAAAATCGATTTTAGAATAAAGCGAAAACATGGATTTTAAAAAAAATTTCAAACAAAACTCATGCCGGTCAATGCTAAAGAACAATTCAATAACTAAATTAATAAGATCGAATCTTACATTGCATGAAAATTGATTGATTCTTTTTTATTTGCATATATTTCTCATTTGATCTTCCTTACCATGACTCTTCACCAAGACCCCGTATTGGGCATAATCTTAAAGAATTATGATCACTTTTCTTTTCTCAAAAGAAGACTTACAACAAAAGAAAATAGTGAAGACAACACCCAAGAAAGGTTTCAGCCAACCCTCTTCTTTTCTACATAATGTTCAACCAACCCTAAACTTTTTAGGTTTTTGTATTTTATTTTGTGTGTTGAATAGCTAGGGCAACGAAAAATTCATTTAAGTCAAATCTTTAAATCCCAATATAAAACACATTTTTATATTGATTAATTTTATGTTTTCTAATTTAATAAGGTAACAATTTTCCTCATTAAATAGAATATTCAATTCGAAGTTTGTTAATTCAATGAAATAACAACTTACGTCATTAATTAGAAATTCAATTTAAAGTTTTCTAATTCAATGAAAAAATAATTTATGTCATTAATTGGAATATTAATTTGAAATTTTCTAATTCAATAAAGAAACAATTTACATTGTTAATTATAATATTAGTTGGACTTTTACTTCTTAAATCCCATGGCTATTTAAAGAAATTAATTATTTTAGTAACCACATGAATTTAAGCCCATAACTTGTTTAGACATATAATTAAATAATTCATAATTCATAATTATTAATTCAGATATTCAACAATATTTAAATCATGTGAACGTATTTGTGCTACACATGTAACACATAATTGGACACTCCATTTAATACTTCTATTTTCTTGTTTCTTATAGTGAGCATGATCTAACAAAGGAGCCAAATGGACCTATAATTCTAAACTCTAATAATATCAAAATTATTAATTAAATTATTTAATTAAAGGGACAAGTACAAAAATAGCGCATTAAATTAATAACTTAACATTTATGTCATTTTTCAAAAAATATAACAATTGAGTCCTAAATCATATATAAAAATGTCAAAATATCCTTACAATAAATGTAACAATTGAGTCATTTTTTAAAAAATATAGCATTCTCACTAATTTTATCAAAGGTATTTATGTAAAAAAAAAAAAAGACTTGGAACTCAATTGTTAACTTTATTGAATGGGACAAGATTGCCAATTCAATATTTAAAAGTGTTATCTAGTGACATTTTCTCTTAATTAAATAATTCACTATTATTAATCTTAAAGAGGTTGTACTCTCAAATTGAAGATGTTTTACATAATTTGAATTTATTAATGTCCATCGATCTAATTATTTTATATTATTCGATCCTCCACAAATAGTTTATAATTAGAGCTAAATTATACCTTTTTAATTATATCTTAATCTATTAAGTATCATTGATTCTCTAATGAATAATATATCCATAATAACTTATGAATTTTATCTTCTTATTTACTCACAAAAAAAAAAGTCAAGATTTCTTTATGTTCAAGAACTAAATCAACACTCAATGAAACTATTCATCTAATTCTCGTAAGAAGAAGTGGCCACTATTTTGTAGAATATTCCTAGTCATCTATTTAAACCATATCTCCAAAGTATAAAGTTTATTGACTGTAAATATATAACAGTCTCACTCATATAAATAAAAAAAAAAAAATGACTCAATATATAAGAGTCCATAATGCACTCAACATTAAAATCAAGTCATATATAATTATCAAGTCGATAAATATGAATTTCTTTGTTTAACAAATATTAATAAAAAACTCATTTTTATCGTGGTTCAGTTTTATATAATCTCTATTATGTAAAGTGTCTCTATTTATATGTCACCACATGAACAATCTAAGATAAGATGACATAAGATCATTGTATCAATACAAAATAGACTCCAATTGTAAACTTATCACAAATAAAATATCCAACCTTGTTTGCTTTCTATTGACTCTTTAGATTACTAATCTCAAACTAAATTCTCTTATACATAATATTTATATACTTAGTTTGATATTATATAAGTAATTATGGATGTTACATGATATTTGTATAAACAAAACATTTCATAAATGCTCATAAATTGAATAAATATATTTTATTTATTATTTTTTAAACGTTTACTAATTATACTCTCTTATGACACATACCTTAACAATATTAATGTAATATTTAACTTTGATCGAGGGTATAATGGTCTTTTTGTCTGTTTAACTGAGTCCAAGGATAAATGGGTCTTTTTATATTTTTTATTAAGTTTGATTGTTAGTTGATTGATGGGAGGGACTAATTTGATATTTGTTTGAAAAATTAGAGTTCATTTCATCCTTTTCGAAAATATATTTAAAAATTTGATCAATTTCTAAAATTTAGGGACTGAAATGATTTCTACCTTTCTCTTTTAATTCATCGGACCCTCGTCTCATTACAAGTGCAAGCCCCAAAACCATCCAACATCTCTTCGGCTAACAACTTATTGTCAGCCAAGTTGGCACCCCATCATCAGCCATGCCAAAGCCTCGCAGCTGTCAGCCAAGCCATCACCCTTCACCATCTTTATTAAACCTCCATGACATCATTATAGAGATTGGTCACCATCTTTGATGGAGTTGATTTCCATTAAAGATGGATGTTGCTTCATCTCCGATGGAGTTTTTCTCCATCAGCGAGATGGAGCATATTCCATCTCTGATGGAGATCAGTTCAATCAATGATGGACGTCGCTCCATCTAAGACTATACTTTGTCGACGAAATGGAGCATATAACTGTTTCTTTTCTTTTATTTTTTTTCTTGAAATTTGATTACTAAATTGAAAATGGGTGATTTGAAAAATAGAATGCATGTTGTGACTTTCATTGTGTTGGATCTAGGGTTTAAATAAGGAAAAAAAAAAAAAGATCTAATATAGATTTGTAGAAGGATCTGGGTTTGTAGAAGTAATCAAATATCAAAAGCATTAGATTTAGAGAAAAATGCATTATACCCCCCTTGGGTAAACCTTTAAAGACGCGGAGTCAATGTTTGGGTTTTATAACATAATACCCCCACTTTCACGGTCAAAATGAGTCAAATATAACAGTTGACTGTATTATGTGATAAAATGACGAAAATGCCCTCAGAATCACCTTAGCATCGTCATCAAAATCGAACCCAGTATCATCGTCATCATCAACCCAGTATCATCGTCATCATCAACTCAAATCATCATCAACATCATCTCATATCATCATCATCAAATTCGAACCCAGAATCATCATCATCAACAATAAATCATCATCACTTCAGAATCATCATCAAATTCGAACCCAGAAATCATCATCATCATCAAATTCGAACCCAAAAATCATCATCATCATCAAATTCGAACCCAGATAAAATCTGGGTTCGTCTGGATTCGACGAACCCAGACCAGATCTGGGTTCGACGAACCCAGATCGAACCCAGATCTGGTCTGGGTTCAACGTCTAGGTTGTCGAACCCAGACGAACCCAGATCTGGGTTCGTTGAACGGAGACGAACCCATCGAACCCAGAGACGAACCCAGATCTGGGCTCGTCAATCGAATCCAAATCTGCGAGAGAAGAAGAAGAAGAAGATGGGAGAGGTCTGGTGGTCGAACCCAGATCTGGGTTTGTTGACGAACCCAGGTCTGCGAGAGAAGAAGAAGAAGAAGATGGGAGAGATCTGGTGGTCGAACCTAAATCTGGGTTTGTTGACGAACCCAGGTCTGCGAGAGAAGAAGAAGAAGAATAAAAAGAATATGGTGAGGCATCTGCGAGAAAAGAAGAAGAAGAAGAAGATGGTGGAGGCATCTGGTGGAGGAGGATGGTAGAGAGCATCAGAGATGAAAAATGTCAGTTTTCTAATATAATGACAAAATTACCCTTCATAAACTAACGTCCATTAACGGATACAAACGGCTGGGGGGTTAAAGTATTATAAAATCTAAACATTGACTCCGCGTCTTTAAAGGTTTACCTCGGGGGGTTATAATGCATTTTGCTCTTAGATTTAAAGATGAAACGGAAAAAAAAAAAAAAAAGTTTTTTATTAATTAATTAGATATTTGTTGCATAATAAAAATAAAATATTAGGGGCATTATGTACATTTAACTTTTAACTGTTAACTACTTTGGTCAATGATTAGATGGGAGATTTGTGCAATTAAATCAATACTTAAGAGTTGAGAGAATTATGGATTAAAATCAAGAGCAATTAGTGCAATTTGCCAAAAAACAATTATCAAAATTTATAATAAATAAATAAGTAAATTACTCAAAACTCTTTGAATATATAACTATTGACTAACAGAAATCACGTTTGGCTTTTATTACAACATCTTTCTTGTAATAACGATTTGATTATAACGTGAGAAATTATTAAAAGATGATAAAATAGAATAATAAAATAATAATAAAATAGAACAAAAAGAAGAGAGTTGTCCTACCTAATTAATTTTCAATTATTAAAAGGAAAATAATAAATATTTACTGAGATGAACGATAGAGATCAAAATTAAAAAAAAAATTAATTAATTAATTAAAAAAATTTCTATAAAAGAAAAAATTCATAAAAATCTAAAAGAATAAAGAAATTTAAAAAAATAAAAATAAAAATCTTCATCTTCAACTGGATGAAGATGAAAAAAAAAGGAAAAAAAAAATGTTGAAATAAAAACATCAGCCATATTGAAAAACAAAAATCCAATTGAAAAAATTCTCCATCAGTCCATCTTGATAGCCCTAAACCTTGAAAAAAATAAAAAAAAAAAATTGAAAAAATCATCAACCACCTGTCTTAATCATCAACCAATCCTCTCCGCCTTCATCTTTAACCTTTTCTCCCTCTTTCTTTATCTTCAACCAAAAATAGATCCTTCATCCCAAACCCTCCATCTTCAACCAAAAATAATAATAATAATAATATATTATTATTATTATCCATCTCCCTTCATCTCTTTGCTCTTAACAAGACTGGGTCTCCATCATTGGAGACCCACCCCGAGTTGGGTCTCTAGCGATGGAGACCCAGTCTAGGTTTTTTTTTGGGTGCGGTTTTTATGCGAGACCATGTTTGAATCTTTTGCTTTTCTTAGCTGATTTGGTTTGTTTTACTCTATGTTTGAATTTATTGAGACCATTTTATTATTATTATTATTATTATTATTATTGGGTGTTTAGGTTGTTGAGGAAGCGGAAGATGAAGAATGAAGAAGTATTTGTTGATGAGAAAGATGAAGAATGAAGAAAAAGAACAATACATTGGAACTAGATTGGATCCTTCAATTTTTTTTGGAAGATCTGGTTTTAATGAATTTTTTTTTAATTTTTCTTTCTTTTTTTTTTTGGGGGAATGAAGAACAAGAACAATGAATTTTTTGGATTGAAGAATGGGGCGTGAATCTTGGTGTCGAAGAATGGGGTGTGAATCTTGTTCGTGTGTTTGTGTGTTTGTTTGTGTGTTGAAGATGAATAGGAGATGAAACAAAAATTCTCTCTATTTTTTTTTCAAATTGATCTTGACCATACATCTTTAAAATGGATAATTTAGTTCTATTTGAAAAAAATATGTTTTTCATATATTAAATTATTTTTATAGTTATTTTTTTAACATTAAAATTATTTTTAATTTTTTAAAATTTTAAATTATTTTAAATGAATCTCCACCTTACAACCTATTGATTACTATAATTAAAAAAGAAAAAACCAAAAAAAATAATAATAATAAAAAAATAAAAGAACCTCATTACAGTTAATTTTCACTACCAACCACGATTAAACTGTTAGTATAAGAGAGAACGTTATCAATAGATATGTCAAAAGAGTTTTGATTTTTGAGTAACTTGCTCATAAACAATTATATTTGTATACTATCTCTTAATAGGAATTGTTGCGTATCTCTTTTGATTTTAAGAGATCAAAAGTTTAAATTTTATCTTTGTTGAACGTGTGAATTGTTTTCTATTAATTTAATCTCCCCTCCCCAACCCTAAAAATTAATAATAAAAACCAATTATATTAATAAATTAATAATCTTTTCAAATAAACACACTATTTTATTTTGGATTTGGTATTGAAAATAAAGGGATTTAGGAATAAAGGACGCACACTCTCTTTAATTGATAGAGAAATTTCTTTGGAGGTGCACTCTATATTTTTCTTTTTTCTTTTTTTTTTATGATGTTGTTTGTTATATATATATATATATATATATGGATTTTGGTTGTCTTACCTAACCAACATTACTCATCAATAATAGACATTAAATTGACTATAAAGGTAGTTATTAAAATTAATTAAATAATTGTTATTGATGGATAATATTGTTAATTGAATACATAAATATAAGAGAATTTTGGACGTATCACACGATTAAAGCAAGCATATATTAAGTGCAAGGGACACGTTCCCTATACGAGAATCCTCGCTCAATTTTTGCCAGGCCTTAAAAACATACATTCAAATCATTGTGAACAAGAAGAAGTTGATATTTTGAGAAGTGTCACTTTCCATAACCCACCGGATTATAATTTTTAACTCTGCCTGATTTTGTGAATGCATAGGCTATATATCAAGAGAAGCCATGGAATTTCACCTTGGCTATATCAATATAATACTACATTAAACTGGTAAATGTCGGCGATACCTTCACTTACACATCTCTCCCAGAGGACTTGTTTCATCGCTTCTAGTTGCAGTTCAACAAGTATTTGGATTGAATTTCTTCCATAAGCACTACAATGGCGAAAAGGGCATGGCCTTGGCTATATGCCCGAGAGACTTGGCATATAGGCAAAGCTATACGAAGACAGTAGCCAAAAATGAATCAGAAATGAAGCAATTTGGAATCTATTAATGTAAATGAGTTACATATTGTATTCTTATTATATCACAATTTATTAGCTGCACAGGGTTCAATTTTATGCTAATGTGTCAATGATAATACTGGATTAGTATCATATTATGAATTTGTAATCCTATCATAAAATGACCCCACCAGCACATGAAGGCAAATTGGTTGTGGCAACTTCTGATTGAAAGAGCTAGAAACAGGGCTCAAACTTGTGGTAGTACAGACAAAAGCATTATCCAAATATTTGCGTTAGAATCTGTACGGGAGCTCAACTCCTGGGTGAGAAGGATCACTGGAACAGGAGCATCAAGGAAACATCGAGAGAGCACTGATGGCAATGAACTTCCTCAAATGACCATGGAGATTTGAACATGTCCTATTGATGAGTTTCTAGTGTCCTCAAATCTAACTTTGAGTTACACATTTAAGGCATGAATTTTTCAAACAAGTGAAGGTTTGAATTTCAAATAAATGTCTACTTTATAATATGCAACTACGAACAATCAGTTGTAACATGCGATACGTAAGTATATGGCTTGTCATTTTGTACGACAAACAATTACTACGATCAGTCTATTGCTAATGCTAAGCAATCCTAGCAATAAATTAGTTCAGCAGACATGTGACGCTTCTGCTTGAGACAAGATTAATTATGATGTTAATTCAAACAAATAAATTATGATAATTCTTTTAGAGAACAAAAATATGTGCTTCACTTTCAAAAAAAATCCATATGTGGTGCTTAAGGAAAAAAAAAAAGTTGAAAAATATATATATAGTGTTTGAATAGTGGCATACACATCAACACGCATCGGTTTACGATATGCTTTCCCCAACATGACACAACTGGCTTTATCAAAGAGATATTATGTTAACAATAATTAATGAAGCACAAGCAATTCACAAAGAGGTAGTATATGTCAAACGGCGAAGCGAGGATTATACATGGACCATTTCTTCATCATTCACTTGACAATATATTGATTCTCCTAAATGTGAAAACCATACCTGTGTCAGTACAACCTAATTGTATACTGATATTACAATGGGCACACAAAATCTCCACTAGTCTCAATGTCTTCAAGATCCACATCAGCATCTAAGTCATCAAGATCCATGCTGCTTCCAAGCAGATGTCCTTCAACTCTTGAAGCCTCAATAGGTTTGCTGGCCTCTTGTATTATGGACAGTGCTTCTTCAAGGCTCTGGGACGGGTTATTTACATCATTGCTTTGCCAGCTTCCTCCTTCCATCAGTTCTACGGGCAGGTTTCTTAAGAACCACGGATGGTTTTTAATTTCTAAAATAGATATTCTCTGTAAAGGAACGAGCAAAACCATGAGAAGAGTGCTAACTTAATTACACATGTTTATCAAATGAATCAACAAATAGGGACACACATTGTAAACCAAAACCACCTGACATAAACTTTGAGTTTGAACCCACAATCAGGCTTATAGTTTTTTATATACTTTTCTACTATAACATATTCTAGAAGATTAACATCAATTTCTGCTATCACATATTTTCAATTTCAAAAATTGTCAACTTCACAAGGCAAAACCCAAATAACCTTTTCAGGGTTTGCCACAAATATCCGAGACAGAAGGTGTTTACACTCCACGGTAATGCGGACATAATCTGGAAATGAGTACTGGGCGCTAAGAATTCGCTGCAATGAGCAACAAGGTACCGTCAGAAACTCCAAAATAGATGAAGCATATATACCTCAAGGGAGCAAGTGAACTGTTTATGTAATTACTGACCCCAATTGTCTTTCTAAAATTTTTCGGATCAGCAGGATCTTCAAAAGGATATGCCCCTACTAGCATCACATACAAGGTGACCCCACAGGACCAAACATCTGCAATCTGTAGTCCTTGAGAATAAGAAACATCATTCACAAATACAAAATAGAAAAGTTCTAATCTAATAAAAGAAAAAAGAAAGGATACAGATTTTACCTTCCCATCATATTCTTTTTTAGACAAGACTTCAGGTGCTATGTATGCTGGGGTTCCTACAGTAGATTTAGGTTGAGAATGCAACACGGAAGACTGCAAATAATGCAAAAAGATTTAGTAATCGAAGTTTCATCAAAATTGATAGCTAGTTGTAGTTCTTTAGTATCAGTAAATATGACCTTTGAGTACCCAAAATCACATATCTTGACGCGTGGAGCAGCACTGCCATCCAACAGAGTATTTTCAAGCTTGAGATCTCTATGACAAATTTGCTGCAACACATGGATCTCTTTGAATCAAACACTACATATATACAGAACAAAAGATTACAATTTAGGAAGTTTGGACGTAATTAATTAGTACCATAGAATGGCAGTAACTGACTCCTGATATCAGTTGTTGGAAGAAAAACCTTGCCTGATGCAAACAAACCAGATAAAATTATGAATTGAACTTTCGCTAATTTCTATACTCAGGATCATATATAATATTGTATGAGATGACCAAGCATACTTCTCAAATGCTACGCAAAATGAAATTAGATTGATTATTTTTCAAAAAGTACACATGCAATGAAGGAAATATTTTCACACAAATTTTTGCTCCCTATACTTTACCTCGTCCTCGCTAAATCTACCAGCATTGCATATTCTCTCGAACAATTCTCCTCCCGCAGCATATTCCATTACTATGGCTAGATGAGTAGGGGTCAGCAGGACCTGCAAGGAGTTTCCTCAAAAATCATATAAAGCATAAAAGCAATCTCTTTCGATAACTTCCATGTACCCTTTAATTTTTATTCCACTAATTGAAACTAATCTAGATTGAAATAGGCATTCAACCAATTCAAATGATGTCTACAAATTTTAGCATAAGGTTGACAAGGCACAAAATAGATATTCCTTTCCCACCCCAACACTTTAGCACTGATTCACAATTTACTTTTCCAACATTCAAAATGATCTCCTTATAGGCTTAGTTATCTAGTCAAACTAGGAGGTAGATATTTCAATATTCACTAAATAGCTCTTCAAATTTCAACCTCTAATTTAATACTTAAATGATAATAAATAGAACCACAAAATAACCTATGTCTATATTAAATTGCATTTTTCACTAGCAACCTAGGCTCACTTTGTAAACATTATTTGAATAAGCTTGTTTAGAATATAACCACATGAGAAAAACTGGATTTCATCATTGCCCTCAGTGGACCATATATTCAAGTATTGCAGGCAGTATTTTCTGCTCAAATATTACATGCAATTCAACCCAAAAAAAAAAAAAAAATGCAGACTAATATCAGAATTAAATCAAACCTCTTTGAATCTAACAATATTCGGATGCTTCAATGACCTATGGTTCATGATTTCCCTTTGCACATGTTCATCAATCTGCAAGACCAACAAAACAAAACACTTCAATAAACCAATAACACAACACCAAGACTGTTTTAAAAAGGAAATGATATCCCATAAAATGGAAGCAAACCTTTTGGCCTCTCTCAATGAACTTGACAGCAAGAAGTTCGTCAGTCCACGTGTCTCTTACCAGCTTGGCCACACCAAAATTGCCAGAGCCAATATCTTTGACAATCTCATACCTTTCCATAGTTAATGATAGGCAGAGCACCCACCAGAGCTTCTCTCAATCATCCAATAACTCCACACCCCACCAATCACAAGACTTAGTCGGTTGCTTCTCTTCTGAACTCTACTTTTTACAGGTTCAGGCAGAGATTGGTTATGACTTACAAGTTACTATCATCGTTATCATCGACATGGACATAAAAAGTCTTACAAGGAAAAGAAAACTGGAGCCTTTAGCTTTGACTGCAGGTAGAACACAAAAGCAGACAAAGATTTGACACGTGTGAACAACGGTGGAGAATATTGACAATTTTTTATATGTATAATTAGAATAGGAAAAAAAGTGCCTGAACGGTGTGGAAGGTATGAATAGTTGTTCTCAACATGATGAAATAGATTAGATTATGCACATATCGGTTACGTCTACACCAACACGCCAATTTTTTGTAAAGTAGACTCTTTCATTTCTCATTCAGCAGCCACTTGCTACATTCTTTAATAATATTTAGTTCCTTTTTTCAAAAATAATAACAACAATAATTAAGGCGCAAAACAGGGGCACTGCAATGGTAAAGCAACCTCTCATCCAAGCTTTGACAATAAAGTATTGGATTCAAATGCATCCCCTCTTATTATTGAATAGTTTTTTTTACATTACATGGGCTATCCTCTTCCATTTTCTAAAGTAGAGATACGGACCATATTTGAAAGTCCTATTTCATCTAGTTCTACCAATGTTAATGATATTAAAAAAATAAATAAAAAAAATAAAACAACAACAGTAACAATAATTAAGAGTACAATTCAATTATATATAAAGTTTTCTCTTTGACCTTTCAATCAATAACCGATATTACATTTAAATTTATGAAGATTAAATATTATATTATAAAATTTAAAAGTTTACTCATAAAATATAGATAAGTGTACTCATAAAATATAGATATATTTTGCCTCACAACTCGTAATACATACATTCTGATTGAAATTGTATCTTTATTATTGGAAATCAATATTCCACATCAACATAAGTCATAACTATTTCCTAAAGATGGTTTGTGTTAAATATTAAATAAAGAAATTATATTAAAGTATGGAAGAATAAAAAAAAATCATATTAGGACAACCTGGTTGTATCTATATAAGTTTTAAGTTTGTGAGCCATTGAAGATGTCAATTTTTTTTTTTTCATAGTTGATAGTTATAATTATTTATCTATTTATATTAATGATCTACAATCTTTTCACAAAAAAAAAATGATCTACAAATTGGAAATTGATACCATTAGAATAAGTTTTTCTAGAGGGCGAAAGAGACAACATACATGAAATGGAGCCTAATTGAAAATCGATAGAAAGTTAACAAACACAACATCTAGATAGATTTTCATTTTCTTTTTGTTTATAAAACAACCATGAGCATATTATTTGACATGCAACGACAATCAAGAAATAACGTGATGGATTTGTTGAGGCCAACTATAAAATACATTAGGTAGTTGTATGCATAATGTAGAGTACAATAAAATTAGGAGAGAATCTCAAAACCTAGTCAAAATCTAGAATCATCGGCAGGAAGAAAAACTTGTGTGACGGTCTCACTCCCACCTTGTCAATTGCGAGACCGTCCCCTAATTTGGGCCAATATCCTGTTAGTTTATGTTAGGAATCTTAGGACTTGGTCATTTCATATTTTTTAAGGCAAATTCTGTGATGTAACATAATATTATTGGACAATTTCCATTACGTCAATGCTAAGACTATCCCACACAAATTTTTGTCCACTAAAATTTCTCTCATAGAACAAGACATATAAACTTTAGTAAAATACTTTTGACACCCCTCCCACATCATCTAATGACAATCATAGCATATGAATGAATTATTTTATAATATATAACACTCTTTGCCTCGCCGGCTGTCAAAATTCTTTAAAGGATTATAATCGTTAAAGAACATTGTTAACGATTCACTAATTTAAATTGTATAAGAAAAATTCGATTGAGATTACATGGTAGAGATGTCTTCCTTTCTATAATTTAATTTTTAATTTTTATAATTATATTATTTTATGGTGAAATATTAAGGAGATAAGGATAGTTTTGATATTTCCACTGTAGAGATGTCCTTTATATTTTTTAAATTTTAATTTTTAATGTTTTTGAAGAGTTCATTTTTAATTTTTGTAATTATATTATTTACTAATGAGATATTAACAAGATAGGGATAATTTACTATTTTATTAGTCGATGCAATTATTATTAACTTGCCTTTGTGATAGAAGATTTGTACTCAAAAGCCATTTAAGGTTTCGGGTCCAAAACTTAATATGCTATCTATTTTACAGGGCAAAACAACCAAAACCTTATGGGAACAAATAAAAAAAGATTGAATTGAGGTCATAACATCTGCCTTAGTGGTAGAAGGTTTGCACCCAAAAAACACTCAAGATCTCATGTTCAAAACGTAAGACTCTACTTACCCTACGGGGCAAAAAGGCCAATACTTTATAGAGACAAACAAGCGAAGGATTGGGTTGAAATCCTAACACTAAAAATATATATATATCTATTTAAAGAAATTCAAATTTTAGACTTCTTTAATAAGTTCTTTTTGAGCTTTTAAAAAAATAAATTATCCTAAATGCACTTATTTTATAAATTCTAATATTATCTCTTGGGGAAACAAAAACTCGGTTTTAATTTGAAAACTTTTTTTTGTAATATCTTCAATCGTTAATTTAAAAACAAATTTATATTTATATTTTTGAGGAAAAGAAATTCTATTTAACAACCAAATAACATTAATTTTTTTGTGAAGAGCTTCATTTGATAAAAGTTACACTTTAAAAGATCTACTTATAAAAGTTTTACTTAAAAAATCATACCAAACACACCCTTATTCTTTTATATACACAACAATATATAGTATAACTTTATTTTACATTATATTTAAGGTTTAATTAGCTTACTCAACCACTAATCTTACCCTTAAATTGGAACCTTTGGATTAGCTTCAATAATCACCATTACAACCAATCCAAAGACTCTAATAGAGGGGTAAAGTTAGTGATTGGATAAAATAGTCAAAACACGTATATTTATGTACACGTCTCATGCGTGAAGAGAGGGCTGCACATTACATCCTATTACAAACCCAGTTCAGCATCGGTATGATTGCTGTGTAAACAAGGACATTAAAGTCATCGTCTTGCAGGTTGAATTTTTGAGACAGAAAGGGCTCGTGATGTTTCAAAAGCCTTTTCCTCTGGATAAACATGTGGCCCCAAATGCCAATGCCGGTTTACATTAACTGGGGGCCCAAGATAGGGTGCTCCTGCAACAACCAAGTCTCGTGGCATGTCTCTTTCCACCAGCATTGCATAACCTGATCAGCCCAAAAGATACAACCGCCAAAATTAACATTCATGGTTTGATAATTAGATATATACATGATTTTTTCTATGGCGTGGAAATCTTGATTTTGTTAAGTTACAAACAATTTTTTGTTGGATCACTAAAACATAAAATGCATGTCTTCGATTTGATGAAATTAGCCTACATCATTACTATCCAAATTGAAAAGCATTTTTTGTTTCACGACCGGAATCAATCCAAGGTACAACCAGAACCAATAACGATAGGCGTTGTAGTATAGCTCAAGGACCAGCTTTTAGGAACAGGAGGGGCCAACTCACAAAGAGTGGAGGATAGGCATGGGCATGGGCATGGGCAACCCATAAAAAGTGTGGGGAAAATACCCACAATAATGTGAGACTTTTGAGTGTAGAACCCTCCACTTTAAAGAAGGTGGCTAATGGTCTAACTACCAAATCCCAGCCCAAGCAACAAATTGAATAGCCTTTGGTTTACACAATTTACTTGAAAATAAGAAGCTATTTTAATCAGTGAATCAATCGATTACCAGCAGGAAGCGAGGGAATGGGGAAGTCTGAGAAATAAGTGGAAGGCCTTCCAAGGTCTTGAGAGTATGGTGGAGACAAAACATCCAAGATGGCACAGGGAGTCAATGCAGTGAAGCTATGTATGTTTCCACCACTTCTTGGAAACAAGATGGTAGTTTCACACGGTGCATTGAATATACCATCTATCACCCTGCCTGCTACTCCACCTGAAATCATCACCATTTAACAACACAACCAATTATCATGAATTTACGTGCTAAAATGAGTACATAAAAATCCTCGCGTTCAAGACTGACAATGTGTTGATTGATATATTTTCTAAATTAAGTTTTAAGTGCTGGATTCTTACTTATTCCACAGCTAGATTTTTCAACCTTGAGCCAATCATAGGCTTTGACGTAGAGGGAACCGTAGAGGAGTTTGGAAAGTACCGTCATTCCCGGATGATCATGAAGGGGAAGCGTCGCCCCAGCCGGGAAGCAGAACACACCTATCTGGATACAAATAAAAAGTAACCCATCTTATTAACTCACTTTGTAATTTTACATTGTAAGTAAATTTCTGAACTTGAATTAGACAAACCATGTTTATAGTTACCGAGAATTCGTCACACTCATGAATGTGAATGTAAGTTATATTAGAGACCGCTTGCCCCCATATTAATCCCTGTGGACGTCCATGCAAGCTAACCTCATCAATGCCAACATCAACAGCTTCAAACATGTCTGCAAATATTATGATTTCATGTAAATCTAGTTAAATAACACTGAAGACTTGATATACTAGAAATTAAAACATACTATAAGAAAGCATAATAATAGTACCCAAGATGTTTTTGAGCCATTGAATTTGTTGAAAACAAGGAAGCTGCTTCTGAGAAAAGATAGCACTACAAGCATCATAAAGCACTTGTATTTTGGAACTCTGCATCCCACAATAATCCATTGATGAATTATTCCTTCTTGCAGAGTACTTTTTATCATCATTCATCAACCTTCACAAAGTGACCACTACTATCAATGTAGAGCTGACTTTTAAAAAACCAGGGGTCCTCTCTTGACTTGTTAAGTTACAATGGGCTTGTTTAGTATTTCTCTCACGAGAAGCCTTTGGGGGAAACCATGAGCACACAAAGAAATGGTCCAATAGTGGCTTGTATAGATGGGCCTAGCAATATGGACAAGGGTATAGTTTTCCAACACCTAACGCGATTGAAAGCTAATTTGTTTGACAAAAAGTTAGCTTCGTCGCATCAGCATATTAGATTTTTCCTAGTGGTAGCTGACAAAGAATTTAAAGTTGATGGTTATTTACTCAACAAAATTAATGAAAATTCATCATTCAGGTTTTAGACTTTTTTGAATTATAGAAAACAAGGAGTAGGAAAATTTTATTACATTTCAATACTAAGCTAATCCATTAACTGCAATTTGACTACAAATGGTTTGGTGAGGGTCAAGTTAGGGTCCTGTATCCAACGAACAAGATTAATTAGTGTTACAAAAAGTCAGTCTTGGCGACAGCATATATTAGATATTATTGTATGGTGGTAGCTGACAAAGAATTCAAGACCATGTTGAGGGTTAATTACTCAATGAAATTAAACGAAAATTATCCTTCAGGCTTTAAAGTCTATTGAATTATACAAAATAAAGAGTAGGGAAATTTTAATACGTTTTCAATATAAAGCTAACCAAGATCTTAATTGTAATTTGACTATAAATAGTTAGGAAATGCTCAAGTTTTTTTTTTTTTTAATTATATAATATCACTGGAATAGATCTAAGAAATAATCAAAATCAAATAAAATTAAATATTGAAGATATAGATCCGAAGAACGACTCTCATATAGAAAAAATCGGCTCCTACGTGAATGGGAGATCTATCTGTACAGAGAAACCACAGGCAAAGCGGCAGCGGTCATATATTTTTTAGACCTCAAGGATGTAAACCTTGCCAACGAAATTGATAAGGTACAGCGGGCGCCTAATCGGATGGCGCCTGCTCCCAGCTGCGGAAAGGCTCAAGTTCGGGTATCTGAATTCAACGAACATGATTAATTATTATGTTACTAAAAGTCAGCTTGGTGGCGTCAGCATATTAGATATCATTTTTACGGTGCTAGCTAACGAAGAATTCAAGACTATGGTGAGTGTTACTCGATAAAATTAAATGAATTTCAAGACTATTTTGAGGCTCTTTTGGGTTACTTACTCGATAAAATTACATGAATACCGTCCTTC
The DNA here is from genome assembly GCA_022984855.1 of Dimocarpus longan. NCBI lineage: Eukaryota > Viridiplantae > Streptophyta > Magnoliopsida > Sapindales > Sapindaceae > Dimocarpus > Dimocarpus longan. Next base: position 5,027,148 of record CM041018.1, read on the forward strand.
AGGTTTCAAATTTCATTGAATTATAGAAAACAAGTAGGAAACAAAAATCACAAATTTTGACTTTTTGCTTTCTTAATTTAAAGTACTAGATTATATTATATATATATAAATATATATTTTAAATTTATCCTGACAATAATAATATATTTTCAATTTTATCTTAACATTATATATATATAGACACACACACTATAACCTAATATTTATAATGAATAAAAGCTAATTACTCCCGTCCATTTCTTTTATAGAAAATAATTTGAAATTGTGCTTAGTCATTAATATTTCAACACCATTTTGAGCACTCATTTCTTTTTCTTTTTTTTTAAAAAAAAAACAACTACATCATATTTTTATTATATTTTAATTATGAATAAAATCTTATCGATATTTATAATAAACTAGATGAAGATTTGTTAAGATATTTGTTTTTAGTTGTTTGTATCGTATTAAATAAAAGTACATAACAATTACTAGTAAAATGAATGTATAAATATCAAATTTTATTTTCAAACACTTTTTTAAAAAATAATCATGCTGGCAGGACACTCATTAGGAAACAAAGAAAAAAAAAATGTCATTCAAGATCGGGTTTCAATCTTTGTTTAGTTTTATAGTAGAATTCAGATCTATTTAATCACCAAACAAAAAAATGATCTTCTAATCTATGAGAAATATTTTATAAGACAATGAGTCGATGTGGTATACTGATGTTGGTATAACCTTCTAATAATAATGTGATGCGTGACATATATTTTTAAATAACAGTTAATATTCGTGTGATCTTCCAATAATAACACGATACATTGCATAGCTTTTGAAATATTTATTTAAAAAGTCATGATATGTGTCACATTATAGCTTTTGAAATATTTATTTAAAAAGTCATGATATGTGTCACGTTGTTATTAGCTTGTCACATTAATATTAGTATATCATACAAACACAACACAGCATCCCAAGAAAGATTTACTTGATAATTGTAGCAATGTAGTTTCCAACCAAGCAAGTGAATGAATGAAAATCACTAATGGCTCCCAATAGTTTGAAAGTCGTAATTTACATTGAACATTCGGAGGCCATAGAGGAAAGAGAGCAAGATTAGCAACTACAATTGAAAGCACATTTTTAATATTTGGATGTGTGATAATTCAAATTGCATTAGAATTTCGACAATTTTTTTTGTATTTTTATTTTTTAATCTATGTAATATATAGTTATTGATGATGAACAATATAATTTATATTAATGTCGAGGATTTAATGTTGTAGTGGTAAAAATTAGCCTAATACAAGCCTAGTGGATGAGGTTACAAGTAAAGCCTAAAGTGGTGGCTCAATATCCAATATAGCCCACTTGAAATCCAATAGCTAATAGATTGTGTTAACGTTCGGACAATTTATACCTCTTTAATGAGGAGTTTATCCACATTAATGGAGGATTCGCTAATTAAGCATGGGCGAAAATCAAGGGAACGGATCCTTGGATCCCAGCTGCCTTACACCTCTACAACAGTTCGCTCCTTACTTATAAAAATGGAGCAACCAAAGAGGTAAGGACTATCTCATTTCTCCTTATCGTCACTATGTCAAAATCATCATAGACGCTCAGCTAACATCTCTGTCTACACAAAACACTCTGCTTAATCGTCTACATCATCGCACTATAATCAACATTTGTCGTACCCATCCCGCTTTAGCCTTAGCAACCATATCTTCTTTACTCGTCGTACACCACTAGTTTAATAATAAGTCGTACATTGATTCTTCTCTTCTATTTTCTTATTTTGATTATTAATCTAACTTGAGCGTCGGAGTGCCTTTCGCAGGCACCACTCCTATATTAAGGTAACTCGTCCTCATCATTCGATATTTTGTAAGTTGTTAGATTCCAGAAATCTAATTATTGAGTCGAGCTTCTACATCAACAATTGTAGGAAAGCACCCACTACAAATGTAAAGTTTGAGAAATGCAAATAATTGGTAACTAGTAAATTTGCACCTAATTGAGATGTATTTAAGCTATAGTGATGCATTCCAATCTAGTTCATTTTATTATTATTATTATTATTACTTTGATTATTACTACTATTAAATGAAGATATATTTCATGTTCAAAAGTATATTATCTTCCTTATTTATTTAATTATGTTAGGTGTAGTAGATAAAAATTATCCAACAATATTATTTGTAATTAAAAAAAAAATAGATTTATAAAGTAAAAAAATATTAATTAAAAGAAATAAATTGTATCTTAATAAATTATTTTATGTGCTATAAATTGGAATCTGATTAGAAAACTTAATTTTTTGCAATTAACCTCAATAATCAATATTATTAAAAAAAAATTATATAATTTTAAAAAATTCAAATCCCATTTTTTGAAAAAATCCCAATCCGATCCAAATCCACTCCAAATGCTAACTGAATCCGGCATAAAAACAAATTCCAATCCAATTCCAAATATAAAACTTATAAATCTGCGAATTCGCTTTATCCAATCAGATAGACTTTTTCCTCCAAATTTCATCTGAAATTTTTGGATCAAATCCAATCCGGATCTAATCCGTTTGACATCACTAGAGTCGCAGCAGCAACATATATATTAGACATTTATTTTCGAATGCTAGCTGACAAAGAATTCAAGACTATGTCGAGGGTTGCTTACTCAATAAAATTAAATGAAAAACATTGATCACGTTTCAGACTTCATTGACTTATAGAAAACAATTTATGACTATGTTGAAGGTTACTTAATAAATATTAAATGAAAACCATTGTTCACGTTTCAGACTTTATTGAATTATAGAGAACAATGAGTAGGATAATTTTAATACATTTCAATGCTGAGCTAATCCAGATCTTAATTGCAATTTGACCACAAATAATTTGGCAAGGGGAGTTTGGATCCCGAATCCAACGAACTGGATTGATTTCATTTTGGTGACGATTTACATTTTTTAATAAATATAAGTTCCTTAAAGATTGTATTAATTCTACTACATTAAATAGCCAATTAATTTAATTCACATGACAAAAACGTTAATGCATAAAATGTGACAAGTTTAAAGATGTATAAGTAAAAAAAAAAACCGCAATAACTCAGCTAAAAAGTACAGACGTGGAGACAGGTTGTGCAACCAGATCAAATTGAGAGGGGGTTTTCAAATCTAAGCAAATAAATATTCTGAAAACTCATGAATGATTTGGCTAATGAAATTATTTGGTGGCAGTTTGGTACAATACAGGCTGCAGCCATAGATTGACCAAAATTTGTTTGGTTGATTGAGTCCATTTGTGCATAAGTAAGGAAAATTCAATTTTTAAAACACAATCTTTTAAAAATTTTGCCAGGCTGTATACTACATATAGCACATCTATTTTATTGGTATGACCCCGGGATGACTGAGTCTGCATATGTGGACAAAGAAAGGTGGAAAACAGATCAAAACTATAGAAACCATAATATATTTATAATTCCAGGCTGTGCATTGGATTTGTAATTTCTGATCCTTTGATTTAACCAAGTGGTACAAAACCAAACTTGAACAAAGAAAAGTTGCCCAGATTCAACGAATCAAGGGTCTGGCACATTGCTTCTTTGAAACTCAAATTTAGCTATAACAAATCCTTCCTCTTTCGTTGTTTAAGTTGTAGTCTCATCGTTAGACCATCAGTCACCCTCTCTAAAATTGAAGGTTCTACATCTAAAAATCTTACATTATTATGAATATTTTCCTCTCACTCTTTATGGACTGCCCTCCACTCTTTATGGGTTGGTCTTTTCGATTCTTAAGAGCTAAGTCTCGGGTTATGCTATAATACTTGATCCCAGTTATACTTATACCCTGAGTTGGTCCTTGCTTCTTTGAAACTCAAATTTAGCTATAACAAATCCTTCCTCTTTTGTAGTTTGGGTTGTGATCTCATAGTTAGACCATCAGTCACCATTTTCAAAGTGGAAGGTTCTACATCCAAAAGTCTTACATTATTGTGGATATTTTTCTCCAACTCTTTGTGGACTGTCCCCCACTCTTTATGGGTTGGTCTTTTCGGTTCTTAAAAGTTAAGCCTCGAGTTATGCGATAATACCTATCGTAATTAATCTCAATTATACTTATACCATGGATTAGTTCTAGTCGTAAAAAAAATCCATCGTTTTTTCAGAATGTTCTAACTTTTATATGCTAAAAGTATTTTGTTTCACATTGTTGGGACTTGGAACAAAGTTTATACTAAAAAATCATATTCGAAATTTTAAAAAATCCTAGTCATTCACAACTAGATAAATTGTATATAAATCTACGAATAGCCAATGATGAAGCAGATTTTGGCTTCTATTTAAAAGGGACAATTGACATTTCATGGTGTGTCAATAATTGTTAAACTTTAACTTGCTGAACCACAGGAGATGCCCTAATGCAACCCAATCTCAATCCTAATTTAATCTCCGCAGATTAAAAGGCACAATTGACATTTCATTGTGTGTCAATAATTGTTTTTTTTTTTTTTTTTGACAATTGTGTGTCAATAATTGTTAAACTTTAACTAGCTGGACCAGAGGAGATGCCCTAATTCAATCCAATCTCAATCCTACTTTAATCTCCGCAGGGTAGCGACTATTGGCTTTTGGCAACAACTTCTGTTGCATGAATTGATTTCTCAGCCGAAATTTAAAGGCTCCGTTCTCTCGGTGTCAAATATTAAAAGCCAATTTAGTTGAAATTACATCACCTTGACGTTGAGGACTTGACTGTTTGGTATGTTATGCTAAAGCTTTGCCCTTTGGGAAATTTATTAATGATAAAATTAAGATGGAAGTCAATGCAAATCGGCTGCATTAATAATTTTTTCAAACACGATATTACCTTTCTTGGCATGAATCATGTCCACTGTGAATATTGAACATGGCGGAACTGGAAATGAGACGAAGATTGAATGGCCATTTTAATAAACTAACAACGTTTCAAGAAGTCTATATTTTATTGATTGATTTTTGAGTTATGACCTAGAGTGGCAATTTCTCGTTCGTGGGTCAAGTTTGACTCAACCCAACATTGTTGATTAATTTTTCACTCAATTGACACAACCACATCGGTTAAGCACTCTTCAAACTTGACATAAGCCATTTATTAAACGGGTGACACAGTATGACTAACTCATTTATTATACTGCTCAATCTGGTTTCAACCTGTTCAACCTAAATTTTGTTAATTAGAAAACTAACGAGAATTATTAAAATTAAAGAATTCGAATGTACTACTTGAATTCCATCACAGAGGTGAAGGAAAATTGCACTACTCGATTGAGTTACGAGTGAATATATAATTAATTAGTTAATTCAATATAGTCGTTATTATCTTAAATTTAAATCCAGTATAATTAAGTTTATTAAAAAAAAAAAAAAACTATGTCCAACCGTAATTAAACATAATAAACTCAAAGTTGTATATTACCTTTATTTTCTACATTAATATGTGATTTATTATTTTATATATTAACGTGTGATTTATAAACTCAAAATTACGAATAAATCTCAATAACCGTGTTACACCGTTAACTTGTTAAGTGCAACCAACATCGATCTCTTCAACAAATTGTTTAAACAAGCTGACCCAATTATTAATCTAAACTTGAATGAATTAAAGGTCTCTCTCAATATTCATCACTATTGTGTAACCTCAATTATGAATCCAGACTTAAATGAGTTAAATGACGGTTTCTTCAAATCAATCATTAATTATATTATTTGGACATCTACTTCTACAATAAGAGGATAAAACTATCCTCGTAGTCTTATCAAATATGTTTAGTGGAAATCAAACCCTTAACACCTTAATGAATGGACAAATGTATATTCATTCATACTAAAAAATAATGTGCAAGATAGATAATTTCTATATATAACCACTCATAGCCCATGCATTAATGCACCAACCTCTATTTGTGATATAAAGTCGACTCCCGCTATACATATATATATTTATAACTGTATATGAAAAGTTTTTAACCTTAATTGTTCGAATACACATTCTATAATTATATAACTTCAAACACATATCCTACCTTCTTTGTATTGTACATATTTACTTGTTTGTGAGCAATATTCAAGCCCGACTTTGACACCGGTGAAAAAATAATAATTAAATGATCATTTGTTTTTATCATTTTTCACTTAATAAGTTTGAATTACACATATTAAATGATTTTTTTTAAGAGGTTAAACAATTTAAAACCATTCAAAAATAATTAAAAAAAAACTATAATTTCTGATTTTTAATAGTAATTCAATATAAAAATATTTTGTTTATTTTTATTTAAATATATAAATTTAATTTACTTTACTATAATAATTTATATATGTATATATAGTTTTAAAAAAAATTACTTTACCATAAAAATTAATTATATTTTAATATACATAAAAGTGATTTAATATTTATTAAATAATTTATTATAATTATATATATTATATTAAATAAATATAACCACTAATGATAAAAGGGTATAAATATCAAATTATTAATTTTTAGATAATTTTTAACTCTTAAAAAATAAAATTAATATACATTTAGATGTATGAAAAAAATATATTAATAAAATTTTAGATTTTACGTATTATTTAATTTTAAGATAAAAAATAAACATTCCTTTGAAAGGTGGGTAGAAGCCTAACAAGTTAAAAAAAAAAAAAAAAAACATTTAACTAACTCAGCCATCTAGTGTTCAAAATTCAAATTTAAATAAAAAAAGTAACTTTTTTTTCTTCAGCTAAAAAATAAATAAAAATACCCGTGTATGGACTGCTTGCTTTATTGGTCCTTTAACGTGGCCATCACGCTCCAAAATCGAACGGCTCACATCACATCTCGAAAGTTTCTCTCTCTTCTCGAACGCAATCATCGCCTCCCACTACCCCCACAATTAATGTCCCCAACTCTCTCTCTCTCTTTCAAAACAAACTCTCTTTCTCTCTTCCTCCTCAGATCTGTAACCCTCGCTTCCTCCCTCCTTCCTCCACCACCTCCTCTAAACGACAATGGCTGCTCCAACAACAACTACGGCTCGCGAAGAGAACGTCTACATGGCCAAGCTGGCTGAGCAAGCCGAGCGCTACGAAGAGATGGTCGACTACATGGAGAAAGTCTCCGCCTCCGTTGACAAGTCCGAGGAGATGACCGTCGAGGAGCGTAACCTCCTCTCCGTCGCTTACAAGAACGTCATCGGCGCTCGCCGTGCCTCCTGGCGCATCATATCCTCCATCGAGCAGAAGGAGGAGAGCCGCGGCAACGAAGACCACGTATCCATCATCCGCGACTACCGATCCAAGATCGAGACCGAGCTCTCCTCGATCTGCGACGGGATCTTGAAGTTGCTCGACTCACGGCTCATCCCTGCCGCCTCCGCTGGTGACTCCAAGGTTTTCTATTTGAAAATGAAAGGTGATTATCACAGGTACTTGGCTGAGTTCAAAACCGGAGCCGAGAGGAAGGAAGCCGCCGAGAGTACCCTCACTGCCTACAAAGCCGCTCAGGTCCCCCTTATCTCTCTTTTAATTATTTTCAATTATTCTCATAATTTAAGTATATTGTAGCGTTTGTCTTTTATATTTATAACAACCATAACTTATTCACAGTTTTGGTTATTGGATTATATGAATATTAGAGAAAAAAAAATCAAATTTGTTTTGTGTATTGCAGGATATTGCCAACGCTGAATTGGCTCCAACTCATCCAATCCGTCTAGGACTGGCTTTGAATTTCTCAGTGTTCTATTATGAGATCCTCAATTCTCCTGATCGCGCTTGCAATCTTGCGAAGCAGGTTCGGTTCTTGATTTCGAATAATAATAAAAAATCAAAATTAAGTTTTCAAAATCGCATATGTATACGAATTGGTTTGGTGATGCAGGCTTTTGATGAGGCTATTGCTGAGTTGGATACCCTTGGAGAGGAGTCATATAAGGACAGTACTTTGATCATGCAACTTCTTCGTGACAACCTCACGCTCTGGACCTCCGACATGCAGGTCGGTTCCATTCATCTTTATTAATTCAACTTGTGCGTTGTGTTTACAAATGCCAATATTGAACAATTTTGTGGTTTTGGTTTGGAACAGGATGATGGGGCTGATGAGATTAAAGAAGCAGCACCCAAGCCTGAAAATGAACAGCAGTAAGGGTTTTGTTTGGATTGAATTTCTCCTATATGTTTTTGGTGGGAGAAAGATTGAATGTTGCTAGTTTCCCTGTTCTTCGATTTTTAGGCATTCTTGTCTTGGTTATCAAATCATGAATGTACTAAATCTTCTCTTTTTTTTTTTCTTTTTTCTTTTTTTGGGGTTAAATCTGTGTTTCTGAATGCTCTTATTGACGTGAAGATATTGAATATTATATCTACGTTGGGCATGTTAAATCTTATTTCTGTGTTATATTATTAGTTGGAAACTTCCTTGAGAGAAATAATGCTTTGCATTGCCTGCTTGTGTGGATTAAAATCTGAATGTGTTGTGGCTTTGGTACTGGCGTGTGCCAATTCTATTGACAAATCCTTGTGATTGGACGACTTGGGATTTGGAATTGAGGACCAATTAGGAGGTGATAAACTGGCTAATTTGTTCTAAGCTACGTGGGGCCATCGGTTGTTAGCTGTTTGCCTTAATCTTTTTGACTGCGGATGAGGACATGATTGATATGTGTTGAATGTTGATTGACTCTTTTGGGAAAACTCTTTACCTCGTTTCTTTTTTCTTTTGAAATGACAGGTTTATTAATTAAAAAGACAAATTCCTTTTGTTTTGAAAATGGTCCTCTTTATGTTGAATACCACCGCGTTTAGTCAGATTAACGTGAAGATGTCTTGTTTCCACATTTTTTACATCAATGAAAATAATTGTAAATAAAAAGTATTTATTTTTATTTCGAAAAAAGTATTTATTTTTTTGGATTATTTTAAGTTAATAAAAAAAAAACATATTAATATGAATGGCCATTGATTTGTCGAGATGAAACACGGAATGCTGATTGAAAATATATTCTTATAATATTGAGGGTATACGTTCACAAATGACCAGGGAACTTTTCAGTAAAATACAATTATTTTTTAAAATGATATTTTATCGTTGTGAACAATTAAATAATAAATTAATATTTACTCATACAAGTTTGGCATGACTTTAATTCACCGGCCTGGTCACGAGTGACTCGGTCATTATGATGAGGGGTGATCTTTATTTTTGCGTTTTTAGTCATACTGTTTTAAAAGCCTTGTGATTTATAATGAGATGGAAGACCGGAGAGTCCCTTCTATCATCAATATATGAACGAGCCTTGCAAATGCGAAAATTTTGGTTGGAAATACCGGATCCGTTATGTTAGCAAAATTTTAGTTTATTGTCATTCTCATCATTGTCTTCTTTATTTCTTTCAACTATATTTTAAGATAAGGTTTAGTTATTTTATCCAATCATTAATTTCTGTCCTATATTTTAAAATAGAGTTTAATTACCTCATCCGACCATTAATCTTATCTTTCAATTGGAGTCTTTGAATAAGCATTAATAACCACCTTTACAACGACTTCAATTGAAAGATAAGATTAATGATTGTGTAAGGTTGTCAAGCCCTTAAAATTTGTCACAAAGTATCACAAAAAAAAAAAAAAAATCTCATCACACACATGCACCTATTAGTTAGGCAACCTAGTTTCGGATGATAATTTTAACCACGAATCTATATACCTGTGAATACTTATCCATGATTGACGGATATGGATTTGGCTAAATGACTTTGCGTGTGAATATAAGTTTTTATTTTTCTACCCATAATGGGTTGAGGTTCGGGTATGTCGTATGGCTTGGGAAACAAATCCATATTCGAACCCTTTTATCTGTCTGTTCAAAAATCCACCTCTTCTTTTTCTAATGCCATTTCTCATAATCGATTTGATTGACGAAACAAACATAAACATGTTTCTTTTGGATTGGTTCTATGGCGTCCTTGCGTCACTAGGTTTGTGGCAAAAAGAAGCCAAGATTCTCTTTTTAGGCCTCCACAACGCCGATTAGACCGCTCTCCTTCACATTTTGAAAGATGAGGCCTTTTTAATGTCTCTCTGGTTTTTGTTGCGTTTGATGAGATGGGTCCAGAGACGTAGGGCTGTGGGGTCTAGGATAGGCTCAAGCCTACAAAGCCACTCTAAAATTTTTTTTTATGTTATATATATTTTAAATTATATGTATTTTATTTATTAATTTTTGTATTATAAAAAAATATATATATTTATTCCAAATCTAAGCACTGTATTTTTTATTTATATTTTTATTCAAATATTATATATATAAAATTTTATTTAAATTTTTCATATTTAAGCTTTTTTTTATGATAAGTGGCATAATATATTAGTAAAATTTAATATATTTAGTATTTCTTCTAATATTTTCTTTAATTTGAAATATGATAGTAATTATAAATTATAATTGTTAGAATGTAGATTGATCATATTTAAAGAAAAGCATTGACATCATAATATTAATTATATTTATTTTTGATAAATTTATAATTTAAATATTTTATTCGATCTTTTAATTTTATTTTGATTAACTTATTTATTTATAATATGAATTTTACGAGGTAAAACGTGTTATATTTTCTTTAATTAGGTATGTCTATATTTTTTAATTTATAAAATATTTCATATATTGGAGTTTATTTAAAAAATTTATTGTAGCTGATCCTATTATCAAATTTGGCTACATCCCGGATGGCTTGATTTTGTTTTGTGATTTTGTAACTGGGTTTGTTTTTGTTTTATGTGGGGTGTGGATTTGATTGCAGAGACTGGTACAACATCATCAGACGCAGCATCCAACATCAGAGGAGCTGAGCATTGGAAAAATCAAGTTCAAGGCTCTTGATTTGGGTGGTCACCAGATCGCTAGCCGAGTCTGGAAAAATTACCATTTGTTTTTTAGTTTTTTTTTTTTTTATGTATTTATTTATTTCCAGCTTTTTAAACAAAGATTGTAGATTTGTCTTAACATGATTTTTTTTTTCGACAAAGTTTTAACATGTTTGTTTAAAAAATAAAAAAGTTATAGCATGTTTTATGTGTGGGTTTGTTGTTATTTATAATGAATTGTTTTGTTTGATTATCAGCATATTTGGATGATTTAGAATGAAGCGTGTGGTTGTTTAACAATTTTGTAGGTTGGATAATTATTAGGTTTGATTTTATTTTATGGTTGATATTATTGTTAGGATTTAGAAATTATAAGGGTTGATATTATTGTTAGGATTTAGAAATTATAAGGTTTGATTTTATTTTATGGTTGGAAATATTGTTAGGATATGTAAATTATATGATTTGTGAATATTAGGTAACATGGATGGGAAAAAGTTTGGAAACTTTATGAAATTTCATTACAATTTTTACTTTTATTATTTTTTCATTTGGTGGGTATGGGTATACCCATTGGTCCAATGATGCCCTTGAATACATACCTGAGCCCCAACCCTCCTAGAACCTTGACAAGTTCAAGTAGGGTATAGATATAAAATTCCCGATGGGTTCAGGTGTGGATTTTAGTAAATCTGCTTCCATTGCCATAAATATGGTTGGACAAGTAGGGATGACAAAATTATTCAATCTAGTCCAAACCTGTCCAAACACAATCTATTCAAGGTGGATATGGAGCGAAAAGTAGTAATTCGTTTCGAGCATGGACTGGGTTTGTACTAACCTTTAAAAATTCAGGATTAGGTTTGGGGTAAGTTTTCTTATCTCGATCTGACCTGATAACTTGGTTTATACATAAATACAAAAAAAAATCTTAAATCTACAAATGTTTATTAGAGGAAGTTGTTATATAGTGTCAAAGTCTTATATCATTAACTATAAAAGTTTTTGTATGGATTTAGAACTCTTATTCGTGGATATCATAGTAAATATATGAGAAAACCTTTGTCTTTGCTGAATTCTTTTTTGTGGTCCTATTTTCAAGAAATTGAAGTCTATAGTTTTCTAGCTTCTTATATAGTTTTCAGTTCTTACTCTTACTTTTTCTCTTGTTCAAAATAACTTTAGAATTACTACTCTACAAACGCTTTTAATTTTGTAAGAAAAAGCGCTCACAATAAAAGTTAAAATCAAAGTAGCTAAAAAGCCTAAAATACTAGAACCTTTAGTTCTTCATAATTTTTTGTTGGTGACCTCTCAATCAAACGTTAGACAATTTTACTTTTTTTTTTTGGTATGTCAACGTAACAGCTTCAAATGTTAATTTTATATTTCTCGTACAATTAGTTCTTTGTTTTCAAAAGCTTTAACACTACGTCTTTTGCTAAAAAAAAATTGGTATATTTTATGAATTTTATATTAATAATTAATATTTATGTGATGTTACATTATAGTTAAATTAAACTATTGAAAGTTTAAATATGTATTTTTTAATTTATATATTTATTTTTTATATTATTTATATCATTAGTTAAAAATTAAATCAGGTCAATATGTTGAATTCGAAGTAAATCTCTCTAATTGAGTTTAGATTTTGGACTAAAACTAGCGATCCATTCAGTGCACAAATTGGATTTAGGGCACCCTTAAAAAATTTTGGATTGGGCTTAGTCGGGACCAAATCTAATCCAATCCGATTGGTTACTATTTTTGTTGAAAACTAATATTTCACAATGTGGTTATTATTATTTTTCCTTTTCAAGTATAAATTTTAGATTTTGAAAAGGGGAATACCATGTCATCTCACTATCTCGTCGTGTGAGCGTACAAAGGAGTTTATGATTGGCCCCCCGTTTTATCTTCTTTTTGAAATTTTTTATTATTTTGAAAGTTGAAACTCATTGAAAAAGAGCTAACAAAAAGGTCACTTTCCTCCATCACAGCAAGCGGCAATACATGAAAGGAAAATCATCCATCCCATTTCCACCCAAACTAAGGGCGAGGTTGTTTTTCATATTTTTTAAAGCTTTTAACTTAGGATTCCAATTCTTTTTCCAAAAAATAAAAAATAAAAAGATTCCAATTACCAATTATATTAAGTGAAAAAAATTTGTTTGTTTTCCTTTTTACTTTTATATTATTTTGAGTAAAATACATCTTATTTGAAAAGTCAAAATTTATGGCTTTCCACTGAACTTTTAAATCATGACCGACTAATCAACACTAATTCACTAGATTGACTTCATATGGTCAATTTATTATCAAAACTACTTTACTCATTAAATAATAATAATAATAATAAAGAAACCAGTTTCATCAAATTCAATCTCTAAACATGACCCTAAATTAATAAACCAAAGCAGAGGAGGAGACGACGATGCTGCCACCTTGGGTTGCCACCAGAGGAGGCTAATTCTCCTCGCATTGGTGGAAAGAGGCTGGCCCATCAATTTTACTTGGAGGAGACCGCTAGCCTCTTCCAATCTCGAAAATAGAGACCGACGGCCTCCATGGTAGTCACTGTCACTACAATAGTACTATATGAGGAGGCATATAACCTTCTCAACAATCAAAGAAGTCAAATAGTAGTTTCGGATCCCAAATCATGGGTTATTCTTTTAAATAGCACTATAAATTCGTGATTTTTACAATTGTCATTAGATTTGTTGATGTGGAAATTGTACTCAATAGTCACACCTACAATATAAACAAAATATAGTCAAAACACAACCTATAAAGGAAAGAGATTTTGTTATTTTATTAGTTTAATAAGACAGTGAAATACAAAAAGGGAAGTATATTTTACAAGATTCCTTCAAATAACCAATGCCATTTCTTTGGAGGCGTTTTTTTTTCTCTTAGGCCGATTTCTCTTTCCTTTTGCCTGGAAAAAAAGGAAAAAGGTCTTGTCTGATAGGTAGGAAAAGGGAGTTTAGGTCATCTCACAATAAAATTCTCAAAGTCGTAGCTTTGATATGATATTCTCACTCTCTTCCCATTACCAACTCTCCTTCCTCTTGGTATTCTAATTCCTTTTGATCACTTATCTTTCTTGTGAATAGTAACATTCTTTTCTACTAGTTCATTTAGAATTTGAGGCTAGTTACCACACTTTCTTCGTGTGTACCTTTCTCTGGTCTCTTATATGCACCTTGCCTACTTCAAAGCTTCCTTTGGCCAATTGTCCTTAAGTATTCGTGTTTGGTGCTTCCTGCTCCTCTCGGCTCAAATATTGTGTACACGTGTCAGTCTTTCCTTGACCTTTTGGGTCTTCGTGCTACATGGCACAAGCATAGCCTTTCATTTTTTCACTTACTAGCTGGCATCTTTATCCACTTGATGCGTTAGACCTAAGTTTGAACTATAGGCTTGCAACTATTGCCATGCTGCCGTCAGGGGGTCTAATTTCAAGTTTTCTCTCCTTATGGTTTCTCGCTCATCTGCTTGGATACATGTTTTCCTTATTTAGCTTGTTGGGCTTGGGCTTGTGTGAATTCCCTTAATAATCTGGCTCCACAAATCTATCTATTAGACCCAAAATTGAATTGATTTTGGGCTCAGTAAACTTTATGAAGGATCTAATTTCCCCTCAACAAGATTAACAATTAAAATTTTTATAACAGCAAAATTGATTTTCAACCAAACATACCTTTGGTTTCCCCTTAACGCCAAAACCCAAAATTCAAAGTTTTGGTTTTGCTTCTCAAATTAAAACAAATAAGAAGTTCAAAGTTAGAGAAATAAACAGTTAGAACTTAGAGATAGAAAACTAAGGGTGGACATTAGAGAGAGAAACGAACGAACTTAGGCCATCTTCAATGTTTGGACACAAAATTTTACACCAAATTTTTCTATACTTCAATGTATTTTACATCAAATTGATGTAAATAGCATCTTGAAAGAATATGCTATATATAATTCTTTAATTAATATATATTAAATATTATACTAATTTTAAAGATCTCAATAAAATATTTTAAAAAATACATTTTTTAATAATAATTTAATATATATTTTTAATTAAATTAATTTATAAATCAATACCAAATTTGGTGTTATGATCAATGCAACACCAAATTCGTTGGAGAGCAACTTTGGTGCATATTTTGGAGAGCAAAAATGCACCAAAATTTTGGTGCATTCGTTGGAGAAGGCAATATATGGAAGTAACAAAGATGCAACGCTGACAAACACATTAACGAAAGTAATGTTTTTTAAAAAAAACACACACACACACACACAAAACGAAAAAAAAAAAAAATGGAGGGTGAAAAGTTTGAATTTGAAAATAAGTTAATGAGGAACATTGTTTTCCTCGTCGAGACATTCAAATAATAATATATTATGAACTCAAATGGAGGGTGAAATGTTTCGCCCCTCAAAGGCTTTTTGGAAGTATCTAATCATCAGTCACGAAATTGTTACTGTCAATGAAAATGTTCACGATTAGAGAAAGAGTCCACACTCAGATATCACAATATATATGTTTTCAACTCCAAAAATATTTTTCTTACTGTGAAATCAAATAAATTAAAGAAATTTTCAACAATAAAGACGCATTTACTAATCAAAGAATGAAAATGAAAAGAAGTTGAGTTTTAGTGGAAAGGAAATTGAGTTCCCTTTCAAATGTTTACTAGCTTTTAAGAATTGGAAATGAAATTGAATTAATTCATATTCTAATATTTACTAAATTAAGGAATAAAGAATAAACAAAATTGATTGAAAAATACCTCGTGCATTAAGGTTGATTTTATTGTACAAGTTTTACACAAATTATGGATCATAAAACCATTAAATATCACCCAAATTTGATTTTTAGCAGTCCCATTTTATGGCTATTTAAACAGTAAGGCAAATAAAAAAATAAAGAAATTGTATGTTCATGATAGAATGAGAATTGAGAAATCATGAACCGGGTTCCACTCGTTTTTCAACCCAGAACCCCAAAACTCACCGTAAAAGAAAATCAAACCTATTGTGAAACCGTAATGAAATCAATAGTTATCGAGAAATCAATTTTGAGAAATCAACAGTAAAAAAAGGACAACATGAGTTGAGGAGAACGACATACGTAGAAGAGACTGAATATATTTTCAATTTTTTTATTTTTAATTAACATTGATTGACGATATTTTGGTTAATATTCATGAATTCCCTTATTTAATTAGAAAAAGAACTTGACTTACAGAATGAGAAGAGGAATCAAGTTTCTTTTCCAAGAGCAAAACTTGATTCATTATATTTATGTAGGGTTTATATAACTTGATTCCTAAAAATTTTTATAAACATTAAAATTTACAAATAAATAATTAAATTTTCTTTCCTTTTTAGGATTCATGATTTATAAATCTATCTAAGGAGACTTAAAAGTGAGACTTTTAGGTTTTTTTTTTTTTTTTTCCACACAATCTACTGAGATGAGATAAATGCAAATTTGAGTTTTCAACTATAACATTGTTTTTCAAATTAAGTAGTGGGTTGTTTATTTCTTTGACACAATACTTTGCACAATGCCCATTAGATGGCATAATCAATTTATTGAAATATAAGAGCATCTCTAATGCAATGATCTATTTGAAATAAATTTCTTGTTATATAGGATAGATAAATAATAAAGTGGAATAATGAGACCAAAAAAAAAAAATTCTCTAATGAAATTATCTAACTTAAATATGAAGTCAATATAACAAAAAAAAAAAAAAAATAATAGAAAATTTGAAGATAGATTTCTCAATTGAAAAACATTCATAGAAATGTTGATTAGGATTTCTCATCCTCTTCAACCAACTAAAAATATGGAGCATTTTTCTCACTCTTTTTTTCTCAATCATAAGATATAAAAGGAAAAAG
The DNA here is from genome assembly GCA_022984855.1 of Dimocarpus longan. Classification (NCBI taxonomy): domain Eukaryota; kingdom Viridiplantae; phylum Streptophyta; class Magnoliopsida; order Sapindales; family Sapindaceae; genus Dimocarpus; species Dimocarpus longan. Next base: position 5,043,951 of record CM041018.1, read on the forward strand.
AGTGTGATGTATATTATATTATGATTGGCCAAAAATGAATATATCTTTTATTTTAAGTGATTGCATAGAAGATGAAAATATGCATTTATATATATTTTTTGCCAAAGTGGATTCATATTCAAAAAAATTGTTGATATGTTACTAACTGAAATTAAAAATATATATAATAGTATTGAAAATGCTCTAAAGAAAGATATGATTTGTAGATAGTGTGTGTGTGTTAGACAGAAGGAAAAAAAAAATAATAGAAAGTTTGCAACCTTTAATGCGACTAAAACCCAAGTTGATAATTGAGTTTAGAAGCAAAAGCAGCGGCAACACGTGCTGTTTCACACCATTCTCTCAATAAACGTCTCGTCCTTTTCATTTTCCTCTTCTTCAATTTACATTTATTGAGGTGGTCCAAATCTCAATCTCTCTCTAAACTTCGTTGGTAAGGTGGAAATTTATTGCTTCCATTTTCCAGTGTGATGATTTGGTTGTTTGTTATAGATTTAGAAATTATTTTGGTGGGCGTTTTCTTTCGAATATTGATTTTGGGATCTGATTTTGTTTGTTTATTGAACAAATGAAATCACTATTAGAAACATAATTTGAAAAGTTAAAATAAAATTATAATAAACAGGATGCCAATCACTATCAGATACATAATTTGAAAATTAAAAACAGCATATTGAAATGAGTTTATCTATCATGATATGATGGATAATTGACGAATGACGGTGGTCAAACACAATCAATCATAAACCGAAATATTTTTGCTCTGTTCAATCTTCATGCGACAGAAGATGAGTACCACGAGGTCAACTGTGCCACTAGCTGTAGAAAGGAATGACTTCACTCCAGTGATGATGTGTTTCCTTTTTAGGGCATTTTAGGATGGAGGCAAGAGAATTCATGTTCAAAATTTAAAATGGACTAAACCTACTGTACTTATTAACAAATGTAAGATTACAAGCCCATAAACATGTGCATTTGGAAATCTCACACATTTTTTAAATATTCAATAACAAGCTTTGATACAATAAGCTTATAATATATTGGTCAGAAGCTTGATAGAACAGAATTATAAACATTAATTGATACAGACGATTAAATATAAAGATCTACTTAGGTATAAGAACTCTCACACTACAATGTCTATTGGAAGAACTCTCTTCATTTAACCAGAAAGAACAGTTATTATCATGCTATTTTCCAACATCTGAACATTATGACTTCCCAAATCTTACATATGACTCCTAGCCCATAGGTATATAACCAATATTTTTGGCCAAAAGCTCACCGGCCTCTGGATAATTTTCGCAGTACATAAGGATCAATTCCCTGTTGAGCACCGCCATTAAGAGAACTTTCCTTCAAGCAATAAAAGCTAAAGCTTATGTTCTAGGTGGAACCGAAAAGCACTCTTTGTTGAAAAATATCCGAGTATTCATCCAACCCAATTAGGACTTTGTAAGGATAATCTACATCATGTCAATGAATGCCTTTTTTCATTTCCACATGAAGTTGAAGCATTCAGTTGAGTATGTATTGAGATGAAGTTATGAACTCCAACAACTGTTAGTCACTGTTGTCAAAATATTATAGCTTGCATTGAGAAGACTGCTAAATAGTCACCATCAGTGACCAGTACCGAGGAGCTGAAAACAAGTTGCTAATATTTTACTTTGATACCAACCTCTTACAACACATTTTATCATCATATAGGGAGAAAATAACCACTGAAGTTCAACACTTGTACTTAAAACATACAATACAATAATTGGAAATCATCAGCTGATTCTCTTACCCTACTTCCAACAAATAAAATGCAGTTAAAGAACACACATGACAGATATGAATATCCAAATTATTTAACAGCACCAATAAAAGTCTAAGAAAGATACGGAGACCTACCCAATGCTTAATCTTAGTCCTAGAATTAAAAAGCATGAAAGTGACTAAACACTGTGCTTCCAATAGCGTAAGAATCCGGTCAAAACTAAATAATTATATTCAAAGCAAAGGCCTCAACTGAAAAAGAAACTTGCAGACTTCTTCTAGACTCCATAATGTCCTCTCAACGAGGATATCCTTCAAACGATATTTTCAAACCTTATCAACCTAGACCCAAGACTCAATTAAAAAATTAAAAAAAAAAATCACAACAATCCATAAATTCCAGCCCATCAAACTGAAGCTGAACCCTTGAAAGACTTTTCTTCATCGTAATTTTCTCACATCTTAAAGAAATCCACCAGTGAAATCAACAGCCTTCTACTACCCATTATCTCAGCCAAACACTACGTGGCCAATTTGGTTTTCAACTTGACACATAATTGCTTCAGACAAGAAACTAAATCATACTAATTAGATCACACTCTAAACCAATTTTTTCATAAACAAGCTAAATAGAATTTTGATGATTTGTAAGTAAAAGCAACCCAATAATCTTAGCCGCCGCACCCAACCCCTCCCCAACAAAAAAAAAGAAAATCCTATTACAAACCTAAGACTTGTGTAGTTCTGTTACTAAATACACCAATTGCTTCCAAGTTTCTTCCACTAAACAAAATATATCCACAAAGCCAAATACAATATCAGATGAACATACCACTATAATTTATAACAAATATCCAACAAAATGCAAGGAGTAAGTTTGAGTTTTTTTTTGGGCACATATGTATATATTTAATTTGACAACAAAATTTACAAAACAAAATCTAACTAACCAGAGCTAGAATTCTTTTTTGGTTACTAATCCGACAACTTGTAATTAAATATCTAAATACCCTCCTCCCGGCATTAAAAACTTTACAAAAAAAATAAATAAAAGCAAAAAGGAACAAAACCCCTAAAAAACGACACCGTTTCTGCGATTTTACCTCAGAGACCTCTCCATCTAGGGCTTGGAACAGGCACTGTCGGCGAGAGCGGGAAATTCAACTGACCAGAGGACGGCGAAAACAGCAGACTCGGAGAGAGCAAAGGGTACGATGACCGCGGCGAGTTCAGGCACCCGAACGGCAGCGGTGAAGACGGCAGCTGAAACTGCGGCTGCGACGCCGGCGGCGGAATCATTTCCTGTTGTTGTTGTTGCTGAGACGCTGCGTTTAAGTTGCTCCACCGTGGCGAGACGAGCGGAGCCAGCGGAGAGAATCCCGAGAATTGCGGCTTCGAGTTCGGATCGGCTGTCGGGATCGAGTTCTGGAGGTACCGCATGTACGCCGACACCGGTGACTCCGCCGCCGCGTGTACGGCAGGAAATGGAGGCAGAGGCGAGAGAGGCGCAGTTGGCCGTTGTTGAATGAAGCCGCCACCGCCAGCGTTGGCGGCGTTGGGAGGTGGAATAGGGGGGTTGGCGCAGGATAGCAAAGAAGGGGGGCGGTTGCTAACGTGGGCAAGAGGCGGAGGACGAATACGCTGGAGACGAGAGCTTGGAGCCTTGGGCTGTTGTATAGGTGGAGGCGTCGAAAACCGCTCGTGAGCGGGTGAACCGGTCAACTTCTGCACCACATCTCTAAAATCATTCTTGTTGATGTTATAAACCGGAGGCTGATGCTGCTGCGGCGGACCCTGTAGATTCTGCTGGGATTGGGATTGGGACTGAGTCTGATGATCAAAGCTGGTGCTGGTGGGGGGCTTCTTGATGAGTGGAGGAGCAGAGGCAGTGGCGGTGGCGGTGGTTGTGGAAGGCTGTTTAGCGATCTTGTGAGATAGCTTGTTGAGATGCTTGAGATAGTGATCTCTATTATTACTAGTATTACTGGTTGCTGTTGCTGTTGTTGAATTTGAGTTGGATTCGCCAGAAGAATGACAGCTTTTATCCATTACACCTCCAAAACACTTTCTCTCTTCTGTTGGGTGCATCTAATGATCTCTCTCTCTCTCTGTATCTACAGCAGCACCGATGTCTATGTGTCTGCTTCGTGGGGATTTGATTTTTCTTCAATTTATGCCCGATTTTAACGAGTCGGCGAGTAGGGACACTTACCACCAGAGATTTTCAAAGAGAGAGAGAGAGAGAGAGAATTAAAACACTGTTTAATCAAACTTAATTAAAACTAATTTTGAGGATAATAGGGGAAAAAAATGGAAAAGGAAAGAATATGTCTGGGTTTGTTTCCTGCTTTGTAAATTTTGATCTGATTAAAAGAAGAGACATGACCCGTAAAAGAAGGCACGTACTTCGTTATACTTATCTACGCAGCCAACTGGACTCTCTCACTCGACATTACTTTTGTCTTTTTCAATGAGTTCTATGTGTATCCAACTCACTCGCTCACTCACTTGGATACATGTACGACTTCATTTTGGTGGTAATTATGGTAATAATATTAATAAAATATTTTATTTGGTCCTTTTTCAATTACGTAATTGACGGTGACAATAGGGCTATTTTGACATACAATATTAAAATGGTTCGACTAAATTGGATTATATTAAAATAAACTATCATTTTTTTAATAATCATATTTAATTAAACTCGAGATTAAATTAAAATTATATCATATTATATTTAATATAAATTCATATTAGATTGAAATAATATTAATTTAAACTTAAAATTAATTTTATAAAAACCTTAAAAAAAGAGAGAAAAATATTTTTTTAATTTAAATACAAAGATTAATTTTAAATACTCAAATGTAGGTTTGAATTGAAATAAAATTATTTTCAATTTTTATTATATAATCTAACTTATAAATTATTTTTTTTTAAATTTATATTTATTTTTTTAGAATTATATTATTTTAAAATATGATTGAATAAAGATTAATGAGATTGATAGAAGAGAGAGAAAGAAAAGTGAAATGTAATTAATGAAAAAATAAATAATTAATGAGTTTGAATTTCATCGTATTGAATCTTATGATGGAGCTTGAGAATAGACATTATCATGATAATGAGAGTGGAATGAAGATAGGATTGAGTTTTCATTTCCAAGTTTATCTCTCAAAATATAAGATTTAAGAGTTTACGATATTTTGAATCTCAAACTTATTTTAAGTCTTGTATTCCAAACAGAGTTTGAGTGTGTTAGTATATATTAGAAATTCCAACTCAATTGCATGACATCCCTGCCTAAGAGTGTTTAAACATTTTCCTTTATCGGTCAAGTGATTTAATACTTTATTTTCTCGGTGAGTCACGACACTTCTATGATCCAGTAAGATGGCAATTTAAAAAAATAAAAAAATAATTTTAAAAAATCCCAACCCAGTTAACAAGGACATGCACAGCTGTTGGAATTATTTATAAAGTGATCAATTGCATCCCTACCTAAGAGTGTTTAAAATTTTTCCTTTTTCGGTCAAGTGTTTTAATACTTTATTTTTTCGGTGAATCACGACACTCCTATGATCCTGTAAGATGGTAGTTTAAAAAAATAATAAAATAATTAAAAAAAAAATCCCAACCCAGTTAACAAGGACATGCATAGCCGTTGGAATTATTTATAAAGTGGTCAATTGCATCCCTGCCTAAGAGTGTTTAAATATTTTTCTTGATCGATCAAGTGTTTTAATCCTTGACCCCGGTGAGCCAAGATGCTTCCATGACCTCGTAAGATGGCAGTGTAAAAAAATAAAAAAAATAATTTTAAAAAAATCGGAACCCAGTTAACAAGGACATGCACAGCTGTTGGAATTATTTATAAAGTGGTCAAATTGACATATGGGGGTAAAATGTGAAAACGTTGAATGAGGCAAGAGAGGAATGGTTTCTTTTTTCTTGGTTTATTATTGTGAGTATTTGTTGTACTCTTCTTTGAAACGCAAGACAAGGCTGCCAAAAGCTCTACATACAAATCCTCTTTAGTCTGTCCTTAATTATCCTCTTGTCTCTTCACTTTTTTAACACCTCCACCATATCTGCTTTTTCTTTTTCTCTTTCTTGTTTTTCTGGACCCAAATCAGTCACTCCTCACAATTTGTGTTGACACTTGAGAGACACACACTCCTTATCTCCTTCCTGCAATACACTAACAAAACCAAAATAAAAATGTTTTTATTTATACTTATATAAGAATTAATAAGATTTTATTTGATATGTAGGCGTGACCACATATGATATAAGGTTTTTTCTCTCTTCACGTGACAAAAATATATTACGTACGGGGCACAACTTTGGGTGGAATTCAACGGAAAATTGATAAAACAACAGTATAAGAGAAATTTTCTGGGAAACTATTTGAGTCAAAATTTTGGTAAAAGGCTGCAGTTGACGGGCCTCCTGCTGCCCGTTAACGTCACTTATTCCACCAATCAATTTGCACGGAAGGGTGACAAGAATCTGTGAGGCAATTATCATGCGTCCACTTTTAAAATGCAAGGCGAAAACATGCCAATGATGCCATTAATAAATGACTCATTCTCTACTTTTCTTTTCTTTTTTTTTCTCCTTTTTCCTCTTTTACGTGAATTTGATTTGTTGATCAAATCAAAGGAAGCCATATTCCAAGTCCCGGGGTTCTTTTACCACGCATGCAGTTGTCTTTCTTCCATACCATTTGAATTCTTAGACACTTTAGGAGTAAAAGATGTGTTACCTTCTTGATTTTCACAAGAGGTTAGTGGTTTCTTTTTATATGCATAAGTTTTTATATTTTAAGGTGTTACACTGATTTTGTGTGGTGTCCAGAAATTGCAATACTAAAGTGAAATCTATTGGTGATACAATTAAGTGCTATAGCCTGAAGTTTTTAGTTGGAGAAATCATTAGTAGGAATAATATATTCTTAGATTTGTTTGATTTTTTGTCATGATTGGTGTAAGAGGAGATTATAATAAATTATAGGAATTTTTTTGTTTTATGTTTTTGTGGAATTATCATGTTCATGATATTATTTATATTTTATTAGATTATTTACGGAATGAAATTTTATTCCATTGTTAAATCGATAATTGTTTTTATTTATATATTTTTTTAAATCAGGTTAAATAAAATCAAACGAAGATGAGTACCGAAAGGAGACCAAGGAACATGGATAGATATAGCCAATCCTATCTTAAAAAACTCTCATCCTCGTATTTCTCAAGTGAGAATGAGAGAAGTGACAGTAGAATGGAGATGAGAATGAGGATAGGATAAGGATGAGGATGAAGAAAATGAAAATAAAGGTGAAGGAATATATTCATCCTTATTTGACTCGTTAATATTCCTAATCATTATATTAAAAAAAATATCTAAAAATGAAATAAATATAAAATTTGTAAGATTATATGATAAAAATATAATTTTTAAGATTTTATTTTCTCGAGAAAAGGGAGTTGTGACCCCTATGGGCTTCCCTCTCTCTATCTTTAAATACAATTCTATGTACATCCACTATTAACAAAGTAATTGAGCATTTCTCTTTCACCTTTATGATAGAGGTTTGAGCGCCGGTTATTAATTAAATCATGAAGTGTAGGGAAATCCCTCCATTGTATCAAAGTTGTATAAGTATTTTGGATCATATTTATGTTAGTTTATCTCATTAAATTCCAACAAACACTTGACTCGATTCATATAAAATTTCAAAAAATATAAATTAGAGTTTTAAGTCTTGACACTTACATTATAGGTTCATAATTGTTATAAATTATCTTATCACATCATTTAAATAAAAAAAATATGAATAAATTATTAAAAAATATAGTATTATTCACTTTTACGAAATATTTTCTCTAAATAATGTGACGAATCAATTTGTAACAACCGTATTAATTATGAGATGGTGTATAAATGATATGATAATTATAAATCAACTTATTACGTCACTTTACATAATGATTTTGAGTGAATTTTTTGATAAAATACTGTTAGTCCTAAAAAGTTAGGGTATATATATGTGTGTAATTGTACCAGTCCTGTTAATAACCCTTTTTTGTAAAATTGTCAAAAAAATTCTATTTATATATTATTTTACTAATTATTTTTATTAAATATCAAAATAATAATGATAATCCATAGAACAATTAGACATCATGAATAATTTAGTTTGACCGCTACGTCCGAATCCTGGTTTCGCCCGTTCATTTCCCTTGTTGACAAGGCAATCCGGCAGCCGCGGTCTTGCGTTGTCACTAATGAGATTGGTTTATCAAAAAAACAATATTTTATGACTAAAACAGGCCAACAATTGATTGTTTTCTTCGAGTGGGCAGAGACTGCTCACACACTTTTGTTTTTTGTCATAAGCAAGCCAATAAAAAAAAACCGCAAAATGACGAGATTTTGATTGACAACCTATAATAACAAAAGGCATAAATATTAAATAGCTACCAACTTTTTTTAAAGGGTTGGTATGGAAATGATATGGAGCATCGTTTTCCAAAGGTAGCTGACTAATCCTTTCACGGGCCATTTTGTACCAAACACCTTCACATTTCTATCATTAGGCCTCATGAAAATAAAATTTGGTGAAAAGATAACCACCAAACCTATAAATAAACTAGTCACCGACAGTGGGCGCTGGCGGTTTCAGCACCCAGCAGTCCCTATGCCTTTACTGGCTTTTGTTCAACACCTGTGTAGCTCAAAATATAATAGCTTTCCCGTCATTATATATAGAATATCCTTCCACCTTAGTATAAGTTTCTCTTTCACCTCCGTATGGATATATTTCTCCTATCTGAAAGCAGTATCCTGGGCCGTGTCACTGTTTTCCTATCCTAGTTGATTCCGATTATCCCGTGAACCAGTCTCACTTTTAAGGACAAAAAAAAAAATATAAATAAACGATATATTTATATCATGGGTGTATTGCATCGTATATATAGATAGATCTCAAATCTTTTGTGCTAGGATTTTCTTTGTTTTCTTCTTAACTGAATTTCTCTGATATCAGAATTGACAAGGAAGCTTTCAACTAAAATTATTTAAGAATTTTGAATATAGTTCACATGGATTTTGCTGTTATACTTTTAATAGAAAGTGTTCATTGCTTGTTTTCATATTTTTCAACTTTAATTTTCTGTAAACTCGTGATTGTTTTCAACTATTGAGATAATATAATTAATACTAAAATATTATCTATAGTTGCAAGTTTGTATACTAGCATAAGTGTCATTAATTCAAACATATCAAGGGATATTTAATTTTATAGCTTCTTTCCATCCCTTATTTTGTGAGATGAGTACATCTTTAATAATTTAATTTTATTAACGCCTAAAATGATTTTTTTGATAAAATGTTCTAGCATCAAAATCGGATTTTCACATGCTCGAAGGAGGCAAAAATTGTCTTTATTAAGACTTAAAATTAAGTCTCAAATGACAAAATTTATATATAATTCCGTTTCTCACTGTTTACCTTTTTTTTTCCCTAATTTTTCAAGTTTTTTTTTTTTTCAATTTTTAATTTATACAAGCCTTACAAAATCAAATCTAGAAATTAAAATTAATAAAAAAAATAAGTAAACCTTTTACAAATAGAGGTTTTGCAAAAGCCCAAACAATCTCTTCATAAAAAACAACATTTAATAAACATATATAGATTCAAATAGCAACAAAAAAAAAAAAAAACACTGTCACAATAAATAACAAACCAAATTATGGTTATATACACCTAATAATATTTTGTTTCACGAAAATTGACATTGTACGGACATGATGTGACAACGTATGTAGAGAAATGGTGAAAAAATATGAAAGAAAGTGAAAAGAACATAGAGAATTTTTTTATCTCATCAGGGACATTTTTTGTCTTCGACTCTACGTTTGAGAACCAATTATTCAACGGTTGAAGATTTAGGTTTTCGAACCCAAATCTTCATCTTTGAGTTTGAACCAAGATTTCAAATCTAGGTTTGAACCTAGATTGAACTAAAAGTCAGGGAATTATTTCATGCCTAGATTAAACCATGTCTTGGAACAATTCTGTTCCCAGATCGATGCACCTCTAGATTGAACAATATCTAATTTAATGGAGGTTTAAAGATTTAGGCTTAAGTTTCGAACCCAACAGGCAATGGAGATGGACCTCCATCTCACAACAACAAAGCAAAGATAAAGGTTGATCTTTATCTTCGCATCATAGAGGGGAGGCTCTTCTTTCAACAAATCTAGGTCCTCAAACCTAGATCTCATTTTTACTTTTTTTATTTTTTTGTAATTTCAAACATTTTGTTTTTTATTTTTTAATTTCAATTTTTCATTTTTCTTCCATGTGACATGTGTATACTATAAGTGTAAAATAATAAAAATAACCCTACTTGTATAATATTTGATCAACGTTAAGGATTAAATTGAAAAAATACGAAGGAAAGTGAAAAGAACATAGAGAATTTTTTTATCTCATTAGGGACATTTTTTGTCTTCGATTCTACGTTTGAAAACCAATTATTCAACGGTTGAAGATTTAGGTTTTCGAACCCAAATCTTCATCTTTGAGTTTGAACCAAGATTTCAAATCTAGGTTTGAACCTAGATTGAACTAAAAGTCAGGGAATGATTTTATGCCTAGATTAAACCATGTCTTGGAACAATTATATTCCCAGATCGATGCACCTCTAGATTGAACAATATCTGATTTAATGAAGGTTTAAAGATTTAGGCTTAAGTTTCGAACCCAATAGGCAATGGAGATGGACCTCCATCTCCACAACAACAAAGCAAAGATAAAGGTTGATCTTTATCCTCGCATCATAGAGGGGAGGCTCTTCTGTCAACAAATCTAGGTTCTCAAACCTAGATCTCATTTTTACCTTTTTTTTTTTTTTAAATTTCAAACATTTTTTATTATTTTTTAATTTCAATTTTTCATTTTTCTTCCATGTGACATGTGTATACTATAAGTGTAAAATAATAAAAATAACCCTACTTGTATAATATTTGACCAACGTTAAGGATTAAATTAAAGTATTTTTGGAGTTTAAGGGACCCAGGAGGTGTAATTGTATTTGTAGTTAAGAAAATAAAATAAAATTTTTCCAAAAAAATATACGGACATAAAAGAGTAAAGGAGAGAATTGTGCAACAGTAAAGTTAAATTTAAGAATAGAGATTCTTACGTGTATTTGTGGGGAGGGAGGGATGGGATCCAACGGGTCAAATGGGTATATCTGTACCCATCCTACGGCCCTTCCACCATATCCATCTAAACCCCCGTTAGGGAAAACGGGTAGGTATATGGATATTTGGGAATGTATTCCTCGGTGCCATTACCCATTCCCTTATTTTCCCTATTTGACCTCATTTTTCATTGTTTTTTTCCCTGCTTAAGTCAAAAACTGAAAAACATTAAGAAAATTCACAAACATATATACATATAAGTAAATAATTATTTACAAAATAATCTAATTAACACACTAAATTCACAACAAATATAAGAAAAAAATTATCAATCATTTATTATAATCTAATTTTACATACAACATAACTGTGACAAAACAAAAAAACACACAAATTTAAATTTAAATATTCATGTAATTTATATTTATATATTGAAAAATTGAATAGGGAAAATGAGTTAATGGGTTCGAACCCATTTGTAAGTGCGTATCATTTTTCCCCAAACCCAAACCTATTCAAAAATACTTAAAAACTTACTCCCAAATGGGTATGGATATCCAAGTTTTTCTGTACCTATGGATTTTTTTACTTCTCTATATCTTGTTTGGATGGTAATATTCTATTATATTGGATTGTATTGCATTGCATGGGATGTGATAGAATTGAATATATACCATACCACATGATTGGACTTATAATGAATTTAATAAAAGTAGATTAAATTTATTTTTTATTAGAATAAAATTTTACAAATTACTTTCATCAAAATAAGAGTGTTAATAAAATTAAAAAAAATGAAATTACTTCTAATAAAAATAGTTGTTTTAATATTTTATTTAATTTTTTTGAAACATATTTTATTTAATTGATTTTAAAAAATAAAACGTGGGTTGTTTTGAAATCCATCATACAAATGGGTCTCAACATATAGCCCACAATGGTGCGTTATGTGCCACTACAGTGTATATAAAGGGATTTGATCTAACCAATCGCTTTGCAATCCCAAACAAGGGATTTAATTTCAAAACCCATGTTGTCTCCTATAGGGTCCTCAGTACGGTGCTCCAAACCCACTATATGATGCCCCATTTGATATGTTGTATTGACTTATATTTGATCGGATTGGATTGTATTTTGATAGATTGGATTAGATTAGATATTGTGCAATCCCTTATTTAATGTACTATGGATTGTATTGGATTTGGTTTAATTTAATTAAAATAATTTTTAAGTAAAACAAAATTATTTTATTTTATTTTTAGAAAAGAAAAATATTAGTAAAATTAATATTAATAATGTTCAGTATATTATATTTGTTAAGTTATTTTATATATTTTAATATTAAAAATAGAAGTAAAGTAACAAAATATTCTAAACATAAGAGAAAATCTCTCAACCACTATGACAAGAAAAATTATGAGGAATGCCAAAGGCCGTATATGGTGTAATAGAAGTATAGAACTAAAAATAGTGCAAAATAATTCAAAAGTCAAACCCCAACAATACTGCGCCGTACATGGCGTAACCCATGTTGAGTGTGGGTTTTCTTTCGTGCAGTATTTAACTATTTATAGTACGTTAGGCTCGTTCAATATGCTCTCTTAATCCACCCTTCATTTAATACATGATATGTGTATAAATTTGTACTTTCATTATACTTTTGAAAATAAAATTTATCACATCACATATTGAATATCTATCAAGTACAATGAGAATATAAATGTGTACACATAACATACATTAAATGAAAAATGAATTAAGATACTGTATTGGAAAAGCGTATTTAGCATTCTTTCTAAATAAAACAACTATGATGGGTTTAATCCAAGACATAAGCTAAACATTATACACAAACAAAATAACAACTATTATATCCAATCTAGTCTTATATACAATGCTTCAAGCTCAGCTTAAATGTGTGAGATGATTAGAGGTTGAATAATAAACGCTGACCAATGCTAAATATACTCTCTTAATGCATAACATGTATACACATTTATACTTTCATAATGTAAGATTTATGTCCAAAATATAAAATTCATGATAAGTTTGATGTTAAAAAAGTACAGGAAGACATAAATTGGTGTATGTGTCATATATTGAACAGAGAGTATATTAAGAGAGGAGCAAATTATACTAACCTTTTTAAGGTTTAACGTTTTACACTTGAAAATAACTTCTGCAAAATTTGACACTGACCTCCCTTGCAGTTAGTTATTTAAAGTTATAACATAATGGTCAAAGGGTTTTGATAATTTTATATATTTAAAATAAATAATAATTAAAGGTGAACTTCATTTTGATTCTTACATTTTTAAAAAACTTCTCCTTTTGAATTACAAATGCGTTTATGCTTCCTATAGTGATTCATGTTCCAAAAATACATCAATTCTCTACCGTCAGTCAAACATTAGTCAAATGTTATATAGATGGGTTTATTTTTATCATTTCATACTTATATCATATAAGTGTACATGTATCATATGGAGAAAAAAAATTATAAATAAAATTTTTAAGAAATAAGAAAAACAATTTTTTCTTTTTTTTTAAAAAAAACTTGTTGTTTTGATCTAAAAGAATTTAGAGAGCAAACACAAAAGCCAGAGATGAAACAATCCATGCATCTCAATCTCTTCTCTCCAACATCTCCTTCAACGGCCTTCTTCTCCATAATCCTAATCTCTTCGCCCCTTCTCCTCCATTTTAAGGTATACATTCTATGTATTTACATTAGTTAGAAAGATATTATGAATATTATGATTTTTGAAATATAATGCCAATATAAAATACGTTATATAAATTTAATTTAATCTCAAAATGAGAAAATAGTCGACAATTGAGGGATTTTACAAAATAATTAAAATCTCAAAGATTTCACAAGAAGTTAAAATCTCAAGAATTTTACAGCATAATTAAAATCTCATAGGTCCAATCATCTTCGGAAATATATAACATGAATATATTTTTTTTAAATCAATCCATGGAATCTCCAATATATGATAGTAACAATCAAACTCTTGAAAATTTGTCCATGAAATCTCCAACAAGTTATATTAGCATTTCAACTTTCGAAAATTTGTCCACAAAACCTCCAACGAACGATATTAACATTTCAACTTATAAAAATCAGTCCACAAAACATTTCAATCATATTGACGTGAAATATTATTTTGATTTGGCACCCCCAAAGGAAAATCATAGCTCCATCCTTGCACCAATTACAAGCTTGCAACCACCCATAATGTTTTGCCTTTTTATGCAATTACATTACGGATAATGGTAAACATTCTAATATTATTATCTAACTTTTTGATTCGAACCATATATATCGGTTAATTTGTCATTTTCATATCAACTACCTTGTCAATCTCAAATTTAAATATTTAATGACATATCAACTATTATATAAGGTTGAATAAATTGTTATATAAGGTTGAAAAAAAAATTGAATAAGAGTGTTAATTTAAACCATTATCCTTGCATTACACATTATCCATAATTCATATGTTTCACGACTAGTTGACTTGATATATTAAAATATTGAACCCCTTTATGTATACATAGCCAATTTTAATAATTGAGTTATACATCATAAAAGAAAGAAACAAAAATAGTAAGCCCAGAACGCTCTCATTTGTTTTGATCTTCGTTCAAGGAGAAGCTCTGATGGAGACTGCTGGTAAAGTTATAAATGCAAAGGTATCCTTTTGTCTTTTTCTTTTTGTTTTTTTTTTTTCTTACAAACTTCCTCTCTAGTATATATGTTAAACAATAAATCAATGCTACCTAAATCTATCTCGTTTCTGTGTCTAATTGTCCTGTGTGTCTCGTGAACCTGAACACCTGCAGTTAGCAGAATCCCGGGAGAGGCACTTGTGATAGAGGAGATTGAAGTAGAACCACCTTGAGCTTGGGAGGTCAGGATCAAAATTCTGTGCATATCACTTTGTCACAGCGATGTTACCTTCTGGAAAGTATCTGCAGTAACTAACATGCATTAACCCCCACTCGCCTTTTTAATCAACCAAAATGAACAACTTTAACTACATCACCTGATCAAAATTTATCCTGGGACCTGCTGCACTCTTTCCCAGAATCTTCGGGCACGAGGCCATCTGATAATGCAATATCAATTTTCAACCATGATAAGAACTTTAGTAGGGCGGCCACATTATAATAAAAGCAGACCACATATCTAATTCATTTTATGTGTTCGGTTCGGTACATCATTGGCACTCGACCCACCTGTTGTGAATTAGAATGTCTTATTTATATTTGAATATTAACGTATTTTCATTGTGGGGCCAATAGTGTTGTTGAGAGTGTTGGAAAGCAAGTAGAGGAAGTGAGAGAAGGAGACTTGGTAGTGCCAGTGTTCCAACCAAATTGCGGAGAATGCAGAGATTGCAAGTCCGCAAAGAGCGACTGCTGTTCAAAATTTATCCTAAAAGATTACCACAGCATGCCAAGAGAAGGGACCAGCAGGTTCAGGGGCAAGAATGGAGAGGTGTTGCACCATTTTTTGTTCGTCTCCAGCTTCTCCGAGTATACAGTCGTGGACGTCGCTCATGTTGTCAAGATTACACGTGAAATCCCCGTCGATAGAGCGTGTTTGCTTAGCTGCGGAGTATCAACCTTTTTTTCTTTGCTTGATGTTTTTTACACGCAACACTTTGTTATGTTGTAGAAAGAAACACATTGCATCCTAGGATTTGTGGGTATTATTGACTTTGGACATACTTTGCATTTACACCACAATAATATAAAATCAATTGGAAATCTTGTGATCCTTTTGAAGAGAATAATGCAATACCTATAAAAAATTTTACTAATCTAAATAATACGATAAGATGATTTGTAATAACTACTTTAATTATAAAATAACATATTAATAGTGTGGTAGTTATACATAAACTTATCACATCATTTGAATAATAAATTTGAGTAAAATTTTGAATTTGAAAAATCGAAGACACTAGGTTGTCATAAGCTAGATGATAGAAAACTTCGTTGGCATTATAGAGGTATGATCTAATTCTAAATGCGAAGTTATGTTTTTTAGTTGTTTATTAACAACCCTTTTTGAATATGACTCTTTTGACAAAACTTTGTGTCGAAGATTTTATAAATAAGAAATTCACATTTAAAATTATATTCAAATAATGTTACCAAAAAAAAACCATAATATTTAATGAAAAATATGTGGTATCCGCCTATGTGTGGTTGTATTCATTCCGGTATAAGATATGGTTATTACTTCTTTATAGTGACTGATTGTGCTAGTAAAGGTGGGAGCGGCCTCTAGGGTGGCGGAGGCGGAAGCAGGTCCACTGTAGCAATATTTGGGCTGGGAGCTGTTGGGCTTGCCGTAATTTGTTTTAACCCAATCATACTAATTGTGTTCTTTATGTAAGGCCCACATTATGTTGCTAATAGTCTAAAATCGACAAATATGCTTTTATCAAGTTTGAGTCGGTATTTATGTTGTTTTCAATTTTGGTTAAACCTTTAGAAAAAGATTTAAAGAATTCTTTGTAGAAATTATCATGTATCGGCAGCAGTTTGCAGAAGGAGCCCGAATATGTGGGGGCCTCAAAGATTATAATTTATAGGAGTTGATTTAAATTCTGATAAGTCTGAGCTAGGTTGGCTGTCTTCTAAGTTCTCTCCTGATTTCTAAATTCAACAAGTTCGCTTTCTAAACAATGATTTTGAAGAAAACAATATTATTGACTTTTTTTTTTTTAAGGTTGAAGTATTTTTTGATTAATGGCAGGGAAAAAATTTGGAATCACTGATTTCATCAACCCTGCAAGCTGTGGAGAAAAAACAGTCAATCAGGTTGTTCTGTACCTAGTGAAATTACACTAAAGAAAATGATGTGAAAATGCACTAAAAAATATGATTCATTTTTTTTTTTAATTTTTAATTTTTTAAAAAGATATTAGAATACAATTTGGATATGACTTATGAGTTATGAATTCCACAACCATAATTTATTTGTACATCCATTCAAAAATTTAATGAAAATCATGCTAGAATTCTTGCAGAATGCAAGAAAAAAGTAACTGTGAAATTTTCGAAATTGACTATAAAAGTTTGACTCTCTTATCGACCGGTTAAGGTTATTGTTAATAACAATTTGATATTAATTAATAACCTTATCCAACCAGTAACATAACCAAACTTTTGATTATAAATTGTTACAAAATTTCAATAACTAATTTTTTATGATTGATTCAATGCACATATTGAACTTCATTCATGTGTGCGAATGGTTAATTAGGTGATTAGGGAAATGACAGAGGGTGGTGCGGACTACTGCTTTGAGTGCATTGGGTTATCATCGGTAATGAACGATGCTTTTAATAGCAGCCGACAGGTATGCGTATATACTAATACATTATATCTTTTTTTCTCTCTTTTTATTTTAATATAAATTACGGATTATGATTTTAAAATTGTGATATTACGAAACAAAATGAGTTCTTTCCACTATTAGATCACATTAGACATTGATTCAAACTCATTAAATCTTAAATTGTAAATTGGTATATTTTTGTTTGGAGGGTTGAGGCCCAAATCTGACATTCCACTTCTTGTCAACAGATATCTTAACAAGGTTTCATTTATTGAGCTTAATTTATTTGTTTAATTAACTTTTCTAGGAATAAAAAGCTGATTCATATGGTTGCGCTTATTTGTGTCACAGAAGCTTCATTTGGATGAGTTCATGACCCATGAAGTGAGATTCCAAGATATAAACAAAGCTTTCGAGTTACTTGAGCAAGGCTTGCGCTGCATTATTTGGATAAATAATTAACTGCTTTGCTCATGTCCTTATATAAGAGCTAGGAAATTGACTATGGACAATTACAATCTTTCACTAGTGCAATCTACTATAATATCCACCTGTCTTTCTATGTTTAATGTTATATCTATTTTTAAAACAATAAGAAGTTTCAAATCCTTATTTTTGAGGCGTATAGTCACTTTTATTAAGGTTTTATTTGCATTTATTTATTTTTTTTCTATGTAACTTACCTAGAGAATACAACAAAACTGAAAGTATTCCTACAAACACTCTTTTTGAAACTATATGGCTGTAAGAAAACTAAGAAAAGATGGAGATAATATGGAAGAACAAAAGAAGAGAGAATACTTGAATGAATGAAAGTTCTGAGCAATCTGATGTAGGATGCAAGTATCCTATTTATAGTGAACCATGTAGCCATTCTTATAGGTTACAACTCTTCATAAAACCTTTTAATTTCAGTAGTTATATCTGAATCAAATTAAAAGACTAACTCTGTATTATTTGTCTCTTTTCTTATCGACATATTTTTTATTCAAAAGACACGATTCTTGAAATTTAAGACATGATTCTTTGAGTAAAACTTATACTGTTGCGTTTATAGTCCACATGGACACTCCAATCTGTGTCCAGCTACAATTTATCAATATGCCTCTTAATTTAAAGATTGCATCTCTTTAAAACTCTAATATTAAAATAATACTATTTTTACAATCTATTTTCAGTATTTATAAATCATATTTTCTATTAGGTTCTTCTAATTCACATCCTATATTGCAATTGTCATTGTCAGTTAGTTGGGTCCAATCTTGTATTGCCTTTGTTAGTGTACTCTAAATGGTTTCGATCTTAACCCTATTTTAATGCTAAATGGTGTATTAAAACTGTTTCTATATTTTTTTTTTGATAATAACCAAAATTTGTTAAAAGAGAACTCAAACTAAAATTAAGAATAAGAGACAATAACGGGGACATCGACATATTACCAACAAAAGTTCTCACGATTTCCATTTCGAGGAATAGCTTGACATTTACAAACATGGACTTCTGTACATAATGTCTTAATATGATTAACAATAAAACTAGATTCCCTTGAAAATTATTACAAGAATTAATTTCAGAAGCAACATTAATCGCATCCACCTCAACCTCGAAAGAGAAAGGTTAAACAAACGGGCCAGAAGAAGACGTTCCCGCAAAGCTATGAATTTGCCAACCTCTGGAGTAAAATTTCCTGCAACAATCTTTGCCACTGCCACTAGAATCAACCCATTGTGATCTCTTATAGCAGCACCAATCCCAATCTGCCCCTTGCCAGGTCTGAACGCAGCATCCGTATTCAACTTTATGAAACTCAGCAATAGTGTTCGAACGCATCGCAGACCTGCATTTGATATCGCATTTTTGAAACTCAGCAAGAAGATCAAGAGACCATGTTGTAACTTCCCCTGATTTTCTGATGAATTATAGCATTACGATTCGTCCATATACCCCACATCACCATGCAAATTTTGGCCAAGGTTTCCTTACTCAGTTTCTGTAGAATCCCTTCAAAAACTTCCAAGACAGAGGGGTATAAACCACAAGATACAAGACTACCTTCTTCCAAAAACAACGAGGTTTGTTGAGAATCTGGGCATTGAATTAAAGCATGGAGACCCGTTTCCCTGTCCTCATTACATAATGGACAACTAGTATTGACCAACATCTTTCTACACATCAAATTTTCCTTGACAGGAAGTGCATCTACACAAGCTCGCCAAATGAAATGCTTGACCTTTAGAGGAATATGTAAGTTCCATAACACTGTCCACCATCGAAAATGATTAGAACCAGATGAAGTTGTAGCTGTTGTCAATTCAGTTGATGCCACCCTATAGCCACTTTTAACCTTGTTGTCAAAGTTCCGTACTTATTGATCAGCTACCTCTTTAAAACTCAATGGAATAGAGTAGATAACTTCTCTATCTACTGGTAAAAACCTGTTTAATTTCTATATATAAAGAGAATGTACCAAATAAAATTGTTTTATACAAAAATATTTATAAGTTTTGAAACTAACATCTATGAAAAACATGCTCCGCTTTTTCAAAGATCTGTCCTTTTTATTTATTTAATTTTTTCCAAAAACTGTTATCTTTATTGATGAACTAATTTGTTTGAGAATTATTTTCTTTATATAAAAACTAATTTTTTATTCATAAATTAATTCTCAAAAATGCCTAATGCATTTTGCATCTTTGACGAAAGACGTGTTGGAAAAACTCATTTTCATCATCTAATACTAATTTTAGATCTCACACTAATTTTAATGGTTTGAAACTAGCTATTTTCACACTAAAGCTTTTCTTGTAAAAACAATCGAGCAATTTTACACCTAAAAATCCCTTTTCGAAAATAATTATTCATTACTAAAATCAAAAAACCATTCAAATAAATTTTTCATTCAAACAAAGAAAAATTTCTTAATAGAGACAAAAGCTTTATAAACTTATTAATTATTATTATTTTTTTAATGTGATGTCCAATTATCTATTTACTATTGATTTAAGGGAAGAAAAAGACCACGAGCAAATTGATGGTTATATGTTAAAGTTGATATAACTGCATATGTGGTTCTATTGCCATCCAAAAAGATTTCCCTATATTCATTTATTCGTTACCTCCATTACACACATAATTCATTTTAATTTTTAATTTTTACCCTTAAAAATCTCAAAAATAACCTTAAACAAACCTAAATATAATATAACTTTCTTCACACACATTCTCAACCATAAGATATATATATATATATATATATATATATATATATATAGACACACACACACACACACGGGTCTCTTTAGGCATACTTGAGATATCAATATACTTGATAAAAAAAGAATGATTACATTATAAAATTATTAGTTATAATTTATTCATAATTGAAATGAGAAAGAAATGAAGTGGAGGAGAGAGAGAGATATTTTTATAATTAAAATAAAAATTCAATTTCTTTAATTTTTTAAATTAAATAAAATATATATTTTTTAATATTTAACTTTAGTATTCTACCTATTTGCCCTTGAGTTTTAATGGATTTTTAACATAATCCTAATGGCAAGGTGGTTTTTGGCTACTATTGTGTGTTTTGGGGTGGTTTTCAATAATTTGCCACACTACGAGGCCCAAAATGATTAATATTTTGTCAAATAGGGTGAAAATAATAATATCGCTTTATAAATAATTCAACATATATTGATGGAAAATTTCCAAACTCCCTATAGTTTCAGAATTATTTTTTTGTGGTTTCCAAATGGACTAAAATATTCGTATCCTTTTTGGAAATACCACAAACATCCTTCAAGAATTAACTATAATAGTTCATATACTAAAATTTTTTAGAATACAAATTTACATTAAAAGGAAGAATAAAGCAGAGACTATGATTAGCTTTTCACCATCCATCATTCTAAGATAGATTGTGAAGATCTAATTTAAATTCTAGTGATCATCATCGAAAATTACTTCTTCTTTTTCAAGAAAAATAAGATAAACTTCTTCAAATATGGAAATTGAAAAAGGTAGTCATAAAGACAAATATTGTCAAGATGGAGACCTAGATATTTAGGTCACCATTGATGACAATAAACGCCCAAATCTAGGTCTTTATCACCGACGTGATGGAGACCACAGATCTATTCATTTTCGAAGTCTAGATTTTTTTTCTTCTTAAAAATAACCTAATAGCTACCACCATTTCACCTCTAACGGCCAAATAACTTTACATAGGGCTATTTGGTCTCATCATCACCACCAAACTTCCTTGCAACACCAAGTAAAAACACTTGAAAATGAACAAAAATCAAACCAAAAAAAAATAATCATAAAAGGATAGAAAACCAAACCCATCACCATAAATCATTACATAGAGAGCTTCTCTATTTCTCAATGAGCCAAATGATGGATAATATATTTTGGGTTTTGATTTCTTGCATTTCTCATCTACGTATAGAGTGTTTGGGGGCTTGGGGATGGTGGTGGTAGCAATGGAAGACCCTTTTTTTTCTTTTTAAGTTCTATATTGTCCATTTTAAAGATAGACGATGATGATCTCAATTTTTTTTTTTATCATCTAATTTTCTGTCCATTTATAATTTTTTTAAATATTAAATTTTAATTTATTCAATTAAAATATATGAAATTACCCCTTTAATGAATAGATAGAAGCTAACAAATACACCACTTGAGCATTTTGGTCCATTTAAAAATACCAAAAAATAAATTGTATTCCTTAAACCGGAGAGGGGCTTTTAGAATCTTACCTAGTTGGGTTGGCTTAGAAAGTAATCAAATACTGGCCCATGACAGTCCCATGTGGACCCCGCCCATCTAATTCATAAAGCTTCCAAAATGCTGTCATAATAGGTCGCCATGGATCCGGTAACTTTGAAAATATTTACAATTGACACGTGGCCAACACTCGGACGGACTTATGAATAAATAATCGACCATCACTGTCAGTAAAACAGTAAAAGACCGACAGTAACAAATCTAGGAGACCTGACCTGACCTACCCGCACCAAGTCTCGACGTGATATTCTGGTATTGGCCGCCTCTTATTTCCGTAGTTGCAGCTCAACAAAGCATATCGCTTTTCCATCCTTCAATGGCCGAAGCTCCAAGCGACCGAGCCCCATCGCTTGCCGAGGTAACTCTCTCTTACAGTCCGATTTTGATTCTGCTGGATCTATGCTTCTGTTTGAATCGGATTTGATTTCGCCTAATCGATTTGCGTAATGTCCTTCAAAAATTGATTTTGTTTTTCTTTTTTTCTTTTTAATTAATCGACGGTAGCTTAATCGAAGCTAATGCTATATCAAGAAAGAGATTCTTAGTGTGGCTGCTGTGGAGGATAAAATAATCTTGATTAGATTTTTACGTTAATTGGAATTCTGATAGCTCTTTATTGACTCTAGCTTTTAGGATTTTTGTCGATATCTGTTCGTGATCTGTACTTTTTTATTTCTTTGTCATTTTTCAATAAAATGATGGTGCTTGGAGGCAATTGACTGACTCAATTAAGCATTGACCTTATCTAATCATGTGGATTGTTTGCAATAGGTTTTGTTTGGCTCAGGAACTTCTTTAGATTTGTTCACTTGATGAATGGGCTAATTAAGCTTTCTATAGCGACTGAGTCCTATTTTAATGTAAAGGAACTGCAATTGGGTGTCATTAAGTAGATACATAGTAGTTTAGCCGATGTGGAATTTGTACAAGCTCGATAAATAACCTTTAAGAAACTTAGCTGAGGGTGCTTAGAATAAGGTTACGTTGGGGAAAGTGGAAATGACTTGAGCTTAGGGGATTAACTTCAGAGATTAAATCTTCATTTTGCCTTCTCTGATTTGCATTATAGTTCGTAAAAAATTAGGTGTATAACTTGTGCTCTAGTTTTTCATGCTACTTAAATTTGACTTGGACACCAAAGTCAGATTTTCTTAGCTTTAAATATCCTAAAAATTTGACATTCCTAAACTTCAAATTTATACTTCACCATGTCTTTATCTTTGCTTTTTCTTAGAACTTAGTCAAATTCAATCCTTTTTCGGGGAATTCTGGCAGTCAAACTTCTATTTTTATTTTTAATATCAGGGACCTGTCTTTCTTTTCTGCATCAAAGATTTTTAGAATAGTTCCCAAACTTATTGGTGCTTCTGATCTTCAAACAAACATACTAAGCTCTGTATTGTCATTTTTATGTGAAATTGAACGGAACTATGTCTTAATTTTGCTTAAGGTTGTACCCACCTGACTATCCCATTTAATCCTTCAAAAGTTTGGCATTTTAAAGCACCAAGACATATCTTGGCAGCTCATCTTTGTCAACTACAACATCCCGACTACAGTGCACAATTTTGAGTCATTCCACAATCAAATAATTGTTGCAGTTCATTGTAAAACAACTTTCATCACCAAACAAAACACCTATCTCACTCTCATCTTCAACTGTCCCAGCAATGAAGGTGATATTGCCATTGGGGAAACATGTTGCTTGCCAATCTCTCACCTACCAAGTCTAGCACTTTATCTATTAAAGTTACAGTCTATTTTAGCAACCCAAAGTAGATGGTTAAAAATAAACTAATCTATGACATTTGGATAAAATAGGCCAACTTCAGCCCATAATTTATAACTGAAATAGCTGGCTTGTAATGCTTGTTTTGTCTTTTGGCACTAACACATTTCTTTTGCTCTTCTTTGTCTAGCACACATTTTTTTTTTCAATAAAAAGCCAAACTTTATTTTAGCGCTTGATAACTTTTCCATCCACTGTATTTGAAAGATAAATTCTCTTATAATTTGGTTTTCTTGATTTGAGTTCTAATAAATCATTGTCATCTTGGGAATCTATAACTTTACTAGCAGCCAATTCTTCATTAACCTTGCAATTGTGTTCCCTTTGTATCACTTTCACCAAATAACAATTGATAGCTTTTCGTAACTGACACCAATATGAAGCAAAAAGCTTTGACAGGCCTTTTCACAATGTGATTCCTTTAACCCTAATAATCATGATCATAAGCACTGTTTGACATGGCTTCCAAAAGGCAGTTTATGGCCTTTTGGAGCTAGAATCTACTTTTGGGAGTGTTTGGATATAGTCCCAAAATGGCTTCTGCCTTTATGGAAGCTATTCCATCACAAGCTAGAGGCACCTAGCTTTTCTAGGAAGGGTTCGTTTGGCATAGTTTTCACATTTGGCTTTTGGCAATAGAAGAAAAGAAATTAAAGCTTGATATTTTCAAATACTGTTTGGATAATATACTTTGAAGGAGCTTTTGAGATTGTTTTGATTAAAAAACTCTAAAATCTATTATAAGTATGATATGACCATTATAACCTAATCAAAATAACAATATAATTATAATTTCATATTTGTTTTATCAGTATTTAGTTAAATAAATAATAATAGAATTGAAGATCAATGACATTGAAGGTTTTAAAAAAATAAAATTTTTTAAAAAATAAAAGTTTAATAACAATAACCTATTTTCCTTTTAAAAGAAGTATGAAACTAGTAAATATTATTTTTAAAATTAAAATGTTTTTTAACAAAAAAGTAAAAAGGTTGATAAGTTAAAAAAAAAAAAAAAAAAAACAAAGTATTAAAGTAATAAAATCTAAATCTAAACAATTTTACTTACCCAAACCTAACAATTTGCACCCAACATTACAACAGCCATCTCTCTCACTGAATACCCATTTTCTTTTCTTAGTTTTTTATTTTTTTCTTTTCATGTTGCGGCCTCTTCTTGTTTTTTACCAACTCCAATTTCTTTTCATAGCTCTACTTTCTTTCTTTTGACAGCTCCTATTTTTTCTCTCTTCCATTTATTGTTAAAACCCTCTTTGTGACCTCTTACTCAACCTTTTTCTCTCCCACTTTTTCTAATTCATGAGCTCTCAATTCTCCCTTTTGTTAATTTTTTCACATGGATTTAATTGATTTTTTCGTTCTTTTTTTATTCTCTGTTGAAGTCTTGAAGAGTTTGGTGATTGAAACTTGTCTCGGTTTTGGATGAAAATGGTGGATGTAAGTAGAGAGAAAGGTGGACATGAATGGAATTTTTGTTTTGTGCGTAAATGGCAAAGTTGAAATCATAAAAGTTTCATTAACTTTGGAAATGATTTCTCGTGTTTTTGTGGAGGAGCTTCCTAATGAAGCTAGGGTTATTGGCTTGTGGTGGAAGAGTTTCCAAAAACTAGAATCCATTTTGGGATTCTAGTTTCCAAAAACTAGCTTTCAAAAGGTAGGATTTGGGTTTTGAGAACAATAAATTGCTATTGAGAGTATTTTGGGATTATACCCAAATACTCTCAAATGCAATTTATTGTTCTCAAAACCCAAGTCCTGCCTTTTGGAAGCTATACCAAATAGGGTTGAAGCTCTTTCACAAAAGCATGGGAGTCGTTTTCAAATTTATTGAAACTTCTATAATTCCAACTTTGCTCTCATACCATTAAATACAAGACGCAAATTTCATTCATGTTCACTTGTCTCTTTCCCTATTCTTACTTCACCATTTTCATTCAAACTTCAGAGAGGTTCCAACCAGCAACTCTTCAACAATAAATAAAATTAAAATGAAAAAATCAATTAAGCAGAGCAAAAAAATTGAAGAAGGGAGAGCTTGAGAGATCATGAGTTCCAAAAAAAAAAAAATAGAGAGAGAAAGAGGTTGAGAAAGATATTATAGGGAGCATAATAAATAGAAGAAAAAAGAAGCCAAAGCTAGAATGAAGAGTTCATGAGAAATGAGCTGCAACATTCAAAGAAAAAACTGAAAGAAAAAATTGAGCAAGGAAACTAGATGTGATGTGAGAGGCGGCTGTGTATAGGTTGGGGGGTGAAAATTGTTGGGTTTTGGTAATAGTAAAATGTTTCAGGTTTAGATTTTACTATTTCAACACTTTTTCTTTTTTTCCAATTGTCAACATTTTATTTTTAGTAACTATGTTCAATAGTTTATTGTTATTTTTATTTAAAGGATAGAAGTTTATTGTTATTGGACATTTATTTATTTATTTATTTTTAAAATTTTATTATTTCGAAACCTTCAATTTAATTTTTTAAATTATAATTATTATTTATTTTAATTAAATATTATTAAACAGATATGAAATTGTAATCATATAGCTTATTTTAATTGGGGAATAGTGGTCATATCATAGTTATAATAGATTTTTGAATTTTCAATCCAAATAGTCTCAAAGCTCTTCTGGTAAAAGAACTCTTTTAAAATATAATAATTTCTAAAAACTAAAAAGCTCAAGCTTTGACTTCTGTTCTTCAACTGTTAAAACCCATGCCAAACAAGCCCATAATCAACCTTTTGCCTACGGAATGGATATTTGGAGCTTACCTGAGCCAGGATAAAATATGGGTAATGGTTAAATTTAATTTTAAAAATTTCTATCACCATCTTCAGCGTCAATCTCTGCCTGAATAAGCAAATTCATTCATCCTCACTTTAATCATTGCGTCAATGAGATAGTTGAGATGCTCTGTTCTTTTTATCAATTTCAATAAGGCCACAACTTTCTCCGATAAATATTTTTAACATTTTTGTTCATTAATGGAAAGGAAGGCCCCCAATAGTAGCTCATCCTCCATTGAAGGCAAGCAAGTCCTTTAAACTGCGAATATCTGCTTTTTATCTCCATAAGGTAACAACAAAAGGTCCTTTTAAATTGCATCTTCCCTGTCTTCACTTTCTTCGGCCTCTTTTACACTACAGCTCACCTCGCACGCCACTCGTTTAAACTCCAATTAAGGTTCAATTTGGAAAGAACATATGATTATCATGTTTACCATATTCCTTCATAGCCGACTTCTTATACGTTTAGAAGTAATAGAAGTCTTTGTATCTTTATTTGATGAAACTTCAATGAAAAGTTCTCCTCGTATTATAATATTATCTACACCCACATTTGATAATAGCTAAATATGTGAATTCTGAAGAACATGTCTCCACTATTGTTGCTTACTGCTGCCAGCAAACAAGTCCCCAGCCAGTATGCACACCACGACCACTTTCAGCTCAGCTCATAGCTTCTCAGTCTATTTCTTTCAGTAATACTAACTGAGGTCCTTATAGTCCTTTTATCTATTTCCCCCCAAAAATAAGGAAAAAAGAAGAAAATAAAAACTTATTCTCCATCCTGAAATCTCTTGGGAAATGTTCTCTTTTCTTGATCTCTCTGCATAATATTGATCTACAAATTTTCTTCAGGCCTCTGTAATCAGCAGATATGGAATCACTTAGTAATTCTTGATTATAGATTGAGCTAATCATGGTGTTTTATGTAATGCTTTGATGTGCAGGATTATCTATTGAATGGAAAAGAGGAGACTCAGGATGTAAAGCCTGCGGAAGTTAAAGAAGCTGAGAATCCAGTGTCTGCTAATCAGGAAGTTGTCTCAGAGAAAACTGCTGAAGCACCTCGTGCTGTAGCTGAAAAAAGCACTGAAGTCACGCCTACTCCTGCTGAAGAAAGCACTGAATCTAGTGCTGCTTCACCTGAGGACAATAGTAGTGAAAATGCTCCAGCTGCTGCTGAGGAAAGCAGTGAGGAGAACTCAGGTGATCAGGAAGCTGCTGAAGAGACACGGGAGCCAAAGGTTAGTAATTTCTGATAACTAGTTCTGCTGGCCAGCTGTGACCTATCTGGGCAATCTGTTTTCTACTTTCATATCTGTGTGTTTTCTGTTGACTTATTTATTGTTTTTCACTGGTTGGCATGTAGCTGGAGACAGCGCCTGCAGATTTCCGTTTCCCAACTACAAATCAGACAAGGCATTGCTTTACCCGATATATTGAGTATCATCGGTGAGTCAAAATTTTCTTCTCTACTCAATTCTGAAGTGCTTTCTCGTTATTTATATGCCAAGTTGGTGCTAATAATTTTGATAATTTATTGTTGATTACTTTGTTTTTTACAGATGCATTGCTGCAAAAGGTGAAGATGCTCCAGAATGTGATAAGTTCGCTAAATTTTATCGTTCACTTTGCCCTGGCGAATGGGTATGATGACTGATTGTTGGCATGCCTTTGCATTTCTTTTTAAATCAACGATAAAATTTATCAGATTATTCAGATAGAGAAATTTGTCAGTTTTTGCTGTTCAATGCTCGTAAAATCTAATGCAAATTAATCTCCTGTAAGATGTAATGACGTCAACAAGGTCACACATCTGCATTGTTTTGATGACACATTTCTTTCTTGGCTAATTGTTGCCTAAATGTGAGTGCTGCTAGCGGAAATCTAATAACATGCAAATCAATTTATTTGTGTTGTTTATTTACTTATAGAAAAAAAGGGAAAACAAAGAAATTGGCATGCATAGATTTGATAGGGAGTAGCTGATTGAACCTTGCATTCCAGATGGTTGGCAAAGGCAGTGTGTCACGGCAATTACATGCTGAGGATAGTGATACAAATTCTTACACTTAGTAGTAAAAAGTAGTTTGAAATAGTTATTGTTGATTTGTATTACTCTGCCTGGAATATCTTGAATAATTGATGATACTTGGAAACTATTGCTACCAATCTGATTCTTGATTCCTTTCCTAAATTACTTTGTGTTCAGCTGTTAAAAGATAAGAGATAATCTTTCAACATGAATTTGAAGAAAATGTATACTAGTATTTGCAGCCAATGATATATATGTACATATATATATATATAAAAAAAAAAACATTTCCTTGATGCATGTGGGTGGAAGTATTCACATTTCACGTAGAGAGGATGAATCAGATTGTAAATGAAAATTAGGTTGAATAAGCTAAGTTATTTTACATTGTTGTCATGATCATCATCATTATGCTTTCTAACTTTGTAACATTTATTATGTGAATGTTTCTCGTCGAGCTAACTGGCTATATAATGTATGAATTCAGATTGACAGATGGAACGAGCAAAGGGAGAATGGCACCTTTCCAGGTCCTCTGTAGATCGTGTCTTTTATTTACAAACCTGAACGTGGTTTGTTTTCTGCTGTTAAATCTTACCTCAAATTCAACAGAAAAATTTCTTGATTGAGAAGTGGATTCTCAGTGATATTTTCCAAACAATAGTGAGTTAAATAAGAAATTTTGGCTTGTCTATCAGTACTAGTTCAAGTCCGAACTCCGAGAATGTATTGCGCAAACACAGGGTTATTCCAAATCATCTGTGAGATGCTTTTACTCTACATATTTTCACCTTCACATGTCACAACTCGCTATACGAAACCTGATCGGTTAATAATGTAATAAAGATTTTATTGCTCTTTATTAATTTTTCACTCTTGGTTTAATTAGTCTCAAGTAATAAAAAAATCGTTTTTATTTTTTTTATATTTTTATACATTTTATGGTTCTCGTAAAGTTTGTTTGTACCTATTTCAGGGCTGTGAGCCGACTTTGTTTCTTTAAATTTTGTTTTTTCTTTTTCTAAAAGAGCATTTATTTAAATTTTTAATAAGGTTTTACATCTTCAATTTTATGGGACTAAGTAGATTTTCAATAGGGTTTTGTCGATGGAAAACAATGACTTTTAGTCTGAAATCTTGAAATCGTGGTTCAAATAATGTTTAAACATTCATTAGCAGGAGAATAACCATCATCTTCACGTGTCTGGTCATCTGGGAATGCATTTGAGCTGCTCTTTTATTTCTTTCGAGATGTGTTGGAGATAGAGAGATGATCATGTGAGGCGTGGCTGAATTTAGCTTTATGTATTAGGGGTATTTTCTTCATAGAATATCCCCTTGTTTTAAAAGCCACACTAAAAAACTCCGACATACTTGAGAATTAAAAAAGAAAATAGTTAACAGGCCGTATCGCGGGTGAGCCTTGCCTTACAGCGTCTGTGTTGCTTTTCTCTTTTCTGGCTGGTTTTTGACAAAAGCGTTTTGCGTAAAATAGAGAAATGTAGTAGGAATAAAAAAATAAAGGAAAAACACATCATAGTACAACGTTATGCTTTGAGGTCAAGACACTTGGATGAAAAGTTTACTTCTTCTATGCAAGCACCTTTATACAAAAATATATATTAAAAAAAGACTAAATATTACAAAAGTAATTAAAAATAATTTAAAGGAACGTTTAAAATGTCAATTTATAAGATTGTAAAAAAAAAAAAAAAAAAAGTTAATTGTAAGATGGTTTCGTCAAAAGCTACCACTGCAATTGCTCTATACAAAGAAAGGAACGAGGTGCGGGTGCTTCCTTCACTGTATTATAGCAGAGAGATAAGAACACCTCCTTCATTACAACACATCATGGAGGCTCATGCCACCTGTAATTTGTGTTACATAAAAGACAAAACCGTTAATGATCTCAATGGAGTTCAACTTAGTCATGCCAAAAATTTATAATCTTTACATAATTTAAACCTAATTTCAAATTCATTTCATACGCAATTTGTCAATCACAAATCCATAACTTTGGTTGAAAGAGGCACTTCTTCGTAAAGGTATGATCGTAGGAGCGGACTGGGGAGGACGCCGCTATGCTTTCCCCTATCTCTTTCTAATTTTTTCTATTTTAAAGTTATGTATATTTGCAGAGCAGGGATGTTGGTGTAAAATAAGAAAATATTTCCACCAAAGTGTTTTAAACCAAAGGCTGAGGGTTTCTTGTGTAATTTTCCAGAAGAGCGAAAAAAAAATGAATAGCATGCTAGCGTCTAGGATAAATAAAACTGAAACACAGCGGGCGCAAGACTCTCAACGCTTTATCCAAGTGTGTAGGCGCAGTGAAACCGAAACATGGGGACTGCAATACACACAGTGAGGCTGGCAGCTCTTCCCGCTTCCTTTTCTTCTTCACGCTTCTTTTCAAGGCCGCTTTCCAAAACCCTAACCTTTGGTCTTATTTCCCGCCACAATCATGCTCCATTTCCGCTCCTCGCTAGAGCTCTCTCTTCACTTCCCACCCAAACCACCGACAACAAAGGTCGCTTTTATTTTATTATTTCTATTCTTTTAAACAATTTTTATTTTGATTTGTTTGGATGTGGATTTCAGTTGTGAAGCAGCAGCAATGGAAGGCTGCGATCGATTTCAAGTGGATACGAGACAACAAGGAGGCGGTTTCTGCCAATATTAGGAACAGGAACTCCAATGCTAATTTGGAGCTTGTTCTTCAACTTTATGAGAAAATGTTGGATGTCCAGAAGGTTAGGTTTCTGTTCAATCACTCATTGCGTGTGCATTTCATGGACATCTTTATTTTTGAATTCTAGGTTAGTTACACTAATAATGTACTCTCAAGTTTTATACTT
The DNA here is from genome assembly GCA_022984855.1 of Dimocarpus longan. Lineage (NCBI taxonomy): Eukaryota > Viridiplantae > Streptophyta > Magnoliopsida > Sapindales > Sapindaceae > Dimocarpus > Dimocarpus longan. The sequence continues at coordinate 5,075,561 of CM041018.1, forward strand.
TTTAGTGAATCAAGTTTGAGTTTATAAGTGGAAAAGTTAAGAAAGAAGAAAAGTTTAGGATCTTAACTTCAATTTCTGATGATGATAAATTGTACTGGTGGTTTTCGCCTGAGACGTGCTTGTTTGCACTGCAGAACATGAATTCTAAACTGATTTTGCTTTGAGCCACAACTATATAGGTTACTGACATTAAAAAAATAATAATAATAGTAAAGAGAAGTAATAAATTAATAATAATATAAGAGATTAGAAAAGGTATAGACTGATTTCCGTCTTAGTTTTATCTAATTGTCACTCACAGATAGCAGGAAGTTGAGCGGCTTCGAGGGGAAAGGAATGTGGTTGCCAACAAGATGAAAGGGAAACTAGAACCGTCTGAACGTCAAAAGCTCGTAGAAGAAGGTATGGTCATTATTATGTAGGACTATGGTTTTATTGTGGTTTTGTGTTCTATTGTCTGCTTCAGCTTCCTTGTACTTTGCATTCAGGAAAGAATTTGAAGGAAGGACTTGTGACTTTGGAAGAAGACTTGGTTAAACTCACAGATGAGCTTCAGCTTGAAGCTCAATGTATACCAAATATAACTCATCCGGATGTGCCGGTAGGAGGGGAGGACTGTTCAAAAATAAGAAAAATGGTATCTCACTTCTGGTTATAACTCGGATTTTGTTTCTTATGATTTAGTGTTTCTTGTCTTTCAATGTGAGTGTATGTGTGCGTGATCACTTGTTCAATAATTTGAGGAAGGGTTTATGTTAGCTTGTTTTGTGTAATCTTAAGTTTCTTTTTCTATGTGTTCCTGTAGGTTGGTAGCCTGCGTGAATTTAGCTTCCCTGTCAAGGATCACCTCCAGCTAGGAAAAGAACTAGACATCTTTGATTTTGATGCTGCTGCAGAGGTACTCTTTCTGTTTACTATAAGGTACTACAACATCTTTGTTAAGTCTTAATGACTCAAATTGGATAAGTAAGAGTTTAAAATTTATTATTTAGCTTCCCTTCTGGATTGTTAAATATTTTGCAGGTTCATCGTGGTATAGGAGTCCCTTATTAACTAACTAGATTTTTTCAATGCAGCCAGCTTCTTGTATGAATTTCACTTGTGTGGATTCTCAGTTGGAAAAAATCTAAGATATTAGAAATTGCTATTTTATATCAAGATAACTAACTTTAGTTGCCTCTTGGTGACATGATGTTCTTCACTGATTTTATTTTAGATGCAGACTTGCCAACATTGTCTATCCTATTTTATCACTGAAGTTCCATACTCATACATGTGCATATTACACTGTAGCTCCTTAAATTAGAAGGTTTCTTACTTATGGCAAGATTGAACTTTAGATTGAAACCCAACTAATAGGGTTGAGCAGTTTATGTTGTCCTTTCTAGAAAGAATTAAGTGACTGGCTTTTGATTTATTCTTTTAATATCCTGCTTGTTCGTACAGGTCAGTGGGTCGAAATTCTATTACCTGAAGAATGAAGCTGTTATGCTAGAGATGGCCCTTGTCAATTGGACTCTCTCTGAAGTGATGAAAAGGGGATTCACACCTCTTACAACCCCTGAAATTGTAAGATCGTCTGTTGTGGAAAAATGTGGCTTTCAACCTCGCGGAGAAAATACCCAGGTTTGTCTCTTCATTCTAATAAAATGGAAATGCTATTTGTAACAATATTATTTTGTTTTGGAGACTTAATGGGAACCTTTTGAATCATTGGACTTTGAACTGATCGTTTTATGGAGTCAGTACTATCCATATCTTAGGTTGACGCCTAAATTAGTGAAAACCTAATTGGTAACTTAAACTCTTAATGCCTTCTTGTGCTAAGACAACTTTACAATAAAAGTACATTATCTGAAGATGGCATATTAATGTTTTTTAAATCTTTGATTTGCTAATAGTTTTCCCAAACACTTTACAGGTTTATTCCATCAACGGTAGCGATCAATGCCTCATTGGCACTGCAGAGATTCCTGTTGGGGGAATTCATATGGATTCTATACTTGCTGAGTCATTGTTGCCTTTGAAGTATGTGGCATTTTCCCATTGTTTCAGAACTGAGGCAGGTGCTGCAGGGGTAGCAACAAGGTAAATTACTGTGGACATGTTTTATTTCTTCACTGTTTAAGTACCTTTCAGTTTTACGAGTCATATTTTAATGTCTGAATAATGACAGAGGATATGCAAATCTTCTCCATTGGAGAAATGGTATGTTTTTTCTTTTATAGGAAACACAAAAAGTTTGTTGTATTAACAGAAGGAAGAAGTGAATAAGTTATTCACAACCTATTGTCAAAGAGTTAAGAAGATCAAAACTCTTTACAAATGCCCATACAAACACAAAAAAAAAAAGAGCTTTCAACCAACACCAACCACCAAACAATTGAGCCCTCCCTCCCCCCCAAATACAAAAGAAAAACCTCACTGCCACAAAAGCTCTCAAAAGAACATCAATTATCTCACAGATTCCTCCCAACTGAGTTGAATAAAAAAAAGAGAAATTTATGAAATTCCTTTGTAACTGAAGCCCATGAAGAAGCTAAATGTCCAGCAAAATCCCACAAGCAATCTACATTCCCCTCTAACTTTCCTTCAAATATTCTCCTATTCCTCTCTTGCCAAATGACCCACAACAAAGCTATGATAGCACACTTCCACAACACCTTGGCCTTTTTCGCTCTAGCAAAAGCAGAAAACCTTTCCACCACCAACACTTGACTGCAGCTTGCCAGGACTGCCCAAGATAGCCTAGCTTTAGACAAAAGTCTAGACCGAAGATTAAAAGCCACCTTGCAATGTAAAAATATATGGTCCACTATACTGGTTGTCTCCTATACAATGCGGTTAAAAATTTTTATTCAATTGCATAATAAATAGTCCAAACCCTTTAATCATCATTTGTTTCCTAATTGCTAAAATTGTATGCGTTTCACTTAACTTGTATCATTTCTTCAGTTCTTGTGTAAAGAACTCTGTATTGGTAATTTTAAACTTGGCACAAGTACTCTACTTTAAGCTTGCTAGTTGCTTGCTTGAATTTAGATATTATGCTGATTTTGAAGTTTCTTCATTAATTTCATAGAATTCCTGGGCAGGGGTCTGTACCGAGTACACCAGTTTAGCAAATTGGAGATGTTCATCTTTTGCAGACCAGAGGAAAGTGATTCATACCATGAGGAGCTCATTCAAATTGAAGAAGATCTCTTCTCATCACTAGGATTACATTTTAAGTAAGAATTCTCATCAGCTGTGTTTTAATTGTTAACATGATTTTGCTTTATTTTATTTGTTTTGTTTTTGTAATATTTGCTTCCTTGGCAGAACTTTGGATATGGCTACAGGAGATTTAGGTGCACCTGCTTATCGTAAGTTTGATGTGGAGGCATGGATGCCTGGTTTAGGACGGTATGGTGAGGTATTGCAATGAGATAACATTTATTTTATCCTCTTTCCATGAGATGGATTATGTCACTTTTATGAGCCATTAGTGTTTCTTAGAAATATTATTTTTTTTAGTATGAGTTTTTATTTGTTTTTTGTATGAATTTTATTTTTTTTAGATAGTTGAGAAATTATGAAAATTGTGTTAATCCCGTATCACATTTTTTTGTTGGCAGATATCAAGTGCATCAAATTGTACAGACTATCAAAGCCGTCGACTAGGAATCCGATATCGCCCCTCAGAACAGCCATCATCAAAGCCTAAAAAGGGTAAAGGCAACCTTGCTCCAACACAATTCGTTCACACATTAAATGCTACAGCCTGTGCAATTCCGCGCATGATTATATGTTTGCTGGAGAATTATCAGCAAGAAGATGGCTCGGTTATTATTCCTCAGCCATTGAGGCCCTTCATGGGTGGGCTTGAGCTTATAGCTCCTAAATCGAGATAAGTTAATTGTATCACTATACTTCCATTGTTGGAGTTACAATTACATGCATGTAGCAAGTTTTGGTGATACACACAGTCATGCGGCTATTCTTGATGGAGACTAGGCAACAAGTGATATAGTGAATGTTTTTTGAGGTCTTGAATTTTGAATTAACCATCCAAGTTGATGCAATCCTCTCTTCTTTACAGATGTCGATTATTTAGATTTGAACTTTTGTTATGTGTAGAAAAGTTGGCGTGAAATCAGTGTTAACACTGGTACATGGTTCACCCATCCAACTTGATTCCCATTTACCATGATTGATTTGATGTATTCATTTCCAAGTGACATGATTTCAACTGGGATGCATGTTTGCTTCCTGCTGAACCCAAGATTTTTCCCAACTAAGAAGTGCTTTTAGTACAAGTCACATAATGTGTTTAGTCTATGAAACCATGTTATGTGTTGGTATGGAAATCACTTTTGATTGTGTATGCGTGGAACATAACATTATAAAGCCCTGGGCCTATTGAAGATTTTTCAGCTTGGAGGCAGGTGATATCACTGAGATATTCGATCGGCCAAGCCTAATTTGTACCAAAATGTGTACCATGTGCATGGTACTGTGCTATCATAATTGTTACAATTTTTGCGAAGAGGCATATGATTTGAACTCGTAACATAGGTAATGTGAATATGATGACAGGCTAATCATAGTTCTTTTAATTTTTTTAAACAGCTTGCTAATAGCAAACAATGCTAACAGTTTTGTGACAGTCTGAGATTAGCACTTCCAAAAAAAAAAAAAAAAAAAAAAGGTCTGAGATTAGCAAATAATACAAGTAATACTACAAAACTTTTCTGATCGTCTATAACTGGATTAAACTACTTGATAGAGTAACAAATTTAATGTACTTGTATTCTGCTTTGGAAAGTAGTAAAGTTACATACCAATTAACTTGATATTTAAAATCTGCCGCGCAACTCAACAGATAAAGCAAAAGTGTGTAGAGATATCCTCAGATTGAAAACTTAATGTCAGATTCAAGTGATGTGCCAGCCGAAGTTCGTATTGCTGCTTCAGTAACACCATTTAATTCCTGTCTATAACTTGAGCTTGCTCAATTCAATCTTTCGGACAGGATATGTGTAAGCCTCATAATTGATTTGTTGGCCTAATGAACTTAGTTTTGTAAGGGTAGTTATCAGATCAACCTGCAAAATAATCAATGGCTAAGCTGAGGTTACAGATTAAATTTCAATTAAGCAATACGGAACATAGATATCTTTAACCCAATTGTCGTCTCCATTGGAAGGATTGACAAATTATAGAAGGAAAAACTTTATTTTAGTATGAGGTTTCGGAAAATATTAAATTTTGAAAACTTTTTTACAAACAGTTTTTTTTTATCCATAACTTTTTCAAAACTCTTCAAAAAAGTCGAAACCAAAGTCAATTGAAAGTTAACAGTGACTTTAGACAATTTAGATTATAATTTAACAATTTAAATTCAAGAACATTTTAGATAATTAAATTTGTAAATTTATTATTTTATTAAGGTAATCCGGTAGTTTATATATTATCAACAACCATCAAAGAAAAAACATAATTTTTTATGTATTTTGTTAGTTTTAACTATCAGTTGACTGATGGTCTGGACTTTTTTGAAAAGTTTTGGAAAAGTTAAGGATAAATAAAATTGTTTTCAAAAAAGCTTTAAAAACCTGAAATATTTTTCAAACTCTCACAAACTAAAATGAAGTTTCTCTACTATAGAACTTACCTCATAATCTGTCTGAGACACTGTTTCCCGGCTACGTTGGTATTTCTCAACCCATGGAGAAACATCTTTATCAGTCGCCAACAAGGCCTCTGTTGCAGCCTGATCAGGACCTAAGAATGCAGACATAACGGCTAGCTGTCCAACCAAAATGGGATATGGAAAGAGCCAGATCAATTGACTTGAATCATGATACTATTACAAGAAATAGATGCAGCATGTCCCTCTACACGGTGTGGTTAAGGTTATACTCCAATTGCTTATTACCAATGTTTTTTCCAACACTTTCAAGTTTCATTCTTTTTAACTGTTGTAATTAGTAAAAGACAATATAAATAATTATATGAAGATCCAAAATCACATGTTTCATTTTATGACATGACTATTTGATGGACTATACTGGAAAGTGATGAACTCGAAGCACGACTTATTGAATACTATATTGCATCCTCGAATTAATGTACTGGACTCATACATTGGGCACAAGCAAATCCTCCTACAATTTTATTGTTGTCTTTTAAAGTCAGACAACACAGTAAAGTAAAAGAAAATATTGTCTAAGCAGATTTAACAGAGCTCCCGTACACAATAAATTTAACCAATGCATTTTCCTATGTTAGCTTTACATATTTAAATTAAGGAGCCTTTCTGGGGTGCTAGCTAAAGTTTAGACAATTTTGGTTGCAAAGAATCGACTTTGAGCTGATACAAGACTATAAAAGAACAATTTACAACATCCAAGAATATTAGTCAATTTACCTGGCGAGGACCAAAGCCAATAGCTGTGAACTTATCTTTCATTTCCTGTACAGTTGCTTTCTCCCACTGGGGTATCCTCCCCTCTGGATCTGGTTCCAGGGCATCTGTTCTTCCAAATTGCCTATCAAACAAGCCCCACTGTTGGCAGAAAAAAGAATTTTATGCATTAGTCTAATCCGACAACTTCCTTTACTAACAAGGCAAAGTGCTGCAAGAAAGATGTTGTTAGTGACTCAATTTCTGAGGAAGCTGTGATTATGTATAATAATTCAGCATAGCTTGTCCACATGAATATTAAAAACATTAATAAATTGGAAAACTGGAACTGCATATTCATTGAGCTGTTGGCACTTAAAATTGCATGAAAAGTCATTTTGGCGAAGCAAGCCTGTGACAATGCTACCCTGCTGAGCCGACACAAGAAAGAACACCCATCTTATTCTTCCATGTCCAACAATGTGTCCATCATAATATAAGTTCCCTTCTAGCAACATCAAAGTTGTGCATAACTGGCTGGCTACCATACAGATTGCATAGACTGATTGTGTTTTTAAGGGCCAAATGAGAATGTCATTACGAAGCAAGTAAAAGAGAAAAAAAAAAATAATAATAACAAATTGAGAAAACTATCTCAGCAGTGTCACCATGTTATAAACTCTACAATCAGCAGAATGTAGCATTATCTAAAAAATGTCAAAAAAAGAAAAAGGAAAAAACTGTACAACCCAGCATACAGAGGAATAAACCTGTCCATTTGAACCATATGCAGTGTATAATAGCCTTCCTTTCTCTTCATTCCCTCCACATTTGCGGATAGCAGATGCCAGAAAAGTAGCCTTAGCAGCACTTTGGGCTATATACAACAAAGCAAATCGAGTTAGGGACACTAGCCTTCTCTCTAGGGCACCCAGAGAAACTTATAGTAGATAGCCATAACATGGCGCATTAAAAAAATTTGAGCATATATAATGTTTGCAACCTGCATATTGGATGAGATCTGCATACGCTATTGGTCCACCTTTGGAATAAGAATCTATTTCCTTCTTCACTTCCTCTAACGAATCTAAAGCAGCAGAAAGCCCCTTATTTTCAGGTCTACTTATCTCTGAGCTTCAGACAAGAAAAATGGCAAAAGAAGAAAATCAAGGTAATTAAGTAGCAAGCCAAAACTGGTGATATTTCAGGCATGAGAGAAGGTATAATTCCTAAAGCAACTGAAAATTTTTCAAACAATAACAGACAATATTTAAAGAACCAACAAGATAATCAAAATCTCCCATTTCTTGCCATTCAATTAATACTCTATGATTATAGAAACCTTGATCAACAAGATAATCAGCATCGTATTCGTATAGTCAGTCGAACAAGTGTAAATTCTCATAATGTTTGAGACAATGCTTAATGTAGCAAGTACCTGAATCGTACGGATCCATTTGGGCCCCCAGATTTTGTAGCCTACAAACTTAACCAGCAGGACATCAGTTTGTTTCTTTCCTTTCTGCTTGACAAAGCAAAAAGTAATGACATCCACATGAAATGTAAATAGGTATAGGCTTCTGTCTGACCTTATCGTAAGTCATGGAATCATTCAGAGCCAAAGTTAGTAAAGATGGAATAAGCTCTGGTTTTCCCTGAAATGAGCACAGACGAAAGAGTGAACATACTTGGCATTATGAGCCTAATTTACATCTACATATGAGGCTTTATATACAAACATCATAAGTAACTATTTTTTGCACATGAATGGTTACCTTTATGGCTATTTGGAGGGTCCCCTTAACATTTGCTGTTCACAATAGAGGGAAAAGCAAATTTGATTAAGCAAGTTCAAGCTGGTTTACACATGTAGGTGTTCAAAGAACTTACACAGAAACTCTGAACGTTGTCTGCGTTGTATCAAATCAGCAGCACTTGCCATTTCGACAAATGATCCCGAGCTTCCTATCATTTCCTAAGGAGAAACCAAAACTGGCAGAAACTCATTATCAAATCATTCTCTTTATACAAATTACACTTATGACGTATCCATTCCTAAATCTATACCAACACATTGTTCCTTTGACTGAAGAGCAAACAAAAAGAATTGAAAGCCCTTTTTGTTCTTTTCGAAAGCTATTTGACTTTTAACATTTTTAGGCCTGACATTATATTAGTTAATTGCTAGTCAAGCACTGACCAAAGAGGTACATGGTTTTGTTCAATTAATAACCAAAATCTCCTTTGGATAGGAAGGAGAAATTGATACTACAATTGTGTTACCAATATGTATAAATGGTAAGTACTAGAATTTGGTGTTTAAATGGAAAAAAAAAAAAAAAACACCAATTCACTACATTAATATAGTACAAAATGAGAATAAAATTGTAATAGATAAAAGAAAACATAATAATTCTCTAGAGAGAGGAAAAGAGTAGTGACTTCTGACCATGCCAATTGTAGCACCAACGCAATTGAGAATTTCTCTTCGGTGGAGACTAACATCAGTGTCTACTTTGCGACAACGTATGACACCCTGCATTATTCATAGTCCAGAAGAACAAGAAGTGACATATATAATATATTTGAGCATTAATATCAACGACCATGAGGCATTTGAAAACTTACAACACTAGTCGTAGTAGTAGTAGTTGTAGTTTTGCAAGTAGTGAGAGTTGGAAGCGGAGAAGAAACTGTTGAGAGAAAAGACACATTCATGTTGTCTCTTAATCTCGTGCTGCTTCTTGTTTCAGAGTTTCAAAGTCAAGTGACTTGTGTTGTGTGGGGAGAGAGAGAGAGAGAGAGTGTGTGTGAGCCAATGATGGGGCTAGATGTGTGGCGCTTGCATGAAGGGGAGTTTCATGAAATCTGTTATCCTATCCTTTGAGTCTCTAATCATGTTGTCATGTGTAGGATCAATTCGCTTTTGCTTTAATCATGTTGTATGATATCTCTTTTTCAATTTGCTTTTGCTGACCCACCCGAATTAAAACCGGTTATGGCTATGGGCCCAGGTCGGCCCAGTTCCCTTTTTTATATATGCTATTCCGCATACAAAATAAGGTCACTTAGGTCATTTTATTTATTTTATCAATTATATAATTATTATTTTTAATAGATATTCATTTAATCGGCCTCATGTGATGCTTATCTGAACCACAGAAAGAAATAAATAATAAAAAATAAAAAATCATTTTTTTATTCAATGGATGTGAAAATGCATTTTCTACTTATTTTTTCATGTTTCCTTAAAAAAGTAATTGCTGACGATTAAACCGTGACAGTCTCACCATGACTGTATACCACTCTTATTATATAACAGGGAAAACATATCCAAATAAAAATCTCTTATCTTTTTCACCCTTTTTCTTTAAAATACCGTATTTGTAGTAACGATTATTTTGCTATAGTTTAAGAATCTTAAGTCCATCGATCGGGTGCACGCTTGCAAAAATGACGAGAAAGGTTGCTTGAGAACTTATAAAAAGCCAAAGACAAGAAACCGAGTAATTTATTATTATTATTATTGCATTCAATGACACCGGATTAGTTACATCCGTGTGAAAACACTCTCATTATCAAGTCCCCCAACAAATCCCATACATCTCTCTTGAAAATTTGGCCAGCTTCTCAAATTATGTAATGTAACAAATATGCTTTTGATACCCGATATCTTGAATAATCCTTAGACCCTGCACGGCGCCCTCATGCATAGTGCCCTTTTACCCATGTATTGAAGCTATCTGAAATCAGGATATACACACTCCGCGTCCCCGGGTGCGCTACATTGGCACCACTGGCTTGCAGAACTCGCGATAAATACCAAAGAATTATGTGCCAACACCCAACTGGCTAAGGGCATCTTTGTTGAAGGGAATCGTTCCGCAGCGTCTAATCTACCTGATTGCCACTGAGGAGTTAACATTTAATGGCTCTTTGCGGCATAAACAATCTGGCAAAGGGTTGACATAAAAGGCTTCCTCTGAACGAAACCTATCCATTCCCTTTGTTCCTGAGATGGGACCCTTTCTTTTTCGTGGAGATCCTTGCCTGCATGGCCAACACAAGAAACAAAATCAATGAATTGGGTGCGGTGCTATTCCAATCATAACAGTGTAAACTTTCGAGAAATAAGTAGATAGAATCTTCAACATGGATTATGCAGTTTTTATCTCATTGGCCTCGGTATCCAAAAGCAATGAACACTCCCCTTGTGGATCACAGGCAGCTATCCAAAGGCCCTCCTAATTTTAACTCAAATTCATCATTGGTCTAATATTACCTTCTACTAACATTGGCAAAATCAAGATAGTGATAATTTGCAACAAGAATGATAAATGGAACCTACATGCATCTGAAAATCAGACTCCAGAACTGTTTTTTTAAGCACCTTGATCCGTTATTATGCAGGATCCACCATAAGATGGTTTGTAAATTGTAATTACAATTTTTTTTTTTTTTGGTCCTGTAATTGCAATTATTTAATGAAACATGTGATAGAAATTTCCAGTTAGATGGTTCATGTCATGTGAAGCTGTCTTTTAACAAAACAAGTTTCTTTGGTTCATGCATTCGTCGATCTTTACTTTTCAATTTTAGTTTCTTCAGATTTTTCTTTTTTTGTTCTTAATTGCACTATCAGAGACTTAATTAATTAAAAAAAAAAAATCTAAAGATGTTAAGACTGGTAAGTCAATATACACAATGCAAAGAACAGAAGATATACATGATTCGCATAACAAATACAACAAAGGACATACCGTCTTTTGTGCATTTCAATGACTCGTTTGGATAAACTTTTGCCTTCTCCTAGTGTTCCCAGCTCAATTTTGTCAAACAGACGAACAAGTGCTTTCCTGGATAAGTACATAAACAACTTCAATACACATTAGCTGAATGAAAACCAATGTCATAAGAGTCTAAAAATAATATGCAACAGTTTTTGAGGAAAAATAGTGTCATTTAGACTCTGGATGTACTCTCGAAACACATTGCTCACCGATCAGGAGAGATTGTTTTCCTATGTCCCAAAAAACGGCGATGACCTTCAACTGCCCTCGCCATGTTTCCAGAGTACGATGGAATGAATACATCACTTTCAATTGATACAATGTAGTCAAGTGCAGCCATTTGAGATGCATGATTGACAAATGGTTCAAGCTCCTCGACAGATGCCAGTTTTTCCTGCAAAACAATCCACAAATATTCAACGTTTTATCCATCAGCCAATAATATTCAACATTTTAGCTTACAGATAAAAACAAAGAGGCAAAGTTGTTTTTCTTCCTATAGTATACAGCTAGCCAGAAAAAGGTAAAAAGAAAATTTGTTACTAACAGGAATAGAAACATGATATTGAATTGTAAGTACCACAAGTTAATTCCAGTTCATCAGTAGCAAGAGAATGAATTGGACTCTGGTCCTTCTGAAATAATCAAAGATTATAAGAACCTTTAGGCAAGTCATCAACTAACTTGCTACCATATTTTACCACAAAAGTATCTGGCTTATCTAGGATGGATGTACATCTAACAGTAAGTCAATTAGCACATTAGTTTTGTTCTTGCTGTGACAAGTGACATAAAACCAGATCAATGATCTGTGACAAAATAATACAAGAATTTCCCAAGGGTGTAATTAACAGAATTAAGCACCAATAAAACAATTTTACTTGTTAGGGGAATACTATACATCAAGTAACATAAGATGCAAACCATACTTTGCTCATTAATATGGGATAGCGAGACTGCAGATCAGCCATACGAGAATCACCCCCATATATCTCCCCAGCAGCAATATAAATAGGGGTATTTGATGGGTACCCTAGAGCACTAAGAAATATTCCAACCTCCTTTGGTGTTAGGGGGCAATAACCTTTGGATCTCTGTTCATCTGAATCAATGTCCTTTACTTTCCAGTGAGGAGTGTTTTCTCTGCATGGTTCAAAAAGTAAATATATATTAAATGTCAATTAAGTAAATGGAGGACAAATCTTTAAAAAGAAAGTAGATAATCAAGTATCATGCAACACAGATATTTAAGACCTTATTGTCCTCAGTTCATCAGCTTCGGCAGGAGACAAATCATGTGTGCAACCACTGAAGGCAAGCATGTCCTTTTCGTATCGTAAATGCAGTGCTATATAATGACCACGAGATCTCATTCGATCTACCAACAACTACAACATCAATGAAAATAAAAATTTTGAAATCTGCCCATGGTATAGGTCCAAAGAGATATAGAATCACTGCATAAACAATATGAAGATTGAAGTCTCTATTTTTACTTTTCCCATTGCTTCAATTTGAGGTGAAAAACGGAGGGCTTCATAGCAAGCACGGCATCGCAGTTTCTGAATGTCTGGAGGTAGATTGTTGTTTGCTAGGCGGGAATCAGATTTAGCAGCTCGAATGACCTACAGAAAAACATGTTAACTGTAAAATGCATGCACAAGGAATACTGTGTAAATTATTAACAGATTGAGGCATTTAAAAAACGCACCTGATAATCATCCCACATGCTAGCTATCTCATCTCGGTAATAATCTATACCAGACCAGCTTTTAAAGTGCCTAACTGCTCTGGTAGCCGTACTGAATTCCTTAGGAAGTTTTTTTATGACTTCAACATCATTAGCCAAAGAATTAATGAAATGATCTTCATCAAAAACATCCGAGAAGTTGCTGCAGACAAACAAAGTAGAAAACAATTAATAGCATAAATATAATAAACTATCAGAGACACAAAACTTGAAGTTTTTTCCAAAGAAAGGAGAGGCACCTAGTGTCTTGCCAAAATGACCGCTTATCAAGTTCTGGAATTACAAGAGTAGCATTTATAATACGGGCTACAGCTACCATGTCACATATCTGCAACTCAACATTTAAACTGTATTCAGCACCAAATACTAACCACAAGATATTTGCCAAGAAATTTGTATCAAAGCCCGAATAGGAAAATTGTTTTTTCTATTCTATTCTAAAGCTCGAATAGACAAAATGTTGGCAAACTGAATTTCCCAATTGTTCCTAAATCATAAGCAACACCGAGCAATTACATTACCACTTCTGAAATTTTTCAAAAGTTCTACAGATAGATACAATTACTGAGAAAAAGTAGCCTTCATTTTAAGATAATCTGTATGTGCTTTAAATTTTTTCAAAGTACATTAAATTTCATGGTCAGTAAAACTAATCAACTCAATAGATGTGTAACACAAGTGTTAGTGTATATGTCTTGTGCGCTTGTGAATGTTTGTTTGAATATATGCACAGAACAAATCTCATTGTTAACATCTAAACAAGAGTTCCTTCTCCAGCACTTCCATCAAGACAAAGGAAGATGTGCTACTGAAAATCAGTTGCCTAGAGTACAATCAAGCACCCAGTAATCAGTCATGCACAGTGATATTTCACTTTATGTTGGTTTTCAACTGGGAAATAAAAAAAAAAAAGAAAAGAAAAGAAAGAAAGAGAAAGAGAGAGAGAAGATTAAGGGCATATACCAAGAGAACAGTTATGAACTATAAGGAAACACACTCTCTCTCTCTCTCTCTCTCATTGTTTTAGATGATTTGAGCATGACAAACAAATGAATATACATAGAAAACAACTTAGTTAAATGGGACAAAGCCAACAACTTGACCACGGTATTCATAATTCAGTCGCCAGAAAGTTGGCTAAAAACCATATTTTTTGCCAATGGAATAAAAGGCTCACCAAGGACAATTCAATCACCAAATGTCATATTCTTTCAATTTCTTGATATAAGAGATCAAATTGAAAAATTAATCAGAACAGTGCAAGTGTTCCAATTTTTTTTTTTTTTTTGAAAATAAGTGTTCTGAACTTTTACGTCCAATTAGATTAATCAAAAAATTCAATTCATGAAATTAGAATACATAAGACAAATAAAGTGGGAAAACAAACCCCAGCACGCATCTGGTTGAGTCCACCATTTGTATTAACCATAAGAAAACCACGTAACTCTGCAGGAGCTGAAGCACAAAAACTGTAAATTCAGAAATAACTACACTAGCAATATATACATTCAAAGTGAATAGAAACAAACTAAGTAACGAACGAAAACCTCTTGCTTACATGTATAATTGGGACTAGCCTCTACACAGGGCGCATAATCACGATTCGGCGGAGGCTTCCATAGGTGATTCAAATCCGCAATCTGACTTGCACCATTCAACTGTCAAGTCTAATGGAGTGAAAACATGAAAGATGCATGACTGCTTCGCATCAAAACATGTATATATACATACACATTCCTATTATTCCAAACTAACACCGACAGGTTTCCCAAATTGTACCAAGTAAACATCATAAACAAACAAAAACACCCTTTGCTAGGTAACAGCAAACAAGTTCATGATAGTGTTGATTTTGGTTGTTTCGTCCTAAAATTAAAAACTAGAATATGTTAAAATGAGAACCTTGCGAGAAGGCAAGGGAGCTTTGGACAAATGAGGTGGAGCCAGCTCCTGAGTCCAGCTTTGCTCTCTACTCAATATTTGGTACTTGATTTCATGTTTCTACACAAATTTATAAATCAAATCAAATCACACACAATCAAAATCATAAATACTAAATAAACAAAAACAGAGAAAAAGGTTTACTTCAGAGGGGAGTTTTTGATCAGCGAAGTCAAGAACTTTAGAGAAAGGGAAGAGGTGGAGGTGTACGGACAGCAAAGCCACCAAACCTATTGCGCATATGGCGCACGTTAGTAGCTTCTGCAGGATCACCATCGCTCTCTTCCTTCTCCTCTGTATCTTCTCTACCATTCTCTATTTCCTTTTCCCTTTACTAAAAAACAAAAACAACCAAAACAAAACAAAACAGTTTTCTCTCTCTCTCTCTCCAGATATATATATATATATATATATATATATATCTGTATCTGATATCTCTAATTAAAGACGGTGAAAGACATACAATGGCACGGAGCACTTGACGAATAAGAGTTACAGGACATCATAAATTAATGAGACCCCAAATTCTGTCTGCTTTCAGCACTTCCAAAAACACAAATACGAGATTAATTAGAATATAACACGAGGATCGCTTGGGCGGGTCCCGCCGGCACAGTAAATATCCCACCCTTGCTGTAACTCCTCCCTGCTATTAAGATAATATAGAATATATTAATGTTTTAAATTGTAGGATAATATAAGCAACACTGTTTAAATTCAAATAAGTTAGCTGAAAAATTGAGTTCCAAACGATAACAATGATAAAATGAGTTTGTTTCTAGACTCTAGTAAAAATCAACCTTTTTTAAAAAAAAATATGTAAAAATAGACTAGACCTTAATGCTTTATGAGGTTGGATTTGACTCCACGATCCACGTAGGAAAGATACCATAAAGAAATCCGAGCAAAAAAGGGAAAAAATTTGTTATATTTATATGCATTAAAATCACTTGATGTTTTTGTTATTTATTTTGAATGGTTATAATAATAATTTGGTCGGGACTAACTAAATAAAGTATACCGTCTCTTAGTAAGAATTATCGAGTATTTTTCTTATTTTAAATGTTAAGAGTTAAAGTTTTACCGTTATTCTAAAATATAAGCTGTAAATAATTTTATCTTAATTTAATCTCTTCTTCTCCCACTTTAAAATAATAATAATAATGATTCGATCAATTGGGTTAGCTCTTTTTTTTCTTTTTTATTGTAATGAAATAAGTTTGTGCATGTAAAAAATTAGCTTGCATGGGTGGTGTTCTAACAGAATCTAGTGGAAATATTGGGTAGAAAAGGGAAGGCCGGCAAATACCCTATACTTGATTTCTGGTTGGGTTGGGTTACGAAATACTGAAGAAATTCTTAGTGCTTTGACCTTGTTGTTTTATAAGTGAAAATATTTTAAGACAGATTTGAAATTGGGTTGTCAGTCAGTCCACACTCACACAGTTGACATAGTCTAAGGTGAAGTAACAAAAGTTGTGCAAGTAGTGGAGTGGAATTTGTAGTGTGGATCTCAAGATGACTTGCATTGATTAGAAGGATGGCTTCCATGTGCTGGATATTTTAGAATTAGAAGTCCTGTTTGTGTACACACTTGAAACTGGATTCTAGTTGGGTTCATTGTTAAATTTCTCTCCAACCCTTCCAATCCTTTGATATATGTACCATAATATAAAGTCAAATTCTTGTAAAATTTTAGGTAACTTTGAGGAGACTCTTGTTATTAGATTTAATTAAAATATTTACTTGAATAATTTTTATGTGGATAACTTCCTTGTAAAATTGATTTTTCAAAGATTCATAAGAAATTGGAAATGAAGGTTTCCGCAACTGTATTGGTCAGAGAAGGAGATAATGTGGAATTAAAAATGAAGCTTTTGATCAGAAAATAAAATGAAATTCTAGAACGTTTTGAATTGTATACGTGTAGGTTAATTAGGTTAGAACAAATTGAAATGTGATTTGCATAAGTTAAGGCAAGAAATGAGGAACGTGTCCGTAAATGTCAAAAATCTGAAGCAAAAAGACAAGAAGAGGTTTCACCATTTAATGTTATTCGAAATACGGAAATAGAAAACAATAGTGGACTAAATGGATTAATGTAGGACCGCATCCACATCCAGTCCACAGGTACATGCTTAATGCAGCCGTGCCTCGTTTATTTTAGTGCAAAATTAAAACCGACTGTCCTTTTATTTATTGAATATTTGGCCGGGTATACAATAATATGACCAGATATAGATGATTGGGTGTTCTGACCTGAAAAAAATCGTCACTTTGTCTGGGCGACTTCAAAATCAAAGCAACCATGTAAATCTAATTTTACAAAGACGTGATATTATCTAGTGTTGTAAGTCACAACAGCTAATGTGCTGGTGTGTAAACATGGATTCTGGATCGAGGACATGACTCCATCATAAAATATAGACACTATTAAACTGAATTCATTTAGTTAAAGAGTGAATTGCACAACACTCTTTCGAGATTTGTCTAAAAATAAATAAAAATATAGTTATCTTTTTATTTTACAAAATTTTCATACTTAATATTGATTTTTTTTTTAAATTTGGACATATTTTTAAATTGAAGATCTAAAATTTAAATCTTTAAATTATAATATTAAGGATATTATAAGTATTATTTTATAATTCTGATCAAATAATTAAATTTAACTGAAATCAATCTGATACGAAGATTTGACGCAATAGAAGAATAAATATATTTTTATTTACTTTTTGATAAATCTCGTAGGATTTCGTGCAATTGCTTCGTTAAATTATTGTGAATTGAAGAGGACAAAATTGGATGGATGTTGTGACAAGCATCCTTTGCTTGAAGCGGGCCCATTTCAGTTCTCGTGACACCTTGTCTTTTATTTCTTTACTTCGTAATCTGCTTTTGTGATTGTGACACCGCCATGCCGGATTGGTCCCACGTCCAGCTCACCATCAATTAGTCAAGGCAGAAGGGCTGAGATGGAATTTTAATTTTTTTCACATTACAAATAAATTCAAACTGCGGAGAGTGGGACCTACGCTCCAAAATACAGTCTGAAATTCTATTAGGATAAAGTTACGTACACAAAATAAAAAAATTATTCACGTATTGATGAAATTTTAGTGAGTTGAACCCGGCCACTAGAATAAATTACTTCAGATGGACTTGACCTTATTATGAAGTCAAGTTGCTTTCTAACTGAGATGAAAATTGAATCTAATATTAACAAATAATTTTCGTCGTTAACTGTTGTGGTAATTCATTGAGCTTTTTCATGACCAATTGTAGGGGTCTTGAAAATAAACGAAAACAGTCACATACAGTGATGAAGATAGTGCTTCATTCTTGGTGTGGTATATTTATCTAATTTTTGTCTCATTCATTAATTTGTGAACAAACTGTTTCTCACTTAAAATAACTGATGTTGTGGATATATTTAGAGCTGTATAAGTGGACTGATAAAAACTTAATGAATTGACCCGATAAATAAAAGTCATGTCTGCCAATGCCCAGCTTACAAAAACGAGCTCTCAATTCATTGTTACAGTTCTCAAATCGTTGGTCAACTATGATCAATACTATCTTATGCTGAGTTCTAGGTCGTCCGGAGCGAGGTCAATCTCGTATCTCGAAGTGCTCATTAAATAAATTATTTCAAAAAAGTAACAACTTAAGTTGAGGAAGAGTCAACTATCAGAATTGAAAATAAAATCAAACTCCTATTTCAATGGAATCTATTCCTAAATTAATGGACACCGGTTTTGGAAGTATAATTAATGTAGAATTCCTTCTGATTTTTATTGTACTCAAATTATAACATCTCACGCTATAAATAGGAGTCGAAAATTCATTGTAGAAACAATAATCAATAATATATCGTGACTCTACTAAAATAATCAGAAAAACAGTCATGAACATAGGTATCTTTTTTGGTCAAATCACGTAAAAGACTCCTTGCTTTCGTTGTTCTTCCTCTTCTCTTTCTTTTGTCTTTGCCTTTATTTTACTTTATTTACAGTATTGGGTTAAGAACTTAGGCCAACTGAATTTACACGTCGACAACTGGTAACCTGCTCCTAGTGTTGCCACGATGACAATGAAGTTGTCTTCTCGATGTAACCGTGTATGATAAAGAACAAATTGTTGTGGTTTTAGATAAGAGTGTTTGGTTAGATTGGTTGTTTGCTTTGATTCCTTAATTCTTAATTAGGACAAACAAGAGGGTTAATCTCTCTCTTTTTCTTTTTTTCTTCCTGCTAGAAAATGTTTGTGGTCCTAGCAAGTTTCTTGTGAGTAATGACACGGCAGTTTCTGACGATTGAATCTAGAGATCCATCCTAACATATAATTATTTTTTCAATTAATTACAAGATAATCTAAAATCATGGTTAGGTACATAAAACAAAAGGTGAATTGCTTCAATGTAAGTAATATATTTTATATATAGAGTTTAGTCATAATTTTATAATGAAGTAAATTGGTGATTTCCAATGCAACTATCACAATAAATCAAGTTAGAAATTTATGCACACGAGATGTATTAAAATACATCAAAATGTCTTAACGTCCCATTCTAAACTCCTGAAAATACTATTTAATTTAATGAAATAAGGGCTATACTTGAGAAATTCTAAAAAGCAACACAACATTTAAAAGTGATACAAGATGAGAACAGTGCTAATGTAACTAGGCGTATATATCCAAATTATTTACATAACATGACATGGTATAATCTCTTATAAAATTGATTAATCATATTAGACAATATAATATTAAATGGTGCAAACATATACACTAAACACATTAAAGGTTTTCTCGGTATATGATTGCTGCTAATTATCTGAAATCATGATTATCCATAAAACGGAAAAATGATGTTTGCTTCCTCTTCTATTGCCAATGTAGCCATCACCCCTATGCATAATCTCATGCAGTGGTATGAACCTCAACTACAGTAGAGTGACCACATACTTGTACGAGTTAAATAGAAAGTGACAATTGGAAACTTGCATCCAAAGAAATCCAATCAAATGAAGAAATTTTGTTTTACTAATGTTAGAAGTTCTTAGGAAGGTGATGGGATTCGAACACAAACAAAACTATAACGGGTCTAGAATTAATAATTTTCAATTTTTGGTTAGTTTATGATACGCTATAAATATGATAGTCATTTATATCATCTAAGGACTCCATATTGAAAGATCAATTGGATTTTTTTATTTTATTTTTTTAATTTATTTTTTGAATATACATAATCCTTCCATGAGTATTGAAATCTTCTTGTCATTTGAATTTATCTAGATGATCATTTAATACTATAGAAATTTGGTACTGTGATAACTGATAAGCAACTGCTATAGTCAATATTGGATTGAAATCCAATATAACTATGAAAACAATGTTATTAAACAATATATAAGACTAATGAAAAACTTTGTGAAATTTTTCACAACTTCCATGTGCCTATAATTAAGCATGTGAAAGTGTACACTGTATAGTAACAAAAAGTTTATAGTATGTCATTGATTGTTGGTGTCATTGGTCTGTGCCAGCAACCCCCATGCCTCCCTTTGTAAGAGGCATGGGTTCGGACCCCAACCCGTAAAATCCAAATTTATATATAATAATAATAATAATAATAATAATAATAATAATAATATATCTCTCATCATTTATGAGGGTTGATATTCCACTCTCGTATGGGTCGCTCCTCCACCTTTGTGTGGGTGAATTCCTCTCAATTGAGATTAGTTCTCATGACCGTATCACTAGTGTCCTATTTCGATTGGTCCCGATAATTCTCTGAACCTATTCCAGATATAATTTTTGTACTTAAACAAAAATAAAAATTGTAGTATGTTTGTGTAGAGGGGAAACAGCTACAATCCCCTAAATAATGACATACTACATTGCTGCCCTGCCAAATTTTAGAAGTGGAAATGAGAATAAAATGTTGTTTACTCTCTGGTCCCGTGATAAAAGGAGTCCTATCGAGCCACGTATTGTAGTGCGTCAACATATAATTATGGGAGAATTTCATTTTCGTTATTGTAAATTTTGGAGATTTCACGTTTTCTGATGCAAATCCATCTTTGACTCCCATGATCCCATGGGTTAAGGGATCATCTTATTCCTTATAGTGGTCAAACTTAAGTTCACTTTAACAAGGAGAGGAGTGTCATTGTCGTTCCAATGGGATTTTATTAACTTTAATATTTATAATTTAAAAGGAAAAGATCCCGACCATTTATCTTAAAGATAGATAAAGTAAATAAAAATTAATTAAAAAATTATAAAAATATCTTCATTATTCATTTATGGGATAGATAATGTAAATTAAACTTAAATTTTTAAAAATAAAATTATTATTATTATTATTTAAAAATAAAAAAAGATCATTGTGAACCAATATCTTCCAATCTAGGGAACCAAATCATTAATTTGGTTTGAACCTAGACCGAATGATCTAGGGTTCATTGGATTTTTAAGGCGATGATTTGGGATATAGGTCACCACATCGTCATCTTGACAATTTTGATTGTACATAGATTTTCAAGATTTGGATTTGCTATATTGTTACTGGTTCAAGCTTAACCATCCAATCCAACATTGTTTTGAGCTTAAACCAAATCGAAACATAAATCGACATAATCAAGGTTTTCGGATCTATTTCCATCGGTAGAAATTATCGATCATGGAGATTTGTGGATCTCTCTCCATCTGGTGGAGTTCCATATTGGATCTCCATTGGACAGAGTTCAATTTCTTAATTTTAATTTGCTGAGATGTTAATTTTTGTTTGGTCTCCATTTATTTTCTTTTTAATTTTCATTTTATAGTGATGTGTCAATTTCTTATTGTCTTGAATTTTATTAATTTTCATAACTGTAAAATGATAAGGTTAGCATTTAAGGGAAAAATGGTATTTACATATATTTTGTCAATGAATACCATCAAGTTAAAAAGATTCCTTTTTAAAACCTATGGGACCAGGGATAAAAATTGGATTCGCATTCAAAAAATGAAATTTCCAAATAATATAGGGATGAAAGTGAAATTTTCCCTATAATTTTTTTAATGACTTTAATATTATATTAGAAAACTAAGAACTTTATGAAAAATTAATTATTATAATATACCGATGTGTCTTTTAAAAATCATAATAAATATAATTGTTTTATTTATTTTTCAATTATTAATATGTATTGATTGAAATAATAAGATACAACTTTCTAACCAAAGTTTGATTTTTGAAGTTGACACAAATGTCGAAACACATAATCTTTTGGTTAATTAATTCAACAAAGTTTCATTTTCCATTTGTCCAATTAAATACCCCATTTCATTTTCAATAGGGCATATGGACTCTTTTAATGACCGCTTTGGACGTGCCCGCTAGGTAAGGCATCACATCTCCACCCCAGACACGTGGCTCTCACTTAATGGTACATCAAGTTGGTGATTTCGAAATGGATGGTCCAAAATCTAGTCTTAAAGGCCATCAAGTGCGTTTGGAATTTACGCAATAGCATACGTGGCGGAAGATCGGAGCTGATTATTGATAACATAACGAAAATCAAGTGGGTCCCTTGTCTTTAACAGGGCACGTGGCAAACCATGGGAAAACCTTGTCCATTGAGCTTGGTTGCATCGAAACCAATTATTATGGTATGTGAATATATGATGGTCGGTTACTTCCACATCGCGCATGCTCAATAGTTTTTTTTTGACAATTTCATAATCCGGTCTTGCACCAAATAATTTAAATAATTTTGTTTCTGTTAAATATTTAAGGTCTGTGTCAACTGAAAATTTTAATTCTGTTAGTAACTAACAGGCTCCAAGCCGTACTAAATACTAATGACATCATCACAATTGGTAGTTACATTTATAGTGTGTGTAAATAAAGACAAATACAATTTGAGTGTAACTAGGTTTTGACTTCGATCTTAAATATGATCTATGAATATATATTTTAAATAATTCAATAATAATATTTTTAAGGAAATAATAATAATTTTTATATAAAAACAATTTTATAAGCTTTATTGGGGATCTTCCATATTTTAAAGAAATAGAACAATTTCAACCAACTTATAATATATTAGCAAAAAATTTAAAAAAATTAAGAATTTTTTAATAATAATATTAAGGATCTCGCTTTTATATAATATTTAAATGTAAATTATAATATATGAATCAAGATTTTTTTAAAAAGTCTAAATAGATAAATTAAAAAATATTTATAATATTTTATCTTATTTATCATATTATTATATGAACTAAATTATCAAATATGAATTGAAATCGTCTACAACAAAATTATGACAAGTCAAAGGGGTCACATGGTCACATCTTATCCAGAAGCAATCTTTGGCTGTTTAACTAAAGACATGAAACTTTGAGGTGTTCAATAAATTAATTGGACCATTGTTTTAAATATTGGTCTAGTGGAATATGTGGTCATTAAAGATGATTTTTTTTTTTTTTTTTCGAAAAGACAATTGAAGATGGTCTAAGAGGTCAAACAACTCACATAACAATTTTCAACAGGATTATTGGAAATCATAGTCTACTCCTACCGCAGCTCTCCCGTAGTGCGCACGATAAATAGAGGCTAGGTACTTGTTCAATTGCTGGATTTGCATCATCCACCTCTCATCGTCATGTCATAAATTCAGATAATCTTCAAAGTCTCTCAAACTAAATGAAATACAAGTCTTATATTGATAACAATCTTTGCTGTTTCTTCTAATCAAGAAATATTGTATTTTCCATACAAGTATTTGATAATATCGCGTCTTCAAAACTTATTCCAAATGTTTTGTACTCTAAACTATTCTTACTTATTGTAAAATTAGACAAAATAAGTTAATGCTTATAAATATGAATTACTTTCCTCTTTAGATTAAACGATTTGCAACTATCAGATATATATATATATATATATATATATACTTGGTCCGATGTGCCTTTGTTGCAATGGCAAAGGCACTGCCAGGGACCAAGGTCCTTGGTTCGAGACACCACAACAACATTTGTGGTTGCACTTTTTCTCACTTGTGTGTAGGTCTGCTCCCATCCTTGTACGGGTCATCCCCTCATCAATGTGTAGGTTGTCCCCTCTCGTATGAGAGTTACTTTCTTACCGTGCCACTACTGTCTGATTCCGTTTGGTTTCGATTGTTTTTGAACCAATCCCAATAATACAATGTAATATATATATATGTTTATGTAACTTGCACCAAGAATGAACTGAAAAATGATCGTAGAAAAATTATTAAACATTGCATAGATCTTCTGCCAATGCATATTCACTATTAACATTTACCTTTACAAAATGTAATATTAATAGCTCTCTCATGCATTAGTAAAGTGACACCAACCTATCTATCCAACTTTCTAAAAATGTACATGGACATGGTTTGAGTGTTAGATTACCATAATCTGTGAGTAATTTTTTCATTTAATGTAAATAGATCTCTTCCCCTATTGAGAGCAGCATTCTGGGCCACATGATAAAGTCCTATATTAATTAGGTTTTGATAGTTGTTTAATTTAATGTTAAGTTGTGAAAAGGAAAAAAAAAAAAAAGAAGTAACATTAATTGTACTTATTTATTCAACTCAGAAATCTCCAATGGGACCAATCCGTTAAAAAATCCGTAGCAAATTAGACCGGGAAGAAGTGGAATAATCATGGACTTTGGCACTATGAAATTCTGTGATGGGTTAACTTTCTGGAAATAATGAAGTCAACCACATTCAAGTTTAGTGGAAGAGTTTGGTCCCCAAGTGAGGAGAAAAATTTGTATGCTAATTAAACGTATATCGATGATCACACCCAACTAGTTATCTTCAACTACATAGTTTCTTTCTCAGTTGGAATGATTATTGTGTACTTTAAAGTCTTAGAGCTCACACACATAAATCTCAGTCTCACCTAACTTCAAGCACAAAACAAATAAACTAGCAAGTGAAATAGAAATGGGAAAGGAATAAGATGGTTGAAGAGGCAAGTGCGACATAGATTGTGGAGTTTTTTAAATTGTGCGTGCAAAAGTGTGGTGGGTTAATTTCGTTTTCAGTGAAGCTTAAATGTTTTCTTCTACTTTTATGCTCATGTGCAATGATTCAGCAACCAACTGTAAGGTGCCATCATCAGAGTGCGGGTTAGAGGCCAAACTGATTAATGAAATAATCAATAGTGCTGTTTTAACTAGGTAATGAATCTGTATTATAGCCATTTTGATTGTTGTAGCAGTCTTGCCGCCTCATTATTGCTTTTAAGAAGCTGATGTTTCATTAATTAGTTCCAAACTTCCAATATTGCCGGCTGCTTACTATGGAATTTATTAGTGCCATAATCTTATTCACATCTCTTTTACATGAATTATATCTTGAGTTTATATAAAATGACATGAACTATCTATCTACCTAACTGGTCAGTCTTTTGGCTTGGTTGTTAACATTAAGCTCACGAGACGATGTAAGAATAAACTTTATTTTTGATAGTTCGAAATCTATCTTAAATCTGAAGTAAAAATGTTGTGGTAAATTATGGAGTATTTGTTTGAAAAAAAATAATAAAATTATGGAGTATTCGGCCAGATTACTTAAGCCCAACTGTCAAGAGGGCATGCATGGCTTGATTTTATATTGGATAGATGTTGATAGGGTTTAAGGGATGATTTTTGTATCTCATAAGTCTTTCAGATTAGTTATAAACATAGACATAGTTTATGTTGTTTCTTATTTGTTTTCTCTAATATTCCTATAATCATTGATGAAGAATCAAATTTAACCGTTTTCATTTGTGATTCAAAAATTAAGTTGGGAAATGATCTGAATACAATCACTTAGAAAATCATATAAAGAATATTTTCTTATTATGATTCCGATTTAAATTTCTAAAGTCATATACCAAAACTAGTAAGTCTAGAACTGATATAATCAAATCAAACATTTTCACTTATCAAAATTGTTGCCTCCCTTGCTATGAAAATCAATGAATTGAATGTAGATTGTAAGTTAAACTCATTTGCTCCTGGAAACAATCCCAACCCTCAACAATTAAAGATCAATCAATCTCCTTGGACGCACTACCCGAATGCGTCACCATATTGATGTTAACCATAATTTGTTTGAAAATACATCACAAGCAGACGGGGATGCAATAGTATTGAAGTTGGGCCGTCTCTATCAATCAATCAGACATGCCACATGAAAACCAACTTCGAGTACGATATTTGCCCTCCTTGAAAATTATATTTACACCCCAAAATTTATTTACTTCTAAAATTCCAACTCTGCCCTTAAATTAATTTAAATTGAATCAATTATTAATATTTTAATTAAAAACATATCATAATATTTTTGGATAATCCTAGTTTTCTCCCTGTTATTTAACGTAAATACTAATTACCCTCTATAGTTTATAGGAATCTTATTTTACTCATTCCGTAATTCTAACATACAGAACGATGAAAAAGATTAAGAGTTTTATTGACATTTTATTAGTCTACAAGAGATTTTTTGGATGCTTTTTTAAACTATAAGAGATGTTTTATCTATTTAATCAAACAACAATAGGTTTTTAATGATTTTTCAAATTAATGATGAATTTTGGTTATTAACCAAAATTCAAAGGGCAAAATAGAATTATTCATAATATTTTTGTAACTATCTTGCTTTAAAACAATATTTTATTGACTAGACTAAATTCTCTTAAACCAAAAATTAACTAAATTACATTAAACAAATAATAGTAAAAAAAAATCAGTACTTAAAAAAAAAAAAAAAAAAAAAAAAAAAGCATATAACAAAGTAGCAATAGCCTGTCTCGACTTGAAAAGATGGAGGCTGCTGCCTCGTCCTTAGTCCTTACCCATGGGTAATATGAAGGAAGCAGCAGCCTCCTCCTAACACTCCTCTTTCGGAATCTACCTATACAAATTTTTTAACTTTTTTTATGTAATATTAGTTCGTTAAAATTAAGAGAAAAGGCATATATGGTATTGAGTGGGGTATTTTTACAAGATATTATATTTTAAAAAAATTGCATGGGTAGACATACAAAACGGGGTGCACCCACAGCTTTTCAAGGGTGGAAATATCGCCATTCTACAACTTTTGAAACTAGGCCACACACATTTGGTCATATTTCGGTCCAATTGTTCTGGCTGATTGGGCTTCATTACACAATTTTTTTTAGTACACTCTTTCTAAAGACAGCATTAAAAAACTGATTTTTGTTGAAGAAATGAAAATGATCACGTGTTGAAGCCAAACCAAATACGAAGCAAACAAGAGAATAACTAATATTCCTTTTGATTCTATTATATAGTAATTGAATTGGTCCAAATTTAGGTAGGTTAACAAGTGTAGTGGTTCGCTGACAAATATGATATAGCCAAATTTGATGAGATGCTACCTGTACAATGATCAAATGAACAGAACCTAGCTATCACTACGGACGACCAACATCTCACGCATATATATTATGAGTTGAACTTGAGATATAGCTTCTCTACCAACATCTTGATGATATCATCAAACTAAAAATCATACCATATCATGCTACAAAAAATAACAACATTTGGAGGGGTTTGGTTAGGACCTAAACATATGCAATACGGTTCAGGTTCGGCGAGATGGTACTGTTGTCAACATCTAATAACATTCCATATGAAATATGATTCTGACACAGAAAAATCTTGTTGGTGTAGAGTGATAACTGACTAGTTTTTTAAGATGCTGTCGCTTTGTTGATCTTTGATGCAATTTTTAAGTACCATCAATTCAAACACTGTAATTATTTGATAAATAAGAGTTCAACAATAATGTTCAAGATCCAAGAATGACTTTAGGGATTGGAATCGAGCACATATAATGGGAATGCTTATTGAATTTAATTTCGTACGTTTAGGAACTCTCTGACTCACAGTAAATACTTTGATTTTAATTTACTAATTGGCATAACAACTTTGTGTTTAATTCTGTTGATCTATACACAACAATGCATTCCCGTCTATCAAATGGAAAAAATATGTACGAATAAAATGCACTTCATCACTACCCTTTTTGGGCATGCCACTCTTCCTACATGATTAAACTTGAGCACATCTATCAGGATTTCAACAAAATACAAAACTTTATTGCTGTGATATTAATTGGATCTTAGTTTCAGTAACCAACCACGAAGAAAAATTGGAAGTTTAAGTATTCCAAACTTCCAATTTAAATATTTTATGTTTTACCAGTTACATTGATTTAAATTAAATTAATAAGCCATGCTATTGACAATTTTCTAACAAAATATATTTACATCCCATTTTAATTTTTTTAATAGAAATTTATGCCTTAATTACAGTTACGAAAACAGATAAAAAAATTCTAATGATGCATACAAATATTTAGGGGTCGTTTGTTTTTTTGTCTGAAGACTGAATAGTACTGCTGAATACTAAAGACTGAATAGTGACAGAAATCTGAAATCTGAATAGCATGTTTGTTTTTTTTTCCCTTATCTCTGAATATGTTGTAAACTTGTTTGTTTTTTAGAGTTTAAAATTGTCTGAAAACTAGTAAGTTAACATTTATATCCTTTCTACTATTTGTTATTATGTAATTGTAATTAATTTAATATAAATATTTAAAAATAAATAATTTAATAAATTCTAAAATATTTTTTATATACATATTAATAATGTTTTATTAATAATCAAAATATGATTAAAAAAATAGTAGTATTAGCCATATTTATATTTAAATATATTAATATATTTAAGAAAACAACTTGTTGACGTCCGGATTTGGCTCTCTAGTTAACGAGGTTCGTTTCGGGCCCAAGCTGCAGTTTCGGATGGTTGATGTTGACTATGCAAAGTAAAAGTAGAACAAGAAGAAAAGGTCAAAGGCGAGGAGCAGAAACACAAGAAGATTTAGAGTGGTCGACACAATTTTAGGCCTACGTCCACTGTTCACTCTCTCACTATTTTGACATATTAACAACACTCAAAAGCTCTATTTTTTACAATGAAAAATCCTCCCCTATTTATAGAGAAAGGAAATGAGCTACAGTAAAAATGACATAAGACAAAAACATACAGTAAACAGAAAATATAATGATGGGCCGCATTTAATGCGCCAGAATTTCAATTAATGCGGCTGATAACGCATTAAATGCGATCGAAATTACAATTAATGCGGTCGAATTCGTCACTTCTGAGCTCTGCTCAAGCGAGATTTAGGGTGGCTGATCCGTACGGGTGACTGGAGGTCATCAGAGTCTCGGCTGTTGTCCTTGACAGAGGTGGTGTGCGGGACACGTCTCGCGCTGCTTTTGCATGACGTCTTTGACTTTTGCTGACTTGCTTTCTGGGAGTCAATGCTGAAACGGTGCCCCTAGTGGGTAGAACATTCAGGTGGAATGGCGAATAGATGAGCTCCAGGCGGTACGGTCGTCTTTATAGTTTGGGAGACGGATCATGAATTAGTGCTTCCCGCGACCAGCCATAAAATCAAGCGAGCAACCTTATTAACGACCAGGCACGCGGATGCGCTCAGAAGATATTGAGTGGCAAGGAAAGCAATTTCTGGGCGAACATACCTGAACGGAATAGACTCGGTCGGTTACCTTCTAGCGAGCAGCCCGAGCGGCTAAAGTCGGTGGACAGACATAGCAGGCTGCCTAAGCAGGCAAGCGCAGCAAACAGTCTGAGCGATCAGAGTCGGTGAACAGCCTGAGCGAACAGACCTAGCGATCAGCTTGAGTGGATAGACCTGATTACCATAACATGCAGGATAACAAACATATCACTGTTTAGGGAGCCAGCACTATTCGCGAGTAGACTGGTGATCATATATGGGGGCCTGAGGTGTGTTAAAAAATGAAGGGTAGGCCTGATGAACGGGTCCCCTATCAGGAAGGTGTCTGGAAAAAGATAAGATTGTCGAGCTTTTGGGCTGTTAGGCAGTTGGGCTTGCACTGTGGATCTCCCCTGTCCCAAATGATCTGATCACTAAATCACCCATAACACAATTAAAAAAATAAATGTTTAAATTGTAAATTAAAATATATTAGTTCAATTCTAAGAAAATTTGGGATGAGATGTATTTAGATTTTATTTGTCAAATATATTTTTTTATAAGTATCAAGGAAAAAAAAATGAAAATTTAAGTAATAGAAAGTTAGGATAAATTTGAAATTATGTTATATTGAGAAAGATAGATTTAGAATAAAAACTTTTCACTACTAATTAAGTGCTTTACAATTAAGTAGTGAAAAATTAAAAATTCTTATTTAATTTTTTCAGTTGTTTTTTGGTAATTTTAAGTGGTTTAACCACTTAAAAAGACAAACGAAAACATCTTAATAGGTGCAATTAAGCACTATTAAGTGTTAAGTGAAAAAAACAAACGACCCCTTAATCTATTTACATCCCATTTAATTTTTTTTTTTAATAGCAATTTAATCCTTAATTACAGTTATGAAAAAAATATAAAACCTTCTAAGGATACATACAAACCTTTAATTTATTTACTTTCCATTTTAAATTTTTTTAATAGCAATTTAATCCTTCATTACAGTTACAAAAATGATAAAAATTTGTAAGGATGCATACAAATCTTTCATATATATATATATATAAATATTTCTTTTCTTTTTAGTGCAATTTTTCAATTACAAGCCGTTTGCTTAATTCACTTAATTCATTTATTTTGAATTAATCAATACTCACTGATATTTAATCAATGACTCACATACAATGCAATAACATATAATTAATTTCAATATACATAAATGTACATCGAAGTGAAAACTATTATACATGCATTAAAATTTTGTACGTGTGCAGCACATGATGAATGTCAAATGACTCAAATATACAGTGGCTGGGGCAGTCCAAAGAGTTAAATTGAAGTCGGTGGGTCAAGCAAATCCTAGTCAGATTACTTGTGAATCATGAAAATATATCCATCAAACATATTGGTTAACATATTTATCCTTAAACAGACTAGACTTGGATGCCACGTGAACCGGTAGTGGTCTAATGGGTAAGTAAATCACGTTTCTACTTTTCATTTTTCTCCTTGCACGTTTTAATTAGTCTATTGTGATTGTGAAATTGGCAGATGTGAACAGGTTTTTTTTTTTCAATTTTCTAATATGTATGCTGCCAGCGTGATGCATGGCTTTAGCATTTTAAGGCTGACGAGGAAGTTGCCAAGAACGTATAAGGTGGGTTTGCTGTCCCTACAAAAGCTTTCCAAATTTGATTAGTCTGTCTCAGTCAGTCTAACAATTCGAGTCTTTGCGTCGACAAAATCAAAGTCTAGACTGGCTGGATGATTTTAGAAGTTGGAAAGTTGAAAAATGTAATCTCGAAGAAATTTCTGGGATCATGGGGCTCACGGCCAGGACTCACGAGTCACGAGCCACAACATGTGCTGCATTAAATCCTGATCAGACCCAGTTGCCAGAATGTTTCTTCGCTGCAACACGTGGAATTTGTGTCTTATCATCAATCATCGTGCACAGACAATATTAAACTACTCCCTGTCAGAATTCGACAGCAAACATAAAACTATGGAAGGAAAGATCTCATATTAATATTTTCTCAAATGCACAGTACCTTATAAAATATACATCAGTGCAACAGATAGGCAACCAGGAAATCTACAGAACTTTTTCTCCCTATTCCAACATGAGATCGATTCGTACGCACGTACATCGGTACATGTAACGTGTGTATACACAAATACACAAAAACACTGAATTCTACATTCTAATTCTGTTTCTTTTTTTTTCCTAATGTATCATCAATGGAAAATAAAAGAATGATAATTAACATAAAAAACAACCATTAAGCTAGGTTGTAACGGTGATCTCCCTCATGGTTCTAGAGTGCACCAGGCCTTGCTCAATCTTCTTATCATTTCTTGGACGAAGCAATAACTTGGAGAAGAATCCAGCTTTTTTCACTTTTTTAACATTATCACTATTTCTAGGAACAAAAGCCAAGGATCTACTCTTAGTCAACACATTGTTCTTCCCACCGAACAGCAACAAAGACAGAGAAATCTTTCCTTGGTGATGTTCAGACGTTGTAGTGAAACGATAACCATGCATTGGAGAAGAGGAAGAAGAAGCCGAAGAAGACGAGTAGTAAGACGATACAGAAGAAGAAGACGACGAAACAGTTCTTGTATGGAGTTTGCTAGTACGTGAGCTGAAAGTTGGCAGCTGAGATAGCTTCTCTCTTAAACAAAGAGAACAAACTCCCGGTGATTGGCGGTGCTTGGGGTGCTTTTTGCAGCGAGTGTCCGGCTTTGTTGATGATCTTTTCATATTGTTGGCCATTTTTTCGGTCCTTCTTTGGGGGTTGGAGTCGGTCAAGCGGTGGAAGTACGCATGTATATATATAGAGGCGTGTGAGTTGTTTGTGAGTGCGTGTGTTGCTTATAATTTCCATGATCGTTCATGGGAGGTTCCTCTGGGATTTCTTTAAACTAGTCTTTTTGACGGTTCAAGAGTAAAAATTAGACAAGTTGGTTGGGAAGGGACAGGTGGAGGGTTGGGATACGAGAAAGGAAGCTGTGTGGGGCACACCCCTTGGAGATTTTAGTTGGTGGGCGGCTCGGATGTTCCCTACTGAATGCTCGAGTGTAGACTGCGAGCGTATGTTAGCAAAACTTTTTGATGGGGCGGCGTGGAATATCACGCGTTCGCATTGAACATTTGACGCTATCGATGACACTCAAACGACGACGGATTGGCGGTGAGCATGTTCAAAACGTAAAAAAGGGGCGTCGGTCCACGGAGATGAATGAGACAGCACATCACACGAGGGACTTGTCTCCCAAGCGTGGGTCTCCTTCGGTCCAGCCAATAGAATTTAGCCACGCCACGCCAATTCCCTTCCATAGATTTTTATATTCTTTATACCTTGGCACACGTATAAGAAGGTTAAAAAAGAATAATCTTAAGGAAAAAATTCTCTCTTTTCTGAAGCACCACACAAATTTTGAATACATCTTTTGTAAATAAAATAAATTATTATTACTTAGTTTCGTATAATTGGGTTTATATAAATTACATTGATCCATATGAATGAGAGGGGATTGGATGTTGAACAATTTTAAGGAAATTGTTTACCCTTCTAATCATTCTTGTAGTCTTCTGCAAAGTCTCCTCCGTAATGCTATCTTAGCATAGAAAGCAATAACAGAACAAAGCGCAGTTAGGTAGATATCAAACAAAAAGGAAAAAAACAGGGAGAAACATTATGATATTTGAAGGAGCTCTAGTTTGTGAGGTGTAAACTTTATAAAAAAATAAAAAAAAAGCGCGAAAGCCATGACAACAGCCCACACAATAAGTACGGGTTGGCCGAAGCAAGCGAATAGCAATGGCGGTCTACAAATCTGAAAAATGGATTTTATTAAAACGCGGAAACCGGCTTATTAAAGGCATTGGCTTTGCGTTACTTGCCGCCACAAAGTTCCGTGCCTGCCTCCATCAGTGATTTAATGCCTTTCCTCACGCACTCCACCTCATATCTTATCAATATTTTCCTCCACCAGAAGCTCCGACAGATGCTTCCTTCCGTACTCTCAGGACAGCTCTTTCTTATCCATAAGAAATTGATTTTCTAATCAATATACATACATACATACATATATATATATATAACACTATCAAGTTGCAAAGTAAACAGTGACTTTTTCTTAATTACCAGTATGAATCGCAAACGAAATGGATTGAAGACCTCAATTGACCATAATGCAATACCTTAAGAAAATCAAAGTGCTTTATAGAGTTGTCAGATGTGAAAAAGCATCGTCTTACAATAACTAGAACCAGAGAGTAGGATGCACAAATCTCTGATTACATTTTGCAATAAATTCATAACAAATTTACAAATGCTAATGAGTTTAGAATAGAGTAAATTACCTCATACTCTTCTTAAGTTTGATTTTTGACATGCGGATATAATGTTTGCATTTATTTGACCTTTTTTTTTTTGGTTAACTTTAACTCTAGATGGATATATGGTCATTTTCTCTTATTATTTATTATATTATATTATATTATATATTGAGTTGTTTGGATCTCGATTGCCTATTGGACAGTAGAGATCAATTTAAAATAATTTTAAATTTTAAAAATTAAATAATTTTAAAATTTAAAAATAATTGAAAGATAATTTTAAGTATAAAAAATAAATTTTCAAATGAATTCAAACCTTCCATCTCAAAGATAGATAATAAAGATCAAATTTGAGAAAAAATCAAAATATTAAAAAAATGTTGAAGATAGCAGTGAAGATCTAGATTGGATACTTACTGTCATCTTCAATCTCGTTGATGTTCATCAAAAACACTATCCAGACTAGCCTTTTGAGCTTGTTGATTATCATCAACAACACCCATCAACGACAACACCTATCAACACCCATAAACAACACGCCTTTAACCTTTGGTAGCCAATAAAACTTTGTCGTTGTCTCCACCAATCATTGAAGCCCAACCCACCAGACTAGCCTTATGAGATTGCCCTCATTTTACCAAAACCTAACTGAAGTCACAGATCGATCTCTATGTCTTCGACGCTATCATCTCATCGCAATGGAGATCGATGAATATTGATCACCACAGATCTAGCATTTTGAGTAGCCATCTCCTTCTATTCATTTTTTTTTTTTTTTATTTGGACAGTGACGGAGATCATCTCCATCACCATTGTGATGACGACAGAGGGTAAATGGTGAAAGTATCTTGCTAATATTTTAGTTAGTGGATTGTTGACATTGCTTTGGTTAACATATTAATGCATCCTGTGCTTGTATGATTATGATATAGTGATGTTCATCTCTTGATGGGTGGAGATCCCATCTCACTATGATGAAGATCTTGAGATGTTCACCTCTTGATGGGTGGAGATCCCATCAGAAATTGCCACTGTTCATCAATTTAATGGACAGTTATAGGATCCCCACCTTTTTTTTTTTTCTTTTAAATGATCTCTATTATCCACATTTTTAGATGGAGGCATGAATCTTTTATAAAAAAATTGATATTTTTAATTTTTAATATTTTAAAAATGAATCTCAATCATCCATTTTGTGAGATGGACAATAGAGATTATTTATGTTTTAAGATTTTTTTTTTAATTATATGATTTTATATTTTTATCAAATTTTGACAGTCAACCATGACCATTAACAATCAAACCAGTTTCTTTCGTTAGTACAGGAAAAGATGTTGCAAATAAGTGCAAATGTTATCACCATATGTGAAAAATCAAACATTAAGAGGATATGACGTAACTTATTCAGAATATTCATGTCAACATGGATCTTATTAACAACAGCATTGAAACATTTTTCTACAGACTCCGCTATTTTCAATTATGATACATTCATCTTAAATGATCATACTTGGACAAGCAATTAATAATAATTCAAATTTCCAAAACACGTGAAACTATCAAGTCTGCCCTCTAGACTTGAGTAGAAAGATCATGTGCAACATAATTACATTCCACATGACTCCGTCACTTTGACAACAAGACAAAAGATAGACACCCTGCTCTATTCAATTATTTTGCCGATTCAGCAGCCTCACTTGCTTTGACTTCTCTTGGGCACTGAGATACATATGGTTTGAGCTGCAAGCACAAAGGGAAATCTGAATCAGCTCTACATGCAAACACCTCAGCCATAAAAGTCAACTGGTTACTTGGCAGCTCCAAATATAGTATAGAGGCCAGAACAGACGTAGCTATTATCGTGTTGTAGTGTGTGTGCTGTGTGATTCCTTTTTCCCAGCGTTTCCAGATGCTTTACATCAGTACTCAATATCTTAAGTTATATTCGCAATATTCGCGACATAAGGTGCAAAAAGAAATGCCCGAAGAGATGACCGATGAATGCAATACCAACTCCATTTTAGATTAGCCAGTCTTCCTCAACACTGCTTGCCATTGTAAAACCACATCATATTCCATTCAAAAATAGGTCACACTTGGTCATATTATAACCCTCCCTCGGTGACCTAATTCATGTCATAGGACAGGTGAATTTGCTCCCTGTATTCAGATTGGAGCTCTTGAGCTGTCAATCTGCAAAATGCAGAATCTGGAAGACTGCATTTGGTTTGGTTGGGTAATTGCTAAAAATTTTCAAGGACTTCAACTCTATAAGTTATACTGAAGGCACAAGTGGCTATGTATGTTGACCAACTTACTAAAATCTATATACACAGGCACAAGAGTAGACTTTTAAGGAATTTCAGGGAAAGGGGAAAAACTAGAGCTTCAATTATCTAATTACAAGTCAGAAATTCCAATTTTGATGTCCATAAAGAGTGCATACCTAACACAAATTTGAAGCTAAACTCAATGTGTCAGGTATGAACTTCATGAGAGCTTAGACTTGAATTATCTTTAGGGCTATGCTTCTAGGCATTCTGCTAGATCCTTGCCTACAGACTTGAAAATAAACTACTTGTGGGAGTTTATAATATGAACTATTGAAGGAAGTTCAAATTATTATTTGTTAGGTGTTGACCCAGACAAATAACTACACAATAAGGGAATTAAATGTTGATGATGGAAAAGAAGTATTCAACTCAACCTCTAAAATATCAGATAAAATCTACAGAAGTCTGAGTAATTCTTGTAGCCTAGGAGGGATCAAAAACTTTTCAGTTTCTCCTCTCATCAGTTTAATTGCAAAATGAACTAGATCATTCAATTGAATTCCCCCAACAAAATTATATCCTGTGAACGTATTAAAGTAATAGACTCAAATTTCTACCAGATATTAACAGTTTTAACACCTAACTGCATGCAAATTTGGAGGCAATGCAAAAACAATAATTTAAGGAAAATGGATAGAATATATAAACCTTGAAGTCTGTCAGATCAGGGACAACATAGTTTGGCAGTTTCTCTTGCTGTACCACGTATCCACCTGCAGGTGATTATTCAGTTACAATACAAACAGAATTATATCAGCTACAATCATGCATAACAGTAATTCTTTAATCGTAAATGTAATGAATTAGTCTATTACTTGATCATGTTCCAATTTAAGGAAACAAAAATTAAATACCTTATTTTTGTGAAACTAAGAATAAGATTCTGAGGACCTAATAACCCAACCATCCTTAATAAATGAGAGTTATTTACGCTAATTTTCTTTTTCTTTTTTTATATAGAATTTTAAGCCATGTTTCTTTCCAAGCGGAGCCTCAACATATAAATGTTCATTCTTAACCTTCTATCATCAAGCAAGAATTTGTTTGTCGAAGATGGAGAAGGCCTTGTTCATGACATAAGCGAAAACATGTTGCAAAATTACATTAACATTATCAAAATCTGATAGTCGAAACCAATGCTGAAAATTTCAACATATCATTATGGGGCACATTACCTTGTTAAAACAATAATGTTGTTAAATTAAATAATTGCCGTTGGATTGGCATAAAAAAAAATCCAATGAAAAAAACAATATAATCCAATCCAACATCAATTATATATTCCAACAACACAATTGTTCCAACAAGGTAGCCATACCCATAATTATAACTCTAACCCTACAATTCTCTAACACAGTTTATTCCACGGTATGGTTATGAGTAATTTTACAGTATGAATCACAAAATACACCAAAACATGTTAAAAGCAAAAGATTAATGACAGTGAGAATGCCATTTTATTAGCACATAGAATCACTTGGCTACTCATATAAAATAGGGCTTCCATAATCCATGATCTATTTTAAATAATGAAGTCAAGAGAATACACACCATAATCCATCCATATAACAAATGGCATAAACTCCAAATTCAATACACGAAGCACTAATAACTTGAATTCACATGGACGCCCCTATTGTTGCGGAAGTAGAGACATGGAATCGAACCTTTACGAGTATGAAAACCAGTGGGTTTGCAGTTCTTTCCCTTGTAATAATCTCGAGGCGCTCGCTTCGAAGAGAGAATGTCAAGCGAAGACGTGCGCTTTCTTCGCATTGACCTTCCTATTCCTAATATCACTCCCAATGGCATTTTTCTCCTCTTTCTTTATACAATTATACAAACCCTAGAAACACCTAATCTGATCAGAAATTGATTCAACAACACCACATTGTAAGGGTTGAACAAAATCAAAGTTTAAATTTAAACAACAATTAGTTTTACCAAATAAGAGAGGAGAGAGAGTTATATTTACCGGTTCCAAGTTTCCGTACGGCAGCGAAACGCAGAAATGGCGCCCGCAGGGCTTAGCGGTTTTCTACTTCTCTTCTTATCTCACCCTCAAGGCCTCAATATGAATCACGACATGGACCCATCATAGGCCCAACTACTCACCTGGAGAAGCCCAACTTTGTTTAGCCTTTTAGGCCCAAGTTTAGAGATGAGGCTTTGTTGTTTTGTGCCCATTGTTGTTGCTAAATACATCCATCAGCTTGTTAAATACTCTTCTTCAGTGAATTCGTAAAGTTCTTTGATGAATGACTTAAAAAAAGGTGCAAGGCTCGGCATATTCACATTAAGCACGTTTATGATTATTAATTATAATTAAGACATGAAAATATTTACAATGTTTATTTATAAAATAATTTATAAATGTTATGCTTAAATCATAGTTATGATCTGATAAATGTCTATTCATTCTTAAGATTGTCAAGTGTGTTCTCCTAAGTTCACAAGATGGCTTACAATGAGTAACCAAACCTATCATATAACCAATGAGCTCAAAGCAAAAAGAAACCAGTAAACAAGGAGCTGACAAGTTAATTTTCTGCCACTATCATAATTCATTACTCACAATTCTATCAACTTCTTAATTTGACCATTCGAGAATGTTTTCGTTGGATCGAAAGGCAACTCAAAAGGAAAAAGTGGGAAAAGGGTTGGTGATTCCTGGCCAAAAATTCAGTTCTAGTATGTCATCCAATTTTGAGTGAATAAACTTAATAAATATAAATTTAAAAAAATTAAAGATTTTAAGGGTAAAGAAATCAAATACAATAATTTGTTGTAGTTCAACCCCATGCCTATAACATCTCCTTAAGCTGCCTACACCTACTCTCCAAGCTTTCTGTAAGCTTGAACCTTTCACTAGTTATCTCCAATTGAATTTTTAGATGCTAATTAAACCTTTACAATGTTGTGGACATTTTATCAAAATTTCATCAAGTTACCACACTCTTGGATTTACAATGCTTTAAACAAACTCAACTAGTGTTGTGAACTCGTGTACCTTAAAATTCAACATAAATGCAATTGAATATAAATAAAATGGATCGAAAATCTCTCACTTAAAGAGTAATTAAGAGGATTTAAGCATTAATCACTTTTTAATATATATGAAATGACTTAAATTTACTTGAGAATAATTTGGCGACTTCAGAATCTTGATAGGAATATTCTAGAGCTATGGGAAAAAAACCATCAAATGGTGGAAGTGCTGAATTTGTAGGCGAAAATATCAACTAGGAACATTTTTACTATTGTAGTGTTAAGTTACTTTTCGACCCTCTTAACTGTCAAAATAGTGCATTAAGCCAACGAAAACAAGTTATTCAAATAACAGGTGAACATATAAACTAATTTATTAATCCTCGAATTAGTTTTGTTTGTTTCAAATTTCCATAATATCTTTACTAATGTCCGAAAGCTTGATGCTTCCTTCTCTATAGTCTATACATGTAAAATGAATTCTTTGATCAGCGCATTGTGCCTTAATATACATTTCAAAAGAAATGCTTGAAATCTTGCTACACAGATTTTATTCAAACATAATTGTATTAGAACTACATCAATTATTAGTCATCATCAAAATCAATCACCAAAGCTTTGTCCAAGAATAAAATCCTCAAGATAAACAGCTCAAGTTGCCTGTATATACCACTTGACATTTTCACAAAACATAGTTGGTTTGATCGAGTTTTCCTGTAAGAAGATTAAAATGGAGTTGCCAAGCAAATGACAAGGTTGAACCTGATTTACAGGTTTAATTGAATCAACATTATTGATCAATTTAAAAACATTTTGTGAGTCTTCCACAGTTGTTTCAACCACAACTCTTACACCTCGCAAAACCAATGAAGAACAGTTAAATCAAAGAAGAATTTGATTGTAATTTAACTAAATGATAAATGTTACTACAGAATCCAGGTTAGCAACTTCTGACAGAATTTAGGAAAATCCAAGATTCTCTAGCAATCTCTGATGATGACTAGGCATGCAGCCTCCATAACTGAAAATGCTGGATTGCTTACTGGGCTGGTAGTTAATCATACAGAAAGGGATGAGTTAATCCAGTGAGTGAAGGTCTAGAGAATTAATTGTACTCCTCACTATTAATGACTCATACAATTATACAAATAGCAGCATTGCTGATCTTTTCTAAATTTTGATGTTGATTAATCAACTAACGCGACTTTGACAGAGAATATATATATATATATATATATATATGTTACTTGGTCAGGAACAGCCTCTCTACAGTCTTCTGCTCTTTTCTATTTATGTCACATCTTTTGAACTTATCCAGTTTAGTACAACAATTACAGTCCCTGCCCAGAAGAAGAAGCATGAAAGTCATTTAAGAATAGGACATTGTATTTAGGGATACGTTATCAAAATATCCAATGAAAATGAAACAAATGTGAAACAACTCAATTTTTTTTTATGTTAAAAATGAGGTTCATTGATATTATTTTTTATTTTAGGGATTTTTCAGATATTTTCTTTATATTTATTTTACGGTTCATGAACTAAAAAGGAAGTTATGA
This sequence comes from Dimocarpus longan, assembly GCA_022984855.1. Lineage (NCBI taxonomy): Eukaryota > Viridiplantae > Streptophyta > Magnoliopsida > Sapindales > Sapindaceae > Dimocarpus > Dimocarpus longan. The sequence continues at coordinate 5,116,240 of CM041018.1, forward strand.
TATTATTTGAATTGTTGCAGCATAATTTGGATATAATCTTATATAAAAGAATTAGAATGGCTATTTATCAGGTTACGTTTAAACTGATCAATTTGAAAAGAAAATGGATTGAAATTATATACGTATATAATAGGTAAAAAATCGATTTCTTCGTTGATGAGATTAAACAAGGTGACATATTATTAGGTCACGATGACAAATAAAGCAAGAGAAAAGATGGGTCTTTGTCTCTGGAAAAATGGTACAGAGCATGCAAGTGGCAACCGTTGTCGTAGCTTTACTCGACACACATGGTGGTTTTACTTAATCGCTTGCATTAGAGACAAATCCCTTGTTTAATCACTCCTTTTTAAGCCAAAAGGTTTACATTTTTGAAAAAGGTATAACAACATTAGTTAAGCCAAATTTGTCAATGAATTTTAAATCGTAAACAGAATGTCTTGCATATGTGTGATCTGTTCTCCATTTCATGAAGCTTATTTATGCATATATTACTTACAAAGTCACTAGTTGAAAGTAGATCAAATCGTGATTTGATTCTCATGAGTAATTTAACCAATATACTTCTTAAAACATATTCTCTAAAGCTTATTTGTTAATAAAAAATCTGTAACGAATCTTATTTTTAAAAGAGAATATATATTATAAGCCACATAGAGTGTTTTGTATGTAATCAAGAATTTTGTAATCTAAAAGAGATTTATTATAATATTTGATTTTCTTTAAGTATTAAAAATGTGTGAATTTTAAAATTAACGTCTGAAAACTAGAATGAATTCTTTTCAGCATCATAAGTAGAACGATAGCTAGAATATAAAGGATAATTAAAAAAAAAAAAACCATAATTTGTGTTATTTGTTGGTAAGCTATAGTTTATGAATGATGTACTAAACATATTTATTTTAATTGTCACGTATCAACCTCAAATCTTAAATACTATAGTTAGATCATTTTCTATTAATTTACGGTTTTAGGTTTAATAGTAATTAACATGATATCAAAACTTGAAGATATCTGATTTAAATTCTCTATTCTCTATTCTCTATTTATTTGAAAATATTCTTGTTACATACGTTATACAGTATGAGACTTTTAGCATGTGTCTGACATCTGTCATTTGTCCACATTATACATAAGAAGAAAGTGTCATATATCAACCTCAAATTTTAAGTATCATAGTTAGACATTTCCTCGTTATATATGTTATACGGTAGGGGGCTTTTAGTATATATTCGACTGTCAACGTTATACATAAAAAGATGTGTCATATGTCAACCTTAAACCTTAAAAACTATAATTTAATATTTCTTATTAACTTAAGTTTTTAGATCTGATGCTAACTAACGTTACTTTTTTTGTGCTAATTCGAAAACCTATATTTATTTTGATATTATTTTATTAAAATTTCACTTAATTATATTATAATAATTAAAAAATATATTTGTCTTGCTTATTATTATTATTTTATTGGATACATAATAGATATAGACCTATCTATCGAGACCATCTAAGACTTCAAACGTTAAAGAGCAGCACAAAAATATATCCATAATGAGTGGGAAAACTACCATTCGGTTGGAGGGACTAAACGAAAAATGAGCCCACATAAGGGGACAAGGAGAAATTGGCCAAATTAAAGGCCATGGATACTTGAATCACATTGTGTTTTCATGGTGTGGAAAATGCATAGTAAGTTTTACCATCTAGACAAGCCATTTTGGAGTGTCTTGCTTATTTTAAAATTTTACCAATTATTATGAAACTTAGATGTAAAAAGTAGTTTAACATTTTTTTTTTAAAAAAAAAATTAAAAGTAATTAACTTCTGAAGTTTATGAAAACTATCAGAATTTCCTCTAACAAAAATGTCATGAGTTATCATGTTTATAATAGTTTTAACTAATTTACAGAGACAACAACATTGTTGATAGAATAAATTAAAAAATAGAAAAGAAAAAGCCTTTGTTGATAACCACAGGAATAATGTTTTAACAAATAGTATTGGATGATTAGGAAAGTTTATTGTGCGAATAATGAAAGCACAAAACTAAAATGATCCTAAAATGCTACAAAAGGAGACAGAAGAATTGTCAATTGGGTCACGTAAGTTGGAATCGGTGGGTTAATTTGGGGATTGCAACATAACGTCATCAAGTCTAGCTAGATTCCATAGGCGATAAAAGAGTCAAAGATGGATGACATGTGGGTCTCTCACTTCTGACACTTGCAAGACTTTGGAAAAGGAGCTCTCTCTCTCACCAGCAGCTTTTTTGTCCGTCTCTTTCCTCCCCCAAAACCTATATAAAAAGTGGAAAACGACTTCCCTGCTCTTTACCTCCACTCGTTACACGACCATCGCCAATCATGCCAACCGGCCTTCCATCCCTTCAGCCCATGTCATTATCTTCTCATCCACTTAATTCATTTTTGCAATTCAATCTATGAGCTCATTTACAGTGCCAGCTTTTGCATATTTGGATCCAACATTTAATGTTATGCGGCGCCCATATTTATCACTTACGTCATTTAATCATTTCTCTTTTTTTGAACCTACATTTGTACGTTCTTATCTTGAATATAATATGATATGTTATATCTGGTTGCTATATGATCTCTTTTTCTTTTTTTAATGTCGTGGACCTATATTTATAGATTTTATTTTGAATCTTCAGTGCGTAAAATACCATATGAAATGATCAAATTTGATACATTTGAATATGGTAGCAGAAAAGACTAATGGGTTTGTAATCTTGCTGTATATGAAAGTGATGGACAGCGGACTGGAGTGTACTATTGAGAGGGGTAGAGTGTAGTAGTGTGTTGGCACAGAAAGATTCGATAGATAAGAGAAGGTGTAGTAGTGTAGTGTGTGGTAAGCTGTGTCTGGGTGTATAGTCTTGCCAATTTTTTTGCCAAATGTGCATTTATAGTCTGGCCAGTAAATATGACATAGCGCAGAGTGTCAGGATCTGCTTTTCACCAACCACATGGGTTGATAGAAACCACCAAGTAGAAAGAGAGGTTTCAATGGAACAAACACCTTTTGACCCCTTTCACATGTTTTTTCTTACCAATTTTGAAACGTTCAAATTCACCAAAATCTTTAGTATTTTGTAGTTAAAACAATTGGTGGTGTCATCAACCATTTACCATAATCAAACACTGCCAGCTTCTGGTGTGCTGGTTAATGGAGTATATTTTGAAAAAAAAAAAAAAATCCTTAGCCCATTCCCAGAATCTTATAGTGTGATACAAAGCCACAGGCAAGAAGACATTACACATGGTTTATGCTTTTGCAAAAAGCTCTTTTTGAGTGCAGGCACACTATAATACTGTTTGAAAACGTTTTTTCGAATAGAAGACATCTCGAGTATCTTTCAAATATATAGACAGCAGCCGATTTTCCCTAAATTTTCTTTCTGACATCAAAATACACGCTTCTATCCGGTTTTCAATGTAACACTAAAACGAAAATAAATATAAAATGCTTTTATCAATTAGTCCGCCTAATGTCCGATCAAAAATATCTTAGGGCACTGGATGTTGAACCAAGCAAAACAAAATTTACACAAATTTTAATACTTAAAAAAACAAATTCAACTCATGAACTAGGAATAATTCCCGCAGTAACAAGGTTTACATAAATTAGGAATTAATGAATCCTAAATTTAGAGTTTTTAATAAGATACTATTCTAATTTAAACATTTTACATTAGAAGAGTCTATTAATGTCAAAGAGTTGTGTTATAAGCAAGAGTACAAGCAACAACATATAGCAGAAAGGTGTTGAGATTTTGAGTGACATAAACCATGAGACAGGAACTCGATGACTTATTTCATATTTTGGTTATTTAAGTGATGATAATTTTTACACTGATAATTAAACTGCACTGTTCCCTCTATTGTGGAGAACAAAATTAAAAACCATCTTATTTGTTTTGAAGACTTAAAACTTCACTGCCCTGTAAAGTACCACTGAAGAGTTGGAGCTTGGTCAACAGAGAAGATGTTGCAGGAAACATCTGAACTCAACAAACTCTCTTCTACTTTGACAAAATGAGGGTGTTGATAGACATTACTCACTGCTGCCCAGTTCATTGATGACAGTGAAGATGAAGAGGAGGCTGTGAATTGAAGAGAAGAAGAAGAAGCTGGTGATATTAGTAACTGACCCTTCACATTATCACATAAATCGTGTTCTGAAACAGGGGCCTCTTCTTCTTCAACTGCCTGGCTGCTCTCTTCATTTTCTTGGCATAGCTTGGATTTCAATTCTCTTAACTGCAAAATCAAACACATAATGTTAAAACGATTCTGATAACTAATTATAGTGTGATATAGCAGTTGAAATGGTAGTACCTGTAGTGTTAGTGCTTGGTGTTCTTGTTGAAGATTGTTGTAATCAAGCTTCAAAACATCATAATTGGCTTTGAGAAGACCATAGTCACGCTCCAATTCTTTGGTCTTCAAACGGGCACGGCGGTTTTGGAACCAAACAGCGATTTGTCGTGGTTGCAGGCGTAATTCTTCAGCTAGCTTGGCTTTTCTGTCTGGTTCTAGCTTGTTTTCGACCTCGAAATTCTTCTCCAAGGCCTTGACTTGATCTAATGTTAATCGACGTTTCTTTTCTGTAGCGGCTATGGCTTGGCTTGCTTCCTCTTTGTAGTCTTCTTCTTCTTCTAAGCTATCTATCATGGCCTGGAATTCTATGCTGTACACTTGACTACTACTCTTCAGATTCTTCTTCTCTAAAGTTCAAGTTTTTGCATGCTAGTGGTATTAGAAATGACTTTACAGGCAATTATTAAAGACGGTAATGCTCATGTACATATGCAATAACATTTGCATGGTTGGAATTGTAAGGTTACCTTTTGGTCGGCAGACGGAGATGAAAGAATCCAAAGAATCTGAGGTACTGAAGCGCTTCATGTCTTGAAAAGGGTACAAGATGATTATGTGGTGTTGGAGTTGAGCACCAAAATGATCTTGTTTTTGCCTTCAAGTTTTGCTATTTAGTCCACCTCCAACAACCCATCAATTGTTTTAAAAAGAAAAAAAAAATGAAGCAAGAAAACCCTCAAGACTAGTCTAACATAAGCCAACACAAAGCCCAAATGAGAAATAATCAAATTGTTTCAATTGAGAGAGGGAGAGAGAGAGGGAGCACTAGTCAAAGCAACTCTCAAAAGAGCAGTTTCATGCTGCTCCTGGATGAGCTATTATATACAGATAATGTCAACTGTTGAGATGGAAAGGGACAAAAAGGGGTTTTTACTTTTTTTTTTTAATTGTTTTTCACTCGTTAATTTCATGCTTCCCTTAAAATAATTTATCTCTTCTTGTCGATCAGAATTATTATTATTATTTTTATCTTTTGACACTAAATTAAATATCTATCAAATTAATGGAGATAAAAATATTATTGTGCGATCTTAAAACAGCTCATAAAATGATTTTGGTAACACTGATTTACAATGTCTGTGATGGGCATTGGCTGATAGGATTAGAATATGTGAACATTGTAGCAAAATAAAGGCTAATATTAATTGCAGAATCTTCGAAAGTGGTGGTGGTGTTTGGAGGAATTGATGATGGCACTGATTATGAAATTAGGCTATTTAATTGTTTGATGCTCTCGCAAAGCCTCCTGATATAGCTATAGACTAGGCAGCAGGGGAAGTGGAAGATGCCTTCTGATCATGGTGATGGATGCTCAACGTGTGATACCTTTGGCTTTGAATATATGGACACGTTGAATGTTGGCCATTTTCCAATATGTTGCTTCTGGGGATGTAAGTAATTAATTACATAAATCTTGGATGAGGCACGTCACCGGTGAGCCCTCCCACATAACTTGTTTGGAAGAAAATCTTGATGACAAATAGTGCCATTCGAATAAGTATGAAAAATTATGAGTTTGACGTGATGTACACTGGAACTCGTATCTCTCAACGACATAGATTGCCAATTACTTGTAGTGGTTACAATGGCATTCAAATTATTCTACAACAACCATTTTCCAAATAAGTAGTTGATGGCGTACTCTGTAAATCTTGGCTGCACATTTGAAGGAAGATATTTCAGATTGAAAAGCTGTGAAATTGGAAAAAATGTATGGAAACTTTGTACGGATTTGATTTTGATACTCGGTGGTTGGTCACATTTCGTGTAGTTCAAATTCAATCTTCTTACGCTAAACAATCTGTCACCTTTAATTGAAAGTGGAATTTCGGCTTGTGCAGCAAAACAGCGAAAAAAAAGTGTGTATGTGATCATGGACCTTGCTTGTCGGAATTGAAGTTAAGAAAGGGCTTTCAAAATTATTAAATTTGTTGCAGTGTTATAATAATCACAGCATATTAATTTGACGTCGCTGACTTCTTAAGCAGCATAAATCCTTGGAAATTTTCTGCTGATATGGACCATGTCGTTTATATATTGAGGACATATATTTATCAATGAGCAAGAAACCCTCTCATTGTTATAAGTCAATCTGTCGAATGCACCTCCATTTTTTAGCAATGCAATTGAACATTTTTCTATTTGCTTGGGAGATAAAAGTCGAGTCTCATATTTACCTGATAAATCGCGAAAGTGTAAAAGACCCTTTCCCTGCAATTAGAGCAGTATTCCAGACTTTAAACATTTGATTTAATTGGTGTTAGATTTTTTCTTTTTACATGAACTAGATTAATAATGGAGGCAAACTTTTTATTTACAGTTGATCACTGATTTTGCAATTATTTTTCATTTTGAACAAAGTTTGAAAACGTGCTAATAACAAGTGTTAGATTTTATTTTATTTTTTAATTTAAAAAGAAAGTCAATTAGATTAATAATACAAGCAAACTTTGCATGTGTAAATTGATTTTGATTTTGACATTATTTTTCTCTTTGAAAAGTTTTTGAAAATGTGCTAATTAAATGTGTTAGATTTGTTTTTTATTTTAAAAAAGTATCAATTAGATAAATAATGCAAACTTACTTTTTATGTGACAATGATCATCAATTTCGTAATCATTTTGCTTTTTCAAAGTTTTTGGAAAGTGTGCCAAGAAAGTGCTTCTGATGCTAATAAAAAAATATGACCCTTCTAATTCTATTAAATACAATAGTGACAGCCTTTGAAGCATATGATACGTCATATATATGTTTTTCAACCACCTAAAATCTTATCATTTGGCATAAATAATATAACTAATTATATAATAAACTCATACCATCAAACAATGTAAAAAATATGGGTATAAACGTTAAGAGATATTGTAATTTTTTTTCAATAAAAAATAAAAAAAGATCCATCTCACTTGTGTCAATGTTACTCTGCCTTCTACTAGCAATGTTGCTTTCCTATTAAGAAAAACTTGGTTATAAGTTTTAGCTTCAGAGAACACATTGCCAAACACCAAGAAACTAAAATTTGGAAGAAAACTCCAACTTTGAGAACTGAAATTTGGTCACTAATATGCATACAAGACTATAGTTAAAAAAGTTTTTTTTTAAAAAATAGACTATAGTTAAACAAAAAAAAAAAAAAATCAGAGTGGCAAACTGGCTAGTACTCTTTTAGCACCAACCTCTGTTTAATGGTAACCTGTTAAACAATGGCGAATCGCGTATTTGAGGCTTGCAACAGTCAAACATGTCGGCTTTCGTGACACGGCAGTGAAGGCAATCCATCCATCCAAATGCCAAATATCTCTCGCTACTAGTAGTACTACACAAATTCAATTAATACAAGATGTTGATGGAGATATTTGTCATGGAATTCTCCTAAGTCTCAAATCTTATCCACGTGGGAATCAAATTATAAGTAGTTAGACAATAAAACATGGAGCTTTTTGTAGGTATTTGTCTATTTAATTTAACTTCAAATGAAAGACAAGTCCACGGGTAAAATAATAATGTAACAACACAGTCTTCCTAATTATAGTACTTTGATCACATGGGTAATGTTAAGACCTTTGTACAGTCAAGTCCTTGTACAAGGGGATTTATAAGTTTTGAGCTGCACTTGCATAGTCTGAAGTTGATGTGTAACAAACGTACCACTAACCTGTAACGTCAATGTGGTTTTCAGACTTGGGCAGGCAAGTGTGATTACACTGAAGAAAAGAGATTTTGAGTAGGTGAGGCCTGAGGGGGTGTGCCCTTGACCCTCGTGCATGGAAATCGTGTAGGAAGAGAGAGAGATTTGGGACATTGATCAACAGAGTCCCAAGAGGCAAGGCAGTCTTTACTCTTTTTGCTTTCTTGCTATGCTAGATTGCCAATTAGAGGTTGGACAGTAATGTAAAAGTCGACTATTCTTGACTTTATTGTGCTCTTTTTTCCAATCACAGAAGTTAATATTTCTTGGAGTTTGGTTTTGGGTAAACGTGTTTGAATCGGCTGGGGGTGTTTTAGATTCTGCTGAACTCACATTCACACAGAGTGAGTCCCTGTTACTCGGTAGACTCGTTTCTGCCGTCCAACTGGAAAGCTGTCTAATATACTGCAGAATTCATACTAAAATTGACATTGTTTGTAGTACTGGTTAGGCAGATGACACAAAAAGGCATTTGCTTGCTCCGTGAAATGTCATTCATTTTCGGCTCTAATCTTTTTCCATCTCATCTCAGTGTTTGATGAAACAAGCGTAATTTATGGCTCCATGAAAGCCGGTGACCTTCCCAAATTGGTGCACAAAACAGCATAATACAAGACAAAACGTAATAACTGAGGATCCAAACAGAGAATCAACAAGATTGGCAACAAAATCATTATCACCAGACTACTTCATTGAGAATGATATTTATGGAGAACAGTTGCAGAGAACGGCAATTCACAAGATATGTGGTCAACTTCGCCATGCTTGTATGGCAGCGGGTATAGAACCGAAATTCATAGAACTATTAGAATGGCAAATCTCCTGTTCTAGTGTTCGTTACTTGATGTATATAGTAGTGTCAAAATAACGTGCACCTGGTAGAGACATGAAACAAGATAAACAAAATCTTCATTCATTAGGCTAATGGGCTGCAAATCACCCGTTCTAGTGTTTGTTACTTTATGTTATATATATTAGTGTCAAAATAACGTGCACATACAAGGTAGACAGACACATGAAACAGGATAAACAAAATTTTGACTCATTATGTTAATGGGCAAGTGCCAGATAAATTAATCTTACAATTCGTACAAGTGTATTAATTTGTATAACAAATGAATTATGGGAACCAAGAAATAGTTCATTGGGGTATGATTTCTAAGCAGGCAGTATATGCGCTACAAAACTTATGCTGCCGTGTTGTTACCTGTAAGTTAATTTCTTCAATGTCAATCTCTTTCAAGTTGAATACATAAGAGCTCGCCTCAGTAATTTAGCATGTATATGATTGTAACCCTAAATCTTTGGATGAAGGAAATAGAGCACAGCAAGAAGAGATGTCAATTCCAGCAACCTCCATGGCATTGCAGACCCATTCAGGGACATCACCCTTAGGAAACTACAAGACAACAAAGTATTACAAGGTTCAACAGCTTCGTAGTTAATATTCAGACTTGTGACAGCTCAACTATCATTTTGTGTAGGTGAGACTTAAATCTAAGGCCCCATCCCCAACCTACAGCTTTTACACCCAAGCCAATGCCCAGGGTCTACAGCTTTGATTAATATGTGTACAAATTGATTTAGTTAAATAAGCAGTATGCACATACCAGTAAGTAGTATAAACATGTAAAGTTAGGGGGACAGACAGTATGGTTTGAAACAAATTACATGGTTTGACAAACTCTAGCCATTGTGGATTGGGAATTGGCTACCATCTATTGTCTCGGGAAAACAAGATAACACAAGGTATGATTATGACATGAAGAGTAGAACATAAACCTATAACTTTAAAATTTATTTGTATGTGATTTTATCATATTGGCATTGCAACCTTTTACTTTGAAGCAAGCCTCAGAGTCGCAACCATTTATTAGACAATGATCATTACCAAGCAGTCAAAGAGAGTAAAAGCTATGCGTATGGTGTGACTGCTTTAAGGTTGTGTATACTAACCAAGAATGAAAATATATGAGAATTAAGTTTCATTAGAAAGAAAATCAGGAAAGGAAACTTGACTCCTCGGGGATGGAGGAATTAAGTTCTCTATTAGATGCAAAGTCCATGTAATTTGATTCCTTACAATGTTTAATGCATAATATAGATACAAATCGGGAATTAATATCCCTTCTCCTTATAATTTGTCTTTTTGTTGGTTAAAAACATTGTGTAGAGACAGATGGAATAGTTTTTGTTGCCTATATATAGAGCCCCCTCTGTTAATGAACAATAATTGATATTGAGTTCTTTCTACATTCTTCCGATTTCTCATTTTTCTTCTATATTTCTGTTCCTTTCCTCTGACTTCTTTTCTTTCTAATTCTATTTCTTCTCTATATTCTATTTCCCTTTCTTGTCTAACATCAATTTTGCATCGATTTTATCACAAAGTGATGTAGGACAAGAAAGAGAAATATATAATAAGGGAGAAACAAGAATTAGAAAGGAGAGGATAATACAGAAGAAAAGGATACATATCAGAGGAAAAATTAAGAATAGAACTTAATATTAATTTTTAACCCAAAAAAAATGAAGGACCCATTCACATACAATTAAACCCTTTTCAATTAAGAAATTACATATACTAACACAAATTCAGAAATAGAATCATCCTAAACCTGTAAAACCCTAAAAATCTTACCATAAAAGGAATTTGCTAAATAAAACCTAGTTCTAATAAAACAATAAAAATTCTAAAGATATATCCTGATAGGTTTTCCATCAAACAGTTTTAGAGATTTGAGGAGAAGCCCATGGGACAATCAAATACCCCAACAATAGCTAATTCTAACGAGAACCATAAAAGAAAAGCAGAGGAGAAAAAAATTCTTGCTTTCTCAGACAATATATCACATGAAGAGAGAAAAATGGAATAAGAAAATGCACAATTTTAGAGTCAGAAATACCATTTTTTGCAGAAAGTCACACACAAACCTGCCAAAACAAAATGGAAGGACATCATATAACCGTTACTCTATAGATAGAAGTCAAAAATTAAATGGATGACATATTAATTAGTATGAAGTTCTCCATTAAATGTGTTAGCCAATTAAAAAAGGCCAGATAAGGGTGCAAAGTTAGGAATAAAGCTAAAGGCAAACATACTCTGGAAACCTTCCCTCAACAATTGATGAGTGTAGATCTCGGCTAAGCTACAATCATAACAGAATCTACTTTTAGTTACAAATACAGCGGCAAGAAAGCTTAGAAGAATACACAATATAAAAGTGTGTGTACCTGCAACATGTAATACAAATTGTGATAAGACAGAAGCTGAGATCCCATAGCATCCTTGGTGACAAGACAATGTATATAGGCCCTAGTATAGTTCTTGCAGACCTACAGTGAAAAAATAGGATGATGCACAGACATAACAACAACTATTGTATATAACTAGAAAGCAGGGAAGGCAAGTTGTGAGCGTACCATACAAGCACATGTAGGATCAATGGGGCGAGTATCATCAGCCATCGCTTGGTGTTTGAGTTTTAGCACTCCCTGCATTAAGTACTATATATTATAAGTTCCAAAATGGGAGATTCTTGCCAGTAACCAAACTGCATATACGTCTCCGTTTTTTCAGAAAAAAAGGATAATGAAAACTCATTTTGTCAGCAATCAATAATAGAAAAACACAATTTAATTTTAAACAAAGCATTAAGGTCTTAACCAACTGCAAAACATGCATAAATTCAATTTCCTATCAAGGCAAAATTAATGTTAACTTATCGATTAAGTTTATCCAAGATAATGCAACAAATAACTGACCAAATAATAGGAATTGTTGGTAACTATGATGATGGCTAATTCCAAGCAGGAATTTAAACTTAGAAATGCCTATTTAACTAGAAGTAGCAACTAATTTAAATTTTAGATACCAAAAACGATGGCACTCCTTGAAGATTTATAATGCATAAGAAATATATAGTAAAATGGAAAATGATTATAAAACAATTATGTAAGTATTTCAAAATGATACCTCAGGCCAGCTGATTAGCATCACAATTAAGATTACTTTTGAGTGAAACTAGACCATCAAATTGGGATACAGAGTTGTGAGTTGTAGAAAAATATATAAAACTAAGCAGCCCCAATGCCGCTGTTCCCACAAGCAACACAAACGTTATACATTTTAATTTGCAAAAACCATTGATAGATGAAATAAAAAATGCACAAAATAGTCAAGCTGACCAAGAAAAGGTCAAGGATATAACATCCCCAAAGTTGGGGAAGTGTAGGTACAATATCTCAACTATTTCAAAGAAGAATCCCTCACCTCCGGTACAAGAGCAGAGCCAAAACGAGCAGTGCGAGTAGGATAAACACAGTCGTACATGTCAGCACCTAATGCACTGCAAACTACAATATCCAGGGGATAACCAACGCCCTGAAATATAGAATATAATGACATAGGTAAATATGAAAGAAAGAGGCATGCAATTTATTGGATCCCAAGACAGTTAGAAGAATATAGGAACAGAATGACATCAGTCATTGTACCATAACATATCGTGGCTTATCTTCGGGCAATGCAGCAGTACACTGAGCAACAACACGCCAAAAGGAATCTTTATCTTCACCACCTGAAAGACCACCAATGGCATAGCTGTCACAAAAATCAACGTGGTCAATTCAGCTGACTGACCACAGAATCACAATTGTAATATGTCAAATCACAGCCAGAAAAGGAGAAAACTGATGAATATAGTCCTACAGCAATTGAAAAAACATTCGAACTTGAGAATGACAGCTCAAGACAGTTAACCTGATGTATAGTTAAATGACTAGATAAAGAAAGAATAATCATGACTTCCTTAAAAAAGTAAATAACAAAAGGCTAGGGGCAAATTATACATTTGAACTTGAAAGTTGTTCCAATTGAAACCCTGGTCCAGTCTCCCAAAAGGTAGCACAAAGGCCTAGAGAGACTGAACCCAAATTATACGTTTTAAGGGATGAGTGAAGGCTCTATATTCCTTGTAACAATAAGTTTATACTGTTCATAGAATATATACAAATTTATTTTTTTTTCAAATATCCTGATCATTTTTAACTGATCTATGAATTTCCATCAAAACAATAAAGGATCCAAAACATTTATGCTTGGACCTCACATTATTCTTGAGAAGAATATGCTTACCCGGGTAAATCCCGATCCACCAGTCCTTTAACGCAGATATCCCTGAATATGATATATTATGGTCACAAACAACAAGTATTATTAACAAGATGTGCCAAATAATAGAAAACTAAACATGCATAAAAAGAAAAAACTACAGCGTCAAATTAACAGTTCAATTCAGATTTACCTTAGCACAGGATCTAAACCACCTTGTACAATACCAAACAAGTTCTGTTCATGTGGTCTTTTGTGAGCTGTCCACCAAAATGAATACAGACAAAAGGCTAAGTAAATCAACCGAAAGGTTTACAGCAAGACACTATAAGAGAGAAGAGAGAATTGAATCTTGTCCAGTGAATCTAATAGAAAATAGGGTATACAGGCGGATTCAATGGAGAGAGTTATAAAGCCTGACCAAGAATGCTATCAAATAAATGATATGAATCCAGTAAACCAGCCAATTAATTCAATATCATATAGATACAGTAAACCTAAGCTCCTGAGGCTAAGAACTATTCTAGGCCAACAAACCTGGACCAACCAGCGGCAGTGCTTCATTAAAACTTGGATTGTTAAAAATTGCCATAGCTTTAGTACTTTTTTGTTTGCATTTTTAACCTATATATACAGTAACCATAGGTGATATCAAGCATAGATATATTTACCTGCTATACATCTGTCTATCCAACGAAGGGTGCGGTACATGGCCTCCTCAATTCGTGGTCCAGTGATGGTGGTTTTCACTACATCATCAAGAGCCATGATTATATCTGCTCCGATTCTGTTCTGCATGGCCATAAGGAGAACAAAAGACACATCTGATAAGCATTTTAGAAACTAACAGTTTGACCGCATCTAGGCCTTCCAAATTTTATGTCATACATTTTGACGAATGTTGCACTTCAACTTCAAACCCAGTGAATGAACATAGTGGGAGATAGATACAAGTTTTTTTATTGAAACAAAAGTATATATAATTCTGTTCAAATATGATTTACTGTACAGCCATTTTTCCAATAAAATGACATCATGTGTATACCAGTAGGAAAATATATGCTACAAGGTGACAAACTATATGCACCTCTTATATGGTTGAATTTGCATCTCTAACTTACATATTTTTATTCTATTGTTACATTGGTATATAATCGTAGTGCACTCCACAAAAAAATTTAAGAACAATGCATGACCATATGTAGTGACTATAGTAAAATACTGCAAAACATAACATGTACAACAGGTTTAGGACTTGTGCTATTAAAATAAACAAAAACATGCAAAACAAAAGGACGCACTTGAATTTGAATTGATTCCTCTGGTGTTAGGAGCATTGGCTTTCCATCAACTGGTGACTGAATTAAGAAAACAAAGTCTTAGATACAATGAATCAAGAATAAACAAAGATATGCTTCAAATTTCATAAAGATGGCAGAAAAAGTACGCAAAGAAAAACAACATCAATAAGAAAACAATAGCAAAGTAATTCAGCATTCGCATGATGGCATACTGTTTACAAAGAAACATTATTTACTTATATTAGAAGCAACAAACATAAGATAGAAAAAATCTCAAAAGTGCATTAAGGTTTTCCTAAGTTAGAAAACAATTATCACAAGGAATCAGACAAGAAGATGCCCACAATATACTAATTCAAAATGATGCTCTTATCTTCTAGTTATGATGCATGTAGTTAAACCTACAGGGCTACACCTCCTAAGTAGCATTAGGTGTTGGAAACTATGTTGACCAATCACATGATTCTAGGAGAGAAATATCTTAAGATTTAATGTATATTATAGTGTTTCCATGTATAGAAATAGACTAGCTTAATTTGTGTAATTAGTCAACCAATCTCCTAGATGTTAGGAACTCATTGTTTATTTAAACCATGCTGTAAAACCTAGAGATATACAACTCTTCTTATTCAGATCTGAGTGATTTCATGGTATCAGAGCCTAGTCTCAAATCTGAGACTTTAACCTACTAATACTCTGTCCTTATCATGGCGTCAAACATTGAAAACACATCTAGTCAGCCTGATCATCACCCTGTCCGAATCTCAACCATAAAACTAAATGGGGAGAATTTTCATCGCTGGTCCCTGTCAGTCCGAATGTACATTCGTGGACGAGGTAAGATAGGATACTTGACTGGGGATACAAAGGAACCTGACAAGAAAGATGAAAGATATGGCGTTTGGGAGGCAGAAAACTCAATGGTAATGGCATGGCTCACCAACTCTATGGAGGAAGATTTGAGTTCTACTTATCTTGGTTATTCAACAGCCAAAGAATTATGGGACAGTTTAACAGAAATGTACTCAGATTTGGGGAACCAATCCCAGATCTATGAGTTACAACTGAAACTTGGAGACTTAAAGCAAGGGACAGAGACAGTAACTAAGTATTTTTCAGCACTGAAGAGGCTATGGCAGGAGCTAGACATGTTTAAAGACTATACCTGGAAGGATCTGACAGATGCTGCTCATTATCTGAAGGAGATAGATAATTCCAGGGTATATGTCTTCTTGGCAGGGCTGAATGTTGAATTCGATGATGTCAGGGGCCGTATCATAGGAAGACGCCCCTTGGCACCTTTGAATGAAGTATTTGCAGAAGTTCGCAGAGAGGAGAGTAGGAGGGCTGTAATGCTGGGAAAAAGGGAGCCAGTTCCTACTACTGTTGAGACTTCAGCCTTGGTTTCACAAGAGAGTTCAGCGGGTAAAGCTTCTCGCAAACCTGAAGAAAGGAAAAAATTGTGGTGTGACCATTGTCATCGTCCCCGTCACACCAGGGAAACCTGCTGGAAGCTGAATGGAAAACCAGAAAATTGGAAGGCCAGGGAAAAAGGCTCATCTCACGCCAACTCAACAGAACAGATCTCCCTCACAAAAGAACAAATAGATCAGCTCCTTAAACTGGTGAACAATTCATCGATTCCTAACTGTTCTCTTGTCCACACAGGTAACTTATCCACTAGCTGTTTAAGTCACATTAACCATACACCCTGGGTCATTGATTCAGGTGCATCAGACCATATGACGAGTATATCATCCTTGTTTCATAATTACAGCCCTTGCCCTGGTAATAAAAAGGTTAGATTAGCTGATGGGAGTCTCTCTCCCATTGCTGGAAAAGGAGATGTAAAGATATCTGACAGCATTCTCTAAAATCAGTTTTACATGTTCCACACCTGTCTTGTAATCTATTGTCTGTTAGTAAGCTGTCAAGAGATTCCAATTGTGCTGTCATTTTTACATCTCAAACTTGTGTTTTTCAGGACAGGAAATTGGGGAAGGAGATTGGCAATGCTAGAGAGGAAAATGGACTCTACTATTTTGAAGACAATAAACAGCAGGCAGTGGGGCTGTCCTGTGATGTAAACTCTCTTCCCATTAGAAAGCAAATAATGACTTGGCATTATAGGTTAGGTCATCCTAGTTTTCCTTATTTAAAGCACTTGTTTCCTGTTCTGTTTCAAAAATTAAAAAATCAGACTTTGCAATGTGATGTTTGTTCATTCTCCAAGAGTACTAGACAAGTATATGCCTCGAAACCATATAGGGCATCAAAACCCTTCTATTTAATTCATAGTGATGTTTGGGGGCCTTGTAATGTTACATCTTTATCTGAAAAAAGATGGTTTGTAACCTTTATTGATGATCACACAAGACTTTGTTGGGTGTATTTGATGAAACAAAAATCTGAAGTTCAAGACCTATTCAAAATATTTTATAACATGATTGAAACTCAATTTGAAACAAAAATCAGTATCCTTCGGACTGATAATGGGAAAGAATATTTCAATTAAACACTAGGTCAGTTTTTAAAAGATAAAGGCATCCAACATCAGTCTACATGTAGTCATACACCCCAACAAAATGGGGTGGCCGAAAGAAAAAACCATCATCTTCTTGAAGTTAGTAGAGCCCTCATGATAGCTATGAATGTCCCACATTACTTATGGGGAGATGCAGTCCTAACAGCTGCATATTTGATTAATATGGTCCCTTCTAGAACTCTAAATCATCAAACACCCTTAAACTGTTTGAAAAAAATATTTCCAGCAAATAGGTTGCACTCAAACTTACCCCTAAAAGTGTTCGGTTGTACTGCTTTCTTGCATATTCCAGATGCTGGCAGATCTAAGCTTTCACCTAAGTCTGAGAAATGTGTTTTCATTGGGTATACTAATAACCAGAAAAGATACAAAGTTTTCAATCCTAGAACTAGAAAAGTACATGTGAGTATGGATGTTGTATTTCTTGAACAGCAACCATATTTTGAAACTCATCTTCAGGGGGAGAATCAGAGTGTGTTAGAAGATGAGGGAATAGGTACTGGTAAGGTCTGTCAGGGTAAAGATGAGGGAATAGGTACTAGTAAGGTCTGTCAGGGTAGCACTACCAGCACTATCATTTTTCCTCCACCCTATCTTCCTAATATCCCAAGTGCACCTAGGCCTATAAATCAGACCCCTAGCATTACTCCAAGTCAAAATTTGTCTATTTCAGGGGCAGAAATGACATCACAGGATCAGGATTTGGCTATGGAACACCAACCCACACCTGAAGTACTGGTTTATACCAGAAAGAAGTCTCAAAATAATAAAGTTCATCAGTCCATTCAAGGCAATTGTCCATCATCTGATCCCACTGAACCTGTTCATGAACAGCTTCATCCAGGTAATACTTCTATGATTTCTGAACCTAGTTTGTCTGACCAGCCTAATTATCCTTCTATTATGACAGAGTCACACACAGATCATGACACCAGAATGTTGGATACAGATCTCGACATCCCAATTGCCATTAGAAAAGGTGTCAGGTCATGTACCAATCATCCTATAGCCAAGTATTTGTCATACCATAGATTGTCTAGTCACCATCAAGCCTTTACTTCAAAAATATCTCACCTTTCCATCCCTAGAAACATACAAGAAGCCTTAATGTGTCCTAGCTGGACAAAGGCAGTTATGGAAGAGATAAATGCACTGATTAAAAATAATACATGGAAAAGTACTGAGCTGCCTAAAAGGAAAAAAACAGTGGGGTGTAAGTGGGTATTTACAATTAAATGCAAAACTGATGGGTCTATAGAGAGGTATAAAGCCCGGTTGGTAGCTAAGGGGTTCACACAAACACATGGCCTTGATTATCAAGAAACTTTTGCTCCTGTTGCTAAGGTTAATTCAATTCGAATCCTATTCTCTCTAGCTGCCAACCTTGGATGGTCATTACATCAATTAGATGTAAAGAATGCTTTCTTAAATGGTTTTTTAGATGAAGAGGTGTTCATGGAACCGCCTCCTGGTTTTGAGAATCTCATTGGTAAGGGAAATGTGTGTAGGCTGATCAAGTCTATATATGGACTAAAACAATCACCTAGGGCTTGGTTTGAAAGATTTGGGGAGGTTGTTAAAAAACTAGGCTTTAAACAAAGCCAAGGAGACCACACTCTATTTGTAAAAACCTCTAGTAGTGGAAAACGGGCTGTGTTGATTGTGTATGTAGATGATATTATCCTAACCGGTGATGACAGCAGTGAAATCAGCAAGCTTAAGAGTTTGTTAGCCCGTGAATTTGAAGTTAAAGATTTGGGAGTAGCAAAGTATTTTCTGGGAATGGAAATTGCAAGGTCAGAACAGGGGATCTCAGTTTACCAACGGAAGTATGTTTTGGATCTTTTAGGTGAGACTGGTATGCTTGGATGTAAAGTTGCGGAGACTCCTATGGAAGCTAATTTGAAATTGGAAGCAGCTCACCCAGAAGAACAAGTTGATAAAGAGCAGTATCAGAAACTGGTAGGAAAGCTCATCTACCTAACTCATACACGACCAGACATCACATTTGTTGTCAGTGCTGTAAGTCAGTTTATGCACTCACCAGGACAGAAGCACCTTGATGCAGTAATGAGAATTCTGAGGTATCTGAAAGGGTCACCTGGTAAAGGACTGTTTTTTGCTAACAATGGTCATTTCCAGATTGAAATTTATACAGATGCAGACTGGGCTGGGGATATTACAGACCGAAGATCAACTTCTGGATATTGTTCATTTGTATGTGGGAACTTGGTTACATGGCGAAGCAAAAAACAGAATGTAGTGGCAAGGAGCAGTGCCGAAGCAGAATATAGAGCAGCAGCTCTAGGTATATGTGAAGGACTTTGGATTAAGAAAATCTTAGAAGACCTAAACATCAAGCCAACTTCTCCTGTTAAACTCTATTGCGACAACAAATCTGCCATTGCAATAACACACAATCCAGTCCTACATGACAGGACCAAACATGTGGAGATTGACAAGCATTTTATCAAGGAAAAAATTGATGAAGGTCAGATATGCATGCCCTATTTGCCTACTGCAGAACAAACAGTAGATATCCTCACAAAGAGCCTTCACAGAAGACAGTTTGAAGATCTATTGTCCAAGCTGGCTATGAAAGATATCTTCAAACCAGCTTGAGGGGGAGTGTTGGAAACTATGTTGACCAATCACATGATTCTAGGAGAGAAATATCTTAAGATTTAATGTATATTATAGTGTTTCCATGTATAGAAATAGACTAGCTTAATTTGTGTAATTAGTCAACCAATCTCCTAGATGTTAGGAACTCATTGTTTATTTAAACCATGCTGTAAAACCTAGAGATATACAACTCTTCTTATTCAGATCTGAGTGATTTCATTAGGGACTCCAAAAAAGAGGAAAAAACAAAAGAGAAATATATGTTTAATAACAAGAAAGGAATACAGTTTGCCAAGCATGTTTCATAAATATTATCTTTCCAAAAACTTTTAAACGATAATTTACCTGAAAAGTTACACCCTTTTCAGTGATGTCAGCTAAATGCAAAAGAGAGACCTGCAATACAAGCAAAGAAAATTGTCAACCACACATGCCATTAAACATGATAAAACATTGCCTTTCAGATTTTATGATTAATATGATCGCTGAAACCATTACCAACGCTCAAAAATAATAAATAAATAAACAAAAAGAAATCACTACCATCAAGATCTTTAAAAAGGACCTATATGTTTAGTTTTACATGAGAGAGATGGAGAAGACAAGGTAGTCAATAATGTAAGAGGATAAACTAGCTTACTTTAGAAGACAACAAAGCTCCATAGCACTCAAATTAGTCAAAGAAATCTAATGCAATTATATATTCTAACCCTCAAGCATTAATCAAGATCAACATGAATACAAGCAATACAATTAAGAATGATATAGCACGCTATCCAATATGAAGACAACCATCTGAAAGCCACCAGAGTCAGTAAGCAGTGCTCTAGGCCAGTTCATGAATTTGTGGAGACCTCCCAAGTCATCAATGAGCTCAGATGTAGGACGAAGAGCCAAATGATATGTATTGCCAAGAATTATCTGACAGCCTATCTCCTCAAGTTGGTTAGTTGTCAAACCTTTAATTGTCCCTGTAAACAAGAAGACCAACCTTGTCTTAAAAAAATAACATATGCTTTAAACAAAAACAGATTCAAAACTGTGCTTGGGCTTTATGCAAACTTTCCATATGAATGAACATAAGAATGTATACCAGAACCCATAAATAAGATGCATATTTTTTCCAAGCAAATATGTCGAAGTGACAACAATAACAAAAAAGTTTGTTGAAACTTACTAATTGCAAATGCACCAAAATTCTAGCAATTCTCTTCTTTTATTATTCCCCTTTGGTGTCATGGTTACCATAGCTCTAAAATTCAAATTGAGGCACCACCTCAGCATCGAAGGTGCCCCAAGGTGGACGCCTTACTCCACACTGGGGATGTGACTGCCTTACTCCGCACCAGGGAAGTGGCTGCCTCACCTACCTGAGACAGCCGGCTCAAGCCCGAGTCAACATGACTTGGGCTGAGGCAGTTACCTTGTTCGCCTCACCATTTTTTTTTATTATATATTTTAAAACCTATAACTATATAACTAAAAATGGTAGTCGGCCTTTTCTCAAATAAAAAGGCCGACTACCCCCTTTTCTCTATTCCATTTTTCATCTCCTCCATTAAAACCCTAGAAACCCTATACATCTCCTTCACTAAAATCCTCTCCATCACTCAACACATCTCCTCCTTCACTCAAGATTCGTTACTTTATATTATTTGTTAGACAAATGAAAGACTATACAACGAGAGGATGAAGAACCAGAGTGGGAGGACAACACCAGTGAATAGTGATGATGAGGATGACAGAGGAATCAGATATAATGATGACTCTCTTTAGAGGATCATACCATGGATGATGATGGAAGGGATGAAATCTTGGATCCATATTTAAGGTCACTAGACACAAATGATAGTTTATTCAATATAATGTGGTCATTAACATAATATTTTTGTTGGTTTTGTTTTATTTTGTTTTATAGTTATGTTTCTAACATTGATCATTACTATTTCATTGAATGTTATGGATGATTTTTTGTATTATTTATTTTTATTTTTTTGTCATTTCGAATCAACGTGACTGCCTCACCTTGTCTTTCACATTTTAAAATCTTGATGGTTACAACTAAAATATCATGTCAAATAAAAAGAAACAAAGTAGTTGTAGATTCACTTGAATAGCTGATATAAGCTACAAGATATATGACAAATAAAACTCTAACCTTGTGTCCCCACAGGCATAAACAAAGGTGTTTGACACACAAAGTGAGGTAGTGTCAATTGAGCTGCACGAGCACGATTAAACCTCCCCAAAACCTAAAAAAGGATATATAATTGGTTAACCTAAAATAAGCAACAAAATCTTAACCATAAAAATATAGTTACACACAATTCAAAAGATGAAAACTAAGGACGAAGTAAAATGAAAAAAAGCATATAAACTTTTTGCACCAAAGAATAAATTATTAATTCCTCCCTCCCAAATGTCCATCACATCAATTTGAACACAAGACATAAGAACATTATCTAACTGAAACAAAATCAAGCTTTGATACAAAGAACTTAGATAAACAAATGCTGCCCTTATCTTGCATTTGGTGGTTAACAACCACATTTACCACTAGTTTCCCTAAGCTGATATTTTCATAAAACACTATTATGAAGGGATAATCCTAGTTCCTCCCTTGTTGTTTAATGAAATTGCTAATTACTCTCTGTACTCTGCTGTGATTCTGACAAGCACAATGATGAAAAAGATAGCGGGGTTTTTTAGACATATTCTTAAATTACAAGAGAATTTTTTAGACATTTCCTTCAACTACAAGAGGTATTTTGGCTATTTAATCAAACAATGAGGGGTTCTTAGCGATTTTTCAAATTAGTGGTGGATTTTGGCTATTACACCAAACTATAGGGAGGAAAATAGGATTATCCCTGTTATGAATTGAGGTCAGTAGTGAGGAAAATAGCTATTATCTTAGCACGAATGGGTGTGCGAAAAGCGCAACTTCCGTTTGCGTTAAGTCATAGAAGCAGATAATGCTAGCACGGCAGCATGACATTCACTCAATGATAGCATTAATTGCAATAACCAATAAATAGGCAGCAAAGCAATAAATTTTCACAAATTCATCAACTAATAATATGCATTCGTGTAATGCAAATATAACAAGACGAAGTTGAAAGTCGAACCTCGAAGCGAAGAGCCATTACACAAATTCTTTGTCTCACATACTCAACAGGTCCTGTCATTGAAGGACAAGAGCAGAGTGAGTGCTAGAGAACAAAAACAAAAAATACAAAAAAGAAAAACAGAGAGGAGATAGTATAGAACATACAGAGAAGAGAATATAATGAATATATGGTTAATAGAGGTATTGTAGAAGAAAAAGAAACTGGAAAGAAATTCACAGGCAGAGAGAGCCAAGCCAGTCTTCTTCGGTGGCTGCGTAGTGAGGCGCATGTATATATGAACAAAAATGTGCCGGCACGCGCCCTTTTTCTTCTTAGACCTCTCCGCGCTTTGGATTGAGCCCCCAGTTGGGCCTCTGTGTTTAGTCCTCAGGCCCAGTTTTGTATATCTTAAATTGGGTACATTTAAGAATAAAGCCACGGGGTATATTATAATCAGTCAATGAGGTCAAACAGATACACATTGAAAATTCATTCTCTCCAATTAAGCAGATGGCCGGCGGCTGCCGTGACAACCTCGCCTATGGAGATTGGCTCATCAACTAGATGTTTATAGTTCAATCTACACGCAGGATTATGAAAATAAGGGCAATTTTCACGTACGATAAAAAAAAAAAGGTTCTCTCCAATTAATGTAATAAAAAAAATATATTCTCTCCAATTAATTTTTTTTTGGACATAATTCTCTCCAATTAATGTCGTAACCCGATATTGCCCACAATTAATGACGTAACCCAATACTGTCCCAAACTGCTTCTTATTATTCTCTCTAATTATAAAATTGAAGTTCAAAGAATTTGAATCAAATTGGAGTGAAAAGCCAAAATCAACTACCAAAATTGACAAATTTGCAGATCCCTCCTTAGCTCCAAGGCCATCTCTTCTCTTCAATAAAAATGATGGATCTAGATCATGTCCTGTAACAATAATAAAGTGATGCAAGCACTGCGATTGAGCACTCGCAGTCCTTGTCGTTGAAATCGCATACGTCATACTCGATTTAAACCCTACCAACCTCACTTGCACCTAATCGTCCTCGTCTTCTCGTCCAGGTTTGATCCACTCTTTCCACACCTGTTGATGAACTGATTGATTCTTGGTTTGATCTTATTGTGGAGCTGTTATTGAATTGCAGAAAATGCAGCACGTACCAACAACAATAGAGGAACAGTTGATAGTCAAAGCTATCAAGGAAGAGTGTCAGTGGGACAATCTCCCCAAACGACTTCAAGCCACTCTTGTTTCTAAAGAAGAATGGCACAGAAGGTGGTTTCTCACTCTGCTTTTTTTTCGTATTTGCATCGCTATTACCATTCTCTAAAAAATTTCCTTTGCAGGGTCATTGAATATTGCATTAAGAAAAGACTTCAGTGGAATAAATGCTTCGCTCGTAAAGTTTGCAAAGAAAGTGAATATTACGAAGATATGATGCGTTACTTGCGAAAAAATTTGGCGGTTCGTGCTATGCACTTTTCTTTTCTCATATATGTTATCAATTCATATGTGTCACATGATTGAACATATAATAAACATATAAGTACCGTGTGTGTCGGAAGTGGCAATGCCTTCGTTTACATTTTTAGCGGCATGCTTATGTTTCGACCTACTGTCCTGCAGTTATTTCCCTATCACCTTGCGGAGTATGTTTGTCGTGTGATGAGGTTATCGCCTTTCAGATATTACTGTGACATGATATTTGAGGTTATGAAAAATGGTAGAACCTTTCACCTGTTTGAAGGATTCGATATGAGTTTGTTATATTATCAGCCATTGAATTAAGTATGGATTTGCTTCGGTGTTTACTTAATATTATTATGTAGTTCTTATGCATGTTGTTTGTTATCAGAGCAACCTTATGACAGCATACCAAACTTCAGTGCCGCAGATGCTTTGCGGCTTACTGGAATAGGAAGAAATGAATTCATTGATATTATGAACAAGTGCAGATCTAAGGTACTGTATTAGACTGCCTCTATGCTTCAAGATTCATATATTATGTGTGTGTGTGCGTGCGTGCGTGTGTCCACATACACCCACCAACACATACATATACATGTGAGCAGACTGTCATTGCATTGAAGTGAAACAAATGGTTATACTCTCCCTCAGTCCAAATGATAATAAGAAAAGAATAGTTAGGCTTGAAAATTTGAAGCTCTTGAGTATAGTTTTCACATGACATTTGACAAGAAACCATGATACCGTGCTCAGATTGGCTTTCTTCCTTTTGTAGCATAAATCTTTTTGCTTCTCCTTTTTTTATTAAAATTTTCATTACAGAGTGATTAAATTCTGATAGTTTTTAAGCGAATTTTTGATTAATTGATAATCAATAAGCTGAGCTTGTTTTTAGTCATCTGTGCTAAAAGCCTTATTTGGACACCATCGCCTTAAGAGGTGACGTAAAAAATTATATTTTTTTAAGTGAGTATATGTCACTGTATTAACTCTTTATGTCTTTGTTTCCTATCAAAAAAATTAATAATAATAAAATAAAATAAAAGAAACTGTATAAACTCTTGAGGGTGTCATAAATTCTCTATCTGAAGATCAGATTAAACGTACTTGTGCTGTAGCATCGTTTAAAATTCTTGTTTGGATGGAATGTACTTATAGCATCTTACCTATCATTACTCATCTCGTGCTATCCAGAAAATTATGTGGAAGCTGAACAAGTCGATTGCCAAAGAACTTTTACCTACACAACCTGCAGACTTTGCAATTGAACCATGGTGGGGAGTTTGTCTAGTCAATTTTACTCTGGAAGAATTTAAGGTAAGCATTCAGATGATTCCTTCTTATTATGACTCTAAAGTATGTTTGCTTCATCATTGTGTACATGCACATTTCAGATATAAATCCATTTGCATCTATATACTTACTGCTCAAGCATTGTGCAATTGATGTCAGCTTATAGTATTTTCTCTCCTTTGCAGAAACTAACAGAAGAAGAAATGGCTATGATAGATAAAGTCTGTAAGGAGGAAGCTAATGCATATATGCTGTTTGATCCTGATGTTATAAAGGGACTTTTTCGACGGGGATTGATCTATTTTGATGTTCCTGTCTATCCTGATGACCGTTTTAAAGGTAACTCGTTTATGTTCAGAATATGCGTTGCCAAAGAAAATCCTCTTAGAATATTATTTTTACTCCTGTTTATTTTAACCTTCATTTCTGTGAGTGGTTTACATTCTAGATCGTCAATGTAAATTCCTTTGTTCTTCTGCTCACATGAAAATGACCAAATTGCCTCTTTATTAGCGTACTGTAACTTGATGTAATTATAAATATTATTATTTAAAAAAATTGTAAATATTTTTTTGTGCAAGTCAGTGGACTCCTAAAGTTTAAGTTTACCACGTTGTGGATCTCTTCATGACATCTTTTAGTTTAATGAAAGCATAAGAAATAATCTAAGACATATGTGTCTCTCCTCCTCAACCTCAAAGAATATAATACCACTCATTCTTATTTTCATTAACGTGATTCCTGAAATTTAAGTCGAAATGGTAAATTTGGTTAACTAGTAAAGCAGCCATAAGGGGTTACCTTTATGGACAATCTAATACTGTGACATGTTTCCCCCATGAATGCACTATCTTTTCATATAATTATATGTGCTTTGAATTTTATGTTGACAAACCTTTTTCAGCATTTATGAAAAGGCAGCACCTTCTTTTTCTTTTTAATCTTTAGAATTTCTTAATTCTTTTTATCTCTTATGTTAAAGGTGAGGCATGAATTTCTAAGCAGGTAAGGATGTAATTAGGAAGTGCTCATTACTAATCTCTTACATCAATGAATACTTTAAGTTTTACAGAGCGTGTTCATCAATTTATTATGGCAATGTGCATTTAAATGCAATGACTAATTCTGTCCAATTTTTTAATGCTTTATAAGAGCTTTCTCACTATTGTTGTTCATGTCCCATAGTAAATGGTGTTTTGGTTTGCTCCTTGTAATCTGTAATTAGTAATTACATATTTTTGAGTAAGTTGGTTGTAGAATACTAGTTAGACAGTTTTCCTTCTAAAGAAGGAAATTTTTTTATTCAACTTATGTTCTTTGGTTGTTGCTCCAGAGGAATGCCTTGGGCTGGCAAAAAGAAGCTAAAGGCCAATAGGCTATGCTTTCTGTGAAATAATGCAATTGCCAGTTGAGTGAATTAATGGATAAACAAGATATATATGGAGAAATCAGTAGTGCTAAATACAATTTGGAACTTGGAATAATCAAATGCAGACTTGTCTTCAAATCAATCAAACAGAAGGTGATCCATGATTGTTTATGATGTAGGACAAGTTTACAATTCTTCATTAGTTTAAGATTATTAAGTCTTTTTAGTTTAGGATTATTAAGTTTTTTAGTTTAGATTTAATCTTTAAGTTAGGATTCCTATTTCTGTAAGGGTTTGGATTAAAACTATTATAAATAGACCTATGTTGTTTATGTTTCGTAAGTTATTCAGTAATAAAATTTGAGAGTTTTCTATCGTTATCTGAATTTATTTGTTTCGATTTCGAAACAAACTTCCGTTGCACCAGTTTATCTGATACATGATATGAGCTTAGTTCTCTTTCTATAACCAATCTTTTTCTAAAGCTGATCTCGAGAAACCCTTCATTGTGGCTTCCACAATCTTTTTTTTTTTTTTTTTTTTTTTTAAATTTTACATTTTAGAAGCTTGTTATAAATGCTGTTGAGATCCTAGTGAGGGTGTCCCCTTGGCCTAGATGAGTTAGAGTAATAAATACTCTTATTTGAAAATTTTAAGGGTTACATTTCTAAGAATTATACATTATGTTTATAGTGGCAATATCATCTGAATTTTGGTTCGTAATATATTTTACTGTCTCATAATTATAGAGGAAATGTTGGCACATCAATATCAGGTTCACATGCATCAAATTAAAACGCAAACGCCTCATACTGATTCTGGGATTTGATTGGAGAAGATGTTTATATTAATTGTATTGAAAGAAGAGTGCCAAACCTGGCTTGGAACCTTACATCTCTTACTTCCATACAGATAGTGAAAATTTTGGTTTCTTTCTGGGTGATGAATCCTCTTTCAGTAAGGGGTAAATTAAATTGTTGAGCAACATGGTCTCATGAACGTTTATTGGAATAGTGGTTATTCATCTGATTGAAATACTTGTTTCTTTGATATTGATCTGAATCTAGTAATCAAATTACTAGGTATCTTCCATACTTTTTACAGTTGACCTCGTTTATGTTAGCTGCATCATCTTATTTGTTTTTAATCTTTTATGGAAAAAAATTTCTTATGCTTTTGTGCTACTTAGTTACAGAGGCTGATAAAATGTTTTTGCAAACATACTTAATTTTGTTTCCTTATCTGTCAATGTCTGTGAAATGGTATGTTTAATCAAATTGATGACTAAGGAGTTGTTCATTTGACCTTACTCTGTTATCCTATTGGAAATGTTAGTTTGAAATATAATATTTATGATAATACAGTTTCCAGGCTGGAAGGGTTTGTTTCCAACAGGGAGCAGTCTTATGAAGATCCTATTGAGGAGTAAGGGACTTATTATAGTACATGATGCTTTGTTTGTCTCTTAAATATCACTTAATTGCTGCAGGAAACTAAGATCCTGATGCTATTAAATGCATCATTATCCAGGTTATTATATGCAGTTTTTGTTGTTTCAAGCGAGAATGCCACTGTTGCTGAATTGGCAGCAACATTACAGGCTGATCTTCCTCAGCTGCAAGCTGCTGCATCTTTTGCATGTAGATTGGGATGGGCAGTAAAAGTAATTGATCCAGCATCCATTCTTCAGGATACCATTATGCCTGGCACTCCAGGAGTCACTCTCCTTGATGAAGATGATGCTTCTCATGCTAGTATAGGCTCAGCAATCATGTCTACTGATGGTGATATTTCTCAGCATGGAGACATTACTGGGATGGAAAACTATGGACAGCGTTCTGGCCTTGCCCGTGTTGCTTTTGTTGTTGATGCTAATATAACGTCCTATCTTATGATGGGTTCAGTTTCACCAGGTTTTTCTTCCTTTTCTGATCATTTTCCTGCTGAACATCAATTTTTTTAGTTTTTTTTTTTTTTTTTTTTAATTTTTATCATGGATGTCCTCTTATTGTTTCTCAACTTAATATTATCAGTTGTTTATCTAATCTACTGATCAATGAGAAGGAAAAAAATGGAAAAAAAAAAAGAAGCTATTATTTAATTGGGATGCAATTGATTTCGTATCAAGTGGCAGAAGTCAAAATCCAAGGATCTGTGATATATGGGGACTATAGGCTGATTAAAAATAGCATAGTTGTTGTTTATATTTGAATGGGGAGATGCAAAGGTGTCTCTCTTTGAGCTGTGGGTTACTGGATGAGCCTAACCTTTTATTTGAAAGAGGACGATCAGTTGTTGAGGAAGAGGGATGCACAAATGGATAAAGTTGCCTGCGGATATGCAATATTATGGAAGGTCAAGCGACTTGTCCTCCTTCAGGAGCTGTTCAATTGTTTCTCCCAAATTGCCTATTTGATTTGCCTTTCATTGCTATTCATACCTCTAGGGACTAGGTGGATAGATGCAAGTATCTGAAATTCACATGAGGGTCAAGCTGACCCACTAGTGTACTTGGAAAAAAACGCTATTTTTATTGGATTCTGGTCAGATTTAATCTCAATGTTTGGCATTGCCTTCATTTGCCCTGTGGTATTCTAATATATGGCTAAAATTTTAGTCATCTTCACTTCTTAAAGCTCCTGTGACAAGCGTTAGTGTTTAACATTGCTGTGAGCTTGAGGAAATGAAATCAAAAGGTTAAGGCATAAACAAGGGTCTAGGTTTGCAGGGTTGTTATATATGCCCAATATAATAGTATATTAGGAGTTCTTGTTGGGGATTATTTTCATCTTTTAAGAGAGAATTATATTTTAGATCTCTTTGGTTTTGGGGTTGTATTACTTAGTTGCTCTGTTTGGATGCAGTTTTTCATAATGTGTTTTATATCCCTTATTTTAGAGTGGTTGTTTTCTTGGCTCTTCTATTCTGCATGTGAAACTTAAAAATATTCTTTTAAAATCTTTTAAATTCCAATGAAATCTAGATTGGATACACCCCATCTTGGATGTTAAAAATTTGGGACTTGTTTTTCCAATGTCATGTTTATGTTCATAATTTTTTCTTGTATTGACTTTTAAGTCATATCTTTTATAATTTGAATATGAAGTGTAATTTTTTTTCAGGCTTGAAATCTCATGCTGTTACTCTATATGAAGCGGGAAAATTGGGTCATACTAGCATTGCAGATCTGTGCAAGGATCTTAGTACACTAGAGGGAACAAAATTTGAGGGAGAGTTGCAGGAATTTGCAAATCATGCGTTCAGCCTTCGTTGTGTCTTGGAATGCCTGCTATCAGGTGGAGTTGCCACTGATGCTAAAGCAGTGGAAATTTGCGATAACATGAGTGTTGTAGCTTCGATCACTGATGAGGCTACTACTTTGGTAGCTGATATCTCATTAACTGAGAAATCAGAACATGTTGATGAAAATGAAGCCGGAGAAGTTATTGATGATTCTGTGAATTCTAGGCCTCAGGATGGTTCTGTTTTGGATGAACTTGTTCTTGAAAGTACGGGTGGTGAGGAATCTTCTGCTAATTTATCAGAAGAGACTAATCTCTTACATGAGGTCTCTACACCAGATCCAGATTTCCAGAATGATGAGAAGCTGATACCCATTGATGGGTCTGATGTTGGAAATGAAAATTTAAAGAAGAAAAAGAATTATCGAGTGGATATTCTTCGCTGTGAAAGCTTGGCTTCTTTGGCACCAGCTACTTTAGATAGGTTGTTTCATCGTGATTATGATATTGTTGTGTCTATGATTCCTCTTCCGCATTCATCAGTTCTGCCTGGACCAACAGGTCCTATTCATTTTGGTCCTCCCTCTCATTTATCTATGACACCATGGATGAAACTAGTGTTATATTCAACTGTGGCCTGTGGGCCTCTGTCAGTTGTTCTGATGAAGGGACAATGTTTACGCATGCTTCCTGCTCCACTGGCTGGTTGTCAGAAAGCCCTTATATGGTCATGGGATGGTTCTACAATTGGAGGGTTGGGAGGCAAGTCTGAAGGAACTTTAGTTAAAGGAACTGTACTCTTGCATTGTTTAAATTCACTTCTTAAGTATTCAGCTGTTCTAGTGCAGCCTCTATGTCGGCAAGACCTTGATGATTCTGGAAGAGTTGTTAGTATGGATGTGCCTTTGCCACTAAAGAACTCTGATGGTTCAATTGCCTGTATAGGAAATGAATTGGGACTGTGCGAAGAAGAAAGTTTGAAACTAAATTCTTTGTTGACTGAGTTGGCGAATAAGATAGAATTGTTGACAGTTGGTTATATTCGCCTATTGAAACTATATAAAGAAAGAGAATCGGACCACTTTTCACCCGAGGATGACAAATATGACTGGGTACCATTAAGTGTGGAATTTGGGGTCCCACTTTTTAGTCCAAAATTATGCAACAATATATGCAAAAGGGTTGTTGCTTCACGATTGCTTCAGGCAGATTCTCTTTCTGAGCATCATAATGCAATGCAAGGTTTAAGGAAACGGTTGCGGGATATTTGTGCAGAGTACCATGCAACTGGTCCTGCTGCAAAACTTCTTTATCAAAAAGAGAAATTAAAGGACTCCTCCTCCCGGCAGCTTATGACCTATGCCAGTGGAAGGTGGAATCCGCTTGTAGATCCTTCTTCCCCCATTTCAGGAGCTACAAGTGACCATCAGAGATTAAAACTTGCTAATCGACAACGTTGTCGAACTGAAGTTTTGAGCTTCGATGGTAGCATTTTAAGGTCTGTCTTAATCTACCTGCCATATTTCATCAGTAGCAGTTTGCAACTTTTAACATCTATTTAATTGGTTATATTGGTGTTTGTCCATGAACTTTGGTTGTTAGGAATTTTCATATATCTTTCTCTTCCGTACATTCTCGTATTACAATTACGTATGCCTTAAGTACTAGGTTGTATCTTCAAGGAGGCTGTGGGAGTTTGTGTGGGGGTGAATGTAATTTTGCATATAGATTTCTTATGTGCTTACATATAATTAGCTTTGAAGAAGTTAATTACACTTGCTCACCTCCTATGTTGACCCAAATTTAGAACTTGATCCCACTAGTTTTCATATGAACAATCACCCTCCTGCAATTTCACAAATGTTTCATTGTGTTCCTGGGCTAAAATTCATAGGTTGAAGTGGTCAAAATTTTTGCTAAATCACTGTCATGTGAAAATTTCATACAATAGTTTGGGATTTTTAATCAAGCTCAGCTCCAAATTTTTGAACATATTCTTATTAGGCAAAATTGTCCAAAGATGTGTAATATGGTCAAATAGTCATCCATTTGACTGTTTTAATGAAAGAAAGTTATTGGCTTCATTTAAGAAAGGAAATTATCGGCTTTATCACACAAATAATTAAGATAATTTTGGTGGTGGTATTTCAAATTTAAAATGCAGGGTAGAGTTGAAATTTCAGTTATATATACAAGTGTTAGCAATTGTCAATATTAAAGTTTTTGCACTGATGTGCTTTAAGAACCTGTGACACCTAAACTCCCCAACATCGCTCTGCCACATCCTTCTTCAAAAGGAAAAAAATAGAGAGAGAGAGACAGAGAGGAAAAAAATGTGAAATCATAATTCCTTCACTGTGTTTGCAGGTCATATGCACTAGCTCCTGTATATGAAGCTGCTACAAGGCCTGTTGAAGAAGCACCATCAGGTGGTACAGTGAAGGCTGAACCTGATGAAACTGAAAGCCAAGAAGTCGTTTTTCCTGGTGTTAATCTTCTTTTCGATGGTTCTGAGTTGCATCCTTTTGACATAGCTGCTTGCCTGCAGGCTCGCCAACCAATTTCCTTAGTACAAGAGGCAGCAGCTGCCTCTGCATCTATTACAACTAAATAAGACTTCCACATAATTGCTGGTGTGAATTGAAGAACTTGCCCCTCTACTAACAAAAACAGTTATCAACTTACCATATTCTTCCTGGCACTTATCCTTCATGGTTGGGGTTGCTCTGCTTTATTTTTATGTTGGCTGTAGAGTGTGAGCTCAGGCTTGCCTCTGAGGTAAATACTGAGAGTTCTTTGGTTGAAGTTATTTGCAGATTTAGTTAGTTATCAAATTTACTGGCATTTTTTATTCTTTAGAAGTGTCTTCAATTGTTTTAAATGTTGTATTACTGTGAATTGTGGCTTAACTGTCTTAAAAAAACCTGCATCCATCGGGTTTCTTTCTGAAAATACAGTTCAGTGGCCTCGAAGCTGCTCTATCTAATGGGTGATATTTGCTTTTCTTCCTCATACAGCAGCCTGGTCAGAAGAAGATTTCAATATTTTGGTCTCTTTTGCATCTCTTATAGTTTTCCAATTACTATGGTGTAAACTTATAGAACATGGGTGCTGAACATAAGTATACCTGAACATGTTGCTGGATTAGTCTTAGCTTGGTACTTGTGAATGATACGACTTGAAATTGAATTTGTACATTTTGAGCTATTGAAATCTCATCTGTTTCCTTTTCCTTCATTATTATCTTAGAAAAATGATGGTCAAAATTGATATATAAATAAAAAATAACTATGATTTGAACATCAGTTGTCAATATCTAAAGGTCAAATGTCCAATGAGATAGACAACTGTTTTTCTGCCCAGAAAAGATTGTAGAAAATCTTAAAGGGGAGTCCCATGTAGATTTGGGGAGGCACTTTTGTACTGGTTCTTAGTTCAAAAACAACTACATTTGCATGATTTGATTGCATTGTTTTGATTCCTATTAGTTATGCTTTTGTTATATATCTTGTGATTTCGCTCTTGACCAGTTTTATATTGCTATTTTGTCCTCATTGTTTCATTGTGTTTCTTCTCATTATATATTATGTCTGATTAAGATTGGCCTTTGGTTTGTCCTTTCTTTTATCTATTTTCCTAGATCACCATGAGTTATGAATCAGGTTCAGTTCTCACAAATCATGCATGCTGTGGAATGCAGCTGTTGATAT
Source organism: Dimocarpus longan (assembly GCA_022984855.1). NCBI lineage: Eukaryota > Viridiplantae > Streptophyta > Magnoliopsida > Sapindales > Sapindaceae > Dimocarpus > Dimocarpus longan. Next base: position 5,150,115 of record CM041018.1, read on the forward strand.
CAGTTAAAGACCCTGTCCGATCAAGTTTTGGTCAGGTTAGTATGCATACTGACAGAGGAGATATTTATTTGCGGATAAAACCATTTGTGGACATGGTATATGAAGGCAAATGGAGCTGTATGTTTTTGCGCAATGACATGGATTTTTATTCTTAAAACTACATAAAGTTTTTGCTATGAAATTTATCCACATATTCTTTTTATCAAAACGAAAAAGAAAGTAAATCCACACATTCTCTCCTGTAGAATTTTGGAATCCATACCATGTACATGTGCATGATTTTGGAACAAACAGAAAAGACATATCCATAACATTTCCTGTATTGAGATTTGGTTTCTTCTTGATGATGAATGAGCGAATTGATGCATCAATATGGTCGGGAGAGGTCGGTGTGTCTCTCTCATAGCTTTGATGTCCCAAGTGTAAATCATAACATTCAATCTGGTGTCCCTAAAGTAATTGTCAGTATCAAAATGAACTGCACTTTCTGTCATTTTTATATTTGACTTAAAATCTGAACTGGTAGTTTAAGTTTTGGGCCAAAACGTAGCTGACAAACTTCATCTGAATCAATAATAAATAATCAAATGATGATTCAAGCATCCATGAGCGAACATCAGCGACTCTGGAGTTCTGGCTTCTTATGACTGATTCAAGCTTATTATTTGCTGTCAGTGACTAAAACCTGATGATTGAAAGAATTAAAGCGTCAGCAAATGGGGACCTTGAAACACCCTGTAAAAACTAGAAATTTGATGACTGAGATTAACAAATTTTCATTATCATTTATCAAATTCTTTAGGCTTCATCTGGAGTAAAATTTTTAGAAGAATCAAACTTGGTGGTACAGATGAGCATTTTTAATTTTTTGGCAGAAAGGGATTTTTGGGAAGACAATTTAATGAGAAAGGTAGAACCTGCCCGCCAAACCATCTCCATGTTGTTTTGCTGCTTTAGCTCCATCACATAATACTTGATAAACACGTCCATGGAATTTGTACCTAGTCAGTAAATCACGTGACAACGATAAATGCAATTCTTACAAAATCCGTGATTTTACTTTTAGTTCACTTCCGTCTTGCTTCATGCACCGATGCACGGATGGCATCTCTCCATTATGTTGATCGGTCAAGGCACAAATGAAATGAGGATAATATATTTAGATTACTAGTATATGTATACAAAATCAAAACTAATTCCTTTTTAAGTACCTCAATTTTTATGCCACTGAATGTTGCCTTTTTTGCCCCTTCCTTTAGTTTTTCTTTCATAATTTTTTTTTTATTAATTCTCTTTTAAAAGTAATTTAAAAAAAAATATGTAAAAGTAATAAGGAGATAAATTATTTATAAAAGGTTTGTAAAATATTATGATTCGTTTACTTTATTTGGGGGAATTAAAATAAGAATCGAAATGATCTGAAATCGAAATAATTTAAAATCGAAATGATGCATTAGAATTAGAATAAATTGAGATTTATGTTTCTCAATCTATTAAATATACACACCCTTAAAATACTGTTAGTGGAAATTACCTTCTCATTTCCATGCTCAATGATTGAGAGATTCACAATCATCTCTAATAAAGAAGATTTGGGATGATATTTTATGTAGCATGTCGACATACCAAACGTGTCATGTCATAACAAATCACGTGGCGGACAGAAAAGAAGTATCCCGCTTCCATGCCGCTGTCTATTAAAAAAAAAACATAACTCAAACTAAAGACTCTGACTTCCAACTCCAACTCTCCAACGACTCGATCACTTTATCATTTCCAAAATATAAGAATCAAATTCCATCCAACTTTGAATCTGCCACTTTCTTCTTCATGGATTCTTTAACTTTATCACATACAACGGCCAACATGCTCCAACACCACTCCTACTCCACTCATTTCTCTGCCTTCCCTTCTGCTGCTCACCTTATGGGGTACACTTACCTTTTTATCGTTTTATATTTTAATTTCACATTATGTTTATAGTTGTTTGACTTGTGTTTCTTGTTGTTAGATTGAAATTCAGTAAACGAGCATCTAGCAGTAGCAGTTCAGGGAGTGTCCATAAGGCATGTATAATGTTATGGATATCAAAATTTTTATGTGTGTGTATATATATATTTTTCATTTGTTGGTAAATATGTGTTCGGAATTTTGGCATAGGTTAGACAAGGGGCGGTGTCAATCATAGGACATCTAATGTTTACAATCAGCGTGCTCAAGAAAGCCTGCTTGAGGTACTTGTCATTTGCAAACATGTCTTGAGTTTATATTGCTTGCATTTTTAAATTATTTAATGGTTCTCAAAAGCATAAGAATGTAACTATGAGGACCAATAATGAGATGTTCTGTAGGATAATGATAGAGTACTAACGAAGTCGTTTTTGATTAAGATGATTCTTGCACAAAGTAGTGACCGTTATTGAATTCTGCTCACGATTTTGTATAGAATCTGTACCTGATGTGTCAGTTCAAATTGTTGTTCTATTGCAATTTATAGGCTATCTCTTATTCGGAAAAGGTTACATCATTTTACAAAAATTGTTAATTTTTGGAGATAGCTGCTAGCCTCTGGCATGTTTGTCTCATAAATCCTACAAAAATTTGTCATATCATAATAGTAAAATCATGGGACCTTGTGGCAAAAACTTACTCTTCGAAATCAGTTTGTCTACATAGTGTGATGTTGAATTAAATGTCAATTTTATGGAGATCATAGCATAATTTTTACATGCAATTTTAAGAGATCTACCTGATTGTACCATTTCTGTTCCACATACCTTATCTGGAAATTTGCCCATAAGGTTGTTATTTCTTGAGGATGACATGAAATCTAAATCTATTCAAAGCAGAGGGAAATATGCAGTGTTTTTTTTTTTTTTTTTTCCACAGCTTGCTTATGGATATCTTTACTTTTAGAAATATTAGACTAACCTTCATCTACTCCCTGTATACATTTTAGGAAGAAGCTCCTCAAATATCAGAAACCAGCCTGAAAATTTTTCAAGGCCAGGTATTTCCTCTGGGTGTATCAGAAGTTGACAATGGGATCAATTTTGCAATTTTTTCTCAGCATGCAACCGCAGTCACACTTTGCTTATCACTTCCCAAGAGGTGCATTTCCTGTTTGGTAGGCTGAATTGCTATTGCGGATTATTTGTGCATTTTAACAAGATTCTTTTATTTAAAAAAGAAGAAAAAGAGAGGAGGGAAGAGATTGTAATTGACTAGAAGCTTCTTATGTAAAAGTGCAGATATTTTAGATAATGATTTGACAATTAAATCTGGTCAGTGGTCTCAAGTGTAGATGAAATGGAGGTTTGGAACATTAAATCAAGTGCATGGTGAACTCTTGAATGGTGTGCATGGGCTGAGCAACTCAATATATAATATAAGTAGACAAATTGGTTTAAGATTTAGTTTTATGCCTTTCTTGTAACTGCCCTTGTGTTGAATTCAAATACAATTATCCTCTTTTTTATAGCAAGGCATAGGACAGGAGGCATCTGTGTATGCAATAAGAGTTGCCTTTTAAGGTTCCCTGGGTAGTAGTGCTGGCTTAAAGTTTTTATAATATTTTTATCTGGTAATTAATTAATCAACCATATCTTCTAGTTGACTGATGTTTTTAAGTATTATACTATTATATTATGTTGTATGGTGTAATATGTTATCCAGAGGGAATCTTGACGGGCTGGATGGCGAAATGATTGAATTAGCTTTGGATCCTTGTATAAATAAAACAGGAGACATCTGGCACATATGTATTGAGGTAGTCTTGCTATTTTATTCCTAATATCACTACCATTTTCATGGGGCTCTCTAATTTAATTAGATGACTATAGTACGTTAAGTTCCTTTTATGCACAGTAATTGGAGAACATGTCAAATATGGGAGTTGCAAATCATGCTGTGTGTGACTGCATCTCAAGTCCATTTGTGTGCATATACATCATGCCTTTAGAACTTTGTTTCATGCCAGTACATGAATTTAGAGAAATTACTTTTGCAGCTATATTGTCGCTTTTCTTGATTTGATGTTTTGTTGAGATTATTAATCAAGTTGGGAATCCTTCCTGTATTTGTGATGGTCTTTTCACCCTAATAAGCTGGGGAATGGATGTCATGTCTTTCAAGTATGGGAATCTGAGTATATAGAATGTTTAATATGAGGACAGGGTTGATTATTGTAGTTCTTTGAACAGAATAAACTCTTTTAATAAGCAAGTATGGAGAGATAACATCTCAGCAAATACATTTTAGAGCAGGTCTTTTGTTTTGTCTCGGTGGTAACTTATCCTTGTTAAATGTTGGATATGACCTAGGTGGAAAATTGTGATTTAGTGCATATGCCTGGTATTTATTTATTTCGTATTGGAATTAGTGAGTTTTGAACATGTAATTACCTTGACATTTTGTGGACCATTAGATACTAAATGTTTTTGGAAAATTATTGCCCACTTCTCCTCCCGTTCCAAACTTTGTTGCCCCTTGGATGTTTTCTTAACTGGATATGACATGTACATATACATCCAACAATGAAGCACTACTTAAATTTCATACGTACAAGGTGTAACTATTTTACTATATTCTTGGTTCATGCTATTGAGATAATTCTGTTAATGTAGGATCTACCTCACAGCAATGTTCTCTATGGTTATCGTGTTGAGGGTCCTCGAGGTTGGGATCAAGGGCATCGATTTGACAGCAGCATTGTGCTTATTGATCCTTATGCAAAGTTAATTGAGGGTCGCCGATATTTTGGGGATGCCAGATATAAATTGACCAAGTCTCTTGGGACCTATGATTTTGACAGTTTGCCGTTTGATTGGGGACCCAACTACAAACTTCCAAATATACCTGAGGTACTCATGTTGCGTGTTGAGCGTCATCAGTGATTCTTTTCACTTATTGTATTAAAAGCTGATGATACAACTTCATCTCTTACTTCCTCCACCCCTTCTTTCCTTGTCCCTCTATTCTTTCTCCCCTTTCACATATTGTTCTATGATAAATTAACTAATAATGGAATGTGGTTCTATTATTGGCTATACATGATTCCAATCCAGTTGTTGCTGATAGTTAGTGGTTCTTAAATTTTCATCATGACTGTTAAGGTAATCAGATGCTGTGTGTTATGTCTCTAATTTCCATAAGTAAAATAAATTTGCATTCAAATATTTCATATCTGCTATTCTCTTTGCAGAAAGAGCTTGTTGTATATGAAATGAACGTTCGTGCATTTACAGCTGATGAATCTAGTGGTTTGGATCCAGACATACGTGGCAGCTATCTTGGTGTTATAGAGAAGGTACTACTTCATTGTATCAAACTGAACCGTTATTTGATTGATGACATTTGAATCTTATCCATTTTAAAACTCAGGAATGCTGCATTTAAAATACATAGCAACTACATTGTGTAACTCAGATTCTCGTAAAAACTTCCAATGACTTGAGCAACGCTCAATTTATGATATTGATGTATTTCAGTTATGATGGAAGTATGGGTGTCGGAGTTCATTGTAGAAATGATGTATTTCAGTGATCAAATACAGAAAACTGAATGGATTATGACTGTGTATGTAGTTGGGGACTGGAATTAAGTGACTTATTGTCTGAAAACGTACGAGATTCCAAAACTATAAAACTGCTATTGGGGTGATATTAAGTCTTAAATATTGCAGAATGAAAGGGATCAAATTTTGTCAAACTGAATGATCTTTTTCAGTGCTTAAGCAAGAAGGAGGTTTATTCGACACTGAGCTTCAATTTACTTTTCAGGTCTTCTGGTCTCTCAAACTTAAGTTAGATATTACCGCTACCTTTTTTTGAGAAAACGTAATGTGTCATGTTGAGCCCCCTGCTGTCTCTTAAACTTTTATTTTCTACTTGCTTTGAGGAAAGCTTGTCCTCACTATTTTATAACTATTTGCTATTAATAGAGATTTATTGTTTCCTATAAAAAATCATTGAGTCCCCTTTCTGAGGATAGTTTAACTTGACAATTTACCATAGCATAGTACAGGATTTCATCATGGCAAAATACTAGAGCTTATCATGGAGATCCTGAGAGAAGTAATGAAAAAAGATCCATGACAAATAATTTGTTTACATTAGCTGAACTGTGATTATTTGTGCACTGGAACCAGTATGTTTTTTTAGAAAGACATGGAATGTGATTGGTATGTGGGAAGTTAGTGGGATCACAGCTGTAATGAAAAGGTATGTTATTGAACAAATACTATCCATACCACAGCTTTTCTTCCCAATAATTTTAATACCGAAGATTAGATGCTAACATCATTACATGGAGATTTAGAATTGACAGAACTAGATTATAATACTTAGCTTTTACCCATGTAAAATTGACATGTCCTTCACTTTCTAACATCTGCTTTGACATGTAAAATTTGGGGGGCAAGGTGCCTCTGTGCCTTAACTTTAAGGTCTCTCTCTTGTTAAGACAGATCTTCAATATGCATTATGCAATGCAGCAACCAGAAACTCTGATAGGCTTTTGGTATGAATAATCAATAGTCATGGACATAATTGTTTTTCATAAGGAAAATAACGGAGTGTTTGATCTAGCTCTAGGTGTTTCAAAACTGCTTTTCCCATTGCTGGTTTTCTTTTGTAGATCATATGTATGAAAGTAGTATCATTTGGAAAAGCTTGCCTGCAGAAAATATAGATCAATCTGCATGTTAGATGTTTTGATGTTTTGAGAATAGTGGCTACACAACTATTTTCATGTGTATATTCCTGAAAGTATCGTTCTTTTTTTCCCCTGTTTTTTAATCACCTGGAAGATCCCACACCTTCTAGAGCTCGGTATCAATGCAGTGGAGTTGCTGCCTGTCTTTGAGTTTGATGAGTTGGAGTTTCAACGACGTCGAAACCCGAGAGATCACATGGTAAAGTACAAGATTTCGCTTTAGCGTGCATTAAGGCTTTAAGCTGTAAAATTCTTGATATGATAAAACATCTGCTGTGAAACCTTCAAAGGCTTTTCTGGCATAAGTTTTTCTCCTGTTTCTTCTAATTTCATTCTTTCTACTTCTTCTTTATTTCAATTTGCTATGATGGTCTGTGACTATATGGATTTTTAAAAGTTGTAATAGTTAACTTTTTTCTTTAAAGAGTTCATAATTTTTCTTTGAGTGCTTTTAAAAATGGTCTTTTTGAAGATTTTTTTTTTTTTCTGAAAGCTCTTGTTAATCCTTTTTCACACAGCAATATTTTGCAACTTGCTGAATCTTTTAGCTGATACAAGTCCTATGTGAAAAAAAATTTGTCCTTCGATAAGTTTTGTTGGAAATGTTAATGTTGTTCTCTAAGTTACTTTATCATCTCATGCAATGTTCTGTGTTTGTGATGATTTCAGTTAGTAAAGTTGTAGCACTTTTCTTAAACGATACTACTGTTTTTATGCGTAGTTGCATACATGCATGCATTGTAGAGATATGTGCATGTGGATTGCCAGTACATCGATCTGAGCATTTATACTGCAAAATTTGCATATATTTAATCATTTATACAGGAGGCTCATATTAAATTTTACGGTATGAAATAAAATGCCAAATAATATTATTATATACTGGTTGGATAATTCAACAGCTGAATGCTCACCTACTCCAACTTATACATCATTGAAAGATCATAAATTTGGGGGGATTTTGGGTCAGTTTGTGGTGGAATAACATTTTGACAGATTTTTTTTTTTTTTCTCTTTTCTGTATGATTTTTCTAAGTGACTTAATTTGTTGGAACAAATTGAAGATTAAATTTTTAATTTTCTTTTAAAGGTAAATACATGGGGCTACTCAACAATAAATTTCTTTGCTCCAATGAGTCGTTATGCCAGTGGTGGTGGAGGACCTCTGAAGGCTTCATATGAGTTCAAAGAAATGGTCAAAGCCTTGCATGGTGCTGGCATAGAGGTAAATCATATTTTCTGACCTAGGAATTAGGAGTGCATATTCTTGGTGGGTAGTAACTTTTGTCATTTTCCTTTTTGAAGTCTGTAAAATTGTTATTATTAATTACACTGAATCTATCATATTTGAACAGGTCATTTTGGATGTTGTCTATAATCATACTAATGAGGCAGATGATGAGAACCCTTACACCACCTCATTCCGTGGAATAGATAATAAGGTGTCATAACATTTCTGTCGTTACCTCATTCCTTGGCATGTGTATATATATTTGAGCGATTATTAAGTAGTTATATATATGAATGCCTATAACTTTGCTGGAAGCTTTTGAAAAAAAATAAATAAATAAACAATGGTCAAGAATTGAAGTCAACAACAAATAGCAGTTCAAGGTTTGATTTCCAGTTCTTTTTTTTGTTTTGCATAAAAAGAGTATTGATTTTTGTGGAACTTAGTTCATTTGAATTTCTACACTGGTTTCTTTTCAAACTGATCAGCTTGGCAAGTTATGCAAATGCAAATCCTTGATTTTCAGCAATATTATCCATTCTTGTTTAGATGATTCTTCATGTATAATCCTATATCCTACAAATCCATCTGCAGGTTTACTACATGGTGGACAGCAATGGTCAATTGCTTAACTTCTCTGGCTGTGGTAATTCTAGTGGCCTCCACTTTTTTCTAAATTTTCTTGATGAACCTATACTTGTACATATGTATGAGGAACTTACAACATTTTTGTTGTATTAGAAGTACGTTTGCTCATTTTTTATTTGGTGTACTTTACTTCGAAAGTCCTTTTTTTCCTGCCTTTATTTGGAGATCTTTGTGCTAATTTCCTAACCCTTGTATTTAACATAAATATATGCCTCTCATGTGTCTCACCGGTATCTTTTCCTGTTGTGGAAGCTATCAAATAATGTTGCATAGAGTTGGTTATGACAACCTTGAAATCGATTATTGAGCTGTGCATGGCATTCTTTTATCCTGATGTAAAGCTGACTTTTAAAAGAGAAACCCTGGTCAAGGAGTTAGCAATCTGGTGTTAGTGAGATGTAATATTCCTGATGCTGCATTGATGTTAATTTGGTCTTGAAGTGTAGTTTACCTAAGTGTTGACATGCAAGAAGACGGGCACATGCATTATTTCTCTAGAATGTTATTGTTATGAACATTTAATGTTTCTGAGATGCCGTATCTCATTGGTTTTCAGGAAACACGTTAAATTGTAATCATCCTGTGGTCATGGAACTGATCCTGGACAGCCTAAGACACTGGTATGGATGCAATTCATGCACAAAATGAAAGGAAACATTTCTGCTAGCAAATAATGAAGTTTATTATGTAAAGATATAACTTACTATTATAATTGAATTTATTTAGTCACCACTTTCTTGACAGTCAGCTGGAATCATGTTACAATTGATCATATGGAAATATTTCATCTTGCTATTCCATAGCTTGCATTTGTTGAGCCATGTTTTTAAGCATTTTTTCTTGTTAACGCTTTGTCCACATAGCAAAGTATCTGAACACTTTAATAAAATATTGTTGATCTTTTGTGTTGAATCAGTTAATGTTCTTCTTGCCTGATAATATCCTTGAATGATTATTAAATAGAAATGACTTTACTGGATCTCTTTTAGATTATGAATAGATTATTGGCATGATGTATCTGTGGTATTTACAGAGTTCCATATTGGACATTATAGAATGATAATACTATTGTTTGCCAAATTAGGATGTTAATGTTCTCTTCTGTTTCAGATTTAGTGTTGATTCAAGACTTGCAATTCCTTAATTTTCTTAAAAATATATATATATATATTGTAGGGTTCTTGAATATCATGTGGATGGATTTCGATTTGACCTTGCCAGTGTGCTGTGTCGAGGAGCAGATGGTTCTCCACTAAATGCTCCACCACTTATTAGAGTAAGTAATTTATGTCTAAATTAATGATGCTGTGATGAGTGCATGACGTAGCTTTTTGTTAAACATCTTAGACATGAAGAATTAGTGGCAAATATGATTGTAAAGTTGAAATAACTTTATGAGTTCATGTATCTTAAGTTATTACTTTCCTATTCATAGTTGGTATGTAGTGGGAAGACATGGCTAAAACACAGGATCTTCACCCTAGGAGTGGGGTGCAACTTTTTTATATTCTATTGCTTCTTAAAATTAAATAATATTTCTGGATTTAGGTGTATGAATTTAATAAATTATACAACTAAAAGCACCGCTTTACTACTACTACATATTGTTTCTCATCTCAAATTTTTCCATCCAACGTATCTACTGAGACAATAGTTGCCTTTATACTGATTTGACTGCACTGTTCTACCAGTAAAAGAGAGGAAAGAAACTAAAATATTGTAGCTCACCCAAGTGTTCTAAATTTGTCTAAAATTATATATGAGATGCTAATAAATATTTTTAAGATGTGGGCTTTCGTTCATTCTGTGGTTTGTTAATCACAGAGGTGCACTTTCTTTGGTATCTTTTTCTTTGACTAATACTATCACTTGGGGGTCTTGTATTCTTCAACCCCTTGGTAACTATGAAATTAATTTGCAATATGTGGTGTGGTATAAGTTCCATATTGAGTTTGTTTATTTTCTATCATATGCAATGTAGTTAGTTTAGTAGTGTTGCATGAAGACTGGAGAGATTTGGAAAAATGACTTATTTATCTTTTTATCACGACAGGCGATTGCCAAAGATGCTATCCTGTCGAGGTGTAAAATTATTGCAGAACCTTGGGACTGTGGAGGCCTTTATCTTGTTGGAAGATTTCCCAATTGGGACCGGTAATTGCTGTTCATGTTGTTATTATGAGTTGTATCTGTTTTATGAATTCGTTTTGGCATACAGCTAATAAAATGAACTCTCCTACTTACATTTAACTTCCTTAAGGTTTATTTTGTATTTTCTGTACTTTTTAAAACCTTAGAGCGGTTAATGTCTTTGTTATATTATCATCAATATTGTTTGTTTGATCTTAGTATTTTCATGTTGGCTAAGTTGTGATGATGGCACAAATATGATAACAGTGAAATTTTTCTTCTCAATTAAAAGAGACCAGCATAGAACACCAATATTAATAACTATAGAACAGCAATGACTGAAAACACTTATGAGATTTCTTTCATGCAGATGGGCTGAGTGGAATGGGAAGTACCGTGATGACATAAAAAAATTTATAAAGGTAGGATCCCCAAATATATTCTATATCCGAAGATGTTTGTGCTTAAAAGAGTAGAGCGTGGTGGAGTTGGTTGGATGCCAATTGCTAGTCTAATGCTCAACTTTTTATAATTATGTGCATGATGGTGAGGTGATTGTAATGGATGCTAGAAGTATTCATTTTCAGTAAAGTTAAAGGTTTTACGCTAGCATCCCAATTGTCAATATGTTAATCATGAGTTTCTGAGATAATTTTTTCTATGATAATTGCTTTCATGCTGTCCCCCTCCCCCTGCAACCCTTCTCTTCTTGTTTAGACCTCCAGTATTTGGTTGATTGAAACACGTGACCATCTTACTTATCACCAGTCATTATTGCTGTTTCTTTTCTTAAAATTTTCTTTTCTGAAATTTGCATCATCTAGGGTGATCCTGGCATGAAGGGGAGTTTGGCAACTCGAGTTGCTGGATCTGCTGACCTCTACAGGGTAAGCATTGTCAATAACATGAATATGATTTTCTTGTAAATATCCCTTTCATGTTTTGGTTATTTGTTTTTAATGATTGATGCTTTCACATTGTAGTAGATGAAGTCCAAATTGTTTTATAGGGGCTTACAAATATAAGGCAATAACATCGTTATTTTCTTTTATAAAAACTCAATTATTTCCGGTGTTTTACTGTGTATATTTTTGACAACAATGATACCACTTTATTCTGGGTTGAGAGCTCTACTTCCACCACTGTTGCTTTGAGGCAAATTGTAGTTGGGAACATAGTTTTGTTGGATCAATGACATTTTGTTAGTTTTTAACTATTTGTGAATAATATTATATTTTTTAAGGATAGAATTTTTTTGTTTCTTTTTCTCTTGAACTTGAGATTGTGCTTATCTGCTTGATTTGCTTGTGATCAACTAAGGATGACTAAAATATTTTATTGCATTTTTTTTTTCTTGAAATTACCCAATCACCAATATTGTAATATGGCCATAACACGCTTGAACTCATACTTCAAATGGTGGAAAACTGTGTTGCTTTCATTTTGTTACATTTTTTTCTTTTCTAAAATTTTCCATTCATTGATTTTGTAATATGGTTAAAGACATTTGAACTCGTATTCAAAATGGTAGAAAAAGAACTTTTCCTTTTCCACTGTAACCAAAACAATCGGTGGGCAGAAGTTTTCTTGTTCCTATAATGAAAAAATTGTCCTTGTATATATTGATGATTGTGAGGAAAATTATTTTACTTCTGTGGATTGCATGAGATTATAAGTTATGTAACATACTAACTCGGGGAATTTTTTGGTACTTGTCATTTTTTTTTGTTATATGATACAAGCCTATGTTTCATTTCTGTTGCTTATTTTGGAATTTTGTTCATTTTATAGGTGAATAAACGCAAGCCTTATCATAGTATTAATTTTGTAATAGCACATGATGGGTTCACTCTGTACGATCTTGTTTCATACAATTACAAGGTACCTCTTAAGATTTCCAGCTATCAGTTTACTTTTAATACATACTTTGTGCCCATAATTTGTTGATATTATAGCACAATGAAGCAAATGGAGAACATGGAAACGATGGAAGCAATGATAATTTTAGCTGGAATTGTGGTTTTGAAGGTAGTTTACTTTTCCCATCATATGGTGGTCTTTCAATTGTATTAGCTTTTAACGCTGTGGATTTTTGGCTCTAATGTTATGTGAAAAGTGTTCCTTTAATTCCAGCAGGCTATTAATGTTGTGGATTTTTAACCCTAAGTCATGTCAAAACTCATGGCAGTCTTACAAATATATAACCAAGATCTCTGCAATTAGAATGCCTCAGTTGCAAAGCAGCAATCTATCTGATGATGTAGCATTAGTTAGTTAAATTTTCTATAATCATTTGCATTCCTAAAATGCCAGTGTGTAATATTTTTTTTCTCTTGTATTTTGCAGGAGAAACTGATGATGCTAGTATCAAAGCTTTGCGTTCCCAGCAAATGAAAAACTTCCATTTGGTATTAATGATATCTCAGGTAGAAGTTTTGAAAGCCAGTTTAGCTTCCAATAAAATGTTGCAACCAAAGCTTGTTTTCCCTGCTAGGTACATGAAATAAGATTACAACTTTGTTAGTTTTGTAAATGGAAAAATTATCCTACTTTATCATGCATCATCCTGTTTGGAAATGATTTCATTTTTCAAATTTCCCACTCATCACATTCACAGGATTATGGCAGGTTTAATGCATTCAAAGTTTCTGCCTTTGTTGTATGCCTACGGGCTTCGTTATAATACTCCTATCAGTAGGCAATCGATAGATTATCAGCATTGACACCATCATTGATTTGATTGTGAGATTTTAATATGCTTTATTGCCTATGGACTTGTGGCTTAACCAGGGAACACCAATGATGCTAATGGGGGATGAGTATGGACATACACGCTATGGGAATAACAATAGTTATGGACATGATACTGCTATTAACAATTTCCAGTGGGGGCAGGTAAGTTCTTTATTCTGCTTTGTGTTTTTTTATAGTTTTGATCCATTTTAATGGTTGAATTGAATGGCTTAATCTTCTCTGTTGTAGCTGGAGAGACGGAAAAATAGCCACTTCCGGTTTTTCTCAGAGGCCATAAAATTTCGGCGGTCCCATCGAGTATTTGCTCGTGAAAATTTTCTTAACAAAGTAAATCTGATTCACTTGTGTGTTTAATTCAATGATGTTCAATATATATGTTCTATTCGTGTAGTTAGTTCTTGAAAAGCTCATAAATTACTCTACGGATGCAGAATGATGTAACATGGCATGAGGACAACTGGGATAATTACGAAAGCAAATTCCTTGCCTTCACGTAAGAGAGAGATACGATACAACTGTATTTTTTCAGCTTATGATGTCTTTGCATGTAGAAAACAGTGATTGACATGCTTCAAGGATATATTAGTATGACCAGTGCAAAATAACCACTTTTTTACTTTTTCTTGAGTGATTTCTTTTCTCCTTTTCGCAATAGACATTGTGCCATTTTGTGTGCGCACTAATTAACTTAGGCAACGTGTGGTGCAATATAATAAGAGAAGATGATCAAGAGATGACTTAAAATTACAAAAAGATGTAGTTTCTTGATGTCACTTGTCATTAACATTGGTCTGACAGTGCAAGACTTTTAAAAATTGAATGGTTGTGATTGCCACATGAATGAGAAGTATTCGTATTGAAATATTTTTTTGCAGGCTTCATGACAACAATGGAGCTGATATCTATTTGGCCTTCAATGCTCATGATTTTTACGTTAAAGTGTCATTGCCCCCACCGCCTCCAAAGAGGCGCTGGTTTCGTGTGGTTAGTTTTCCTTATTCTACATTGATGAATTCATGATTCTTTATGATGATTCCTTTTATTGCTGAACCCAAATTATTATATAATATATTATGTCGACTACTTAGTGGTTTTTATTTTCTTAAGTAGATATTATATTTGTTTGTTTTATTTATTTTTTTGATTCAGTTTATCAAGGCATTGCTTAAAATGACTTTTAATGTTGACATGGTTATTTTTAATTATTTAAGGCTTCATTTATAGTATGCCAGCTAGATTGGATTTGATTGATATAATTCCTCCTTTGTTTGGTGCACTGTGCAGTTGGACTTCATTGGACTAAACTGGATAGAATTTAAATTAAATCAGTTCTTTTATTAAATTAAATTATTTTTAGTTTTTTTTTTTTTAGAGTATTGTTAGGGTTTCCAAATATTTTGTCAAAATTTATGTTCAAATGATATGACATGTAAGTTGTTAATATCCTATTAATTATCATATTATCTTATGATTTTGCATATCACATTATTTGGTCATGGATTTAGATAAAATATTTGGGAAATCTATCATTATTCTTTAGAAACACAAAAATTATAATATTTGATATAGGAAAATTTGGGAATTGCCCTTTTTATTAGGATTTGATGTCTTTTTATAATATTTGTTTCTTTTATTCTTCAGATTTTATTTTATTTAAACTTCTTTTGCTTTCCCATTTTATTTAGGTTTCTTTTGGTTTTTTTTATTGTTTTAGGAAATTAGAATTGGCATAATATAATGTCTAATTTATTGTTATGGTTTTAGGATAATAGTATTTAGATACTATTAGGTTTGTTACGTAAATAGGCTTATAATTTCAATTTAACGAAACATCATTCCTTATTATTATTAATAAAATCGTTGCTTAGGAGCAAGTTTTCGTTGTGGATCTGACTTTTTATGTCTTTCACTTCATCAGGAAAATATTTTAATTTTCTATAACTAAAATATTATAAATACATTTCTAATGAAATAAAATTAATATAATCATGTTTGATTGAATAAAATTATTGCGAACTAAATGATATTGTGTTAAAGAAAAGAGAAAGTCCTGTGATCCTATCGAATATGGTAAAATGTGTCGTGTATATGGGTTTTAGTTAGTCAATAATTATAGGATTTAGAAACACCATCCTGAGTTGGAGATTCTTCTCAGTTCTGATCATTAGAGAGTTCAGGCTCTCCCTTCGACTACGTTTGGCACGCGGAATTTGATTGGAATGAAAAATCAACTTCTCATGTTTGGTAGAATTTAGGATTGGATTAAAAATTATACCATATCATGTTTGGTATTGATTGAGATAGGATTAGAATAAAATTAATTTAAGTTTTTATTATATAAAATTAATTTTATAAAAAATATGAAAGAAAAACAAACAAACATCGTCTCCTAAAATACAACAATATCAAATTCCACAGTTAATCAACTTCATCATCTTCCACAATTTAATATCATGAACCCACAGTTTATTAATATCAATCATCTAATTCATCAACATCATCATCTCCCACAACAATAATATTATCATTCTAGATTCAACGAATCCAAAACCAAGTGATTTTGGAGTCTGATGACCCAGAACTAGGTGGTTCTGGGTCCGTCAAACCCAAAACCAAGTGGTTGAAGATCTGACGAACCTAGAACCATCCGGTTTTGGGTTCGTATCCCAACTTAGAGGGAAAAAAAAAAAAAAAAAGTTAGAGTTGGTTTATCTGGATGGAGGAGGAGATGGAAGAGACGAAGAGCGATTTGTGGTGATGATGGATCGGTGTGGTGGAGATGAGGGAGAGAAACAATTTGTGACTATGGAGAGAAAGAGAAAGAGGGAGAGAATGAAATGAAAAGATTAAAATAAAAAAATTTTAAAAAAATGGAATCTCAAGAACTTGGGGTTTTGGAATGATACGGGTAAGGTTGGCATTCCATTTTCCATGTTGAATGGGAATGGAAGGGGGGTTGGGAATAGAAAGTCGATTCTTGTGGTTGCCTCCAACCGTGGGATTTGAGGAAATGAGAGAAAATGAATCTCAATCCTACTTTAAATCTTACGTTCTAAACATGTCCTTAGTGTTCTCCCTTTGTTCTTCTGGGCTTATGCCCCGTTTTGTATCCAAAAAATAAATAAATAAATAAACACCATTGAGATTGATCATAACACTTGTCACGTCACTTGTATCTGGTGTAAAACTATCATTTTACTCACTTTGCTGTGCAACTGTTGTTCTCTCCGCTTAACCGATTGATATATGTTGTTTTTTTGTGACATTACAGCTGGAAACCATGTGAATTATGTTGATACCTTTACTAAACTCTAATAAGAAACATCTATTATAGCTTTACTCCCCTTATGTTACTACTGACTTCTGACACTTATTCTCAGTGCTTAATTCTAAAGAATCTCTTTTTCTGCTCGATACATGACGGTGTTAAGATATTGTTTATATGACGTAAGATAGAGAATTTTATTTAGATAAGTTGGTTGATTATGTGCCAAGATCAAGCAATTTAGTTATCCGGTGGATGGTTATTGAGACCTGATTGATTGATGAATTGATTATGACTTGGGTTTGGATTAGTCATTTTATCTTTTATTAATTTCACCAATACTCGAATGCAAAAATCACTTGTTTGAATCCTGATTCCAAGGTCACAATTGTTGTGAAATCGCAGGTGGACACCAACCTCAAGTCTCCTGACGACTTTGTTTTCGAAGGTGTTCCTGGCATTGGAAGTACTTACAAGATAGCTCCGTACTCCTCTATCCTTCTTGAGGCTAAATCATGATATGGCCTCAAAGCTAAATCATAGATCGACGTTTTAAGTGGCTAGATGAGGATTTTCAGGTAGTTGAATTGATGGAATTTTCAAGTTCATTGCATCTGAAGCACGGTAATTTTGCAATGCTCATTACCAGTGAACGTTGCAGGTTTACTCTGATCAAGTGCACCAAAGTGGATATTTACGAATCCTGTAAACTAAATCGAGCTGGAAATTCCTCTTTTATAATGTAAAAGGATATAACATATTTGTAGCCAATCAAATAAGATATGAAGGAGCATATCTAGTGGATTACATAAATAAACGAATAAAGTAAAAGAGGATGGCGTTACGAAACGCATTATGCTTTGATCATTACAATATTTTGTGGTCATGTAATAGAATTTGCTACAAGCATATTTGCATACAATGCACAGTGCAACATCCCCTTCATGTTTCAGATTATTTTGTGCACATATTATTCACCAAACAAGGATACGCACTAGGTGTATTTTTAAAAATAAAATAAAGGAAAAAATACAACAATTTGGGCTACAAGGGAAGGGTAGCCTCTTAGATATGGGCGTGAGTCAAATTTCCTTTCATCGGATATTAAGCTTCATTAACTAGTACCTTCTGTTAGTCTGAAATTAAAAAGAAAAAGCAGAGAGAGTCTACATGGTGTGAGACAGGCTGGTGTGGAAGGTTCCCTTAAGAGTGTGTGGTTCACATTGGATGTGTTTTCGTGGGGAACCTGAAAAAGCACGGGACAGGTGTATTGTAGAGCTTGAATACAAAGTCATAAAAATTGAAAAAGCCAATCTGATGAGTGATGAGTCGAGACAAATCTACTGACATGGATTGTTTTCTCTTCACCAACAACATGCAATTTTCCAATTCTACCCTTCGTGCATTCTGCCTTGACCTGACCCAGTAGTCGTTATTATGACCTGTCTGATCATAATAAAACACTATGTTTAAACCTACTTTAAAAATGAAAAAACAATATGTAAAATTCAAATAGGTAATCAGTATAGTCATGTCCTTTAACTTAGAAAATGTAGCGGGGTGTATTCAATATAAAAATATTAAAGTTTAATAAATATTTTTAATACTAAATTTTAATGAAATTCATGAATTTTATAGATTTTATATTGATTTTGTTAAAATTTTTAAAAATTCAATAAAATCTTGATAAAAATGGTAAGATTTTGTTATATTTTCCTTTAAAAAAAATCACTTTATTATAAATATTTTAATGATATAATTTGATAAAATTCTACTGACGGTTATTGATATCTCTTCCCCGTATACATATATTCTTCCCTTCGTGCAGTCTTCTGTCTTGACCCAATAGTCATTATTACTCGACTAATCACAATAAAAAATTAAGTAGAACCTACTTGAAAAAAAAAAAAAAAAGTTGTGTAGAACCTTATATAGTAATCAACACAATCATGCCCTTTAATTTAGAAAATGTAGTGGAGTGTATTAAATATAAAGATATTGAAGTTTGAATGATTTTTTTTAATAATAAATTTGGATTAAATTCATATATTTTATGAATTCTATAATGATTTTGTTAATTTTTTTTTTAAAAAAAAAAACCAATGAAATATTGTGTAAAATGGTAAAATTTATTATAAACATTTTTCTTCATGAAAACCACTTTAAAGTCCATTTAAATTTATCACTTTTTGAATACATCTTAATTTTATCAAATTTCATACAAATTTAAATTTAATTCATCTAAATTTTAAATTTTATTGAATTTCATACAAATCTAAACTCTAAATTACCTTGATTTTAATGCATTTCATGAAACTCTTAAAATGTTTTAAAATCTATTATGTTTTAAATTCTAATGAATTTTGGAATGAATACAGCATAAATAGATTTTGTATTAAAAATATTTCTATAACTATAGATAAGAAATTGAAGAAAATTAAGCCATAAACATATCATACAGGTGCATTGACGGTGCCGCAGCACTGCACATATTAAATATATGGGCCAATTTGGCAAACGCGCGATTAAGGTAAGATTTTAGCCTGTCAATTTGTTGATTGAAGAGAGTGCTGACTGGAAACACCATGTGTATTGGCTCATCACATGCGCACACGCTGCCTTAGCTTCAACTTTTCAAACCATAAACACGGTTATGGCTAAATTGGAAGCACAATTGCACAATACTGTGAATCTGCACCTCTTCTAATATCAACAGCTAATATTTACCTGTCAAAAAAACAAAGAAACACGAAAACAAAATTGGAAACCCGACTCACCAGCCCATCCAAAGCGTTCGAAAAAAAGAAAAAAACTAGAAGGAGACACTCAATAATAAAATAGTAAAAAGGGTACATTTTCATTTTTTTTTTTTAAAAAGGCTACATATATCTACAAAATAAAGTGTATTGCGCGATGAAAAAGATAGTCCATTATACAAAGTAATATAAAATTGAATCAACAACGTGACAATCATAACGGTTAGTGGAATTTTTGTTCATTATTAATCATAAGCTGCTTAGATGATCCAGAATCAATCAGACGTTGTCCATCGGTTGGCGTAAAATCAACAAACTAGATTGGACGGCTCAGATTATCTTAGAAGCTACGCGTTTTTGATGGGGCGTCGGATTTTATTGCTGTGTTGTGATGGCAAAAAAATCAAAATGGGAAGCGTTCGATTTTGTGTCAACTTAGTTAATATTTTTTTTCCAAGAAAAGGAGAAAATGGTAAATTAGATACAAACTCAAAGAGGTCCTCAAACCCTCCACTATAAATAAACCACCCCTTCCTCCAAATGTGTACTTCAGATCAAAGCCCCATACATACAAACACACACTCTCTCACTCTCCCCCTCTAAATAACTCTTTGAGTTTCTATCTGTCTTTGTCTATTTGTCTTCTCTGCTTCTCGACAATGGCCTACTCAACCTCTGTGTTTGTCCTGGTTGTAGCTCTCGTGGCCGCCTCAGCCTTGGCTCAGGCTCCTGGACCGGCGCCCAGTCGCCCTCCGACCACTTCATCGCCTTCTCCAGCACCCAAGCCAGCGGCCCCCGCACCCAAGCCGACGGCGCCGGCTCCTTCTCCATCAGCCACCTCACCACCGGCCTCAACTCCTCCCACCGCCGCTCCAGTCTCCCCGCCAGCCTCGTCTCCACCTGCTCCTAGCGTTCCTGCTCCTAACGCTAAGACGCCCACCGAGGCCCCTGCCGGTAGTGCCCCTTCTGGCGCTCCCGCCTCTACTCCTGGAAACAGCGCCGCGTTGAACAGAGTCGCTACTGCTGGTTATGTCGGTGGATTGTTGGCCGCTGCTGCTTTGTTCGTGTAGATCTCCCTATGGATGATGGTGATGATTTGATAGTGGGTTTTGTTCAGGATTTTAGTTGTTTAGTGATCTCTTTTTTTATTAATATTTTACATATTTCTTTTTTATTGACGTTGATGGATGGTCGTGATTATATGGTTTATTGACGGTGGATTGTTATCATTATCATTTTTATATATGGATTTATTTTATTGTTTAGTGATCTCTTTTTTCTTTTAATATTTTACATAGTTTTATATTTTCGGTAATTGCTGACGGTCCTGATTATGTGGTTTATGGACGGTGGATTATTGTCATTATTAATTTTATGTATAGATATATTTAATTTTATTTTATTTTTAATTTTGGATTTGATAATGTGTGTTTATGTTCATGATTTGAATTTGAATTTTGATTAATTGCCTTTTTTCATGATATGGTTGATGAGAGAGAGAGATTGATGACAAACAACAGAAAGGAACGTGGAGTAGTGTAGTGTTGGACTTGTAGGGTTTTGTTGTTTAGTTACAGAGATTTTGATAAAAACTGGTACAGACAGACAGCTGGAACCGGTGTTGTAGTGTTTTACTAGTTTTGTGTAATATTATAATTAAAGAATTTTGTTGTTTAGTTAGCATGGGAGGAATAGAAAGAAAAGAAACAGAAAAAGAAAAGTGGGGTTGGGTTATTTTTAAAAAATAAAAAAGATGTCACGTGGTAACAGCTGTGCCGAGCCATGTGCGTATCGTCGTGACAGATACGAGGCAACGTTCTTTTTTCTTTTTTCAACGTCTTTCCTTTTTTATATTATTATAATTTCCTTTCTTCAAGTGAGAGACGAGAATCATAGGATTCCAGAATTTTCGCATTATTTGATCGTTGACACGCAGGTCCGCCCGGACAAAGAATTCCAATAAACAACGTATTAGTAAGTATGTTCCATGTCATGCCCTCAGCAACACAAAACAAGCTAGGCCCATTCTGAGGGCTTGAGGTGTGTTTTGTGAGGAATTGGATCAACTAAGTGGGCACAAAATGTTAATATTCTGATTTATATGGTGGGGTGGAGTAGTCACTAACAGATGTGAAATAAAGTTGATTGATAACATAAATTATTGGCATTCAAAAAGGTTGGACCAATCCGGAACAAAGTTCTTTCATGTGTGGCTCTGTGCATTAGTGTTCTTCCACTTGTCAGTCATATTATAAGTTTTTGTTTAGATATAATAATAGGCTGGAGTGAATTGTCTGGAATAGGCTATTTTTTTTTTTTTTTTTTGAAAATAGGAATAGGCTAATTTTAGTGAAGGAATGATGGCACAAGTTTGTTTCAATATAACAATAGGCTACAGTGAATTATCCTCCGTTCAGACAATAAAGACTTGCTTCTTGCATCGTCGAAACCAAGAACGTTACAAAATTTCCATATCACAGATAAAACGAATATGCACGGGTTTAGAATACTTAGCAGGGAAGATTTGAGGGGTCAAATTCAAATTTAAAATTTTATTGATGTGGGTGGGTGGAATAATCTAAATTTAATCTTATTTATATTTGTTAATAACATCCTTTCTTTAGTAAAAATTTTTACACGATGTAGGATTGGAGAATGTTAAATTCCTAAATTATCTGTTTTAATCCGGTGAAGAAACATGTTCTATAATGAAGATGCAAATTTTTTAAGTGTTTTAGTTCACAAAATCTAGAACATCTCCAAAGGAATGGACGATAATTCAAAAGATATACAGGAAATCGCAATCGCTGCAAAAAACTTGGGTCGTTAGGATTATGTATGATAAAAAATTTGGGTCGGTTTGCACACTTCGGCTCGGCATCGACTTGCATAGGATGGAGTTAACGCCACCTAACCAATGAATGCGACCAATGACTAAGATAGGTAAAAAATATGATTTAAATTGGTACTTCGGCATTGGATGGGATTGAATTAGTCTGTGTTGAATGACCAAGATAGGTAAAAAATAAGATTTATGCTACGTTTTCTTGCATGTAATCAATATGGACTGTAATCGAAATAATTTATAATCGAATTAATCTGCAATCGGAATGATGTATTAGAATTAGAATATATTGTTTACTTTAATTCTAAGAATCGTAATAAAAATTAATAGTATTCTATTGATTTTGAATCGAAACGGATTAATAACAAACAAAAATTGTCATTGATTAAAATTATGTTCTCCATAAACATTTGAGGAAAAAAAATATTGTTATGGATAATTTAGCGATCAGAATAATCGAGCTCAGAAAGATTTACAGTGTAGGCTCAGCGGCCCAAAGGCTCAAAGATCCACCTTTCTTCCAGTCCACCTTCCTGATAAGGGGCCCATTTGTGATCGCTCGGCTTTACCGCTGGTCGCTATAGCTCAACCTATCCGCTGACTCCATTCGCCAGTCTATCCGTCAATTCTGTTTGTTCGGTCTGATCGCTGGTCCTGATCGCTGACTATTGGCTCTCATCGTTCAGACCGACTGTTGACCGCTGACCGTGTTCGCTAAGCCTATTCGCCAGTTTATCCGCCATGATTGACCGCCTGTTTGTTCGTCGATTCTGTCCGTTTAACATATCCGCCAAGAGGAGCCATCCATCAGACATGTTTACAAGTTCTCCTCGTCCAAGATGATCTGCCTAGACTGATCGCTAATCTCTGAGCGTGACCGTACATTGGCTCTTTCGCTCGCTATATTACCTGCCTCATTGTCATGACTGGCTGTAGAGGTGTTGACTCGTTATTCCCTTCCCCAATCCTCTTGGTAGTCGGAGTCGTCAGACATCCATCTGACCGCCAGATGAACTTAGTATTCCACCTGCTAGAGGATCCTTCTTCGTCATGCTCCTCAGAGTCGCGGGTCAATTGGAGTCAAAGGTGCCATGCAGAATACAGCTCCAAAATGTGCCATGCACGCTATATCGACCAGAAGCTATGATCAAGATCCCGATAGCCTATCATAACATATTCATATCAGTCACCCGAGATCCCCCTCAGGAAGAGCCCCGAAATGATGGATTCAACCGCATTAATTGTATATTTGGCCGCATTTAATGCACTGTCAGCCGCATTAATTGGGATCCCGGTGTATTAAATGCAGTCCATGATTGTAACTGTAGTCTACTGTATATTCTTGTCTTATTCCATATAACTCCTCCCCTTTCCTATAAATAGGGGAGGATTTTCACTGTAAAAAAAAAGGTGGACAATATTCTGAGTGCCGTTACTCTGCCAAAACAATGATAGAGTGAATAGTGGATGTAGGCATATTTTTGGGCCGAACTACTCTAAAAATCTCTTGTGTTTCTTCCTCTTGCCTCTGACCTCTTCTCCTCATTCTTATTGCTTTGCATGCATTCCATTGACGATCTGAAATTGCAGCTTGAGCCCGAAAACAACTTCGTTGACTAAGGAAACCATTTTCCAACGTTAACAAATGCTATGTAACATTTTTATCTTTAATAAATTAATATTTTTGTCATAATAATATTATTTAAAAATTGTAAAAAATTATTATTTATTATAATATCATATCATGAATTATTATTATTGATTGAACACTTCCATGATCATAAAATATCAAGGGTTGAAGTCTCACACTTGTCCTAAAATACAAAGTGTGAATTGTATTATTTGAATTTAATCCATTATCGGTTTAGTTGGTTTAGGCTTTGGGGTGTGAACACTATTTTTATCTTACTGAGTTTTTCTCATTGATTTTTTATAAGATTTTTAATAAAGTTTACTATAAAGTTTGATTTGTAAAAGTTCAGTTTCAACTGATCTTCAATTGTCTTTCAATTTCAACTGAATCTTCAATTGTCTTTCCTTTTCCTATGGCTTGGTTGTAATCATTTAAATATTGTTCTTTATTAGGTTTTGGCTTTTTGCCTTGTCCATCTTTATATGCTTTTTTCCTTCTAATAATACATTAGCTTTGATGAACAATCTTATATAAAAGATATATACAATTATATTATTTAAATAAATTGAAAACAATTCTAATATAAAAGTAAAGAAAAAAGATAATATCGAGGAAAAAATGTAACACCCTTACCCCGATATTCTCGTCCGTATGAGAATCGAGGCGTGAGATGTTACTCTTTTTCTTATTTCAAAATTACTTTTCGTTTTACAAAAAAAAAAAAAAAAAAACTCTTATTATATTTTAATAAAATTCCGGCAGAGTTTCCTCTGTTGTTTTGAAAATCCAAAATTTTAACCTGTAGAGAAAACACACTTCTAAACCAATTCATTTTTCAACTTCCTGTTTTGGACCTCTCGTCCGTTTCTAATCCACTCCAACACACAAACATTTAATAATAAATATTTCTTTTAATATTTAAACATTTTACAAAAATAACACCATATAAAACATTTTTCAACGGATAATTTACAGGATTTACCGCAAGTGATAAACTTGAAATACAAATTTTGTTTACAATATTTACAACACCAACAAAATGCACACGACATGATGGTGGTCAAAATATAATATTTTTGCAACACAAAAAAGGTGATTAGCAAAATGATGACGGCGGATGTGACTTGAGGGAAGCTGCAGCTAGTTTATCTTCGTCTTTACTTCAAGCCCTACTTAACTACCTGCGCGCAGTAAATCCAACGCGTTAAGTCTTTCGACTTAGTGAGTGTACTCATATAATATTGAAATCACATTTATTTTCAAAATAAAGCATAAATTTAAAACAATATACACGATCATAATTTATTTATCGATAAAACACACGGTACACAATTTCACAAAATAAATCATAATCTTGTGACTTTCCAATACATTTTATTGCAAGCACAATTACAATATAATTCTTACAAAATCAATTATCAAATAAATTTACAAGACTTTATTCAATTTATTAGAGCCCTTCGTAAAGTCTTTCACGATACCATAGATCGGCAACGGGTCTCCTGACATCAGCCATTCGGTGGCTACCCGCCAGAATAAACAATGACCCCGGCATCAGTCGCTCGGTGACTATCCACCGGGTCACATATCACAATCTGTTTCTGTTTCAGAACCGGACACTCGGTGCCTCTCAGGGTCCATCAT
Organism: Dimocarpus longan; assembly: GCA_022984855.1. Taxonomy (NCBI): domain Eukaryota; kingdom Viridiplantae; phylum Streptophyta; class Magnoliopsida; order Sapindales; family Sapindaceae; genus Dimocarpus; species Dimocarpus longan. Next base: position 5,175,735 of record CM041018.1, read on the forward strand.
ACAACGTCTGTGATTAATCGTAACGGTACAGTACTGTTAATAATTACCCTATTGGCTAGCCAACTACCAATCCCCACCTATTGGTGATTAGTTTTACTAGGGCCCTTTAAATTTTTCAAAATTACAAAATATTTAAATTTTTAACACAATTTTAATCGCATAAACTTTTTATTTCATATTTAAATCTATTATTCTAGATTCTTCGGGGTACCACTCGTGGTCATTTCAAATGACCATTTCGCCCCTAATTTCTTTATCACATCTTAATAAAATTATTATATCTTTTTTCGTGTTTTAAGTCGATCCCAAAATAGGATATTCTCAAATTTTTTCATTCCAAATTTCAAATTCATCAAACATACCACCCAAAACATCGCATAATAAACACATTAAGGAAAGCAGAATGACAAAAATACCCCTAGATTATTTTAAACATCAAATTCGACTGTAGGGGATTTTAATTTTGAAAATTGTTTCGAAACCATTTATCTTAAAATAAATTCATCAAATAACATATAATTAATACCCAAAACTATTTAATATCTCAAACAAACAACTTAATCAACCGTCACAGTAATTTATATATTAAAATTTGGAATTAATAAACATAATTTTTATAAATACGAGTACACCAAACTTTGGGCTTTCCACTAGCTTCTCTAAGCTTCCAACTGATCCCTACAATCTTTAATTGGAATTTCTGGGACTGGATTCTCGCACCTCACGACCTAGGGTTTGAAATATTAAAAAGAATTATGCTTGAGAGGAGATTAAGCTATCATATGATGGTATTGATATTTTTTATGTGTTCTAACATACTTCTATATGAATTTCTACACAATTTGAACTCTCAAATGGATAAAAAAATTGACTTACCCGAATTTACACTTTACTATAAACTTTTCAAGTTCATATTTAAGTACCCAATAGTTTGAATGAGGTTAGATCTATGTGTTTTGGCTAAAAAATTGGTTAAAAAGGGTGATTAAATTAAAAGAAATAAAGAAAATAAAAAAATAAAATAAAAAAAACAAAGAAATTTGATAAGGGGAGAGCTCAACCGAAGAAAGAAGAAGGTGAATAGTGGCGGCACTATTCCCTTATTTTTATATATTTTTAATTTGTTAATTTACAATTTGATCTCTCAAAAATTTAAAACTCTAATTCGACCCCTAAACTTTTTAAAAATCTCATTTAAACCCCTCGGACAATAAATATTCATAACTTGATATTTTCTCTTATTTCTTATTTCATCTTAGGCCCAAAACTAACTACTTTATTACCTTTATGCCACTCATTGAATTTTATTTTAATCTCACTTGAAAATAAAATTCAATATTCTATTATATAAATAAATATATATAGAGCAAATTGCACATAACCTCCCTCAGGTAAGACTTTAAACTTCCATAATCAAAGTTTGGCTTATATAACACATTACCCCTCATTTTAACAGTCAAAAAGAGTTAAATATAACGTTGACTGTATTATGTGATAAATTGACGAAAATGACCTCAAAATCAACTCAGCATCATCATCAAATTCGAACCAGTATCATCATCAACAATAAATCATCATCTCAAACATCATCATCAACAATATGTCAACATCATCTCAGATCATTATCATCAAATTTGAACCCAGAATCATCATCATCAACAATAAATCATCATCAAATTCGAACCCAAAATCATCATCATCATCAAATTCGAACACATATAAACCCTGGGTTCGACGAACCCAGAACCCAGACGTCCAACGAACTCAGACGCCTGGGTTCGAGAACCCAGACCAGATCTGGGTTCGTCGAACACAGATCTGGGTTTTGGGTTCCTCAAACCCAGATGAATCCAGACCAAATCTAGGTTAGACGTTCGCGAACCCAGACCAGATCTGGGTTTGACGAATCCAAATGACGTCTGGGTTCGTCGTCTGGGTTCGTCGAACCCAGACCCGACGAACCCAGATCTGATCTGAGTTCGAAATGAAGAAGAAGAAGAAGAAGGTGGAGGATGGTGGTCTCTGGTGAAGGCGACAAAGAGAGAAAAAAAAATGAGATGGAAATGGTTTTAACTTTTGTTATTAGTAAATGACGAAATTACCCTTAGTCAATATTTGATTGACTAACAGATACTGATGGCGTGGGGGTATTATGTTATAAAAATCAAACTTTGATTATGGAAGTTTAAAGTCTTACCTGAGGGGGGTTATGTGTATTTTGCTCTATTTATATATATATATATTCCTACAAACATATTATAGAAAATTTTGGGGTGTTACAAATGAGAGATTAGAGAATGAAAAGAGAATCTAACCCAACCATAACATATGATAAAATTAAGTAATGTATATATATTTTATAATTGGTATAAGTTAGACAATCGAGATAAAATGTTATAGGACAATAGTGGCATGGCTCAGGGAATAGCTTCCATACGAGAAAGAACAATTCATACATAAGTAAGTGAACAACCCACGCAAAGATGGAGATAGAAATCCACAATTTTAAATAAGAGAGGGGCACCTTGGACGTGGAACCCATGACTTGGCCAAAGCCATGAGTGGGAAGCCTTTACCAACTAGGCATAGCCCATCTATATGAGTTACACCAATCTTATAATCAAGAGGAGTGTAAAATAAATTTATTTGTAAGCAGAAAACCCCTTGATTAATGATATTGGTTCAAATTGGATTGAAATATAACCAAACCTATTCATATTGGTTTGGATTGACATCGAGCTTCAACCCTAACCAAAATTGAAAAATGCACAACCCAACTTATATGTTTTTATTTTTATTTTTATTTTTTGTGTTTGAAAAGATTTAAAGACGAGCCAGTCTCATTTCGTGGCTTAATGGGCTTACAGGGCAGATCTTTGCTATTTCTATGTTACTACAACAGTCCTGCCTCTTAAGTCCATCTCTAGTTCGAAGATCAACTTAGATTACAATTTTTTTTCCCCCTTAAATGGAGGTGTTATGCGAAAAGGATTTGTTAAATTTCACAATAAATATCTCTTTATAAATCATTTAATAATATCTTAGTGTGCAATTAATGTTGGATCTTCTTTATTTTTCTCTTCCAGGACCAAAATTGGTTAACATATATAATAATTTTTATTAAAAAAAAAAAAATCTAAACCAACAAAATTATCTTTTTAAAGTGTTGTATTAAAAACTTAATATTACATCCAGCTTTTTTTTTTTTTTTTTTTCTGATGACCTTAAGCTTTTCAAAGTTAAACATAAAACATAAAGCTAACAAAAGCATATGGAAATTAGACATGAATTTAGTAGCACTACTTTCATATGTTACTATAACATGATAATTTGTGTGACCAGATTTTGTTGACCTGTAGAAAAGCTGTGACTTTATATGGTCTGTTCCCGTTATATAAAAGTGGCTTCCAGCTAGTTAGCTCTTTAACGTAATATGTTCATTAATCAATTACAATATAGGGTAACTGCAGACCCATAACGTTTGAGCTGGCCCTTATTGGTGCAAATTGATATATGACACTTTTCCTGAGAAATAATTGTAACGTATCCAGACTCCGGTACTGTTTGAGCCTTAAGGATATAATACAGAGGTGATGGTGCCGGTTTGTTTTGTAATAAAGATATAATTCTTTGATTTTAAACATTTTAAAGGGTATAAATATTTCAGGAATTTAAAATGTGCAATTTGCTGAAAATAAATGGTTGTGATTAATGGTTATAAAATAATAATGTCTATCTACCCATACATATTCAATTTAGTTCAAATTATTTCCGGAAATTTCGATGTTTAACCTTTAAAATGAGGACAAGGATTCTCTATCAACGTTGACATTGTACTAATTTTTTTATGAAAACAATTTAAATTTGGGTGATGTATGAGAGAGAAAAATCTATTAATCTTGATCATTCATTTTTTCAAATACTGATGTGTCATTAGATTATCAAAAGATTAACAAAAAAAATGATGGTAGAGAATCTTTACTTTTAAAATGATCAAGAGAAATTCAATGTACGATTTCTCATAGGGAGATAATTAATTATAAATGTATTTTCCACTATTTTACTTTAAAAGTAAGCAATAGAGGACCCCTTCTTAAATGCCATTTGTCGATATAGAACTTCCAATTTGACAACTCTTCAATAATAAGCTCACAAAATTAGGGAGAGATAGACCCCTCATACCTAACCCACTCAACCGATCAATATCTTTAATACTTTATATAAATATATAATCTAGTTAATCACATAACCCTATAATAGGAGTGGTTGAGTATTTTTCATAATTTTAAGAGATCAAATTTTCAAATTTTTAAAAAGATTTTTTGTCATTCTTTTAGATGGTTAAGATTATTTCATTACATATAGAGAGAGATAATTTTACTGCATTAATGGAGAACTCATGATACCTCATTTTCTTTGTAATTAAATTAAAATAAAAGCATGGTATAAAAGTTAAAGGTTAAAACACACCTAACACCCTTTATGGAAACCATTTCTAGCCAATGTGATAAAACAAACAACTCATGATGAATACAAACAAGATATAACAACTAGGTAGTAAATTAAAAATAATGAAAAGCACTGCCTCTATCCTGACTCGAGTGGACATAATCCACCCTTGCCAAATTACTTATTTTTTATTAATTTATGAGATAATCAACCCAAAGAATGCCACCCAAGTGATCGCTATTGAACCCACAAATGGAGAGACAACACTCCCCAAAGATGATTCAAAGGAAGGTGGGGTGATTGATGTTGTTGTTGCTGTGGTATTACGACCAGGAGCTGGCGAGGAAGTGGTAGTGCCAGGAGATGATGAGGATGGAGTGGTGGACGACCCCGATGCCACCGTGACGGCCAGCTTCATCCCACTGCCGCAATGTCCCACCGCACTACATATGAAGTAATGAGTCCCGGCAGTCTTTAGAGTGATGGTGGTGGCTCCAGAGCTGTCTGACGTGATTGCATTCCCAGCCGTGCATGTTTTGTAGTCACTAGCGCTCACTTCATCAACTGAGTGACTGGACGCATAGTTGAACACTATCATTTCAAATCAGATTTCAAAGATTAGAACCAATGGTTACTATAAAATGTTTCCATATAGTATCATATGAAGAATTTAACATATTGATGTGATACTATGTGTGAGAGCTGTAAAAATATAACTCACCAAGACTGTCACCAACCGCAAATGTCTTGCTACCGGCCCAGGTAGTATAATCAGTACCTAATGCCCAGCCTGAGGTGTCTCCTACTGTGTAAACCGTGGCCAAGCTTGGCACCACCATGCAAAAGACTAGAACCACACACACAAATCCTGCACCAACTCCTGCCATTTTCAGAGAAAGAAAGAAGAAGATGAGAGATGGTTTGGGGATAGTTGTTGGAAGTGGGGTTGTTTATATAATGGTGAAAGGGAGTGAAGCAAGTGAAGTTTGGTCCCCACTTAATTCCATCCATCTGTGTAATAGAGAAAAAAAGGTACTTGTTCCATGAAGATTACTTGAACTAAACTCCACACCTAATGCAAGGGAATGGGTCCCCTTCTCGGTTTCTTGTAATTGCTTCACTTCCACATGGTTGTTAGAATGAATAATCTTTCCTATGTTATTTGGTTAGAAATGTATGTTTCGGTAAATCAATTTGTATAATCACGTGTGATCACGTGTGACATACTATGAGTTTAGTGATTGAATAGTACAGTGAGATCGTTTTATAGTATTCAATCAAATTTACTTTTCAGACCATATAACATTATTTTAATGATTAAACACATTTCGTCCAATATACTGTTTTGATACAGATTTCACTAACGTGCCAATTGAGTAAAGTTTTTCATCAATAATAATTCTTTAATTGATTGTATAAATGGTTATCGAAAATCATCTAAAAATTATTATTAACGGATGACCTTAATCAACTAATAGGATAGGTAAACCAGTTTGATACATATATAAGTATATCATATGTTTTACATGGCCATTAAATATTAGCTCTCTCTTGTCTCTATTCAAGTGATGGATTGTAAATGAAGGAAACCAAAACAAACTTCATGTGAGTTAACTTTACTGTATATGATGTTGATGTATATATAGCAGGATTTAAAGTTGGTTCTTAAAATTAAATTTTGTCAAAATTGATGAGAACATCCGTGAACGTGATAACAACTCAGTAAGCGTGATTATGTTATGAATCAAAGTAGGATATATATATATATATTTAATTAACAGAGACTTAAAGTCTACTCCATAATTATACGAGTCAAGGAGAAAAGGCAAGTAGCTATGAAGTATATATAGGAAAATTAATGGCAGCTTTTCAATTTGTAGTATTAGCCCAAACCCCAAAAGTGGGATTTTATTATATGTAAATTCCCTTTAAAAAACTCGAATTGAAAAATCCTGAGTTGAGCCAACACATGGGACGTGGGACTTTAGAAAATGATGCTTATCCCCTTTCTCAATGGGACAATCAACATGGCATAATTACAAGTGTTGTTATATTTAGCTTTATTTTATAAGTGGGGTTCTATTTATCCTGTAATCATTTTGTTAGATTTATACAACCTCACAAAAATTTTACAGAAAATTAAACATGTCCATTAAATCATTCATAGTTATAATTATTTTAAAAGTTATACGAAGTCATACATATTATGCTTAAAAATATTTAAATTAAATTATTATTTTCAGCTTTTTCGTTCATTTGCACAATATTATATGGAATGTGTCGTGAAAAAATAATTTTCCTACAGTAAATGAATACAAAGTTTATAAGAGAAAAGTTACAAAATTCTAAGAAAAGCAGAGTGACCTGGTGGAAAGTCATCATCTATCTGTCCTATCACTTAAGTGGCAGGTTCAAATATCAACAGTATCACCATTTATGTGAACAATCATCTCCTAATATCTGGAAGTAAAAATTCGAACCATACTATTATAGTCTTATATAAACTAATCTCAATAATAATCTGACCCGTAAAAGTCATTAGATAATAAAAAAAAAAAAAAAAAAAAAATTGCTGAGTAAAATTTTTTTCGAGCCAAAAAGCAACCCCCACGGAAGTCCTCAAGCTAGAGGCCAAAAAAATAAAGTGCGCTAAGCCGAATGTCATAACATTTTGATCCATTATTTCTAGAGAAGCTGGTAGATGCACTACTATACAATCATGACATCAACTTTGACATAGTCATCAGGTTTGAAGAGGTGTTCGTATATAGACTTACATATTTATGTAGTTTAATAAGAGTAAAATAAACACACAACAAACAATAGTACTTAATTAGAACCTTAATTAATTCGCAGCGGTTTAATTAGTATGAAGAGGTTATTTACCACTGAGAGATGGCGGCAGCTTTGCTGCTACCAAAATTAGAGGGGATTTGACAATCTAATCAAATGCTGCATTGAATTGGATCAAAGTAGATAATAGTTTCAAAACCAAGCAACAACCTTATCACAAAGAAGCTTCTAAATTAATTATGTTAATTTTGATATTGAATTAAGTTCTAACTGAAAATCCAAATAGATTTGGAAAATTAAAAAGATGTTTAACTTGAAACATTAGTTATAATATGCAAATAATTTGAGATTTAATTCTGTGCAAGAGAGATATAGATAAGGATGGAACGTCCCACCTTTGATCCAAAACACCCTCCAACTAATGAATTACTTGTCATCATGGAACATGATTGTCAGAAGGTGATTAAATCTCTGCAACTAGTTAAAGTGAACAAAATACAAGGATGAGATTAAACTTATTTGATTCATAATTACAGAGATAAAGCAAATGGGTCCCGTGACATGCCAAACTCAACAATGGCATGAAGTAATTGGTGTACTTTTTTAGAGGTTTGGTTGGGGCCGTTGGTGGGGCTATTGGTCCTGACCAACTACTCTTGTAATTGGTATAAGGGCCCCATGCTCATTGCTTTTGCTTCACTATCTTTATGGAAAGCATATATTCTCTGTATCCCCCTCTTAGTCTTCTTTGATCGCTTCCTTCTCTGCTCCTTTTTTTCTTTTAGTGGGATATTATAGTATTATGAAATTAAAGTTTTTCTTTTATATATTTCTTTAGTGGGATATTATAGAAATTAAAGTTAATTTATCAAATCACATGCATTCTTTTAGTACAAATAGTTGTGCACTTTTCGTTTATTTTAGTGTTGAGCGTTCAAGTTTCACCAAATATATTTTATTAGTTTGTGGGAGTTATTATTTCTCAGTTTTCAATAGTGATTATCTTTTAATTTCCGATATATTTCTAACACAGTTTTAAGGAAAATAAAAAATTAATTTGTAAAACCATTCATAAGAAGACACCTATAAATAAATAAATTAAGTTTTTATATCAGACAACACCTATAAATAAATTAAAGGTTCCATTCTTTTACTTTTTCCCTTTTTACCCATTATGAAAATATAGTGTGAATGAAAATGATTGTGTAAAAGGTTTTCCTTTTCTCTTTGATCCAAACAAAATAAATATTAAGAGTAAATTTTCAATACATTAAAATGAAAAGCAAATCCACCAACCCTAAAATCTATTTCCATAACATAAAATAATTACTACAACAAGCTTGAAAAATTTGGTTAGTAGGATTTGAACCTTCAACAATAAAGTGAACCAAAGAGGTATAAAACCACCCATGCTTGAATATAATGTACTTCCTTATGCAATTTCTAAAAAGAATATAAATTAATAGCTTTGATTGGTACGATAATGCCTTCGACAATATCAGAACAACCTCAAAACTCTTTTGGTACTCAACTTGAACAGTGATACATAAATATTTTTCTTATAGTTGTGTAGGAGGATTTGAATTAGAATCTCAAGCTTAGGATTTGGGGATTTATATTTAAAATGCATTGTCAAGGAAAAACTATATAAATGAGAGACGGTTGTAGTTGTTTAGGCCTATAGACATCTGAATATTGCTTGTTAGTGAACAAGTACCAGCACTCTTGTTTTTTCATAACCTTTACTACTTAAAACCGGTGCTAATGTATTATGGCAACATGTTTGTTATGTTTTTGGACAACAGTAGTTTAGATTGTTTAAATTAATTTTTAAAATTTATGTCTAAATAATGTAAAATATAAATTATAACCATTTTGTAAATTTTGAAACGATGCAATTTATGGTATGTTAATTATAACTCATATAATAAAACATTTGAATATGAATTTAAAATAATAATCATAATAATTTAGATTTGTGCTTAGATCATCAGCCACCTACTCTAAAGTTGAGGGTTTTACATCCAAAAGTTCTATATTATTACGAGCATTTTTCTTTACTTTTTGTGGACTATTCCTCCATTTTTTGAGGATTGACCCTTTCAAGTCGTAAGAATTAATCACCGGACTACATTACAATATCTATCAGTACTAGTTCCAGTTGTACCTAAACTAATCCCAATAATAATAATAATAATAATAATAATTTAGATAATTTAGCATTACTCCACCCGATAAATGAAGCTTGTATTACAACAATGTTTTTGTAAATTTATAGTTTGAGATGTTAGGTAAATGTCTACGGAGTCCCCAAGCCCAGCACTAATAGTAAAATGACAAAAGACCAAAACCTGTGTCATATCAACTTAAAACCAAACTAGAACGAAGCTAAAGAATCTACAAGATCTTCAATGTATGTGACATTTAGGTAAAATTTCAACATCAAATGGATTTTCAATGTATGTAACCGAAAAAAAAAACCCATCCTTCAATAAAAATCTAATCAATGTGTCATTTTCCCCCTAATAAAAAAAAAAAAACCTACTCAATGTGTCGTCAGCTACCCAAATTCCAGTACCATATTCTGTTCAAAGAATTAATAATTAAATATCAATTTCAATAAAAATATCATATTTTTAGTCCCTTGTTATGTTAAGGTTATACATTTCAAATCCTTATTTCTTAGTCAAGTGTTTGTCGCAGCTACTAGGCCTTAAGTATATCTGGTAGTAAACTTCGAGGCTCATGGAGCACGTACAAAGATTTACAAAGCCAACAAATTTTAGTTTTTTTTTTTTTGAAATATCTCTTGTGATGTAGTGACTTGAACATAAAGTATTATCAAGTTGAACAAGCGTTCTTTATCATTAAATCACATTGGACAATAGTTGAAACCGGGAATGATATTCAAATTCATGTCTATACTCATTAACTACCTTAAGAATGATTACCAGATACCTCTTCAAACATAAACAGCCTCTGTATTTTATAAATGCCAACCACCATTTTCTAGTAAGCTGAAGCTAATGTGAATACTTGCTATGGATTAAACAAGATGAACTCAACAGAAATGAATGTGTTTATTCTCCTTCAACATTGATCAACAAGCAAGACAGCAGTGTCTATAGCCAAATGATGAAGAAACAGACAGAACAATTAATTCACACCTACAGACTCGACAAGAAGATTACAGCCACTGACAGCATTTGTGTCTCTTCTCCGGGAACCCTTAAACCTTGCTTCAATTCCAACAAATTCTTCCTCAAAGAGACTCTACTAGTTGATAAGACTTTAGTTTACAGATTCAGATCAAAGAGACTATGTTACAAGTAAAATCATGAAAATTGGTCTCAAATTTTAAAGCAACACAACAAACGAAGGGCAGATGAGAAAAGATGCGCTGAGATTAATCGTTCCAGTTAATGGAAGACCCACATTTGCAACAATGAGGAGAACCATTTATTAAGTTAAAGGCCTGATGGAGAATAGGATTACTATTCTTTTAGATTATAACTTTAGTGTAATCAAATTAATTTATGAGTTGATTATGATTTTTAACTTTAACGTTGATTGATTAATAAATTAGCATGATTTTATGTTTATTAATTGATTTTTTATTAGAATATTTTTATTTTAGAAGGTAGATTATTGCCTTCTTTATTGTCTTTTGGCTGCCACAAATAGAGGAATATGTTTCCTTTTCAAAGCAGACTATAATTTGATTAATAAAGGGATACTTTGTTAATAAAGGGATGCTGAATTCTCCTCCTAATTTCTCCCCTCAGTTATTCCTATGGTGTTCGCCCCTTTTTCTTTAGATTACCCCCTTACCTCTAATTTCTACCTTCTCCTAACACTAATTTCTATCTACTATTTCTTTATTGTTTGTCCTCGGTCAAGGCCTCTTAGGTGGAAGCAAAAAGCCGGAAATAAAGTCAATCCAACAGTAAGCGAAAACACCATTACCTAGTATTTTGCCAATGAATTCATGCTATCTATCACAAAATATGAGAACAAACTGGTGAAATCTGTGGGATCAATGAGCTGAGGTTGCCACATTCCAACTATGAGTAAGCATATCAAATCATTACGTGGAAATTATTTCAAATCTGGTTCAAGTCTGCTTACCATAATAATTTGGTTTCAGACAGCGTAAAGATCCAAACAGTGGACACCAAATTAAAATTTGAAAATCTCGTTAACCAAAAACGGTTTAGGCTTCCCTGGGGCCGAGGCTGAAAAATGCCGGACCAGAAATCATGTTGAATATGACAAGTTAACAAGTCTACATTGGCATTCTTATCTGGCCAACACACACACACAATAGACTGGTATCTGAGCAGTTGCTTGCTTTAAAAGTATGGATTTAGGAGAGATATAGCATCCAGTTAAAATTGATTGACTCTGTAGAACACATACAACAATGCTGAATGCTAGGACATCAATATGACTTGGGTAGAGAAAAGGGTGACCCAAACATAACAATGCTCTATATCACAAGTGTCTCACAGTACTAATAAACAAAATAAACATATCATGAATATCAATGGTCGAGGAAGGAAAGGAACATAAAGGAAATTTATATTTAATGACTATTTGAGCTGCAGATTAGGTTTAAGTCACATTACCTACAAAATCAGTGAAGAAAATGAAGTAACAAATTCCACTGTCCACAACACAAAAAATCATTTTCAGTTTTCGTTCTCTGCCTGTACTTGCTCTGCATCAGCTGACACATCATCAGAATGCAAACCCTCTTCTGGTCGTACTTTAACAAATTGTTTACTAGGGGCTACTCGAAGTGGTCTTCCCATAAACATCTGCAACACAAATTCTCAGAGTTCTTCACCTTAGAACATTCTTTTAAGATCCAACAGCAAAACGACATAAGTGTAATAAAAATCTCAACAGCAAATGCCACAGACCGGAAATTCAAATAACTCATGCAAATAATTAACCCATACGAATTACCTTCCCCTGAAAAGCTAAAAGGGCAGCATCGGCTTCTTTCTTGCTTTTGAAGGAGACAAACCCATACCCAGATGACCTTCGTGGATTATCGTGAAAAGCAATATCAGCTGAATAAATGTTACAGCCCTCTGAGATAAAGAACTCCTTAAGATGTTTAGCCCTAGCTTCATATGACAAATTGGCCACAAACAAATTAAATAAGATTGGCTTTTGCTTCAAAGGTGGGGCAGGGTCCTTCTTCTTCGGCTTTGCATAATTAACCTTCAGCTTACGACCTTCAAATTCCTATATCGAAGTCATCAGAAGATAAAATGACAAAATGGAATGAAACATAGAGAAAATAAAGGAAAGGTAAGATAAGCCAACATAGCTACACGCATATATCTTTTCCATATTATCAAGTAACATATATTTCAACAAATTATATCTCTAGGAGTCGCAGATGATAATCACATTACCCAGCAAAGCTGAAGTCATAAATTCAAATCCCCCTCCCCAACCCCCCAAAAGGAAAAAAATGTTGCAAGTTATCTTAATCTAATCACAACTTCAATACCAATTATTTTACTAGAGCTTCTCACAAACCCAAATCAGAGTAAAACGAAAGTGAGTGAAATTAGTAAAAGAACTAAATTTTTATATGCTTACATACGATTCGAGATTATTGAGAGCAGTAACAGCCTCTTCAGGAGAACCCATTGTAACAAAAGCCAGACCTCTGTTTCTGGTTTTGTTATGCATCGAAAGCTAAATAATAAACAACACAAACCCACATCAAGAAACCATTCAAAATCACAAAGCCCCATTTCACAACAACAATAAGTATTCTCAAAACAAAGCATACGAACCTCAACGTCGAGTACAGTGCCGTGCTTCTCGAACAAAACACGGATATCTTCAGCAGTACTATTCCAAGGCACGTTCTGAGCAAGCAATCTGTCTTTACAAAATTCTTCATTTTGCTCAACCTTTGCAGTTTCGGCGGAGGAAGAAGAATAGGCAACTGGGTTTTGCGTGGTGGCAGAGACATGGAATATAAAATGGCCAACCCTTTTGGGTTTAACTGGAAATATCTGAGCAGGAGAAACAGACCAAGAAAGAGAGAGATTGTTGTTGTTACGTTGGTTTTGCAGTTTATGGAGAGACAAAACAGGGGAGACATGAACTTGTTGTTGTTCAGTGGGTAGATAAGTGCTTGAAGCGAAACAGTTAAGACGAAATAGAGCCATAGCCATTTCAGTTGGCGGAGTGAGACTGTCTGCGGGTTTTGGATAAGGAGGTTTTGACACTTTTGGGTGCACAATCAAAATTTCAGATTCCACACTAGCCAGTTTTAGAAGAACCACAAACGACGTCGTGTCTGATGGGCAAACACGTTTTTTTTTTTTTTTTTTCCCATTTCGAATATTTGACATTATAGTTTGACTTGCGAAATTCAAATGCAATTTCCAACACTAGACGAAAACTCTGATGGATTATCATCAATTTAATAATCAACACAGAGATCCCTAAACATTATGATCTCTACATTAGTTAAAACAGTTTTGTATTACATAAGAGCCAAAAGTAAATTGGACAATTTTAAGAAGTGCAAGGGAAAAACTCCTTACATTCCTTACATCTTACAGAAAGGTACAAATTCTATAGCTTCAGAAAAGCTATCTCTGTATGCATCTCTAACACCGCCATGAGTACAAACAATTTTAAAGGAGAAATCAATTAGAAAAAATCGTCACTTCTTTTGCATTCTAGAATCAGGAGAGTTATATCGCAAGGGCGATAGAGGATGTCTTGTTGCTGGATCCAGATCAAAATCAATCTTCTTCTCAATTGGGCTGCTCATTTTAGGACTTGATTTTCGTTTGTTCGACTGTAAGCAAGGGAAGCATATAAGAATTATATAATAAGCATTTATGGCAGCTAGTATAAAAACAATAAAACATTAAAATAGGCATGCACGATAACATGACAGTTTTCTATCTCCCGTTTCTCTTTACTAATTTTCTGCCTGCCTCCCTTGTCTTACCTTGGCAGATGCACTGCTGGTATGCTTCCCACCAGAACCATTAAGGTTCCGATCTTTGTGGTGTTGCTTTAATAACCTTTTGTTCTCTGCATCCAATACTTTGTTTTCTTGATAAAGCAGTTTCACCTATACGTATCAATTTAAGTTATATTATGACTAAAACGATGTTAAGTCCAAGTGTCCAACTAAGACACAACACGTTTAATATTATTCTCACCTCCTCTTCAGCTCTAAGAAGGTTCACAGTAAGATGTTCCTTATCCTTCTGAAGTGTCTTCACTTCAGCAGCTAGTGATAAAACTCTTTGAGTTGATGGCTTCAACCTGCACAGCACAAGAGTAGATTTTGAAAAACAAAATTAAAAGAAAACATTGCAACCAAGATCTGTGGCATACTTTGAAATATTGAGCTTGGCACATGCATGTCCAACTAGTTACTAGCCAGCTAAACAAGGGCAACAACACAAAATGGAGACGCTCCATACCTTTTCCACATCTTCAACAATGACTGACATGACTCATTTTCACTATTTGCCTCCAAGAATGCATGACCAGACATAACTTCATCATTGTTAACCAATGATGCTAAAATGGACCCAAGTAAATTGTCTTCTGTAGTTGTACAATCTGCAGAAGGATCAACCTACACAATAACAGAAAGGTACACTTGTCAGATATAACTCATTTGAAACATCTCATTTGAAGCTAGTACAAAATCATTATGAAATAAAACTAGAAAGGATAAGCGACATACGGGAAAACAAGAAATCAACAGCAAGTGCTTTTGTCCAACCTTAAACCTTTTAGGAAGGTCAATATGATTACATATTCTATGAACTGAAGATACTTGTTAACTCCCAGACATAACAATGATATGTCACCACAAAACTACAGTATCAACATTCTGATATGACACAAACACTAACTATATAATCAACCGAACATAATTCATGTACCAACCATTTCATTAAATAAAAAGAAAAAAAAAGTCAAGAGAACTACATGAGAAAAGTCACGAATCCTCTAAATTCATAATAAAAAGACAAATCACTGGCATCTTTAAGCAATTTATAATCTTGTCTAATAACAGCATTTGACCTTTAAGGGACCATAAATCAAATTAGCGCAAACAACTATATGCATGAAGAGACAACCTCATACATTACAGTATTTCCACAGAAAGATATTCTTCATCATACCGGATCCGTATAACCTCCAAAAATTTATGCCAAAAAGCATTAAATTCTTTAAAAGATTATAATAAATATTAAATCAATTCTGTTTGATCACTTGTTGAATGTTACCACAGTAAAAACTGACGCATCAACTTGATAATTCACACACATCTAACATTGTGCAAAACACAACTCTATCTTCTAACAAGAACTTGAATTAACTTCGAAACAGTTCTCTATTTCCAGGAGTCTACACTGATATAATTTAAATATCTGTCTATCTTCCTAGTTCGCTCCAATCTATCACTTCGTAAAACTATTTACCCAACCGCAATCATATCCAAAACACCTCTAATGCAGGGATAATTAATTTGGGGAAAAAAAAAACTGATAATCAACCCCTTTCAGATTACTCTAGCTACCCTTCTTAACAATCCACAACCTCATTTATCCATCACTAATAAGTTTTCTTAAAAATGCAAGTATATACCAAATCACATTATAAATTACAAATATATATATATATATATATAGATGAGAATAATCAAGAGTAGATAAAGGACAAGAAAATTACCCCAAGCGTTTGGTATTGGTGTTTGTAGTAGTTTAATTCATCAAAAAGTTGAGCCAATTGAACTTCCAAATCTTGAACCCTAATTTCAGCCTCTTTAGCCCTCTCATCAGCCTCGTTTCCAAATTCCATCAACGCCTCTCTGTCATGATCGTACAAGGAGCACTCCCTCTCCCACTTACTACACTCACTCAACAGCCTCCTACACTCCTCCGCCAGCCTCTGATTCTCCTCCACAAACCTCTTCACCGCCTGCGCGTTTATACTCGCCTCCGCCTGACCCACCCACGAAAACAATTTTCATGAAAATTAAACAACTACATTCAACAGACAGAGAGAGCAGCAGCAGACGATACATACCCTGGCGCGTTCGATGATTTGGTCTTTTTCTTTGACTTTGGAGAGTAGAAGAGAGTACTGATTGGTTAGACGTTGAAGGGAATCTTGGGAGGCGAGTAGCTTCATTTGGAGAGTGTGTTTGGAGACGGGAAGGCCTAGGCTGTGATCGATTGATTCTTTCATGTAATTGTCGATTTCTTGAGAGACTTCCATTGAAACCCTAGATCCCGCGACGACACCCCAAAATTATGAATTCTTGGTGTTGCCAATTTCAAATTCAATCAAAACAAGGCCGGGGGCTAGCCGTTAGGCCGCCTTTATAAATGCCAATTCCCTACGTCAGTACAGGTGGCGATTAATGGGCTTTAATGCTGTTGTGTTGTATTTGGGTCGCATTGGCCCTTTCAGAGTCCACTGCACTCGTATTGAGTTGTTGCTGGGAAAAAATAACATTTTATTACAAGAAGAAGAAGTTCAGTTTATTACATCTCAAATTCTAACATGTTCTTTTACAAATTACACAAGTAAAATTTGCTGTCTTCGAAATTGGTTTGGTGTTTTATTATCTACTGTTGATTAGTACGAAATTGAGATGTTTAATATTATTATTTTTACTTTATTAGTTGCTTCAGTGGTTTGATCGGTGCCGGTATGAATTAAGGACGCCACCTCCTTTTCTACTTCTTCCACCTGCATTTCAATTTTAAATGTTAAGATTAATTATTACAACCAAAGAAAAAAAGAAATATCTCAATCCTGTTACAGCGTTATTTGTTGAATGAATTATCGTTAGTTTGTTATTCATATGAAAATGGGGGAAAGTTACTTTCTTTCCACTTGCAAGTTGCCTCCTTGATCTTCAAGTGTACGAGTAAATGTAAATAATTATGGGATGTCATATTTTATCTTTTTATCTGTGTAGTTGGTTAAATACTTCCCCTTCTTATATAAGGTTGGAGATTTAAACCTCCTAATAAATATTAACACTAATATAGGTGGCTCTGTTTCCTATTAATTGTTAGAATAGTTTCTCTCTCGTGAAAATTGTTTCTAATATTTTTTTCTCTGTAGATTCATTGAAATTACAATAGAGTTTTAATTAAGACAATCGAATACGATATTTTTTTAACTGTCCAAGAAAGTCTTTAGAATTGTTTTTTATGTTAAATTGTTAAAAATAACCTCATGACTGCATTAATGTCACTCTACTATTTTTAACATAAAACTCCATTTAACTATTGGACCAAGTTATACTAATTTAAAATTTTGATTTTAAAAAAGAGACTCCAATATCTATCCATTTACTTTTACTTAATCTAATGACAAAAAAATAAATGAATTCAGGATAGATAGTAACCGTTAGATTGGGTAAAATTGATGGTAGAGGTTGAAGCAACTTTTTAAAGTCATTTTAAGTTAATATATAGAGGTTAACTCTTAACTATTTTAGGTGGTTTAATAATTTTAATGCCTCCTTTTAAACTTATAGAACCAACTAATATTGAGTAGCTCAATAAAATTCTTTTACCTGACAAACAATTAACATATTTTTCGATAAAAACTCTAGCTAGAAAATCTATACCAAATGAAATCTAAAGCCGATATTGAACTAAGAAACTTTGCACAATATTAACAAGGGATTAGGTAATAAAACATTTGGAAGAGAAGACTAATGCTAATGATAAACTACGAGGATTAAAATAAAAGAGACATGAGGTAAAACCTTTTCAATGAATTCATCAGCAAGGTGAGCATCTTTTGATGTTTCTTTGGCCACATTATCAATAAAAGTAACAGCATCGTTGAGTTTTCCACCTTGGGGCAGGCGATTAGCAACCTGTTCTGCAACGTTGTCCACCTCCGCTGCAACATCTTCTACCATCTCTGCAACATGTTCTACTGTTTGCATAGTTGCTTCAACTTGGTCTTGTATACGAATATTACAACCCGAAAAATTGATAGAAAATATTAGTAAGAGACTTATGGCTCAAGCAAAGATATATTACATTTTAATAATAAGTATATACAGGTCTTCAATGCTTACTTTTCAATCTTTGGAAAGGCCCCCATTTGTTCTTCCAAAAGGGTACAATCACTGATATTAGCATTTCTACAATCCAAAGGTTCCTGCTAATAATTATCATGATCACATGAACATGTGATTTGATCAGTATTAGAGCATATATAGCTTGCATGCACTGTAATATCACCAGCTAAATATAATTTGATCATAGTAGCCAGATATAACATATATACCAGGAATGAGGAGAAGGATCAGAAGAAAGTGGCGGTTCAGGTTGAGCGCTGCTGTAAACAACCATGTCCTTGACATTGAACGATTGCAATGGCTGATTTCTCAGGAACTCGAATTTGCCTTTGTGCTTTGAGATAGCTGAAAGACGAGCACGATTGGAAATGATGGTTTGAAATTTACGGCAGCACCAAGGAGTTATCTGCCATATAGAGTTGTGAGGAACAATAAGAGATGATGCTGCTGTGGACATAACTTACGATATAGAGCATAGACTCTATATCACCTTTTTGATGTTATTGCTTTGATACGTTGGTGTAATCAAAGAATTAAAGAACTATACTTGCAATCAGGAAGGATATCTAAGGATAATGAATTATAAATATTGGCTTGTGAAGTACCTTTTCGAAGATATACAAGCTCCAATACAGATAGGATGTATATATGATATTATCTTGTAGAACTGGTAAAACATAAAATATAAATTAATAGTTTTAGTGGGATTAGGAATGAGTAGATTTTCTATAATCCAAATTTTCAAGCCAATATCTAATTTTCTCATTTGTCGTTCTTCTAGTATGCCACACGTTACTTGGTAATGTTTTAATCACTCTATAGAAATTTCAAGATTTCTTGATAACAGGGATTTGAATTTGAACAAGTAAACTGATAGGCCAGCAAATGATAAGTAATCGGATTGAGCATAAGGTTTTAAACAGTCGAGAATGGAGGTCTTAATTATAGTCTAATTTGGTACAGAACTAAACGATATGCTCAAAGAACAAGTAATGAAAAATTCATATATTAGTAATCCCTTCTTAGTTCTTCACCTCCAGTGTGAACTCGAAATCAGTTAAAAGAATTGACTTTATGTTTACAATGCCTATAGCTAAAGTACACATAATGCTTAAAAATCAAAATTAAGTTAATTAACATGTAAATTATAATAAGGAAAATCCAGGAAATGAAAAAGAAAAAAAAAAAAGTGTGGAATGCACATTTGTGTCCCTTGAGACCTAATTGTTCAGTTTATTGAAAAGTGCCCTGAATGTTAACTCCCTAATTTATGATGTCATTTTTGTCTCTCTCCCTTTTTTATATATTGGTTGTCCCAAAAGAGCTATAATCTTGGATAAAGTTGCCCATTTTCTTATTTTACCTTTATTTTTCTCTTTCCTTCTCCACTTGTTGGATTTCTCATTAGACTTTACAGGAGCATCCTGCAATGTCATTGGAGTTTTCTCTTTTCCCTCCTCATCGTCATTTTCTTCTCTTCCTCTTCATTCTTCTTCTTGTTTTGTTCTTATTCTTCTTGCTTCTTTGGCTAGGAGCTTCATGCTCCTTGCAGGACAAGAAGAACTCAATAGGAAGAGAAAGAAAAAAAAAGAAGAGAGACAGAAGATACTAGACATAGAAGAAAATATTTCACCAGAGAAATACTAGACATCAGAGAAGATGACTAGAGATGGAGAAGAAGATCAAGTTCGTTTTTTTTTTTTTTTTTTTAAAAAAAAGATAATTTTATCCATAATAATAACTCTTGAGATATAAATGAACAATTGTAGAGGGATATCAATGACAAGATCTTTAATTTTAATGTCATTTCTAAGTTTAGGCCTTCAATAAGTTTTACATATAGGAAACAATTGTTGGCCTCAAGGAGTGTTTCCCATATAGGATTTGTTAGGCATAATTGCTACTTATAGATATGCTTATGAGAGTATGTTGTGAAGGCCCTTACATTCGCCAATAGTCATGGTTTCAAAAATCGTTAATCGATAATCAACTGACGAGGTAGTAGTTAGCAATTTATTAGTTACTCGACGAATAATTTGTAAGTATTGTTTTGAAGGAAAATTATTATTTTTTAAAATTTGAAGGCATAAACTGATTTTTTTTTTAAAATATTAGGGACCAAAACTCATATATTAGTATAATTTTATCAAAACTCAGGAAATTTGTATAATTTTTTATGATCAATATATATAAACTCACCAAACCCTATTGTTTAAGTCGCCGCCCCTTTATCTCTATCTCTCTCTAAAATGCAGCTTTTTTTTCTTCTTCCTTTATTCTTTTTCTTCTTTTCATTTTCAAAGAACTAATTGTTTGTAAAGCACTAATATGACGAGGGTATTTGATGAGGTAATAGAGCATTGCAGCGAGGGTGACGACAACGAACGACGGAGATGACGACCCTGACCCCGACCTTATACACCCATGCGGAGATGTGGCATTGGCCCCCTTTGCACTCTCTTCCGTCGTTGTGTCAGGTATGTTTTTTTGTGTTTGTGGTGGTTGTCGGATTTTTTTGGTACTGTTTATGTGTTTTTTGAAAGGTTTTGTGGTCAGTTTTTGTCAAGTTGACTGAGTTGGACCGATTATTTGGCTAACTTAGTCAATTACTCACCTCCGGCAAGCAGGACCCTTGATCTAGGGGTTATCTACCGACAAGGTATCGGTCAGTAATTCATTGAGGAAAAATTATCGTCAATTGACGATATTTAGAACACTACCAATAGCACGTAGGGATGTGATACATAATTATCGTCTTCTAATATGTTTATAAGAGTACACTATGAATCCCCTCAAGCTCACTTGTGGCATGTGGACATTGGATTCTACGTTGTCACATGATAAGAAAATAAAATTGGACCTTGGCTATCAATTATAGCTTTTAGCACCATGGTAATTAGCACTTGATCATAGCTGTTGTGCAAAATCGCAAGTGAACGAGCCGAACAAGTAATAAAATGATGAGAAAAGTATCGTCCCACGAGGATTGTTGTTAATTAATTCCCAAAATTAAAATAACTCAACTTTTATTTGGTAGATGAAATTTGAGTGAATGAGTTGATAACTATGATTAAATTTAATTGCAATTGAAAATAAATGAAAATTAATTCAATGAATAAAAACTCTAAGATTATGATTTCACTATAACTAATCTATTCCTCCCCTTTGTTCTTTTTAACCAAAATTAACTATCTAGTTGTTAGTCGAGATTCCCTGAATTATTCACATAGCCTCTCCCGAGGTATAAGGAAAATACCCTATAAAGATTAACTGCTATGTTCTCATGCAAGTCAAAACATTAAAGGATTCATTAAGATTTATGGATCTCTTTTATAGACTACACAAACCATGCAGGTATATTCCTATCCTACATGCAATTTATGACATTAAATACAATGAACTAGACACATAAATCAGCTTCCGCTATCATTATGATTAACAATTCAACTAAATAGTGGCCAATTATTTAGAAGCATTAAGAACAGTATTAAATGCATCAACTAAGATAGAAAATCCTTAATTGAATTGAACAAAAGGTTGGAACATCAAAGTTAGGCTACATCATAACCTTAGAAAACAAATCTACTCCATAATAGAATTTACAAAAACTAGAAGATTAAACATAACAAGAGATAGGAAAACTTAGTGGATTGAAGCTTCACCGTAGAATTTCTTCCTCTGCTTTGCTCCTCCTCTCCAAGCTCTCTCGCTCTTTCTCTAAACTACTTATTGTTTTGGTTTGTGATGGAATGCTTAAAATGGTGATTCTAAGGCCTATTTATAGGTCAAATTCACCTCCAATTACATCATCGATTGCATCATCGTTTCCTGATTTTCCACCATTTTGCATCATCGCTTGCATCATCTTTCACCTACCCCATTTAAAGTCAACTTTCAAATTGCATCATTGCTTACATCATCGTTCACCTACCCCATTCAAGTCAACTTCTATTACATCATTGCTTACATCATAATTTTGATTACATCATTTCTTACATCAGCATGACATAATATTTATTTCTAGAATACCCTATCTTTAAACCGCGATAATTTCTTTATGCGATCTCCGACTCGAGTAATTCTTGAGGCGATGAACTTGCTGGGAATGATATTCATTTTGTAGCGATGATCTTGTCTTGAACAATATTATTTGGTGGGGTCCACATGCGCATTTTTAACCAATTTTATTCTGAAAATAAAAATAAAATAAATATGAAATAATTTACTTAATAATAATAAAAATATTAAGAACTAAGTAAGAATTCAAATTTAAAAAGATAAAATAACTCTATAAATATAAAGTTATCAATAGCAATAATGGAACTATATATCAGGGACCACAGTGACCAACAATGAATTCATGAGTAAAAAATTGATAATTCAACATAATGTAGGGATTTTAATATTTTCATAAGATAATCCTATTTTCCTCTTGTAGTTTGGTGTAATAACTAAAATCCACCATTAATTTTCTAAATTGCTAAGAACTCCCCTATTAGTTAATTAAATAGACAAAATACTCTTGTAGTTTAAAGAAATATCCATAAACTCATTGATCTTTCTCATTGAAGGGATAAATTGAGATTTTTATAAATTACAAGAGTAATTAACGATTATGTCAAATAACAAGAGAAAAACTAAGCTTATCCCTTTTTTATGGGGGGACGGGGGTGGGGGTCGGTATTGGAATTCCTAACCCCGCCCTACCGCCCCATTATCATCCTTAATTAAATGTTAAAAAAAATTATGTAAGCATGAAAATGGATATTTATATTATATTTGGCTAATTTCAATATTTTCTGTCTTGATCAATATTTTCATGAATTTAGATACTAATATAATATTTCAATGAAATTCATTTATACTTCAATGAAACCCATACTACTTCGTTAAGTTATATACTCTTTTAATTGCATTTGCTACCCGGATTCAATATGCACATGGGTTTCCATCAGTTGACTTGCAAGATTATTATTGTTCAAATTAATAACAGTTTGTTGAAGCCCTCTGACTTCCAAAATAATTGAACTTGCAAAGTAAATCACTGGCAGATGAAGACGAAACAACAGTAGCACTAGTAGCATAATTCTCGATCCATAACTACTGTCTCGACTGTAGAATTAAGCTAGTTTCAGTCAACCTTGGTCCACAGATGATACCTTAGGGTCGAGCTTGCGCACTTTGCCTTTTTAGCCTGTCAATCCACCTTTATATTAAATTTAAGTCTATCAAATAATACGTAAAAGTATAATAAAAAGAAATTTTATTATGTTATAGGCCTTATCTTATTTTCTCAATGCATCCAAAGCTAAAGCGACATTTTCTAGATAGCCAGTCGTCAATATCAATTGATCTATCTATGCCTCCAATTCTCTAAGCTACATCGAAATATCAGAACATAGTACAAGATCAAATTAAGTGAAATACATGAAGTAACATTTATACTAAAAATTATACAAGGAAAAAAGAAATGTTAATTGGAACGCTAAAGCAAATAGAGAAAAGTAGAAACACACCAGAGCATGACTCCAGAAGAAGCAGAAAGTTTGAGAAACTCCTAGAGCCCTGAAAAGGCTTCCATAGAGAAACCAGTCCAAGTGAAAGAACGCCAACCAAAAAAGCCCAAAAGACGAAGACCCACCAAGAGATATACAAAGCAAAATCTAACACATCAGCTATTAGCCAACTTGCAAACAAATTGACCACTAAACCCGCCAATGACATCCATGCTATCATTCGTGCCTTAAGCTGGCTCAGCAAGAACCGACTCATCGTTGGAAGCTGAAACGCAAAGCAGAATTGCTGAAATGCGAAGCGATCAACCATATTTTATTCATGCCTTGATGCAGCGCCTTTATTTTCTTGATCATCAACTCCTCTTAACAAGGGTAGATTCGCATTCTCATCGTCGTTGATATTCTCCATCAGAAATATGGTCTCTGCGTGTGATATGCTGATATGTTGGAGGTTGTGGTACAATTCATGTTGACATTCTCCCAAGATCGTTTATAAGAAGTTGATGTCAGCATGAGAAAAAAAAAATAATAATAATAATAAATTGCATAGCCCTGGTGAGGCACAACTAGGCGGTGGGCTTGCATAGTCCTGCGTCACCAGGACTATGGATGGGCCCCAAATGGCTCATGACTGGTTTTGTCCAATTCCACTTCCCAACATGCACCAGGGCCACATTTGGCAAATAGGACAAGCAATAGGATTGAAAAAAAATTTCTCTATCTCATTATTAGCCATGTTTGCTGTAAAGAAGGAAGGGAAAACACATCCCCAGCCCACCAATCTCCACTTTCCAAATCGCAAAAGAATGGGATTTGAGAAACCTTTTATATTTATATTCAACATTTTTAAACATTAATTTATTATATTTTATTTAAAAATCAATTTACATAAATACTATATTAATTTAGTTAAATCCAATATAATTCAATCTTAGTTACATTAAATACAGTATAATATTAATTTAATCTGATCTCATCCTATCCAATTTTGCACACCAAACAAAGCATAAGGAAATACTCACATGATGACCACTACTTTATCATCTTGAACCAAAACATGCCCCAAATAACCTATTGGCTCGTCAACCTAGACTACAATCCAATACCCATACAAGAAAAAGAATATTATACATTCCCCGACCAAGTTTTGATGCAATTTGTTAGGAAAATATACAGGAAAAATGTGTCTAATATATATCTACCACAAAACAAATAATATCTTAAAAAAAAAAAATCAATTACACAACAAAATTTTGCATGGGAAACTTAAACCAAGAAAAAACAACGACTGTCATAATAATAATAGAAAAAAATATCATGATGTAGAAAATAATTATAACTACACACTTAACATTCACTTTAACCCAAGCTCTGATTACAACCAATCCATAAACAATCTTCGAGCGTACTAAGCCTATAGCTCACAACCAAGCTCACCATTCCACCTTTGTAGTGTCTCACTACATCTTGGTATATCTCTTAAACAAAGACTAAGTCTCATATTTATAACATGATTTTAGTTGGTTATGAAGCAATCTTAAACCCTCTAGGATACATTGCCTCTCTTCAAGTAATGAGGAACCCATCAGAATAGGAAAAATCCATAACAAGTCTTTTCCGTCTGAACTTGACCTATCCATATTCTTGGGGTTTCGATGAGTCTAGCCTCCATTTTCGACATAATTAACAACATTGGATTCCTCTTAAGTTAAGTTTTCCAACAGTATCTTACTTATTTTATTCAAACTCCATTTGAACCACTTTTGTATTAATTGAAGTTTACTGGGAATACAAGCCACAATCTAGACAGAGAATTTACATGAACCAAAAACAATTACACATTTGCGATGCAGCTAATGATTCAAGAACTTCTTTAAAACTAGTTGAGTGGTGTTTCATCAATGCTAAGTACAATGTTTAGTGGAATTTTAATTTTTATTACAGGTTTTTATGAAAACAAAACATTCAGAACAAGAATAAGATATTAAAAATTCCATTACATATCTATATTTAACAACCTTAAGTTCTAAAGGTAAAATAATAAATAATTGTGTAATAACAAATAATTTGTACATCTCATATCTTTATTTAGGAAGTTGTACGCTCCTCATTGGACCTAGGGTGGTAGGTATTCAAGTCTTACTATTTGTACTTATTAAGCACACATAAAGAGTTTTTTTCTCTTATTTGTAGGAGTGAATGTTTTCTATTATGAAAATGGATATTTGAATTGCACAAATAATAATTGATTTCGATAAGTTTTGATAGATTTGATTTACTGAGTGTTCATTTTTCAAAAAAAAAAAAAAAGAAACATGTTCACACATTTTTTAAGACATTAGAAAAGAAAAACAAATATATTAACATGATGGATTTAAGTGTTTTTAGAATTTAGTTAAATTTAAGGTAGGAATGGAGTCCTAATTTTTTCTAATTATTATAATTAATTCGTGAATTAGAATAGGAGGATATGACTACACCCAACAATCATAGTGGAGTGGGCATGAGAGGTATACTAGTAGATTAACATGATCTTGTTGAGCTGTAAAATATTTAGTTAAGGCCTTCGTATGTCATGATTTTACATTCTTAAAGTGCATGACAATTAATTTGTAAAGTGGTTATTTAAAAAAAAAAAAAAAAGAACTGTAACACCCTTACCCCAATATCCCCGTCCGTACGAGAATCGAGGCGTGGGATGTTACTCGTTTTTCTTATTTCAAAATTACTTTTATAAAAATTACGTTTTCAAAAACTCATATTATATTTTAACGAAATTTCGGCAGAGTTTCCTCTGTTTTTCTGAAAATCCAAAATTTAAACCTGTAGGAAAATACATTTCTAAATCAATTCATTCTCAACTTCTTGTTTCGGACCTCTCGTCCGCTTCCAATCTACTTCAACACACAATCATTTATAATAAATATTTCTTTAACATTCAAACGTTTTACAAAATTAACACAATATAAAACCTTCCTCAGCGGATGATTTACAGAAGTTATTACAAGTGATAAACTTCAAATGTAAATTTTGTTTACAATATTTACAGTACTAACAAAATGCACAAAACATGATTATGGCCAAAATAGGATATTCCTATAACACCAAAAATGGTGATTACCAAAATGATGGGGGCAGATGTGACTTGAGGGAAACTGCAGCTATTTTGTCTTCATCTGCTTCAAGCCCTACTCAACTACCTGCGCGCGGTAAATCCAACGCGCTAAGTCTTTCGACTTAGTGGGTGTACTCATATAATATTGAAATCATATTTATTTTCAAAATACAAGCATAAATTAAAACAATATGCACGATCATAATTTATTTATCAATAAAACACACGGTATACAATTTCACAAAATAAATCATAATCCTGTAGCTTTCCAATACATTTTATTGCAAACGCAATCACAATCGAATTCTTACAAAATCAATTATCAAATAAATTCACAAGATTTTCTTTATTCAATTTATTAGAGCCTTTCGTAAAGTCTATCACGATACCATGGATCGGCAACGAGTTTTCCTGGCATCGACCACTCGCTGGCCACTCGCCAGAATAAACAGTGACCCCGGCATCGGCCGCTCGGTGATTATCCACCGGGTCACATATCACAATCTGTTTCCGTTTCAGGACCGGATACTCGGTGCCTCTCAGGGTCCATCATACCACGTCTGGGATCAATCGTAACGGTGCAGTACTGCTAATAATTACCCTATTGGCTAGCCAACTACCAATCCCCACCTACCGGTGATTAGTTTTACTAGGGCCCTTTAAAGTTTTCAAAAGTATAAAATATTTACATTTTTAACACAACTTTAATCGCATAAACTTTTTATTTCATATTTAAATCTATTCTTCCAAATTCTTCGGAGTACCATTTGTGATCATTTCAAATGACCATTTCACCCCTAATCTCGTTATCACATCTTAATAAAATTATTATCTCATTTCTCTTATTTTTGGGACGATCCCAAAATAGGATATTCTCAAAATTTTTCATTTCAAATATTAAATCCATCAAACATACCACCAATACATCACATAATTAACATCTCAAGGCAAACAAAATGACGAAAATACCTCTATAATAATTTATACATCAATTTCGACTATAGGGGATTTTAATTGCGAAAATTGTTTCGAAATCATTTTTCTTCAAATAATTTCATCAAATAACATATAATTAATACCCAAAACAATTTAATATCTCAAACAAACAATTAAATCAACTATCACAATAATAAATATATATTAAAATTCGGAATTAATAAGCAAAATTTTTAAAAATATGAGTACACCAACCTTTGGGCTTTCTACTAGCTTCTAACAGCTCCCAATTGATCCCTAAAATCTTTAATTGAAATTTTTGGGATCAGAATCGCGTATTTCTCTACCTGGGGTTTGAAAAATTAAAGAAAATCATGTTTGAGAGGAGATTAAGCTATCAGATAATATTGTTGATGCTTCCTAAATATTCTAGCATGCTTCTACATGAATTTCTACACAATTTGAGCTCTCAAACGGACAAAAAACATGACTTACCCGAATTGCCCATTTACTGTCATCTAGATTTAAACACCCAATAGCTTGAATGAGGTTATATCTAGGTGTTTTGGCTAGGAAATGGGTTAAAAAGGGTTATTAAAGTAAAAGAAATAAAGAAAATAGGAAATAAAATAAAAAAAAAAAACAAAAATCGCACCAGAGAGCGCAGCCGGCAATAATGCCGATCACTATGTTTGTCTTTTTATATAATTTTTTATGTTAAATTACAATTTAGTCCCTCAAAAATTTAAAATGTTAAATCGACCCCTAAACTTTTTAAAATTCTCATTTAAACCCCTCAAATAATAAATATTCCTAACTTGATATTTTTTTTTTCATTTCTTATTCCATCTTAACCCCAAGATCAACTACTTTATTATCTTTATGCCACTCATTGAAGTTTTATTTTAATCTCACTTGAAAATAAAATTCAATATATATATAAAAAAAATTTAGAAAATTTTGGGACGTTACAAGAACTTTTGGCTTCATCATAAGTTGAATCACCTAACAAGTACTCTTAAATTATTTATGAAATATTATTTTTACACTTATAAAAAAATATGATTATTTTAGTAGCTGTAGAAATCCTAAATCTCTCTTTAGGCCTTTTATAATTTGAGGGGGAAAAAGAAAAGTTCACACAACCTCACTTCACTTTAGGCAATAGTTACATGCCCATGACTCATGAGATCAAATGTCCGTATTCAATGCTCCCAAATGAGGCGCATTGTCTAAAGCCCATTGGACCATACGTCTAATTTTAAACATTGGCCAAATTTGGCATACTTGTCTCCAACCTGCTGTCTTTTAGTCCAAAATTAGATTTTATTTTTGGATTTGACTATCTTATCCAACCACTAATATTATCCATAAATTGTAACCATTGAATTGGTTGTAAAGAACTTTATTTTTTTTTATGTGAATTTATATACTGTATTTAATGTAAATGGGTAAGTTTGGAACGAGTACGATCCTTGATCTTGATGATTAATGACGAGATTACAAATGTCTAATTCAGGGATTAACTAAGTTTAGCATCACCAGCTTTTGTCATATTAAAAAAAGTTATAAAATATATCTTGGATTTTAGTTACTGTATCATAGATGATATTTTTAAAGAAAAAATTATAAAATTTAATTAGCATTACTGAAAAAATTATATCTACCAACAATTTTTAAACCATATGACAAGCTCCCATGCGATTTTGCTTGTCTATATTGTCAAATTTACATTAATTAATGGAATGTTCAAAGAGAATGTAGTATATTTTTGAAAGATTGTGAACCTTTTATTCCTTAACTTTTTCCAAAAAGTTAATATCGAGTGTCAACTTTCTCTTTATTCTATTATATGGCTTGTCGTAGATAACAAGGAGCATATTCTCGATTTTGCTTTTCTTTTAGTGGAAATGTCAAAACTACCCCCCATTTCAAAGCCAAAATGGTTTTTCTCTTCTACATAATAAAATTTGTTTTTAACCCCTAAAAAAAAATAAATTACACCCAAAACCCGATGATTCCCAAAGTACCACTGTTAGTATTTCAATTTTTTTTTTTTTTTAATAAGAGGAGCATAACGGAAGGCTCTTCTATCACACTTGCCGGCATGACAAAACAACCTCTCATGACATTTGGGCGTGATGAGAGACAAGTATGACGGGAAAGCCTCCCATCACGTTTTAGCATGATGGAAGAGATTTTTTTTTTGCAATGGGCTAAAAACGATTTTTTTTTTTTTTTTACTTTGGCTAATTTTGATTTTTTTTTTCTCTTTCTTTTATGCATACGTTTACATTTTATTAAAGTACAATCAATAGTAAAGTGATACTTAAAAATTTTTGTAATTTTTTTTTTTTTGAAATACCGATACATATTCAGATAGTGACTAGGACCAATCGATGTATTATTCTAAGGTACAGTAAGATTCTAAGGTGCAGTAAGGATATCACATTTCAAAAACAGGAAAGAGTTATCCACAAAATTGCCCATAATGGGGCAGTATGAGATTGAACCTATAACCTTAGACAAGACATGGGTGGGCCAAACTCTCACTATTGGAGCAAGTCATCTGTCCCTTTTATTCTATATAGAACTTAGGCCAGTTTATAGAATTTTTATTAGAATAAGATATAATTACTATACCATCTGAAATGGAGAACATTCTATTAGCAGACAGCATGCATCTGATATGTGATAAGGTGTATATTTGGAGTTAATTAGGTGCATAATGCAACAATCAGTCGGGTCATTACCTAGTTTGGTCCACCAGTTTTCAACATTCCAACGAATTAGATAATATTATAAGACTTTAAGTAAATAACATATGATTAATAATAGCAGATATGAAGTCGATTTCATCATAGTAGCCCGACTGTGACTCCACGGCTACTCATGTAACACAATTAAAACCACCAACTTTTAAGGTATGGTATAGTAATCATGATTGGGACCAACCACCGTAAATTACCAGGTAATCACTTATTAAAAAAAATTCTATTTTCACCGACTTTCATTCAAGAATAAACTATGTTTGATACTTTAACCAATCTTATCTTCCAAATAATACGGTTGAATAATTAAAGGGAGAATTTCATTTGATTGGGAACTGCTCGTTTTTAATTACGAGTTCATTTATAATTTCCATGGTCCCTATTCAGAAATTAACTCTTTAAATTAGTCCCTATTATAAGTCTAAGTGTTAGTCAGACGGTAGAGAGGAGGGACAATTTCAACCTTGGACATTGTTAGTCAAATAGTAGAGAGGAGGGGCAATTTCAACTCTTGACATTCCTGTTATATCTGTCGTATGGACAAAAAAAGAAAATAGAATTTTTTTAAAAAAAAAATCCTTTGTCCCTCTTATGGATAATAGAAATTAAACTTAATTAAAAT
The DNA here is from genome assembly GCA_022984855.1 of Dimocarpus longan. Classification (NCBI taxonomy): domain Eukaryota; kingdom Viridiplantae; phylum Streptophyta; class Magnoliopsida; order Sapindales; family Sapindaceae; genus Dimocarpus; species Dimocarpus longan. The sequence goes on from CM041018.1 coordinate 5,207,065, forward strand.
AAAATAAAAATAAAAAAATTAAATAAAAATAAAAATTAATAAAGAAATATTTTCACGGTCAATTTCTAAAATGGATGGTGGGAGAGCAAAATCAATTCAATAATTTATTAAATTATTAAACAATTTTTTTTTTTTTTAAAAAAAAGAGCTTTAACCCAAATCTTCGAGTTGAAGATTAGGGGATTTTAATTAGAAAAATAAAATAAAATCAAAATTTGAAAGAAAAGAACTAAAATACCAAATCGAACATTTTCAAAATCACACAAATTGTAACGGATCGGCTCGCCCCACGTTTTCACACGTGGTGACTGTCCGACCCACCCCACTCTCAGGTCTCGGCCCTCGAGGGATCCCCCACAAGGCTGGTGAGCAGGTACTGTCCCTTCCCTCCAAGGGTTTTCTATCATCTCCTACACCCGCTCGAACCCAAGACCTGAGAGTTTAAGTACTTGGGGAATGTAAAGTGTGTACCAACTGAGTTAATAGTCTTGTGGGAGGCGGTAGAAAACCCTTGAAGAGAGGAGACAGTAGATGCTCACCAAACTTGTGGGGGATCCCTCGAAGGCCGAGGTCCGAGAGTGGGGTGGGCCGAACGGTCGCAGCATGTGAGAGCGTGGGACTGGCCGATTCGTTACACAAATACATAAATACATCTATGGCTCCCACCACACAAACGCACATTTTAAAAAATTTCCATATTAACCAAAAAAAATATTTTATAAAGACAAAAGAAAATTAAAAAAATTAAGTGAATTTTTTTTTTTTAAAAAAAAAAATCTCGTCCAGATCTCGTGAGATCTAGCTTATGTTTGCTTGGACAATCAAATCTCTTCCAATAGCAACGATGGTTGGAGATCGAGAATCAGATCTCATATGTTGTCGTCCCACCCCCACCCTTATTTTTAATCCCCCTCTTTTAGAGGGCTAATTTTTTTTTTTTTTTTTTTTTTCTCTTGGTGGTGGTGGTGGTGGTGAGTGGATTTGAGAATTGTGATTGTGGTTAGTTGGTAGGTTCCTTCGAGGTGTGGTGGTGGGGGTTAATTGGTGGTTGTGGTTGTGATTGGGTTTTAGGGATTTAGGAATGACATTTTGGGATGTTTTAGGGATTTTGGCAATGGTTGGCTAGTGGTCTTGGGTGTGACTAGATTATTGCCAGCAAAGGGAACCCAAATGTTAACATGTAGGATCAGAACATTTGGATTCATGTGGGTTCAAACCCAAATAATCAACATCTAGGTGAACATAGTTTGTGGATATTCAATCTTCGAAAACTAGGTTCGATGAAACCTAGTTTCTTCAATATGGATTCAATCGAACTCAGATATTCATCTTTGATATATGGGTTTGATTGAATTCAAATTTGAAGATGCTCAAAGCTAGATCTTTGAAGATCTAATCTCCATCAATGAATGTGGAGATTGAATCTCTATGTCATCTCTCTTTGTTTTTTTTTTTTTTTTTAATTACAACCTTTCTAATATTTTAATTTTTTTTAAAAAGTACACCGTCCATCTATGTTGACAGATGGTGGATATTAGAGGTGGGTCATTTTAATTTTTAGCCCATCATGTTTTCTTTTTCCCTATAACCTCCTTTTTTTAAAAACAAAAATTAATATTTTATTTTTATTTTTGAAAATGTTAAAATAATAATTTGTTAGAAGGGCCAAATGATAAATTTAAAGAGTTTTAATATATAGAAGGGCAAAATAAATAAGACTTTTTGTTAACGGTCGAAGTTAAAATAAACGTTAGATGGACTAATTAGAAGAGTTATTTTTTGAATAAGGATCATAGGAGTTATAAATACATTCGCATTTAGAAACAAAAGTTTCTCTAAAATATAGGAACCAAAATAAAATTATTCCCTTTATTTTTAAAATACTCAATTATGGAGAAAGTTCTATTTGTTTTTGGTTTTTCTTATCATGAATTGGTTTTTAATTTTTTTTTTTTTTTTTTAATGATGGTTGTCATATGTAAACATCAAGTCTTAAATACTATAGTTGTATCATTTCCTGTCAGTTTAAACTTTTGGGTCTGATGATATCTAACGTGGTATAAGAGTTTAGAAATCTCTTATTCAAACCCTTTTTCTCTCTCATCTCTTTTTATCTCGAAATCTTATTACACATATTATAACGGTTGGAGGTATTAAGTATGTGTCTGATATCTGTTATCTATTATGTTATACGTTAGGGGCATGTCACATGTCAACCTTAAGTCTTAAATACTATGGTTGGGTCATTTCCTATCAGCTTAATATTTTTGGTCTGATGGTAACTAACATGATATCAGAGCTAGAGATATCTAATTCAAACTCTCTCTCCCTCATTTATTTGTTATTTTGTTATACATATTATATAGTATGAGACATTTAATATGTATTTATCATCTGTTATCTGTTCATATTGCATGTGAGAGTGTGTGTTAACATATCATAACCTCAATTTTAAATATTATAGTTTAACTCTTTCTTATCAACTTAAGTTTTTGGGTTTGATGATAACTATCAATAGTTTTTTATGTATTACAATTAAAATTTTGAGGACAAAACGTGATTTGAACTAACTATATGGGCACAGAGCCTATCACTAAGCTAATTTAACTTGTGTTTATAGACAAGATTTATTTATTTTCGACTTTTCTTGTATTTTATGTTTTTTGATACAATATAGTTTGATATTTGAGAAAGACAATATACATACATACATACATACATATATATAATTTCTTGGCAAAAATTTGTTTACAATGGAGCTTTTTTTTGGTCAATTTTTCAAAAGTAAAATAAAAAATTAAAAAATAATTAAAAATAATTAAAAAATGAATCCTATTTTTAGAAATTGTTTTTTGATTTTTTTTACCTATATATATGTGTGTGTGAGTGTGTAAATTTAGAAAAACAATTTTGAAAAAGGAAACACAGACTTGTGTGTGCATGTAAATTTTGAAAATCAATTTCGAAAAAAAGAACACACACGTATATGTGCGTGTAAATTTTGAAAAACTATTTTAGAAAAAGGAACACACAATTTTGAAAAACAACTTCGGAACAAGGAACACACACTACATATGTGTGTAAATTTTGAAAAACAATTTCAAAAAAAGGAACACAAATGTACATGTGTGTGTAAGTTTTGAAAAAAAATTTCAGAAAAAGGAATACACACGTACATGTGTGTAAATTTTGAAAAACAATTTCGAAAAAAGGAACACATGTACATGTGTGTGTAAATTATGAAAAACAATTTCAGAAAAAAGGAACATGCATGTATGTGTATATAAATTTTGAAAATTTTTTGAAAAACAATTTCAGGAAAAGGAAAACACGCGTATGTGTTCGTGTAAAATTTGATAAACAATTTCGGAAAAAGGAACACACACGTGTGTGTTTTTGTCTGTGTATGTAAATTTTAAAAAATATTTTGAAAAAAGGAACATACATGTATATGTGTGTAAATTTTAAAAAACAATTTCAAAAAAAGGAACACACACATACGTGGGTGTAATTTTGAAAAATAATTTCAAAAGAAGAAATTATTTCTTTAATTAATTATATATAGCAAATTATAATTTAACTACTTAGTTGAAACTCTTATTCAGGTGGAGCAACTGTTTCGTATTTATTATAATTGATCTCCTTGCTGATAGTAAGATTCTATTACATTGATAATGGACAGTGTCCAAGTAATGAAAAAACGAAATTACCCTTGGTGATTGAAGTTGATCTAATTAACTAAATAAAAAATAAAAATTCCTTCTCTCTCTTCCTCATCATCTCTCCTGTCACAGTCTCTCTCTCATTCTTCTTCTTCTCTTCTTCCATTTTTCTCCTCTTCTTATTCGAACATAGAAATATGGGTTTAATGGGTTCATTCAAATGAACCCAAATTTCTGGTTCTCGAGTGAACCAGAATTTTTGGTTCATTCAAATTTCTAGGTTCATCAAATGAACCCAGACGATTTTTTTTTTTCAATTTTTTTTCTAATTTTTTCTTCAAACAGCCACAACAATCATTACAAACCCACTTATTGCTTCCACCGGAAACCTACTAACAATCATCAAACATCAAGCACCCACCATACATTAAACACCCACCAACATCAAACACCCACATCAACATACCCATTGCATCCACTAGAAACCCACTTGCAATCATCAAACATGAAACACACACCACATCCACCTACAATCATCAAATATCAGACACCCATCGCATCCATCTACAATCACCAAACACCCACCTGCAATCATCAAAAACCAAGATTATGGAAGAGGAAGGAAGAGGGAAGCACTGTCTATTTTGGAATTGTTGGCATTGCATCGGTAGTGGAGAGAGAGGAAAGATGAAGAAGAGGAAGAAGATAAACAGGGACGAAGAGATGAAGAAGACGATGTTTGTGTTGATATTTTCAAACGACGGCAGATGAGGAAGAAGAACAGAAGTACGTTTGCGATGGGGAAGAAGAAAAAGTGGAGGTTGAAGATAAGGAAGATGAAGAAGTGGATAGGGAAGAAGAAGACGAATCGATAATGATGAAGTAAAAGAAAAGGAAATAGAGATATGTGATGAAAATAATACCTGATTAAAAAATATTTAATTTATTTTAAAGTTTTTAAAATTTATTTAAAACAATTAAAATAAAAGTTAAAAGATAATTTTACCCATAAATCAGTTAACTTTAACAGAGATTCACTAATGGTAGCAAGTTAATTGTAATAAATACAAAACAGTTCCTCCGCCTGAATAAGGGTTTCAACTGGGTAACTAAATTGTAATTTACTTATATATAAATATATATATATAACCTTTTTTATGGTGAAGCATTTAGTAAACGATGCTATCTAGCCTTTTTTTTTTTTTTTTTTTGTTATTATCAAATAACACATTAGTATTGGAAAAAAAAATATTATGAAAAACCCCTCTGAAAAATAACTAAAGGTGAATAGCACTTTTTTTTTTTTTTTTAATTAGATGAACCACTTTTTGCTATTAAATTTTCATTCAAAAAGTTAATGTTTTCCATCTAAAATTGTGAAATGACCAAAATACCTTAATCAAGATTATGTAAAATTCCTATCATACTCTCTAAACTTATGTAATTACTGAAATACTCTTTAAATTATTAATTGATAATGATATTAAATTAAAAAATAACATAAAATTTAAAAAAAAAAAAAAATTCCTCTCTCATTATCGTCTCATTTCTTCCCTCACCACTTCATCTCTATCATTCTCCTTTGTATCCTTTCTATTTTGTCTTCTCTCCGACCTCTGGTGATCGGATAAGAGGATTATAGTTTGATGATAGGATGAGAAGGTCGATCTCCAATCTCTTCCTTGTTCTCCGATCTTTGGTCATCCTCCACCATCATCAACAAACTCACAACACCACACTTTCGACTCTAGTTCCATTTCCTCTTCCATTTTTGTTCTTCAAAAAGTTGGAGGACAAAAAAATGGTGATGAACCAAGCAACAATGTTGAAAAAGGGTCTAAGTTTGATGGGTATATGTTTGATTGCTTTGATGGGTCTCTGTTTGCTCAGTTTGATGGATCTAGGTACATCATCCAAGACAAACACGGATGATGTTTGCCTAGGTTCAACCAGATGAACATCATCTTGGTTTGTCCTAATGATGTTAAAGGTTTATACACACATACACACACACACATATATATATTTCTTAAGATGAGTTGATGATGGTGACTATTTGATGATGATGGATTAGTGGTTTGATGATGATAGTAGTGATTAATGCTGCTGATGGTGATAAATGGGTTGATGTTGATGATGGTGACTGCAAATTAATTAGAGGTAAAGATCTAATAGGGAGGTTGGATCTCCAACCCTATAAATATATATATATAATTTAAAAAATCCTTTTGTTTTTATTATTTT